>JAKSZT010038599.1:14275011-14305139 GCA_026826555.1 Tolypeutes matacus | reverse complement strand
AAGGAAGGAAGGAAGGAAGGAAGGAAGGAAGGAAGGAAGGAAGGAAGATAGGAAGGAAGATAGGAAGGAAGGAAGGAAATTTTTCCTAAAAATGCAGGTTTCTCTCCAGTAACAATTTTCTTCACTTGCCCTTTCAGGCCCAAGTGCAATAATGGCTTCCTGCTTTTGCTAATTTCTGCGTTACCTCAACATCCCTTCAAAATTCTCTTGATTTTGCACATACTCTGTAAGAGTCCCTTTCATGTTAAGATCTCTTGAATCATCTGCGTTGGATTCTGTTTCCAGGAGCCTCCTGCCTAATACAAGCAGGTGATTTTAATCTCCCTAATCATCAGTTCCCGTACCTGTAAAATAGAAAATGTATGCTCTACCTCATAGATATGTTGTGAAGGGGAAAGGAGACAATGCATACCACTATTTGATTTGTACATTTGATTTTGTTTCCTTTTACTTTCAGAAAAAAAAAAAAAAATTAAGGAATTTATCCAAGCACCCAGAGACAGAGAACCCCAGTCACCCAAGATGATTTAATATCTACTACGTAGCTCTTCTCACACCTTTTTTTAAAAAATCACACTTATTTCAACAATACATTTGTAAAATACAGTGCACATAAATTCTTACAAAAATAAACAAGAAAGTACAACCCTCATTTTTGTTATTAGATTCAGTAGCTATATAATTACATTTCAATAAATACAATCAAAATAAACATAAGAGGGAAGAAAAAAATTAAGAACAAAATGAACACATTTATTTAAAATGTGTGCACAGGCAACTGGGTTAGAATGAGCTTATCCTGAGGAGGAGTACTAACAAATAGCTGGCAGACCATCACCTCTCCATAACCTACTCTAACTTTGAAGAGCACTGCATTTTAGCACTTTGTTCTGCATATTTTTTACTCTGGTTGAGCATAACTGTAAGGGTTTTTTCTTTCCCCATTAACAAACTTCCTTCCTTCCTTCCTTCCTCCCTCCCTCGAAACCCTTCCCCTCTTTCCCTTCCTTCCTTTCTTCTTCCCTTTCTTTCTTTCTTTCTTCCTACTTTCCTTCCTTCTGGCCTTCCTGCTTTTCTCTCTTTTACTGTTTCTATCTTTCTTTCTCTTTTTTTACTCTTGGTTAGTCGGTTTGTAATAAAAACTTCCTGGCAAATTCACCAAAGCCCAGATTGTTCCTAGGAGATTATTTGCTAGCAATGTTTTAGCCTATTATCAAGTGCCAGCTATTAACAGCAGTATCTGACTTATCAATATACAAATTACCTGATGATAAATCAAGAAGGCTTCCTATAGGCATAACACAGTCTGCTATCAGCATAATATACATAATATTGTTCCTCTTCATGTAATAGAGTCAAAACTTCTTAGCATATTGCTGCAAGTTTGCAAAAATCACTCATGCTAGCATCTGACTCTGATTTCTAGTTCAGAGTTAAGTTTGATCCCTCACAGTCATTTTCCTTTTCCAGAGCAAAGCCCACATTCAGTGAAATATTAATATAAATACATATACATTTATCTACATAGATATACTCATGTATATGTATGTCTCTGTGTAAGTTTCAGTGTATATTTTCCATCTAAACATGCAACATCTTATGGTGAAAATGGAGAACTGGTATCTACTGGTAGGTTTTAGCTTCTTAAAGATCAAGGTATTTCTTTTTTAATGAAAAAGTTTGGGTTAGGGAGAGGAAAAGGAAAAGATTCTCTAAGAGAAAAAAGGAAGTTTCATTTGAATGCATACAGCAAGTGTTGCCATGGGAACCCTGCTCCAAGTGTGAAAAAGAACATTTGTCCTGCCTGTTATAGGGAAGTCCATCATGTCCTGATAGCTGCAGAAATCCTGCTCTGGTTACTGCAAAATTTTAATTTTCCAAAAGAGTTAGTTACGGACAAACAATTTAAATAGTGATAAGGTCTCCCCAAATAAGCTATACCCATTATCGAAAATTCTGCTCCTGTTGACAGGATTATCCATTAATTATCATCACTAATTGCTGTCACTTTCTCAATGCCTTCCATAACTGCTGTGGAAATAAATAAATGTTTGAGAATACAGAAACCTCTCATGATTCCTTCATTATATTTTATTTGCCATAGGACAAATACACTTCATATGCATCATAAATTTTTCTGACTCTCCATTAATATTTACAGAGAACAATATGGAAGATCTGCTGTATATTCCAAATGTAATGAATTTTACTATCTGATATCTGTACTCTAATGCAAGGTGGCCAGAGGGTTAGTACTGAACTCCACATTAGCCCCAAATTGCAAGGTGTTTTATGCCTTGGGGGAAAATAGAAATACCAGCCAATTTTTGGTAAAAGAAAAGTATGGCAATATTTGCCTCTTCATAGGCAGAAAACATAGTTCTTCATTTCAGGTGCGGTTTAGCATATTGAGAATGAAGACTATAAAGCCCATTGACTAGATTTAATCCTTTCTCTTCCAATTACTATTGATATGACACTGGACAAATCACTTAACCTCTCTATTTCCCATTTTCTTCTTCTTTATAGATAGACATTATGATGAGATTACTATTATCTACTCTTTGGTTTTCATGCATATCAAATGATTTAATATAGGGTTAGCAACATTTTCTGTAAAGGGCCAGATAGTAAATATTTTAGGCTTGGCAGGTCATACAGTTGCTATGGCAACTACTCAACTCTGTCGTCATAGCATGAAAGCAGGCATGGACAGTATGAAAATGAATGTGTCTGACTGTGATCCAGTAAAACTTTATTTGCAAAAGCAAACAGCCGGGCTTGATTTGGCCTGTGAGATACAGTTTGCTAACTTCTGATTTAGTATATAAAATGCTTACAATAGTGCTTACTTCAAAGTAAGTGCTAAATTAGTGTTAATAACTACTCTAGGGTTCAGTGTAGCTTTTGTTATTTTTATTTAAATGAATAGCACACTTTGAAGTTATCAGTATCTTCTCAATATTTGCAATTCAACTGAGTTTTAATTCATCAGGGAAGAAGTTTTAAAGGCAGGCAAAAGACTCAGACTTTTAAAAACTCATATTGTAATGGAAGATCACACTCCTAAGGAGATATTACTGTGGAGATGTTTTCACTGAAATAAGAGTTAATTGCACAATTCATTTGTTGTAAAACAAAAGAGATATAAAATTAAAATGATTTGGCTACAATAAATATAAGATTTTCAGCATACCATTGTATTCAAGGAATAATTTTAAAGAGGAGTAGTGTGTGCAATACTGGAAAAATCTTGTCAGTTGAATTGAGAGAGAATTAAGACTTTGAAAAAAACTAGTATTTGGCTATGAGAAGAAGGTATCATCAAACTGTGATTATAGTTGATTACCCCAAAATAAACTTTTAATGTTGTTGATAATTCCACTTGTACCTGCCTTTTAAATCAAAATGTGGGAAACACTTGTAATTGTAACTGTCAAGTGGCAGGTGGTTAAATTCTAAATGCCTATTTCAATGGCATTAATAATATTTCAGTATTAAAACTTCAAGATTTAAAGGACCAGGGTGCTATATTTTCCCAACAAGAAGTAAAGTTATGACCCACCCCTTAATTAGGTAATATTCAGGCTGCATTTTACCAAAATGGCTATGAAATAATTGTTCTTATTTTAAACCATTCAGTCCCAAAACAATAATATTCTTCATTTCATTTGCAAACTTTACAATCAAATGTATAATTGTATAACAAGAGCAACAAGGAAAAGAAAACAACATTAACACTGTTAATGTTAGCATGTGTTATTGTTCCCTTAACACAACTTGTGGACAGATAAAGACCCCTTCCCGAAAAGAAAACATTTGCAGGAAAAGATTAAATTTCGTCTCATCTCAAAGAGTTCTTTGTTTAAATAATTTGCTTACAAAGTTTTGGGGAACTTACATTTAAAGTGGTTTAATCATGGAAAAATACAAAAGCTTGCTGGCTCTGCAAATATTTCTTGAAATCACCCCATGGATACACAGAGTAAAAATATTTGTGGGAGGCGGCTGTGGCTCAATCAGTAGGGCTCCCGTTTACCATATGGGAGGCCCCGGGTTCGGTTACCGGGGCCTCCTGGTGGAGGCAGGCCTGCCAGCACGGCGTGGTTGGCTGACCCAGCGAGCACAAGCAGCAAGGGGGGGATAAATGAATGAATAAATAAAATCTTTAAAAAAAAAAAAAAATATTTGAGGCTTTCTCTAAATTGCCCTTCAAGTCATAAATTGCAAGTTTCAGTGATGCTCAAATCACAATAACTGTCATGTTACTCTAGGTGGATACATTTAGAGCTGCCTTTGAAAAACTGAAAATGTGAGAGTCATGATTTTTTTTTGAATTCTCAGTCTTTTAAACTACTAACTATAAAGGATATATTACATATTATTTAATTTTTCAGGTTATAAAAATGCATTTGTGCAGTACACAAAAGAAATTGAACACATAAATATATGTATCTTCATTAGCATAAGCATTTATCCAGTTTGACCTGGGACAGATCCTATATATAACTATTTGTCCAATAAATCTCTTTCATTCTAAAATTATCCAAGTTTGGTTAATAATTTATGTAAATGAATAACTTTCATTTAATTTTTTAATCTTAGATGCTGTCAGCAAATATTTTAGAACCTATCATATGCCAAGCATTCTTCTACAGTCCTTGTGCTTTTTGTTTTAATAATTTTATAAATAAATCTATATTAATTATTGAAGAGCCCACAGAGACTTCTACTTTCCCCAGAGTAGTAAGGCAACTATAATAAGCTATAACTGCTCACAAATACTTCTTTAGTTTTTGCCCTGATGGGCTTCACTGGCAAGCTAAGTAGTCCTGAGTAAAATTTAAAAATTAAACAGATATGATTTTCATCATTGACTGGCACACAGCCCTGGCATCTATGTAGCACCAAGGTTTAGGAGAAAATTAAAAGATTTTCAGTTTTTTTAATAGCTATGAGATTTGAGCTAACAGGCCTTGCATATTAATGATAAGTCCCAAATTTCAACAGGGATGAAAAAGAGGTTACACTTCTGGCACAGAAGTAAATGGAATTACACTCAGCTTTACTAACCAAGACATGATGAAAGAAAGTTGGAACAGAGTATTTGAAGTCCTCTTATATGAAAACTGAGGTAGACTAGAAATGCTCAAATAAATGTCACTTGCACAATACATTGTCTATTGTTGATTCTCAGATGAATATCCATATCAATCTTGAGTATGCCCAAATCGGTAATTAAACCGATTAAACCGGTAATTAAACATCTTGAAATGTATTCATCCAACACAATCCTCATTTTAAAAATGAGAAAAACTAAGGATTAGAAAAATTTAATATATTGACTTTTTAATAGTAAGAAGTTCTGTGGCTTATAGGATGGGCAAGAATCCAGAACATGAATTAAAATGTATTGCTTCACTGTCTTCCCCATTCAGATGCTCAGAATTAGCCATCTCTTTAGAGTCACAGTGCTGAATCTGTGTCAGTTCTCCATTTGGGGGCAATTTTATTTTTATCACCTGCCATGGTCGTCATATCTGACCTCTTCTGTGTTCTATTCCTTTTTCGTTCTACTCAATGTCTGGTGAGAGCTAGCTAACCTAAATAGTTAATAAGTGTTGATGTGTTAATGGATACTAAGGTGAAAATAAATTATCTACATAGCTTGAATAAAAAAACTTTCTGGAAGGATTTTTCAAAATAAAATTTCAAAATCACAGAATTCCTCCCCACCATGATGGGATGATTCTTTATGTATGAGGGCTTCTTACTTCAATAAAATGACTTACACTTCTTAGTAGTAATAGAGCTTAGTCCAGCAATTACAACCACAATAAAGGAAAGTCAAAAGGAATGTGTCTATTTCAACATCAAAGTTATAGTAACCAACATATTTAATAATGACATATCTTTAAGGGAAGATGTAAAAGTGTACAGTTTCTATAACATATGTAAAGTTAATAAAGGAACTATATGTTTGGTCCATGTAAGTGTAAATCAACTATGGCATTATTTCACAGAAGATGCAAGTAGAAAAAGGAAGAAAAAAAGGCATGAAAAAGGAAGGAGTTGGAGAGAAACAAAAGTGAAAGGAGAGATCAGAGAAAATAAGGCAATAAAAGGAAAAAAGAGAAGACTTGTTGAAAGTTTTTATGCAGACTCATAAGAATAGATGGAAGTTATAGTTCTTTGGAAATAAGATCTTTGTAGATGTAATCAAGTTAAGATGAGGTCATACTGGATGAAGGTAAGCCTAGGGTGCCAAGGATTGCTGGCAGTTACTGGAAGCTAGAAGAGATTAGGCAGGATTCTTTCCTAGAGCTCTTGGATGGAACATGAGACTCTTGACACATTGATTTTGAATTGCTAGTCTCCAGAACTGTGAGAGAATAAATTTCTGTTGCTTTAAGCCATTTAATTTCTTTTACTTTGTTATGCTAGCTCTAGGAACCTAATACAGTGTGAAGGTCTAAATATTTAGCATCATACTCTCTATGAAAAAGTTTGTGAAACCCTGCTCTAAATTGCCCCAAACCATAAAAGCTTAAAACAACTAAAATGTATATTTTTCATAGTTTCTGTGGGTCAGGAAGCTAGCTGATACTTCTGTATCAAAACCTCTCATGTAGTTTTTTTTGTTTCCATGGCTGTTCAAGCAAATACCAAGCAATAGTTCAGCTTAAAGAATGGGCATTTATTTGCTCACAGCTTTGAAATTAGGAAAAAGTCCAAATCAAGGCATTATCAAGGTGATGCTTTCTCCCCAAAGACTGTGGTGTTTGGGGCTGGTTGCTGGCGATCCTTGGTCCTTTTCTTTGTCACATGGCAAAGCATATGGCAGCCTCTTCTGGCTTCTCAATTCTCTTCCAGGTTCTGTTGATTTCAGCTTCTGGCTGTTTATTCTGTGGCTTTCTGCCTCTTGGTCTGAACTTCATTCCACTTATAAAGGACTCCAGTAATAAAATTGAGATCTATTCTGACTGAGGTGGGACATATCTTAACTGAAGTAACCTCATCAAAAATTCCTACTTGTGATAGGTTCACATTCACAAGAATGGATTAGGTTTGAGAACACATTTTTCTCAGGTATATAAAACTTAAAACTAATGCACATTTGTAGTAGAGCTGTCAGCCAAGGCTGTGGTCCCATCTGAAGGGTCAAGTGGGGAAGTATCTGCTTCCAAGCTCATTCATACCAGCCTTTCCACAAGGCTGCCTCAAGATATTGAAGCTGGCTTCCCTCAAAGCAAATGATACCAGAAAGTATGTGTGTGAGAGAGAGAACAGCCCTGATGGAATTCTTAATTTTTTTATATCCTAATATTGGAATTGATAGTTTATTACTTATGCTATATTCCATTTGGTAGAAGTGAGTCAGTAAGTCCAGCCCACATTCAAGGGAAGTGAATTATACAAAGGTGTTTATAGGAGGGGACAGGAAGCAATGGGGACCATCTTAGAGGCCATCCCCAAACAAGCAAAGGATTTCACTTTCACTTCAGGAAGATCACAGTTCTGGATTGAGAAGCAAGTGGCCTTGGGAGGAGTGACATTGCCCTCAAAGACTGAAGGTTCCCTAAGAAATGGGCCTGCTTCATCTGACAATAAGTGAAATGGCAATTTTGCAAATGCTTTTGTTTCCTTAGAACAGCAGCTAACTCTCTCAGCTTCTGATAGAGAGAAAGAGAGAGAGAGAGAGAGAGAGAGAGAGAGAGAGAATGCAAGTTGAGTACTGTGGGTCTCTTTCTTTCAAGAATCTGTCAAGACTCGTTATGACTCTTAATCTGGAGTGACCAGGTGTTTAAAATGTATGAGACCCAAGCAGAAATGATCTATCAAACATTTTAAATTATATTGCTAAAAGCTGGTCACCCATTCCTATCTCCAACAAAGCTTTTGAGCCTACATGTAAATGGTTGCATTGTAAAGCAGTAGAATCAATCTGATTTTAACATAAGGCATCCAGGTTTCAATTAATTTAAAGGATAGCCTTATAATCACAGGAAGTATTTTTCTTAAGGTTCCAGATATTAAAGGTGAGATCAGACCCCCTTTCCCACTGAGATATTTTCCTGGGACCACTACCAACATTCTTATCCTTGACTTGAGGAATCTGTATTTGTTGTGGCTTTGAAGCAAAGCTTCACACCATAAAGAATTAGTAAGTTGCTCCAGTCCATTCCCTATGTTCCAGTTGGGAATCATCACTGCCAAGTCCTGGCTCTAGAGAATCATTAATATCTTCAGCTACTAAGGCTTGGGTTGGGAAAAAGGAGTGACAAGAAGAAGAGATTTTTTGCAAAGAAAGAAAAAGAGAAGCTAATACCTCCACCAACAATAAAACAGACATCTTTTCTAAAGCAGAAAGCATGTCATTAACTGTCCTTTTAAATAGAAAACCCCCTAAATGGCATATGATCTAGTCAAAGTTGTATTAACTAAAATGATACCTGTGCACGAAAATGCCCTTTTTCCACTTCTTCACTGAGCAAAATCCTACCTTTAAGGCTGAAGTCAAATGCCATCTGCTCTGAGGAATATTCAGTAATATCCTTTGTCCCCAAGCTTAGCAGAATTTAATTCTCCATATTCTATGTCAAAGATAATTCCAAAGTTCTCTCTAGTGAAGCTCTTGACTCTCTCTCCTCACATTCCATTCTTGTCTCCTCACTTCTACTTCTAAGAATTACTAATAAATTTAGAAAATAATAACATTTGGGGAATATACAATAATTTAGACATTATGCTAAATAGCTTATATGGATTATTTTATTAAAAATTGTATGGTTAAGTTAATATTAATTTATTTCACCCTTCAGTTTTAGAAGAAGAAAGAGGATTAGAGGGGTTAAGGATCTTGTACAAGTCACAGAGCCAGCAGGAGTGAGACTGGATTCAATCTTAACCAATCTGAGTCAAATAAACAATGAGCTAATGCTATATTACTACATCAGTATTCACGGAGGCTTCAGCTATTCTGCCTCTTTTCCCCAAGTGCAAAATACTGTGAATTATTTTGAGAGGACTCAGATTTTAATCATGCAAACATAAGAATGGGTTTAAATATGAATATTTTTGTTTACTTAACAAATAATTGCAAAATTAAGTAGTGACACCAACAGACTGTATAGTTTGCAAGAGTAGGACCTGGTTCTTATGCATCCAAATTTGTCTAGCCCTTAGCAGAATACCTGGCACATTGTCAGAGTTCAAACTTTATTGAATACATTCAGAAAAAGTCTCTATATAAATAAATATAATGAAAATTAGGATTGTACTATATATATATATATATGTCCTTTTTTAAAACTCAGGAATATATTGTGAGCATTTTTCCAGGTCATCAAACATAATTTTTGATAGCAACATAGATTTCATTTAAAGATATACCATAATTAATTTATTCCATCGATTATCATATTGTAGTTTATCTACATTATGTACATAGTTTTTGCTAGTACAAGATCAGAAAGTTGGTATCCTTTTATATAGTTTTCTTATCTCCATCTGTAAGATACATTATCAGAAGTGAAAATACAAAGGATATATACAATTTCAGGACATAATGCTACCGAAAATTTGCCTTCCAAGAAAAAGCATTTTTGCCAGTTTAAATTCCTTTTAGTGTTTCACCTATTATTTTGAGCAAAAGCTTATTGATTTGTTTTATAATACACCAGACATTGTTGACAAAATGATGAACTAGACATAACCCCTGCCCTTAAAACCAAAGAATACTGGATAGTTGTAAAGGGCTTTCTCCAGAGTAAGTAGAACAAGGAAGAGTACTAGTTTTGTCACGTGTGTGTGAGGAGGGAGGGGAAGAGTGGTGTTGCAGGGAAAAGAAGTTGAAAAATTCAGTTTTGAACAAATAGGATTTGAATTGCCTCTGGGAATGCAAATGGACTGTTGCTCAGGAATGAGATCAGTGCTTGAGATATATATGTGGAAGTTAAAAATTCATCAACACAAATTATCATTCAATCAATTTATTTTCACTTTGAAATTCCTTAATATAGAATTATGAATAACACTCATATATAGATATATGTGAATATGTATGTATGTACATATATATATATATACATACTCTATTCCTCACCACCAATTAATTGGTTTATCTTTTTTCATGATTAAAATTCAAAGAAAATGCTTTATATTTCTGTTTTTCTCATATCTTATATTGACTCGTCTATTTATACTTATTATCTATTATATTTGAATTTAATACTATCACCCTGTTCATATACCCATTTGATTAATAAATATTTTCCTTTTCTTTTATTCATTCTTCATTTTTTATTCATTCACTCATCATTTACAGTTCTGTGATGCTTTGTTTTAGGTATGCTATGCATACAGTTTGCAGTTCGAATTTGTTAGCCCATATTGACATTTTAGTGTATTTGAGTGTTTTTTTTCTAAGTTGATGTGTTCAGGCTTAATTCCGTCATCTTCTATTATACTTTGTTTTCTTGCCAGTATGTTTTAATTTGTGAACTGTCTTTTGCTGTTAGAATGACACACTACTGCAACAATGGACATGAGAAAGTTCAAGAATACAAGACTTTCTTCTATTAGCCTCTCAATTTTAATTTCCTATAACTCTGCCTTTTACCATTTAGTATCAACTACCCAATTTTGTTTTCTCTACCATGTTCTTTCTTGCCTATAATTTTTATTGTATGTTTTGCCTACAAAAAGATCTCCTCACTCTGATCCCTACAGACATTGGCCTAATTCTCATTTATTTTGTAAATGTCTTTTCAATCCTATTTACTGTAAGAAGTCTCCCCTGAAGACCCTCCAACAGGACTTTATGCTTTTTGACAGTATTTCCCTAGTACTCTGCATTTAGTTATGTGCTCTTGTATAATTAACTGCTTATGTTATTCTTTTTTCAATGAACTGCGCTATCCTCGAGTGCATGGATTGCATGTTATTTATCATAGTCAAGCAATTAAGTATTGCTTGTTATTTATTAAGAATGTAATAAATAAGTATTAGTATTGTTTGATTGAATAAATGAATGGATTATTTTGTCAATTTGATGATAGGTTATCTTTAATATTTCCAAAATAATTTCTCAAACTATGTTTTCCTCAAAATGAGCAAAGATCACTTAATATCCCCTTGACATATCAAGGAACTTGAATTTTTTTCTTTCAGTTCTTTCTTCTTGGCTTTGATAATCCAAACTTGGTAATGCAATAGTTATTTAGATGTTAACTCATGTTCAAAACCATTTGGTCACTTCTGACCATGTGTTCATTTATTATGACCTTAGTTTGGATTTTTCTTCTTGGCAATCTGGGTTGTATCACTACATACTTTTTCCAAGAAGGTTACATAGTTCTTAGCTATACCACATATGATCATTCGTGAGGCAATCTTTGTTCACTAATTTTAATTTGGCCAGATATAAAATCCTTAAGTCAAACTTTTGTTCCCTTCACAGTTACATAGTGGCTACTTCATCATCTTCTAACATCTAGTATTGCAGAGAAAACATATGCTACTTTGATGCTTTACCTTGAAGATATTTTGATTATTTTAATTTTTAAAATTTCAGTAGTACACCCATATGTATATATCTTATTAAATATAGAATCTGAAAGGCATTCTTGCCTGAATATTCATATCTTAGCTCAAAATTGTTTTCTAGAAACCCTAGGATCATTTTATTTTTCTAGTTGTTGTGGCTTTTTTTATAAGTGCAAATCTATAATTCTTAGGTGAGACCACTATATTTTGCTTTCTTCTACAGCTTTCACCTTCTCTCTTACTCCTCTGAATTTTGGGTATCTTAGTTCTGAAGCTTGTCTTACACGGCACTTTTTTCAATTCAGATTGTCTTTTCATATCAGATTGTTCCTTTCTTATTGTTGTCTCTCCTATTTTAAAAATGCCACAACTTTTTGGGTCTTGTTGAGGATAATTATTTCTTATTACCTCTTTAGCTAATATCCTTTTAGACAGTATAGCATATTTATTTTAAGGGGATTTGAGAAAATTTACATCGTGGGAAAATATGAAACCAGATAAAACTTGTTGGTTGGTGGTGACAAATTAGAGGAGAAAAGAGCAAATATTAGGGTGTGTGTTTGGAGATGGGACTAGCAGTCTTTGTCATAGCTTCCAAATACAGGGAAAGATAAATTTCTAACACAGTAGAAATCAACAGTCTAACCAGAAGCAACAAAGGAGGGCATGAACATGCAAATAAATAGATTTAAAACATAAGATAGAATGTAAAAATAAGCCCATATACATCAGTAACATAGTGTCAGTTTGACTTTTCTAAGAAGCTGATACCAAAGTAAAAATAGACACACAAGAGACTTATTTAGGAAATGCCTATGAATTAAAAAAAAAAGAGAAAGATAGCATAAATAGGCAGGAAGTACCTTCAGACTGTAAACTCTCACCCATGTGGAAAGAGAGAGGGAAAGGGAGAATTGGGCTGGAAGTACACTTCTGAGATACTTCTGACTGTAGTATACTTCTGAGATAGTTTAGGCCAGGCCATTGGTGAGACCCCAAGAAAAGGTTTTCTGTTGAAGGAGTCCTGTGTCGGGCAGGGATTGCCTAGCCCCGGTACTCCCACTGTGCCTAGTCATTGGGGATAGTCCAGGGGAAGCAGGACTTTGGCCTGAGTACCATGGCTTCTAGCGTGCAGTAAGTGGAAGCTATCAGTCAATTATGTTCCATTTGCAAGTTGTATTTAAGTAAGTCTGAGCAGCTGCCTTGCAGGACTACCACATACACAACATAAACAGAATAAAGTAATCTATTAAAAGACATGAGTAAAAATATATACATATATACTTACAGGTACTAATGAAACAGATAGACCTATATATAATTCAAAATAATTTATATGAGGTTTAAAATATGCCAGGTGAACATTTACTAAAATAGTAAGGTATTAATAACAATATTATATAACATAAAATAAATATGGATATGTATAAAAATGGTACTTTATAACAGAATTAGAAATTGAGAAGTGATATGTTTTAAAAATATTTTATAACTTTCAAAAAAGCCTAAAAATACATCAACATGAAGTGACAGAATCACAAATAAAAGAACACCATCTATTGGAAGGTTTAATACATCTCCATGGGAAAAGGATATACATTTTATGCAGCAAACACTAACAAAACATAACAAATATATATAATATCTACTACTGACACTTAGAGACCATATAGTATCTTCAAATACATGGATTCTTTAAAGTCTCAGTTAAAAAAATTTTCAAGGAATTTCATCATATAGATGAGTTTTCTGACTGCTATGCAATTATATAAGCAATCAATCATAAAATATAATTAAAATATATTTAATATAAATGTAAAATATGCTTAAACATTTGTACTTTAATGAGAAACGTGTACTTCAAAATGAGAATGGGATGCAAAGAAAATACTCACGAAATTACAGTAATTTTGAAATGAAATATAAGGAAAGTACTACTTAAAGCTTGGTGGTTGCAACTAAATGAATAAATAGATATAAATTTGTGACCTCAAATGCATTTAAAAAGCAAGTGGATTACCCATTAAAATAAAAACAAAAAAATAATAGAATATTTAAGCCTAAAGAAAATGGAAAGATGGATATAAATATGGGTGCAAATGGGATGAAACTGAAAACAAAAGAAACATTACAAGGGACTGACAAAACAAAGCTATGAATTTTTGTCTCATATTATTTTGACACAGTAAAGGGTTTTATTAAATTATGTAAGTCAGAAATATGGGTCATTTCTTCAAATTTTTAAGAAGCAATTTGGATTCCATTTACCTGCCATGCAGTTTAATATAGCAATTGAGAATAATCATGTGTTTATCTATGCAACTGTTGAGTTATCATGTGTTGCATTCTACTGTCTTATCAGAATATTCATTGCTAGTTTTTATTAGTGATTATTGCAGAATTGTCATTATTTTGATAAATTTTTGCATTTATGCTTTCTTTCCATTAAATGTTCAAAATTGTTTCTAATACAAATGCTTTGTTAAGTATGTAATAAAACTGTCACTGGGTTTTCCGTTTAGATTTATGCTATAGAAGATTTGTCAGGAACAAATTATCCTCACAAACAAGAACAAAGTACATATACCTAAGAACTGAATTGTTTGGTTCTTTTGGGATAGTAAATTGTTACTTTACTAAATTGTCCAATTCTCTCCAAGGTAGTTGTACAATTTCACACTTCCATTTAGAGTGGTTTTGTATGAAATTTATTTTAAAATTATTTAATTTCAAGTATTGTTTGATATTTTACTAAATAGGGATCAAAAAGCATAAATATTTCTGTGTCTTTTTCAATGTCTTATAACTCAATGTAATCTGCCTATAGGTTTCTAGATTCTGCTTTAATCCAGAGTTGGTCTTTGAAATTATCTGAGGTTCCAGATTTACACCAGGGTAATCATAATAATATTTTTAGGATTTATTATTACTTGTGTAAAGAAATGTTTAATAACTCTAATATTGAATATGTTAGGATAGGCTAGATTATACTATGTAAAAATATCTCCAAATCTTAGTGACTTACTGCAAGAATGATTTATTTATCACTCATGCTACATATTCTTTGCTGATCAACAGAAAGACTCTTTTCACAATATCAGCTATCCAAAATAAAGGAGCAGCCATAGTCTTAAATGTTTCCAGTTTCTACGTTAGAGAAAGAGCTTTGAAAGTTCAGACACTCCATAATAAAAACTAGTCGTATAGTCCATGACAGGCTAAGAATCCATCATACCTTGTGCTTAGAAGGGAAAGGAATCAGAAATATTTGGTGAAAAGTTCTGTACACTACTAGGGTCCATCTTCTTATTAGATATTTAATTCAGATATTTAAGGTATTAGGAGTCTACGGTTGCTATATCAAACTACCAAAATGGGGTGGCTTGAAACAACAGAAATTTATTCTCAAAGTTCTGGATATTGGAAGATCCATCCTCCCAATGAGGACTCTAGTGAGGAATTCTTCCTTGCTTCTATTCCTGGTGGTTTCCTGTGATCCTTGGCATTCTTTTGCTTGCGCCAGCCTAACTCCAGTCTCTGCCTCCATCTTCTAATGACTCTTTTGCCTCTGTGTCTGTGTCTTTGTGTTCAAATTTCCTTCTATTGAGGACACCAGTCATATTGAATTAAACCCCACTGTAACCTACTATGACTTCATCTTAACTTGATTACATTTATAAAGATCCTATTTCCAAATAAGATCCCATTCTTAGCTTCCTCGTGGACATGAATTTTGGAGGAACCCTATTCAAGCCAGTACAATCCCCCTTTTTGCTTGTAGAGTAACTCTTACTCAGAAATGGCATTAATTCAATGTGTAGCACCTCTGAAAAAATAAACACTTGTCTCTGTATCAGGTCTGGATGCAGCTCCTCATGAATTGAAGGCATAGTGACTTAAGACTACTAATCTGCCTTCTATACATGCAATGTACAAATTGGTATTAGTTTTCTATTGTAGAGTGACAAATTGCCTGAAAACTTAGAACAACAGCATTTTATCCTCAGAGTTTCTGTGAGTCAGGAACCTAAGTATGAGTTACCTGGTTCCTCTGGCTGCAGGTCTCACAAGGTTATAAGGTATTGACCAGGACCACATTTAGCACAAGGTTTGACTGGTGCAGGAAACAAATCCAAGTACGCATAGTGGCTGTCAGAAGAATTTATTCCTCCTGGTTATTGGACTGAGGACCTCATTTCCTCTCAAACTGTTGGCCGATTGCCTACCTTGGTTCCATACTATCTGGGCTAGCAACATGACTGGTTTCATAGGAGTTAGTAAGTGAGAGTACAAGAGAATTCAAGCAAGATGGAAGTCCTACTCTTCTAAAATCTAATGTTGGAAGTGATATCCAAACACTTTTGCTGTCTTCTAATTATTCTCGTTACCAGCTCCAATTCACATGCAAAAGGATGGAATTTCAGAAAGGCAAGAATATCAGTAGGGTGGGGATTAATGGGAACAATTCACAACCTGTGTATCCCAGTTGTAGAAAGAAAGGGTAACGTCAAGTGATGCTCTTATTTGAAAGGTGGAAAATGAAAATACTCAGCAATTTGTAGTTCATAGGAATTCTGAAATCTGGCTGGGCAGATATGCAAAGACTTCCTACTCAGGGTGGAGATCTTTCCTTAATTCGACCATCCTTGATATTACCCCCTGGTAAGTGATTCCCAGCCCTTTGTTTTTGGTAGCCCTTGGCTTTGTCCTTTTTCCCACAGGGTTCTTCCTTCTCCATTGTTCTCCACATCTGAAATGTTGTAAAATGTGCTTTTGTTGGGGCTTGAGCAACTTTCTGAGCCCATTTCCTTTCCCTAGTGATTGTGAACACAAGGGCTGTATTATGTCTTAAACAAATAATTATTTTAGCTCAGGCTCATGATTTCTTTCATGGTACAATTTTCAAAAAATTAATGAGTCATGCATTTTATTCCAGTTATTGTGCCAAAAACCACACTTGCATGTATTTAAATTTAATTGCAATTATCTTGAACCTGCCCTCATCCTTCTCCAGCCATTTATTTTTTTTAGCTGAAGGATTTTTTGTATAAGACCTTAATCTATTTATAAGTTGTAACAATAGGCATACTAGTCACACCTTGATTTGGTTACTGCAGAAAGATGATATCTAATCACCCTTTGATGTTCAAAGGCATTTTCAGTGTATTGCTACAAATGGAAAATGCCTGTCTTGTCTCTTACAACACTGTAAGTCCCTACATTTCTGTACTATCTCTCTTCACTTTTTTCCGTTTCAAATTGTTCTTATATCTTTCTTGTAATACCTTGTAAAATGAAGCCAATGGCAATCAAAATATGCTGCTAAAATTACTTTTCAATTTTCCCTTAAAGCTATGTTCTTACAAAGATATTGTCCACTTTCTATGTTATCTCAGGAGCCAATTGTAAGGGATGTTGCACTGCATGAGAGAGATCCCATACTTCTAGCATCTGATAATAGTTTCCTCACTATCCACTAACAGTACCTAAGTCAATGCCACATATTTAGAGTTTTAAAAAATGTTATCACCTACTTCTACCTATCAATATTTGTATCAGTAATGGTAGGCAAGGTATACGCTGGACTAAAAAGAAAAGAAAAAACACCCAGGGGCTTAATCCAACAAAAGTTTATTACTCATCTATCCTACAGATTCATCATGGATTTTCAGGGTCCACAATTTTTATAGTTCCTCAGGGACAAAGGGTAAGAGGACAATAGCCATTTTAATTGTTGTCACTTGATGGAGGAATAGATAGGTCTAGAGGGTTTTGGTATAATCAATTAAATATTTTGGCCAGAGGAGACACAAGTCATGTCACAAGTTACATGACCCCACTGGGGTCATGTAAGTAAATTCTATCATATTCCAGGAAGGGGAGAGAACCAAAAATATTTGATAACCAGCTTAATTAGCACATATTATCTCATTCAATCCTCACACAGCACCATGAAGTAGGTATTCGTTTCAACATTTCAAAGATCACCAAACTAAGCAGAGAATAGTTAACTAACCTGCTTAATGCCATGCAGGTAGTAAGTAGTGGGGCAAGGATGAAACTCAGCCAGTGCCACTGCAGAGCTTGCTCTCTTAATCATTTCTCTTTGGTGACTGAAAAAAATGAGACAAAGGTGGAGATAAGGAACTTGAAATGTGTTAGATTAAAAACAAAGTAGTGGAGAGTGGTTGTAGCTCAGTGGTTGAGCATCTACTTCCCACTTTTGAGATCCTGGGTTCAATCCCCGGTGTCTCCTAAGAAAGAGAGAGAGACAGAGAGAGAGAGAGAGAAAGGGAAGGAGGGAGTGAAAGAGAGAGGGAGGGAAGGAGGGAGGGAAGAAAATCAAAGTAGTTATGTTACTATTGCTCACATTTTTAATTCATTACTTTGCCAATGTCTCCTCTTGACTATTCCAAGAACTAACTTCTAGAAACCTTTTTGACTTTAACCCTACTAAAATAGCTTCCAAAATGTTTACTTTATGTCTTATGGTATTTGATTTTTGATAATGAGTCAAAAGTGAGTGTCAAGCGCTGCTTGCTTCAGAATCACACTCTTGCAAGTAATCACCATTTGTGCTCTTGAACCTAATCATGTAGAAGAGCTGCTTTTCCTATGAAGTTGATGTCCTTAGCTCAAATAAAAGAGCTTCAGGGTACTACTGTTAAATTTATTTCCTTTCTATTTTTTTTTCTTTAAATCAGATATTTATAAAAATGAGAGTGCCTTAAATCAAAAAGGAGAATTTTTATGCTAAAAATTATTTATATAATAAGGAAATTGAACCTGAAGGGAAAAACAAAATAGGATAAGATATCATCAGCATTTCTGTGGAAAGCATAGAAATTGCAAATTACAGAAATATAAAGTTCAAATGGTTAAAAAATTACCAAGGACAGAATGAAGAAATATTAATGAAGTTCAAGTATAATAATTTAAAAAATAAAATCTCTGTGAACCACTCAATTGATGCTATATTTGCCTAAAACAAATATAACAAATTTTATCTACTACCTTACAGAAGCATTACAATTTTATTCTACCCATGTATTTTTTAAATTTATTTTTTCTAAAAGATACTTAGATTATATAAAATGTTACATAAAAGAATATAATGGATTCCCATATGCCCCACTCCTCACACATCCCACTGTTCCCCACATTAACATTTTTTTTTCATTAGTGTAGTACATTCATTGCAATTAATGAACACATTTTGGAGCATTGCCATTAAAGATGGATTATAGTTTACATTGTAATTTACCATCTCTCCCACTCAATTCTGTAGGTTATGGCAGGATATATAATGGCCTGTATCTGTACTTGCAATGTCATTCAGGACAATTCCAAGTCCAGAAAATGCCCCCATATTATACCTCTTTTCCTCCTCTCCCTGCCTTCAAGAGTTTTATTTGCTTTTGTATAACATGACATCAAAATTAAGGCTCATAGCATGCATATTTAACTTTCCAGTTGAGTTGATATATTCAAGGGTCCTCATGCCAAATTTCTTGAGCTGTTCAATAAATCTGTCTTAAAGAAGATGATATAAAACCTGTAACAGATGCATTGATCTAATCACTTGCAGCAAAATGTTTCATTTAGTGTCATAAACATTTCCACATGCAAAAGCACTGGCATTTAGTAGACCAGAAATCTGACTAATATATATTTTTTAATGTAGCAAAATCAACAACCAATAAGCAACTTTCAATATGTGGACATGGAGTAAAATATTTCCTAAGGATATAAATATTGCTCAAATAAAATTAGATGTTGTGCTCTTCACATAGGAAACAAATGCTCTATAATAATGCCATAAGATGTCACATCAGAGAATTATAATAGTGAAAGATAACTTAAAATATAAGTCTTATATTCTCAGATAAATTCAGAATCATTATTTTAAAATTCTTATAGGGAATTTATGTTGAATAGAAATCATAAATCCAGGACTCTGTCCATAACTCCAACACTACTAACCTGGGTGATCTTAAACACCATACTTCAATACAATTAAAATTAGTGAGCTGGACCATTGTTTAGTGTAGCCCTCCACATTGTTAAAATTCTTTCTGATAAGAAAATTTAAAAGGGTATTCTTTGGGGGAGATGGGTTATCATATATTCCAAGGTAAAGTTCAAAGATGGATTGTCAAATTCCTGGGGTTTTCTGCCCTGCCTATAATGTCTAGATGTCTCTAGATCCCTCAGGAGCATCACTACTTGAGGTACTGTTTACTGTGGCAGTCAGTGAGATCCACCTGAGATGTGCATAAGTGTAACATCTGGAATGACCTCCCAACTCACTTTGAAATCTCTTAGCCATAAAAACTCAATTGTATTTAATATTTCCCCCCTTTGGTCTAAGTCTTTTTCCAAATGCATGGTTAGTTGGTGCTTGGTATTAATCCCTGGGTGCCAGGGTGTCTCATCACCGGGAGTCATGTCCCATGTCGGAGGGAAGGTAGTGCATTTATATGCTGAGTTTAGTTTAGAGAGAGGCCACATTTGAGCAACAAGGAGGCTTCCAGGAGGTGTAGCAGTTTGGTATTATTTATGACTTCCCTGCTTTCTGCATGTTAACGTAACAAGCTTTTCAAGAGAGCTGCATGAACAAAACCACTGTCAGCTTGGACTAACAGGGACATAGAAAGGAGAGACTGAAGGAGAAATAGCTTTAAGAGGAAAACCATGGAAGCTGAGATCTGGAATTGAAGAGGATGAATGTTCCCACCTGATGTTCAGGGGAGAGCTTTACCACCTCAGGGTACAGAGAGGGTGGAGCACATTCTCCAAGGATTATGTTGGTTAAGGTCACCTCCCCATAGGTCTGAGAGGGGGCACCTGTCCCCATGGACTAGGGTAGGCCACATGGTCAACTTGTTGCTCTGAGAGGGTTGAGCCTTTATGCCAAGGGTTAGGAAGGATGTTGTCTTCACTTCACTGCATTAGGGGGTTTAAGACTCTAACCCAAAGTTTGGGTAAAGTGTGGCAGTCACCCCAATTCTCTTGGAGGGTGAGGACTGGAGTTTGGTCGCCACCCAGATGCTTGATAAGGGTGGAACCAAGAAAATGGGCAAACCTGTGGAAAGGGTGAGTTCCCGTGTGGTCCCAAGGAGAAGAAACCATCATCTTAATAATGACTCTCAAAATCTGAAATCGAATGGAGGTTGCCCTCCAGGTTTACTGAACTATGGAGGACCCATGACTCACGTTTCTCTCCCAATTTCTCCTTACGGTAATGAAACTGTTTATCCTTTGTCTGTCAATTTGTGTGCTGGAAGCAGATAAATGGTTTCATAAGTTTCAAAGGCCTACAGCAGTCAGAAATTTGTCCCAAGACAAACTATTTCTTTAAACTGATTGTGATGTGATTTTGTACTTAGTATTGCTACTGATTTAAAGTTTTTTGAACATTGTAATGTCTTTTTGGAATTCAGAAGGTGGAGGGTAGCAGTTTGGTATTATTTATTAATTCCAAAAATAGATATGGTATTATGTTTGTAATCTGGCCCGTTTGCATATTGGTTTATATTGGATTCAGAGGTTTCACTTTTACTTGATTAAATAATGATTAAGGCTTTGATTGGGCAACATCAGTAGGATGTTGAGTCCCAACCTCTTTGGTGGGTGGGGACTCACAGAGAAACTTCATTGCAGAGAAAGGAGGTTGGAGTTTTGATCCTGGAGCCTTGGAAGTAAACATACAGAGAAACAGATACATGAGGAAGGAGAGAAGTCATTAAACACAGGCAGATGCCTCAGGGAGAGAGACAGAACCAATCACCTGGTATTCTACAGCTGGCCTTGTGGAGAAAGCAGAGTAGCTGAGCCCAGAGAGAAATGAGCCCTGGAAAGAGAGGAAACCAGGAAGCCTGAACCATGGCAGATGTTGGTAGCCATCTTGCTCCAAAACTTGGCAATAAACTATGGTGAGGGAAGTAACTTATGCTTTATAGCCTGGTAACTGTAAGCTTCTACCCCAAATAAATACCCTTTATAAAAACCAACCAATTACTGTTGTTTTGCATCAGCACCCCTTTGACTGACTAATGCAGAAGGTAACTCTTAGGCTATATATGTTACTAGGTTAAGTTTCTATTTCACAAGAACAAAGTTCATAAATACAAGTATCAATATCAAGGGCCTGGTGTATTGGGCTGTCATTCTTTGCTAGGCACTGCCCATATACTCTAGAGATCCTTGCCACTCTATGACAATGTAGCAGTTTACCCCAGGATGGGAATTCAAAATGCCTTCATTTATTCTGTGGGTCTCCACCCACTGAAACAACACCCCATAACCACTTAAGCACATTCATATTCCCTAGAGGCATGCCCCAGGTGAACCCCTCCCCACACATCACCCAACCACAGGTACCCTAGATCAGTGATCCTCCCCTACTACAGTTGCAACCCTTCTGTAATACAAAACCTCCCCCAAAACAAAGCCAACAAAAAATAATAATAAAATTAAAAAAAAATTTTTTTGGCCTTGTACCTTTTTTTAGACTCATTTATAATTTTCCTACACATGGTTCTTCTGCCCCATTTATTTGAACCTATAATTAACACTATACCCATTAAAAATATATCCCAGAGACTTAAATCTTCCCACTGTTTAAATGTCAGGTGAACCCTGAATCACAGCAGAGTTGCAGCCAACACCTACTTACCTACACTTCCATCCATCTGCCCTATGGGATCTAAACCCCCTCTCAGTAGGAAGCAGAGTGGCCAACACCATACCAAAATCCTAGGATTGAGGAATGAACAAATATAAGGTGGGGGGGAGGGGTTGCACCTATGGGCTAAAGTAGAATTATTATTATTCTTGTAATGGAAGAACCTGGAACATTGATATAAAGACAGTGGTCACCAGAGATTCTGAAGAAAGGAAAAGGGAAGAATAATTATAACATGGGACATTTTTGAGACATGGAATCATTCTGCATGACATTGCAGTGACAGATACAAACCATTATACATTTTGTCAAGCCTATAAAATTGTGCTGTGCAAAGTGTAGAGCATAATATCAGCAATAGATTATGCTTAGTAGCAATGCTTCAATATGTGTTAATCAATTTTAACAAATGGACCACAGGAATGAAAGAAGTTGTTAACAGGGGAAAATGTGGGGGTGGGGGGTGGGGTGAGGTATATGAGCATCCCATATAATTTTTAAGTGACTTTTATTTAATCTGAAGCTCCTTTAAAAATAAAGTAGAAAAAGATTATCCAATAAACCTTTGCAAGATTAACAATATCAGAGAATGCTGTCTGAATAAAGGTATGTTATACCTAGTTTTTGTTTTGTTTTATATTTTATAATCCTTGTTCTCTCCTTGTTAAGATGGAACAGAATGATATTGTGGGTGCTTCCAGAAAAGGAATTTAATAATAAAATTGAAGAAATAGTCAATTATACTCTTGTCAATATATAATTAAAAAACAGGTAAGAACATGATTCTCATATAAATGCAAATGAACACATGCAAAATTTATCTATATTATTAATGAATGAACACATGAAATGATGCATTTTTAAAAAGTTAGAATGATATTGCTAGGTTAGAAACTAAACTGATTAATATTCTATAGGGCAAGAACAATCATTTTTGAAATTATCTTCTTTGCCAGATGGAAATCTAGTAGTTATCATGATCTTTGCATTATTTGGGCTCTATCAAATTCCAAATTCCAAAGTCAAACACATTTTCATTTTCCTAGAGAATGAAATATTCCCATGACAGTAAAAATAACAAAAATGTTAATCCAGAGACACAAGTTAGTATTGATTATGGCATTTGTTCTAGAGCACCTGCAGAGTACTTTGTTTTGATTGACCATATGTGAAAAAGAGAGCACACAAAATTTGGTGCCTGAGCCTGGTGGGAGATTGGATTGGACACAATTGTATAAAGCCTGTAATATCATAAATTGACCCTATGAGGTAAAAACAACACTTCCCTGTCTTTAGCAACATATACCTGTATAAACGTCACCCTGTTGAAGTGAAAACATAAAAGTAATCTCTCTAGTGATTTCCCAGTGGTAAGCATATACTTACAACAATTCAGGGCTAGAATTTATATGACCTATGTAGTCAAAAGGAAATTTGAGAACAAGTTTGAAGTTTGATGTTGTTGTTACTCTAGGGTACCTGAGAACAACAATAATATATTTTTCCTGGATGAAACTATTTTAAAGTCTTGTTTAGGAGAGTTCCCACTTAAATTTTCTAAGTAATAAATTCATTTAAAAAAACACAAAGTAAACACATTCCCTATAAATAGGAGAAGACAGAACCAACCAACTTCAGAATCATACCAGCAAAGTTTGAAGATAATATAATTTTTAAAAAAAATAAAAAATAAGCTTGTTTAATATGTATTAAAAGAGAGAGAGAAAGTGAGAGAACAAAAGTTTGAATAAAGTTTCTATCAAAATGATTAGCCAATTTGAAAGTAAATCAAATATTATTTAAAAAATAAAAAATAGGCAAGACAGCTGATAAAAAAGAAAAAGTAAATATAGCAAACTAGATAACATATTTCAAAAGTTACACAGAAAACAGAACAGAGATAAAAAGAGAAGAAAATTTGACAAATTGGTTAAGAAATGTGGATGATAGAATTATAACCCCCTGAAGCCAAACAGACTTCCTAAAAAGATGTAGTAACATTCAAAATAATTAAAATTATACATACACACACATACATAATGTATGTATGTATGGCTGGTAGTTTTCTTAAAATTAATTGTTTGAACCAGGAAGCTCATGACTCCCAAGCAAGATTGACAGAAAGATATCCACACCTAGACACATGTTAATAAAACTGCAGATAAACAAAGATAATGAGAAAGTTATAAAAGAGCCAGGAATATATGACAAATTTCCTAAAGAGGAATGAAATGGGCAGTTGACTTTCTTAACAACAGATTTATAAGCTAGAAGATAGTAGAATTCATTTTGAAAGTGCTACATAAAAGTACTTTCCAATAACTTAAAATTATATAACATGGTAAATTTTTATTCTATAAAAGGGCTCTATGTTAATTATATATTAAACATATATTCATGAACAAAAATTAAGAAATTTTACTTCCGATTGATTGCAGTAAAGAAAACTCTAAGGGATGTACATCAAGAAGAAACATAACCACAAAAGGAAAATAATTGTAAAATAAGTAGAACTATTTCTTTGGTTTTAAACATGCTGGTAAATCTAAACAAGCACTGGTTTTACAAAAATAACCACAATGTCTGATTTCTGTCATTAATAAAAATAAAGATAAAATTAGATATTGCAAAAAATATATACTCAATAAAAACCAATTGGATGTTTTTGAGGAAAAGCATTCTAAGATCCTTTATTATTTTGAAAGAGGGTAAAGAATTAATAAATTTTAGAGTTTACTTTAAAATGGATGTTAAAATTTCAAGTGTAAGTAATAAGGAAAAAAAGAATACAAAATTTGCAAAACAACAGAAGGAAAAAATAGAATAAGCAAAATATTTATCCAAAAGATACAAGAAAGGTAGGGAGTGGGGTGGAAACACAGATAACTGGCAGAAGAAAACACATAGGTTCTCTGGAGGAGGGTCTATTTATTTTAGGCCTAGGAACCACTGACTATGATTTTCTTGCATAATTAACATCTTCATGATCCATTCCCTTCATATCTTGTCTTAAATTACATACACTCCCCCCAAAAAATAAACTCATCTCCTTCTCTTCAATATCCAATAAGGTAAATAATAGTTTTTTTCAGAGGTTTCTAAACTTTCTTAAGTCACAGATTATTTTAACTTTCTTGGTTGCTCAAGCAAAATCGTACAGTGGGTTGGCTTAAAACATGAGAATATATTCGCTAATGGTTTTGAGACTAGAAGAAGTCCAAATTATGGCATCATCAAGGAGATGTTTTCTTCCCAAAGATTTGCTTTCAGGGACTGGCTGCCAGAGATCAATAGTCTTTGGCTCCTTTGTTACATGACAATACATATGGTAGCCTCTCCTGGCCTTTCCTTTCTCTTCTGGGTTCCATTGACTCTCAGCTTTTGGCTGCTCTGTCTGAATTCCATTCTGCTTATAAATTACTCAGTAATAGGATTAAGACCTATTCTGATTCAGTTGGGCCACAACTGAAGTAAAGTCATTTTATCTAAAGATCCTACTTAAAATGGGTTTATACTCACGGGAATGGATTAAGTTTAAGAAAATGTTTACCTGCTATACATCACTCCAACACCACTACACAGCACGCTTATTTGTCTGTAATTTTTTCTTTGTGTTCCTAGACCAGAAGAAATCCCTAACAAGCTTATCATAAATTCACGTATCAGTAATGTACAGTGGGAAGATGTAAGAGAGAAGGCATTAAGAGATGGAATCAGTGAAATGCAGTGTTTAGATTAAACAACAGGAGAGGAAAATCCTGAAGAGGAAGTTTCCAATAATTACAAAGTCCTAGGGCAGCTTGTGGACTTCTGAAAGGATTTTGTCCCTGAAGTCTAGTGGATATGCCCTTTCTCAAAATATCAGCAACGGCTTGTTTTTTTGAGGGAGGCTTAGGAAATTTAGGAAGAAAAGATAGGAATAGGATAGTTTCTTTCTATGATTGCCACCAGATAACCATTGAGAGATTGTGATAGCTGGAGAATGTGCTTACTAAAGATATCTTCATTTAAGCAGTTCTGGAAATTCTAATACCTTCCCCAAATCTATTTCCTATTAATTTAATACTCTTTGTTCTTAGTTCCTCAAAGGACAATAATCAGACCTTCCTGGTTCTGCTTAAGGCAACTTCTCAAAGCAAAACCACAGAATATGCATCAAGAACACCTTATAATCCAGTAAATCTGTAACTTTCCTCAGGAAAATGAATTTCAATATCATTGAATAGTCGGCTGCTCACACAACAATATTCACATAAAAATTTTAATTGATAAATCTCTGAAACTGGGACAACAAGCAGGAGTCTTAAAATATTGAGATAATTGCCCACATCTTCCTCACTAGACCTTTTAAAAAATCCAGCATCATCACCAACATGGCAAGAATGTATTACATGGTTATCACTTGATCCTCAACCCTAACCCCTTTTCTTTACCTATAAAAACCTTAGCTCCCACTCTGTCTTTGAACTGGTTTTGAGAAGATTCCCCCAGTTCCTTGCTTGTGCACTCACAATAAATCACTTTCTCACTGAGAGACGTGTTTCTCCTTTGTGGTACCAGACTGGGCTTATCCTTTTGGTGAAAATAGCTGTTCAGCTGGTATTAATTGGGGAGAATGGGGAGCTTTTATTCTCTCAAGAAGGACTCAATTTTATTTTTAAATCAGTCCCTTTCCAAGTGAGCAGAGCATTAAAACTTCAAATATATAATCTAAAGTATATATTTAGAGGGAAAGGTGAGAGGAAATTATATGAGAGGAAATTATATCCTACCAGTCAATCTAAGGGAAAGAATATAATTTCATTATCTCTCAGAAGTTTACTCAATATATTAAACAGATCCTCACACCATTTAAAATTTATTTTCAGAAAGCTCATTGTTTAAATTATTTGGGATGTCAACTTAATTCAGGGACCATGATTCTGAGAATGGGTATAAGTTTTACAGAGCTTTAATAAATGACTATTAAACCTACTGTTGAGGGAGTAAAATTAAAATCAAAATCTTTTCCTAACCCAGAAAACCTCTCCACAAAGAGAAAGAAGAGAAAGAAATACCATTTTATTATTGAATAACCATTAAACCAGAATGTGATGCATCACAGGCAATCTGCTAAAGAGTTTGCGAACAAAGAACAAAATAATCTCACCTTTTTATATAGCCAAGTAAATACAATCCATTACATACATGTTCTCAAGATAAATGAAAACTAGTCCTTAAGAAAGAGAACTTTTGACAGCATCATTTGTCAAACATAGTCCATCTTAAAGGCATCTAGTAATTGGGGTAGTCTTTGTGTTTTCTAATTGCCTCTAGCCAAAGGAATAATCAAACTTCTCATATCTGTATGACAGGTAGTAACAACTTGGAGCCAGACACCTAAGCTAAACTCCTACAGAAATGGAGAGATAAAGGACTAACTTCTTTTATGTTTATATTTTAGAGAGACAGCTCCCAGGTTCTTGGGTTGTAAAGCTGGTTAAAGCCTTTTTTAGCCTTTCAAAAGATTGGCCTACATCTCAAAGGGGCAGGAAAAAAATTTAGAAGTATAAATTTTCTAAAGAATGCTTTAAGAAAGGGAAGTCCTCTCGTTCCTTTTTTGCACCAAGAAAGTTAATATATATATAAATGCTTTTTAAAATTTTTCAATTTATTTTTACACTTATTACTACATTGCTAAAATGAAGATAAGTTCTGATAGGCAAATGAAGACATAATATTAATCTGCCCCGCATTTAAAGATGTAAGCAAAACTCCCCCAAGAGTTCTCCTAGATATTGCTGTTAACATTATTAAATTTTGATAATAAATGAGCTTACCTAGATAGAATCCTCTTTGATTTGTGAAAGCAGATCTGGAGAATTGGCCAATCCAAAAAAAATTCACTGTTCAGTGTTTTATGGATTAACAGTCTGCTGAAATCTCATCAAACTTGATATTTATGTCTCACGACTTTATGCACCATAATGGATATCTCATGTATATAAAATTCAGAAAGTTGTCAAATTGTTTTCTGACATAGTAAAGAGCTGTGTATAGATAGAATATTAGGAGGATTTCTATACTAAGATACAGAAGGTATGGCTTGCCAAGAACACAGATCAAGATTGAGAGGAAATACATTTTCTTTGTATGTATCAAACACATTCATTCGCTTACTGATTGATTTACACATTTATTTTTCAAACAGTTATTGAGCAATGGATTAGTTAAACCATTATAAGGAGTTTGGACTTTTCTTTAGGCTGAGTCACTGAGAGGGCTTAAACCAGAGAATGGCCATTGTCGAATTTACAATGTATGAATATTCCTCTTACATCTGCCTGAAGAATGGGGGAGAAATGCAAGACAAAAGACATGGAGACCTGTTAAAAGCATATTTCTAAGTCTGAATATGAGAAGGTGAATGTCTGAGCCTGTGCTGGAACTGAGGTACCAAAATGGAGAGGAAGGAATCTCTTTAGAAAAACATTTAAGTGGTAAAGTCAGTAGAATGTTGTGATTGATAACATAGGATGTGAGTTTTAGGCTGAGGTGACAGCCAAAAATGTATGGGGTTGCTTGAGGCCAGGGTGAATGGGGTTCTTATCGAGGAAGATTGAGAACATAAGAGAAACTATGAAGTAAATAACTCTTAAATACAACCACTTCTCTCCATTCTTGCTGCTGCTCACCTCGTCTTTCTTTTAAAAATATCTTTGTGCTTTTTCTAATTACAAAGTCATATTAAACCAAGCATTACAGAAATAAGTAACGTAGAAAGCAAAAGTTCTGCTCAACATCCACCTTCCCTACAATATATTCTACCAAATATTTGGAGCATATTTTTCTAGCCGTTTTCCCCCTTTCAAACTGTACATGATTTGTGGGGTGGGTATGAGAACACAGCCATATAATTCTTCCAACTCTTCTTTTAAAATTTGTTTAATGTGGAATATGTTTCCCATCTCAAGATAGTGCCCCGCCGCCAATGCATTTAGTGGTGAAATTTCCATAAAGCATGGTCTAAATTAAGGAATTAGAATAGCAGCCCAATATATTAATTGACATTTCAATCGTTGCTCGACGATAAAAATCTTTCCTACTACCTTTCCAGGCCCCAGCTATGGGCTCTAGAAGTCAGGTGGTTGCTAGTTAGAGAAAGAATTGTGGTCAGCTTCTTCCCTTTCTCACTTTCCTCCTCTCCTACTCACTAGCTTTTGCTATTTGCCACTTCCAGGTTGCAGTGTGGGTAGTAAAAAGGCTCTTTCTTAACTGGAATGATATGAAGGTGGATTCATGTTTTGCAGGCCTGACTGGTGTTTAATTTTTCTTCTTTGTCTTCTGCGTATTTCACAGCTTCTCCAAGGTCTCCCTTGTTGGTCCCACTGTTTCGCCTCCCAGAAAGAAGGTGATTTGGTTTGGTATATTCTGGTTGGATGCTTATAGAATTATCTATATATGGTAGAATAATTATTGCAGATCAGATCCTCTTGTTGAAGGACCCTTTGTATTTTATTTGCTTCTGCTGTCTTCTCACACTTGTAATCTTTGGTTGTAAGGAAGATGAGTTCCTAGTGTCTTGTCTAGGGACAAGAATTTGTGTTTCTGTGCATGCTCCATTTTATAATCTGAAGCTAATTTGATTGTCTGTAGAACAAGCTCAGGAAAGAAAACATTATAAGAGCAGAGGACATTGCCACAAATTGGGTTTTGGCCTGCCCACAGTTTCACTACACACCCGCCCAAAACAAATCCCAAGTGACCTCATTGGAGGTGATCTGAGTAGATAGGACCTTAAGAGAAAAGTACCCATCACCCCTTTCCCTTGAGAGTATGTGTGACTCAGAGCAAGGCTTGTAAAAAGAAAAAGAAAGAAAGAGAGAGAAAAGGAAGGAAGGAAGGAAGGAAGGAA
>JAKSZT010038599.1:13990444-14275001 GCA_026826555.1 Tolypeutes matacus | reverse complement strand
AGGAAGGAAGGAAGGAAGGAAGGAAGGAAGGAAGGAAGGAAGGAAGGGAAAGACATCACATAGCCCATAGTCTCCATAATCACCCTTCTTGTAATTTTTTTATACTTTCTTTGGGGGTTTACACCCTCTGACTTAATTGTACCACTCTGGCAGAGCATCAGCTGACCACTGAGTACTACAACAGCATATAGAACCCCCTGCTATATTATATTACATGCAATAACTAGAAAGAAAAGGATAATCCAGAGTGAATACATTTTTTAGCATATTTCCTAGTGAATTACTAGGTTGGGTATTATATATGAAAGGAGATAATGAAAAAAAAGACATTTCAATTCTGTAATATCAAATTTAAACTATATCTAAGTTTGTAAAGTTCCTGGGAATTTTTAGCACATTCACAGAGAGCGTATTAGAAATCAAGTTTGAATTTAACAAAATTGAACTGGAAAATAACACAGAATTAAGGTTTTTGTACTCAGAGAAATCATTATATGCAAATTGTGAACACTTACTACAGACTTACACCCTATAAAAAAGTTGCTACCAATCTATGAATTAGCTGAGCTATAGTTTTGAAAGAAACAAAATTTCAGCTTTACATGTGTAAAGTCACACTGTTGAAAGACAACAGCCAATACTTGCTGAAAATTTTTTTCATTGATTAAAAAGTGTGGAATATAAGTATTTCAACATTTGAATACTTTTATTTTTTTCTTTTTAAAGTGAACTTCCTATTGATAAAGTCTTAAATGTTTTGATATTTTCATTTTCTGTCTTAGAGAAAATAAGACTTTGATGGCTGCTAATAATATTTTTGCATACTTAACGGCTGAAAAATATTCTGTAATTTTGGGCAACACAATATGCATAAGAATAAAAGCCATGTTGTGCTGTGCCAAAAAAAGTGTCATGCCTATTCATTAATCAAATATTTCCTAACTTCTACTATGTATGATGATTGATCAATACAATGTGATAGATTATAGAGGGATAAACCCAGTGAGATCAATATGAGCATTTAAAAACTGACTGCTAAGGCAGTTTTGGTAGAACTCTCTGTCCTTAAAAGGTGTGCCTTCAATCCACAGAACATAAAATAAAAACATAAGTAAAATGTCTGCCCTTGACCATCTGCATCATATTTATCTCATCTTTGAATTCGAACACTTATTAAATCTGAATGCCTCTTGACTGGTTTTTTTTTCTCTTGACCATGTAGTTTATTTTCTTATGTATTATCTTTGATTGCTGTCTGATAATGGACCTCTCTTTCTTGGAACTGGAGCTCCTGCCTCTGACTTTTACTTCCGTTGGGGCATGGTATAGGAGTGCTCAAAGGCTCAGATTTTCCACAGGATTTCATGCAGCCACAATCCCTGAGTACCCAAAAATGAGTGCAATGGAAGTTTTCATAAGAACCACGAGAGCAGGTGATGATTCTCTTATTGCTCAGGACTCAGTTGCAAATACATAATCTGCTCGAGCTAATTTCCTCAGAACAAAAGGGATAAAGGGCTTACAGAATTGTTGGGAGAGTAAAAGAGAGATTCTAGGCTTATTTTACAGGAGTGACTCCCCAAGTCATCCCATAGAACTAGACCCCCAAGGAATCAACTGTTCCTGCTAATCAGGAAGCTTTAGAGTCAGGAACTTTTATTTTATATCATCAACTCCACAGCTATGACTTCTTTGCTATTATCCATGCCTGCAAACTTGAGACCTGCTGCCTACTTCGGAAATTCATTGGGTGTGTCTGATTGGTAGATCCAAAATCAAACCCACAGCTATAGTTGAAAGGCTATTAGGAATCTGGGACAAGCATTCTTATCTTTCCAGCCCTTGGAAATGTTGTGTGCTGGGATTATATTAATGATCTGGAATCCCCAAAATATGCTGTCAACAATTAGAATGTAAACAAATTGAGAAAAAAGGTTTGTGCAACAAGTTATAATCAGACATTCATGTGACAATATGATATGGACTCACTGAAACCTTCCAGAGCGACACTCCCTCAAAAATAGGTTTGCCATCCAGAACTCTGAAGTATCCTGCGCAGTCAGCGCTTTGGTAAGCATCAGGTTGCTCTAACTCCAGCCCAAATGCCAGTGCTGTGCAACACTATGACCATGATGGTGTAGCAGTTTGGTATGATTTGTGAATTCTGAAAATAGATATTGGATTATGTTTGTAAACTGGTCTGTTCCTCCAGGTATATTAGATTGTATTAACTTCAGAAGTTTCACTTTTACTTGATTAAAATTAAGGCTTTGATTGGCCCATGTCAGTAGGACATTGAATCCCTGCCCCCTTGCTGGGCAGGGACTCACAGAGGAAACGACAAGTCAGAGGAGCTAATTAGAGTTTTTGAATGCTGGAGCCCAGGGAAGTAAACACACAGAGAAGCAGATACATGAGGAAAGAGAGAATGCTCCATTAGACACGGCGGAGGCCCCAGGAAGAGGAGCCATTTGCTGATAGTTTACAGTTGGCCTTGTGAAGAGAGCAGAGCAGCTGAGCCCAGAGAGAAATGAGATCAGGAGAGATGAAACTTATCCCAGCCTACAGCTGATATTGGAAGAAGCTGGGACCAAGGAGCCTTAAGAGGAAGAGGAAGCCTGAACCCTTGCAGATGTCAGCAGCCATCTTGCTCCAACATGAAGCAACAGACTTTGGTGAGAGAAGTAACTAATGCTTTACGGCTGGTAACTGTAAGCTTCTACCCCAAATAAATACCCTTTTTGAAAGCCAACAGATTTCTGGAATTTTGCATCAGCACGCCTTGGCTAACTAATACAGATGGTGTTTGATGGGCTCCCAAGAAAAGGAATCTTTGAAGGTACCCACCTGCTGTATGTCAGTCCTAGGGCAGAAGGACTTTGGGGACTCTGGTATCCTCTACTTTTAAATGTATTGTGTGCCCTTAGCCTGGTTATTGGTTGTGTTGGCAGCTTGCTATTAAGCAAGAAAATAAATTTCATTGAGCATCCAAATTATTGTCCTACCAAATCTGCTTTCAACTTGCAATCATTTCTCAGATCATACATGACATGAAGTTCAGAAAAGCACTCTATATGACAAGGTTGAAATAGATATTGTTCACCTCAAATCAAATCATCTTTAATACTGTGGTTAATCTATAGATTAAAGATAAATGCTATTGTTATGAGAGCTGGTATCTAGGTTCTTGGCTTCATAGCGAGACGAGCCACAAATTAATCAGGTAAGCAAAGAATTTATTGGGAAGTAAAGCAAGAGAACAGAATACACATTGAGAGTGTAGGGCAGTCATTCTCAAGGGAAAGAAATGCAAAGTTCTGCCCAGGGGTCCCCTGTTTTATTGGGGTAAATGACTTTAGGATCTGCTCTGATTGGCATATTTGAGACAAATCAAGGAAACTCTATTGGGTGATTTGATTCTCTTAGAGGGTTATAATTGTTGTCCAGTGGTGGTTGGCTCCTGGCTATTGCTCTTGAGCCCTGCTGGAGTTTGTTGCATGAGGGGCTTATGAAAATAGGTGGGTAGTGTGGAAATTTCTTGTTTTTCCCCTTTTTCTGCTGTGTGGATGCTGCAAGGTGCATTCCCATGACTTGTTTATGCAGTCAGAAGGCACAAGCTGTCACAGCTGTTTCTGCAGCTGATGGGTGAAAGGTGCAAGCTGCCTTCCCATAACTTATTTGTGCACATTAGCAGACACCAGCTGCCTCCTGATAACTTGCTTACATGAGTCCAACAAGATGCTGCTCCAGATTTTTCTACTGGGTGGTGTTTGTGTGGAAATTTATTAGGTTTTCTGTCTTTCCTCCTTAGGTCTCTATTCTATCTTGCCTCACTAGGACACATGAAGATTTAAGATTATCTCTAGTTAGGTATGATTAAAATTTTCCATAATAACAAAAAGAAGAAGGAATGAAAATAAATAAAATATTTTAATGCTATTTCAGTTATGTAGCTGAGAACAAGCAAGAGGATTTTGCTAGTCTGACAGAACACAACTAGTCCAGTCATTCAATCAATACTGACAGATGTGATGTTAACTGATGCTAGAGATAAAATGTTGGGCTTGATAGACACTGCATCCAATATTATAGAATAACTAGTTGGGGAGGCTGATGTTAACTCAGTAATTATAAATTTTATGGTTGTCACAAAAGAGAAATACTCTATTCTATTATTGCATATAAAAGTACCCTAACTAACCTAATCTGTGATGGGGTAAAGTTAAAAAGAATTTCTCCAGTAGATTACATTAAAGGCAGGGCTTGAAGGATGACTAGGAGATGAAAAAGGTGATATAAGTTTCCTCATCACAAGAGGAATGCCCCTGTGCCCTTGAGAGGAAGCAAGGGTCAGCTCTTGCAAGACTTTGTTGTCATGTTAAAGATTCTGTACCTTATAACCTGGGTACTGGGAAACCAGTGATGGAATTTAAATAAGGGGACAATGTAACCTGATTTCTGTCTTCAGATTTTATTATTTTGGCCATTGTGTGGAAATTTGTTTATCAGTAGGGATATAATTGGGAAATCATTGTCATAATCCAAGCAAGATATTTTGGTGGACTATACTAGCGGTAGAGAAGAATAGATGAAATGAAGATATATTTTTGAGGCAGAATAAGCAGGTCTTAGTACTTGTTAATTATTAAGAATGAGGAAAAAGGATAAGTCAAAGGGATTTCTGTGTTTCAGGTTACACCAATTTGATCAACAGGATTCTGACCTGGGAAACACAGAGGCAAGAACAAGTTTGATAGGTGGAATCATGAAAGAAAATTAGAACTTGTTAAAGCAGCTGATAAACTACAATGTGAATCAAGTAAGAAGGTTAGGAAGATATATTTGATGGTTTGGAGGAGCAAAGATGATTACTGAAGCCATGAGAATGAATGTTTATATGGAGAGAGGTTGTAGAATAAGAAGAAAAGAGCAGATAGGACCATACTCCAAAGTCAGGAGGAGGTAGACATGCCCATCATGGTCCAACTGCAAATACTAGCTCAAATAAGAGAGTGCAGATGTCTTGGTCTCCAACCTGACTCACATGGTTAAAATCTGGCAAGTTTAGGCACAAAGAGGGATTCAGCTATATGAACACCATGAAGGATTGTTTCACAAATTTATAAAGATCTGGCCTGGAAAGCAAATGACAAGTAATGAAGTTCTATCCACTGCAATTTATTTGGTATTCTGATAGTTTTACAAACTCTAAGACAATAATATTAAATCAATAACAACTAAATAAAAACAAGAACCACCATCATAAACTCATACAAAATGACACCTTGTAGGCAATTTCAGTAATAATAATAACTTAGTTGTCATTTACTGAGTTCTTTCCATGCTAGATGCTATGCCAAGCACTTTACACATCATTTCATTTTATAATTTCAGATATAAAAGATATATTTTCCCCAATTAACAGATGAGGACATTAGGCTTAACTCAGTGAAGTGCCCTGTTCAATATCACACAGTAAGAGAAAGTCCTGGGATTCATACTTACTTCTGACTAACTCATACCCAGAGCTTTTCCTACCATCAACTACTCTACAAAGAGAAGTTGACTATGCAGACCTAAACTTCATCTTGTAATGTTATGAAAGGATACAGGACCTTTCTGGAGAATACCACACATGGGGAGAATATCCAGATAGAGTCCAGGTGTGGTTTTCATTCATACAGTCATTTGAAGGACATTTTATCCTCAAGGATCTGGAAATACAGCAGTGAACAAAACAGATATATAGTTGCCCTAATAATGCTCATTTTGGTTATGCTAAACATAAACCATATGTCATCCATATACTAGAAGGTTTGGACCCAATGCTAAATATTGAGTTAATCAGTGCAGTAACATCTTCCCTCTATTTTCCTTTGTCATGTCCAACCACTATTTTTACATGATTTCCATGACTACTGGCCATTTCCATGACTACTGTACAACATGTGTGTCACAGATTCTAACATTCAGATGCAGAAGTAATGCATGAAAGTTATTCTGTTATTCTTGCCAGTTTAGAGGTCCAAAATTGTTTCTTGGATGGTATATAAGCTAGAAGACAAAACCGGAGACAAATTGACCATTCTGTCCAAGATCTGGTATTTGGATTTCACTCACCTTGATCATATATTTATAAAGATGATAGAAACTGAGGTTCAGTACCTCTCCAAAATTTAATCTTGCTTTATCTCATTCTCAAGTTTGACCTCTTTGTTTCTTATCTTCAGATTGTCTAGTTCCCTTTCCTTTGGACAGTCCAGATCATGTTATCATCCAAAGTGGAATTCCAGAGACAGCTTATGCTGGCTCACAATTACCAATTGTTAAGTTTTCAGGAAATTTGTAAGCCAGTTGTTAAACACAGATATATATTAAAAATTTGATTACATAAACTTATAATTAAATAAAGTACACAGCTCATCACTTTCTAATTATTTTACTATTGTCTATATTCTTAAAGTTATTTACATCTATTGTACCTATATGCTGGTAATACTCTACTATTGCATGCTACTTCCCATCTCTTCCCAGCTTTGTGTTCAGTGACATCACATTAGTAACTTGAAATTGGCCATGATGAAAGAATACTTACATCATGAAAACCAGCCAAAACTTCAAATCAGGACTTGATTTATTGTTTTGTTGATTGTTTAAACATAAAAAAATTGATGGATTAAATGTTAATAATGTAGATTATTAACAGATTTAAAAGTGTGCTATATCTGTATTACATTGTAAATAACATGAAAATATTCAGGAAATATTTTTCCAATGTTTAAAAACTATTATCTAATTCAGCAAAGAAGTTGTTCCTATCATTGACAAATGAATGAAATTTGACATGCATAGTCCTAAAGATGAAAAAAGTTTTAGTTCAATGAGTATAATTTTATGAGGATGAGAAATAGTTTAATGGTAAGGGAGAGGAACAGTTTAATAGTAGATCACACATATCTAATGACAATAAATGTATTGAGAAAAAAATTGGTAAAAGGTGCAACTACATTTGTCAAATCATGGTAGAGTTGCAACTGTAGGTCAACTATGGAGACACGAGTTCAACAAAGATCATTGAAAGCATTTTGTGATAATTCAAAGAAAGTATTACATATTTATTATTATTTATAAATCATGTAGGATACAACCCTTATATTAGTAAAATTTATAACAAACTTGTATATTTCTATGTATATTTCTATATATATTTATATTTCATTTTATTTATCCCTGAGAGCTAATTGTTAAAAATTTACCAACAACTGCTGTTTAGAAGACTCTCCTGGCTTTGATGACCTATTTGGACTTATTCTATCACTTTTATCATGAGCAGATATAAATTTGTACTGTTGCACAATTTTCTATAGTTACAAAGTCGTCTGCCTACCCTTCCTGGTACTTGTTCATTGTCCAACATTTATTTTATTTTATTTTATTTTATTTTATTTTATTTTATTTTATTTTATTTTATTTTATTTTATTTTATTTTATTTTATTTTTCATTTTTTTTATTGTGGGTAAAAATCAAATTTTTTACAATGCATATCAATATTTGTAAAATGATATATAACTATATATGCATATATGTGCATTTGCTTAGATAAATGTTATTATATATATATATATATATTTTAAAGGTGCTTAGATTACCTAGATATTACACAGAAATTACAGGGATTCCTATGTTCCCCACCTCCCACACCTCCCACAACATCCCACACAAACATCCTTCATCAATGTGGCACATCACCCTTAATGGATATACACATCCTGGGGCCTTGCCGCCAAGCATAGACCACAGTTCACATCGTAGACCACACTCTCTTCCACACAGTTCTGCATGGTATATCCTGATGTAAAATGGTCTACATCTGTCGCCTCAATGCCACTCAGGACAACCTCCAAGTCCCAAAAAAGCCCCTGTTTTTCAACTGCCCTCCCCCTCCCTGCCCCGGAAGCATCCAGTGGCCACCAGCTCCACCTCACTGTTATAATTTCTTCCATTGCTTGAATCACCATATGTCTACAACAGAATACCATTAAGTCCACTCTAGTCCATAGCTCTTCCCCCAATCCTGAGGGGACTGGGATGGTGATGTCCACTCCACCTCCAAGTGAGAGAAGGCTTGTATCCCATGGATACGGTGGATGGGATTATCCTGCCTGCAGCTGCAGGCCCTCTCCATTCCCTGGGATGGCCGTTGCCCATTGTTGTCTCCTCGCCAGGTGACTTGGATGAGTCCATTGAGCTGTAGAGTAGGAGTTGCAGCTCCACCGAGATTCCATGCACACCTGGCACATAGGTAGGCCAGAGGTTCCAGTCTCTGGAAGTACACCTACAAACTCCAGCATCACATATAGGTTTGAATAGAAGGGACTGATGAACCATGTGCAGGAAGGACTTATTTGAGTCCAACTCTGTCACTCTCAGGAGCACAGATTCCAAAGTAGAGCCCACTAATAAAGCATCAATCTCTGGGGCTATCCCCCTTATATAGGACCTGGGTGTTTCCAGAGCCCTCAGGAGTCCCTCTGTGTGGGGTGATATCCACTTTGCTGTTCTATGAGCTCCTACTGAGGTGTGCGTAAGCATTACCTCTGGGATGACCTCCCGACTCTCTTTGAAGTCTTTTAGCCACATGAACTCATTTCTCTTTACCTTTTCTCCCTTTAATATGGGGTAGGGAAGGAGGAGAGAGGTTGGGTATGTGGGAGTCTCTAGTATTCCATGTGTGACTTTGCTGTGACCTAAAACTTCTTTGAAAATTAAATGAAAATTTGGGAGACACTGGGGAATGAGAGGGGGAAGGTGTCATGGTACACTGGACATCTGATAATACAGTGATAAAGGGAAAAAAGAATAATTTTTTTTTTAAAAAGGAATTTTTTTGTTTTTTTTCCCATTTTTTTGAATGTCCCAATCCACTAATTATATTTTATTTTTAGTTTAGTTTTTTTTTTTTCTCTTCTGAGTTTCCTTGTACTTATCTCTTGCATTTAAGCTTATCATTACTATTTCTTTTTCCTATTAATTTTATTTGGTTATTATATGGGCTTCATGTTCAAGGAAGGTTTAGATCACAGAAGGGTTACAATGGGGGCTGCAGAGGAGGATTGGTGGGGGGTGTCTGGGATGGGGGATTCTTGAGAGTAAGTTCATCTGAATATACATGAAAGATATATAAAATTGTTCAAATGATCAAGGGATGGGGCATGGTCATGGTGGGTAGACAATCACTCAATAAATGAGGGAATCTGAATTCCCAGCCTGGAGAGCTCTGCCACATTCTCCAAGGGAGCAGCAACAGTCCCCTGAGTGCAGGGGCAGTGTCTGGAGAAAGAGGATGGCCCACTGATGGGTTCTTGTTATTGATGACTAGCCTTATGAGTCTTTGCACTTGTAATTGAAACTTAGCCTACTGTTATGGGGTGCCTAAGGGTTGCCACCTGAGAACCTCCTTGTTGCTCAAATGTGGCCTCTCTCTAAGCCAAACTCAGCATATGAATGCATTACCTTCCCCCCAGTGTGGGACATGTCTCCTGGAGATGAGCCTTCCTGGCAATGAGGGATTAATACCAAGTGCCAACTGGCAACACTATTGGAAAAAGACCTCAACATTTATTTTAAAAACACTAAATGAGAAGCAGAGTGTAGGGGTTAAAAGCAAAAATATACCTAGATTCTCTCAATTCAAATGTAGACTCAGCTGTTTACTAACTTTGTAACTTTAGAGAAATTTTCTCCTTAGTTTTCACTTCAGCAAAATAAGAAAATTATTAATATGTATCTCATAGAATTGTTGTTAGAGTTAAATGAATTCATACATACAAATTTCTTAGAATGATGTCCGACTCACTGAACCACTAAAAGCATTTACTCTTATAAAAATTTCGATTACTTCTCAGTGTCAGGTCTGTAACATCCCCTAATGTTCAGATTCTTTTGCGTGGTTTTGAACCCAGTAGGTAGGGAATGAGGTGACCGATAAGCTAAGCATGCTACTTACTGCCTGAGAGAATCTGGGAAACCTAACCACTATGATGAACAGCACAGGGAATAGATATTTTCTGTGAAAATATTTGTATATAATGGAATACTAGAACAGGAGCTCAAGGTTTGCAAGAAATCTATGATGGTCCTTAATGTGAATAGCAACTGGCTCCAAAACCCACAAGCTATTGGTCATTGCACCGGACCCTATTCTGTGTAGTGACCCAGTGAGATGCCCCACTAGGAATACCACAGCATCGAGGCCTTCATGCCATTTTTCTCAATTCTGCCTCAGAGTTGTATGCTCTTCTTAGGGGTGGAGTAGTTCATAGAATGCACTAAGTATGAAGAGGATATTTGAAGAGTAAAAGACAGTATTTGTTGAGGCATTATAAGAAGAATATTCAAATAGAGACTTTTCTTTCTTCTACTTGATCTCTCGTTAATTGCCTCCTCCTTGTCATCCCCTCCCTCCCTTACTGTCTTCAGCCAGATATTTGCTAATCACCTCTAACATGAAATGATCTGATCTTGTATTTTTCCTTCTTTTGGAACTCTTCAGTTGCCCCAATATATGTGTGATGTTTATGCTCACTTTATATAAAATGTTTATTTCTTTTGTAGTTATGAATATTCTATATGAAAACTATTTTTTCCATTGAGAAAAGGTACTAAATCATAAATCTAAGAATAATGGGAAGAAGAATAAAAATTTCATAATATACATGAAAGCAATAGGAGAACATAGGAATTTACTTGCAATGGATAAAGTAGTCATTTGCAGAAGAGAGTTGGCCCAGAAGACAGAGATAGTACAAAAATTATTTTTTATTAAGTTAGCAAGCTTTTCTTTTACTAAGATCTTTCTTGTAATTCAAATATCCCTTCTATAAAAACAACTAGATATTCTTATTGATATAAATCTAATTTTTAATGTAGCTGAATTCCATATTACTTGCAAGACAAATCATTTGGTGCTCAATAAAAGCTTTTTGGAAGAGGAAAAAAAATAAAAAGCATTTGAATTAGTAGTTTAGATTTTTCAGTTGAAAGCAGTTATAGCTTTTTTTTTTTTTTTTGCTTCTAGTCACACTGACATTTTAAAGCTTTATACAAAGAAAATCTATTTGTCAATATCTACCATCTCAAATTCAATGAGGATTATAGGTAGCATACAAGAAAGGCTCTTTTTTTAATAGAAAAGAAAACCCAGAGTCCCCAAAGATCCAAATACAAGTTATTGAGAAAAACAAGAAAGGCTAGGTAGTTGGAATTAACCTCCAACATGCCAATTACATTCAAATCCAAAAGAAAAGTAATATAGTAAGATAAGTGTGTGTATAACGCTGATTGATTAAAATGTAAACATCTTGGGCTCTTTTTAGCTATGTTAAATACAGGAATAAAATCATTGAATCCTAAGTTACTATTTAGAAATCTGTTCTATGTCTTCATGTTACTGAAAAAATATAATTCTGAATACACCATTACATCATTCATTTCTGCCTAGGCTTTTGGCCTCAAATTCCTACATTGTTGTTTACACTCCCTGGCGATCTGAGTTGGGAAATACAGAAAGTTAAATACCTGTTTGACTCCTGTAGTTTTGTACCTAGACCCGACTTGACCTTTGTATCTATCTCCTCCCTGCTCATTTCCACCTAGACTGTACTATTTTCAGCCAAGTGAGGGCTCTCTAACAAAAGAGACCAGGCTTTAGAGGGTTTCCCCTGCTAACTTCTATATAATATTTTTTCTCTCTCTTTCCAGTAGAATGAACAAGATGGCTAGAGGTTTTTCTATAAGCATCATTGCTCCTCTAAGGTTTCTATTTTCTCTCCAGTTCACAGAAGCTTTCTATTTTCCTTCAAAGATTAGAATCATGTGCCTACATTATATGGCCAATAAATAAGAGGAGATCAAGTGTGGAAAATATTGAATAGTTAAAATTGTAAAGAAAGAAATCAAGGCAGAATAACAAATATGGAAGATGACAAATGCAAAAAATACTAGATGTTTCTCTTTCAAAAGTAACCATAGCTGCAGAATGAGAGTGTGACTTGAGTCTGTCACCAGATCCTCAGCCTAATAAAATGTGTGCCCTAAAACTTTGGTTATTGGTTTTTATTTTCCATAATTCTTCTCAATTTAGAAGCCAGAGAAGTGTTTTAAAATAATTTGAGGTCATCATTTTAAAGTTAACATAAAACTATTCTATGTTAATGGATATTCCTTCATGCAGTGCTGGGTATGCTCTCTTTTGTCTGGGATATTTCACAACTCTGTAGGAATAGTGACTTGCTGTTTGATTTTGCCTGGTAGAAATGCAAATAATTTCCATCTACTGGAACAGATAATCCCGGTTTATGGCCCAGTTGGACATTAACTAATTTTTTTATCTAGCCCAGCAATTTTATACTAACCTTGCCTATAAATACGTAGCTTCACAAATATTCTTTGGATTAGTTTTAACCTCTACTGATTCTACCATTAAATAATGTACAAAATAAAATCCTCAACACAATTTCATTTTATATTTATATAGTAGTCATGATTTTATATCTTAGAAAATTATATATTTTCTAACTGCCGTTTGGCAGTTTGATGTAATTATGAATTCCAAAAATATATATTGGATTATGCTTGTAAACTGGTATGCTAATATGGGCATGATTAAGTTATGATTAGGGCATTAATTGGACCACGTCAGTAGGGTGTTGAGTCAGGGGAATCAAATATAAAAGGCATGGCAAGAACAAAGTTTAAGCAGTTTTAATGTTGGAGTTTTGACGTTGGAGAGAAGGCCCCAGGATAGAGGCAAGCATTCGCCTGAGAGTTCACAGCTGGCCTTGTGGAGAGAAGTAAAGCCTGGAAAGCCTCATAGTCTACAGCTGACCTTGTGCAGTAAACAGAGGAGCTAAGCCCAGAGAGAAATGCAACCCCAGGAAGAGAGGAACCCAAGAAGCCTGAACCCTGGCAAATGTCAGCAGCTGTCTTGCTCCAACACGTGGCAGTGGACTTTGGTGAAGGAAGAAATTTATGATTTATGGCCTAGTATCTGTGGACTTCTATCCCAGATAAATACCCTTTATAAAGACCAACCATTGTCTGGTATTTTGCATTAGCACCCCTTTGGCTGACTAATACAGTGTCTTTGTGAGTCTCGAACATATTGGGTATTAAAGTATCATTTTCTAAGAGGTAAAATCAAGACTTCCGTATAAATATAGAAAATCATACTTTAACACCCATGTCATTCTATTATCTCATCTGGGAGGGTTTGCTAAAATACAGATTTTTGGGCCTCAGAATTTCTGATTCAGTAGGTATTGGATGGGGTCCAAAAATTTGCATTTCTAACAAGTTCCCAATTGTTACTGAGACTGTTGTTTCTGGTATCTCATTGTCAGAATCACTGTTCTATATTTATCATTTACTATCCAACTCTCTAATCTTCTCTTCAAAATGCTAAACATTTATCCTCATATATCACAGTACTCTTTATTTAATATTTGGGAACTGTATGACTATTATGCAAGATATTCTATGATCTTGTGAGCTGTATAGTTTTTCAATCACTTTGCTACTTAGCAAATTAGAATCAAACCCCCAGAGTGTTTTGTACTTACATTTTCAATGACAAGAATATTTATCCATTTTTAATATGTTAAAACCTAGAGAATGTACAAATTAACATAGTCTGACATTTTGACCTCTCTGCTGGATTTTCATAATTCTTAAAGCCGCCTTTGTACTTATATAATGAGGAGGATTCATGCTGTGCTAAAGAGCAGGGGGATTAGATATGATTCATTTTTGCTTTATGTTAGAAGTAATATACATATTCTTATTATTGAAAACATGGAGATTTAGAGAATTACTCTCCACAATAGGGTGTCCTTTCCTGTAAAAGGAATCTAAAAACATTGCTCAAGATTTCTGCTCAAAAGAAGCATTTTTTTTTCCAATCAATACTTAACACCAATCACCTTTTAACAATGTTTCCCAACCTTTCCCTAGCTGAGAATCACTGGGAGTTACTTGTTAAAAGTATATATCCCTGAGGGGGGAGCAAGATGGCAAGATGGAGTAAGGAGCTCCAAGAGTCAGTTTGTCCTCCAGGGCAGATAGTTATCACCCAGAGCTATATAAAGCACCTGATTGGGAGCCCAACGAGACCAGAAGAGCATCCTGCAACATTCTTGAAAGTATGGAAGGAGGAGACTGCCCATTTGCAGAGAAGATTCATGAGTAGATCATTCTATACCATAGAGGCTGGCACCCATACCCCACTGTTGGTACAAGCCACTCAGGAGCTATTCTGTGGCTGGAGTTGGAAGCTCCATTTCCCAAAAATGAGGGAGGAAGAGACAGTTGGCCACCGACTTCAGCTACTGATAAGTAAACTCGACTGGTTAAAGTATAATCTTAAGAACAGCTAATGTTTAAACCTGTCCAAATCAGAAAGAGGCCAAAAGCCACCATTTTAACTCTGCCCCCAGCTGACTGAAAATTACAGTGAAGTTAGGGACCAGCTTCTTTCCACCAAGATCGCAATGCAGCCCTGGCCTACTCTTCAGCCCTACCTCCAGCAGGAAGGAAGCTGGGAGACCTGCATCAGCCTCTCTGGGTTTACTGCAGGTGCTTTTGATTAGCACAGACTGAATAGTTGGACACCTGGGGCTCTATCCCTGTACCTCAGTAGGATAAGAGAGGTGCTGTGTTTCCTCAGCCTCTCTGGGTAACTGCAGCCACTCTTAGCCCACATGAACTGATTTGTTGAGCACCTTTGATTCCATCTCCATCTTTCCATATCCATAGGATAGGAAACAGTTGCTGCTTCCTCAGCCTCTCTGGGCAACAGTAGACACTTTTGGCCTGCGTGGACTGGATTGTTGGACACCTGGGGATCTACCCCCATGCCCTAATAGGATAAAAAGGGACTGGTGCTTCATCAGCCACTCCAAGAAATGGCAGGCAAATTTATGAGGCAAACATTGGCAAAACTGAAAGGAGATATAGATATCTCTACAATAATAGTTGGAGACTTCAATACACCACTCTCAGCATTGGATAGAACATCTGGGCAGAGGATCAATAATGAAACAAAGAGCTTGAATAATATGATAAATGGCCTAAACCTAATAGACATATACATAACATTGCACCCCAAAACTGCAGAATATACATTCTTTTCAAGCGCTCATGCATCTTTCTCCAAGGTAGACAATATATTGGGTCACAAAGCATATCTCAATAAATTCAACAAGATTGAAATTATACAAAGCACTTTCTCTGATCATAATGGAATAAAGTTGGAAATCAACATGAGGTGGAAAAAGGGAAAATTCACAAATATATGGAGATTAAACAACACACTTTTAAATAATCAGTAGGTCAAAGAAGAAATTTTTTGAGATATCAGTAAATATCTCAAGATGAATGGAAATGGGAACACAACATATCAGAACCCAAGGGATACAGCAAAAGCAATGCTAAGATGGAAATTTATAGCCCTCAATGCTTACATTAAAAAAAAAAAGAAAAAGATAAAATCAATGACCTAACTACACAGAAGGAGGAACTGGAAAAAGAACAGCAAAGTAACCCCAAAGCAAGCTGAAGGAAAGAACTACCAAAGGGCAGAGCAGAAATAAATGAAATTGAGAAAAATAAAACAATAGAGAGAATCAACAAAACCAAAAGTTGCTTCTTTGAGAAGATTAACAAAATCGACAAACACCTAGCTAGACTGACAAAGAAAAAAAGAGAGAAGATGCAAATAAATGAAATAAAAAATGAAAATGGGGACATTACTACTGACTCCACAGAAATAAAGAGATCACAAGAGAATATTATGAACAGCTGTACACCAAAAAACTAAACAATGTAGACAAAATGGAAAAATTCCTAGGCATGTATGAACAACCTAAACTGACCCAAGAAGAAATAGAAGACCTCAACAAACCAATCATAAAGAAAGAGATTGAAACAGTTATCAAACATCTCCCCAAAATGAAAAGCCCAGGACCAGATGGTGCCACAGGTGAATTCTACCAAGCATTCAGAGAAGATTTAATACCAATCTTACTCAAGCTCTTCCAAAAAACTGAACAAGAAGGAATGCTATCAAATGAAGTCAATATCAGCCTAAAACCAAAGCCAGATAAAGATATTATGAAAAAAGAAAAATACAGACCCATTTTCCTAATGAATACAGGTGCAAAACTCCTCAAGAAAATACTTGCTAATCAAATTCAATAACACATTAAAAGAATTATTCATCATGATCATTTAGGTTTTACACCAGGCATGCAACTGTAGTTCAACACAGAAAATCAAACAGTGTGGTAAACATGATCCTATCTATTGATACAGAAAATGTATTTGACAAAATACAGCATCCTTTCTTGATTAAAAATACTGAAAAGACTGGAATTGAAGGAAACTTTCTCAACATTATAAAGACCATATATGAAAAACCCACAGCTAACATTGTACTAAAAGGTGGAAGATTGAAAGCTTTCCTATTGAGATCAGGGAAAAGACAAGAATGCTCACTGTCACTACTGTTGTTCAATATACTGCTAGAGGTTCTAGGTAGAGCAATCATGCAAGAAAAAGATATGAGGTATCTAAATCAGAAAGGAAGAAATAAAACTTTCACTATTCACAGATGATATGATCTTATATCTAGAAAGTACTGAAAAATATATAACAAAGCTGCTAGACTAATAAATGATTTCAGTAAAGTGTCAGGATACAAAATAAATATGCAAAAATCAGTGGTGTTTCTATACACTAGTAATGTACAATATGAGGAGGAAGTCAGAAAAAAAATTCCACTTACAATAGTGACTAAAAGAATCACATACTTAGGGATAAAATTAACTAAGGATATAAAGGTCTTGTATTCAAAAAACTACAATGCAGTCTTAAAAGACATTTTAAAAAGACCTAAATAACTGGAAGAACAGTCCATGCTCATGGATTGGAAAGATTAAATGTCATTAATATGTAATTCTACCCAAATTGATATACAGATTCAATATAATTTCAATAAAAATTCCACGACTATTTTTTAAACAGTTGAGGAACACAATTATCAAATTTATTTGGAAGTGTAAGGGGCCCCGAATAGCCAGAAACATCTTAAAAATGAAAAGCAAAGTTGGAGGACTTCCACTTCTGGACTTTAAATCACATTACCTAGCTACAGTGGTAAAAACAGCATGGTATTGGCATAAAGATAGACAATTAGACCAATGAAAGCAAACTGATGGTTCAGAAACAGACCCTCACATGTGATTTTTGACAAGCCTGTCAAACCCACCCAGCTAGGGTAGAACAGTCTATACAACAATGGTGTTGGGGGAACTAGATATCCATATTCAAAAGAAAGAAAAAAGACTCCTATCTCACAGCTTATATAGAAAGTAACTCAAGATGGATCAAAGATCTAAATATAAAAGCAAGAACCATAAAACTAGTAGAAGAAAATGTAGGAAAACATCTTCAAGACGTGATAGTAGCTGGTGCATTCTTAAACTTTACACCAAAAGCACAAGCAACAAAAGAAAACTTAGATAAATTGTACCTCCTCAATCTTAAACACTTTTTTGATTCAAAGGAATTTGTCAAGACAGTAAAAAGGCAGCCCACTCAATGGGAGAAAATATTTGAAAACCACATATCTGATAAGTGTTTTATTTCCATTCTATATAAATAGAACATACAACTCAACAATAAAAGAGCAAACAAATCCAATGGAGGTTCTAAGGGGAGGGAGAGGGAAAAATAAGCATAATTTGGGGGAATTTTTTGGACTTGGGAATTGTCCTGAATGACATTGCATTGACAGATACAGGCCATTATATATCTTGTAGTAACTTACAAAAATGTACAGGAGACAGTGTAAACTACAATGTAAACCATAATCCACACTTAGTGGCAATGCTCTAAAATGTGTTCAACAATTGTAACAAATGTACCATACTAATGAAGGATGTTGATAATGTAAGAAAATGTGGGAGGAGTTGAGAATGGAGCATGTAAGAATCCCCTATATTTTTTATGTAATGTTTATGTAATCTAAGTATCTTTAAAAACATAAAAATGTATATTAAAAAATAAAATAAAAATGGACAAAAGATTTAAGCAGACATTTCTCCAAATAGGAAATACAAATGGACAAAAAGCACATGAAAATATGTTCCATATCACCATTAGCAAAATGCAAATCACAATGACAATGAGATATTATACACCACATAGAATGGCCATTATTTAAAAAAACCAGAAAACAGTAAGTGCTAGAGCAGATGTGGAGAAATAGAAACACTTCTTCACTGTTGGTGGGATTGTAAAATGGTGCAGCCTCTGTGGAAGACAGTTTGGCTGTTTGACAGGTATCTTAATATAGAACTGCCATATGATCCAGCAATTCCTTTACTAGGAATATATCCAGAAGAACTGAAAACTGTAACACAAACAGACATCTGTACACCAATGTTCATAGCTACATTATTCACAATTGCCCAAAGATGGAAACAACCTGTATTAGTCAACCAAAGGGGTGCTAAAGCAAAATATCAGAAATCGGTTGGCTTTTATAAATGGTATTTATTAGGGGTAGAAGCTTAACGGTTACCAGGCCATAAAACATAAGTTATTTCCCTCACCAAAGTCTGTTGCCACGTGTTGCAGCAAGATGGCTGCCAATGTCTGCAAAGGTTCAGTCTTCCTCTTACTCGTAAGGCTCCGTGGTCCCAGCTTCTTCCAAAATCAGCTATAAGCTGGGATAAGTCTCATCTCTCTCCCGAGGTTCATTTCTCTCCAGGCTCAGCTGCTCTGCTAGTGCCACAAGGCCAGCTGTAAACTATCAGGTGAATGTCTCATCTCTCTTCCTGGGGCCTCTGCCATGTCTAATGGAGCCTTCTCTCTTTCCTCATGTATCTGCTTCTCTGTGTATTTACTTCCTGAGGCTCCAGCATTAAACACCAATTAACTCCTCTGCCAAGTAGTTTTCTCTGTGAGTCCCTGCCCACTGACATGGCCCAATCAAAGCCCTAATCACAATCCAATCAAGTAAAAGTGAAACCTCTGAATCCAATACAATCTAAATTGCTCAGAGGAAAAGACCAGTTTATAAACATAATCCAATATCTATTTTTGGCATTCATAAATAATACCAAACTGCTACACAAGCAAGTGTCTGTTAACCAAACGGGGTATATATATATATATATATGATGGAATACTATGCTGCAGTAAGAAGAAATGAAATTGGGATGCATATGATAACATGGATGCATCTTGAAGACATTATGCTAAGTGAAGTAAGCCAGACACAAAAGGACAGGTATTACATGCATGGTCTCATGAATATGAACTAAATATGAAGAATAAATACATGAAGTTAAAACCTAGAGTGTAGGTTATTGCCAGATATGATGAGGGCTGAGGACTACTGATGCTTAATGCATGTAGACATTTTAATTAACTTGACTGTGAAAGTGTGGAAATGAATAGAATTGATGGTAACACATTATAGTGAGTAGCAGCTGGTTTATAAATGGTATTGTGGCTGAAAAGGGTAGTCTAGGGATGTAAATGTAACTTGAAAGAAAGCTAGAGAATAATCTAGGGACTGAATAATACAGTTGACTCAGGTGGATGAGACTTGTGGTTGATGGTACAGATGCAAGTGTCCTTCTGTGAGGTAAAGCAGATGTACATCACTATTGCAGGGTGGTAAGAATGTGGAGAAGCATGGGAAAAATACAATTGGTGTGAACTATGGACTGTGGTTAGACAGCAATAATGGAACATTCTTGCATCAATGCCAAAGATGTACTGTATTAATAATGGGGGGTGGGGAATGGAAAAAGTATGCCAAATGTATGCTATGGACCATGGTTGGTTGTAATAGTCTGATGATACTATCTCATAATCTGTAACAAATGTTCCACCACAGTGTGGGGTGTTGGTGAAGGGGTGTTATATGGGAATTCTACACATGTGCATGATTGCCTTGTAAATTCACAAGTTCTGTAATAAAAATATATTTAAAAAATAATAGGGTGGGTTGGAAGAAAAATTTACCAAATGTAAGATTTGGACTATATTTAGTAGTAATATTTTGATAATATTCTTTCATAATTTATAACAAATGTTTCACAACAATCTAAGGTGTTGGTAGAAGGGTGATGTATGGGACTCCTGTATGATGTTAGGCATGTTTCTTTTGTAAGTTCACAATTTTTACTATACACTTATTGTTTATGTATGTTCATATATGAATGATATACTTCAATAAAGTTAAATAAGCAAAGTACATATCCCTGTATCCCTGTTTCCCTCCAAAACTCTGAATTAGAATCTCCAGTAGAGGAGCTGGTAATGATCAGGAGCTTAATAAGGTCCCTGGTGATCTTTAATATCAAGGAAACTCTAGAGACACTGAGTCACAGAGAGGGTGATCCAGAATCCACATATGACTGACTAATCACTTTCTTCTAACTTGGTGTGTGGCAAAACTAAGAACATTTTATCATACTGCCCAGAGCCCCTGCAAAACCTATACCAGTTCCATGGAAACCCACCAATGCTATACAATTGCCAGTTGGCAGGAGACTCAACCACCAGTACACACCCAGTCCAATTGTTCTTTTTTTAAATATTGAGCTTGAACTTTATTTCTTTTTTTATTTTTAATTTTTAAAAGATATTTAGATTACATAAATATTACATACAAAATATAGGGGATTCCCATATGCCCTGCTCCCTACACTGCCCACATTACTTCCATTAACAACATCCTTCATTACTGTGGTACATTCATTGCAATTGATGAACACATTTTGGAGTATTGACACTAAGCATGGATTATAGTTTACATTGTAGTTTACACTCTCTCCCACACAATTCTGTAGGTTATGGCAGGATATATAATGGCCTGTATCTGTCATTGCAATGTCATTCAGGACAATTCCCAAGTCCCAAAACTGCCCCCATATTATACCTGTTTTCCCTCTCCCTGACCTCAGAACCTCCATTGGCCACTGCCTCCACATCAATGATATATGTTCTTCCATTGCTAGAATCACAATAAGTCTGTAGTAGAATACCAGTAAGTCCACTTTAGTCCACAGTTCATTCCCCAATCCTGAGGATTCTGGGATGGTGATGTCTACTCCATCTCTAAATGAGAGGGGGCTACAGTCCCATATGGCTGATGGATGGGACTCTCTTGCTTGCAGTTGGTGGCCCTCTCGATTCCTTGGTATGGTGGTTGTCCATCATCACCTCCTTATTAGTTGTCATGGGTGAGTCCAATGAACTGGAGAGTAGGTGTTGCAACTCCTTTGAGGCTCAGGGCCCAGGTGGCATATGAACAGCCCAAAGATTCAAGTCTATTGGGCATACACCTACCAACTCCAGCACCAACTATAGGTTCAAATAGAAGGGACCAAAGATCCATGTGTAGGGAAAGCTGGGTCCCATTTTGTCACACTGGAAGCACAAACCCCAAAGTAGGGCCCACTGGCAAGCCACCAAACTCATGAGCTATCTGCCCTGACCATAGTTCCTGGGTGTCTCCAGAGCACTCAGGAGCCCCGCTATTTGGGATAGTGTCTAATTTGGAAATCAATGAGATCCTCCTGAGACGTGCATAAGTGTGACCAATGGAATGACCTCCTGACTCACTTTGAAGTCTCTTAGCCATATAAACTCATTTGTCTCTACCTTTTCCCCCTTTGGGTCAAGCTCTTTTTCCAGTTGCATTGCTAGTTGGTGCTTGGTAGTAATCCTTCAGTGCCAGGGATGCTCATCCCTGGGAGTCATGTCCCTCACTGGGAGGAAGTTATTGCATTTATATGCTGAGTTCTGCTTAGAGAGAAGCCACATTTGAGTAACAAGGAGGCTCTCAGGAGGTAATGCTTAGGCACCCTTTAATACTATGGTAGGTTTTAATTTCAAGAGTAAAGGTTCATAAGCACAGTCATCAATATCAAGGGCCTGTCAATGGACCATCCTCCTTCACTAGTCATTGCCTCTGTACTTGGGGAATTCTTGCTGTTCCATCAGAGAATGTAGCAGAGCTTCCCAGGATGGGAATTCAACATTCTTTTGGTTATTGTGTGAATCTCCACCCACCATGACAATGCCCCATGAACATTTGAACACATTTATATGCCTTATGTGTATGCCCAGGTGAACCTTCTCCTATGTATTACCCTTCAATGCCACCCCACACAAATGGTCCTCCTCTGCCACAGTTGTAACCCTTTTGTGATCCAAAACCTCTTCAAAGATGAAGCCAATAAAATAGCCAAATATAATTAATAAGAAAATGAAATCATAATGATAGTTTTAAAAATAGGAAATAAAACACAAAAAATTTTTAAAAATAAAAAATTTGGGATAATAAAAAATAATGAAAAAAATTTTTTTTAAATTTAGGACATTTTCCCTTTTATCACTGTAAGATCTGTTGTCCTGTATGTACAGTGGCATTTTCTTCCATTTATTCCTCCAATGTCTTATTTTCATTTTGTCTTTAAAGAAGTTTTAGGTCACAGCAAAGTCATGTACAGAATATACAACATCCTCCCCTTTTTCTCCTTCTCCTATTAATAACATTTTATATGAGAATGGTACATTTATTACAACTGGTGTACAAATATTGAAATAAATCTACAAACCATGGTTGGTAGTTTACATTATGGTTTACATTTTAGACCATGCACTTTTATAAATTTTGATGAAACTTAACCTGGCCTGTATACATCATTGCAAGATCATGAAGAACACTCCCATTGCCCTCAAAATGCCACCTGTTCTATCTATTCTATTCCTCCCTCTCCCTCCCCTTGGGACCCATGGCAACCACCAGGCTTCACTCTTTGCAGGACCAGATTCATAGTTACTTGCAATAACACTGAGGGCTTGACACACTGGTCAGTCCTCCCCTATTGGGCACATCCATGCTCTCGAAATACTCCTGCCCCCTCCATTTGAGAACATAGTGGGCCTCCCCAGGAAGGGAGTCCAGCAACTTCCCACTCATTATGTGGGTCTCCACCCACTGATATAAGACACCATGGCAAGATAAACAATCACATACTCCCTAGAAGCTTGCCCCTGGTGCGCCCTGTCCCAAATGCTCCCCACATCCAATGCTCTAAACTAATAACCTACCTTGCCCTATTGTCAAAAGAGTATTCCCAACATTGTAGTTTTAACTACAATATTCTTAAACGTGGCTTAATTGCAGATCTTTTAAAAATACTGATTCCTAACTTCCATGTCCAAACTTCCAATTTAATTGGTATGGCAAGGAGCTCCAGGGCACTGTGAATTTTTAAAGCTCCATATATTACTCTAATATGCAGCAAAGTTTTCAAACCACTAACCCAGTCAGTAAGACTAGTTCCAACAAATACCTAACAGTTCAAGAATAAAGAATTCCCACAGATGTTCCCGGAAGTTTATTTTGTACCACCTTGTAAAAGGTGGGAGGATTAAAAACCTCAAGTCTAATCATCTTCATTTGCTTAGAGCTGAAGAAGATGGTGGATTGGAATATTGACCCTGTTCTTTTGGCTGATTGGTTGGTTTTTACATTACAGGAAGTAACTATAACTCCCTGCTAATTGGTTAATAGAATCTTTCACAAAAGAGGCAGTGAACTAGCAGTCAGAAAGCATTTTGTTTTTGTGATAGCTTTGTAACTTAGTGCCCTACATTAAGGTTATTCTCTTCTCTAAGCCACTATATCCTTATTTTGAAGATTCTGCCACTACTTGCCACCACATTCTTCACAAGATTATTGTGAGACTTTGTATGCAAAATGTTTTGTAAAGTTAACAGTGCTAACAGTTTGAAGTGTTATCATTTCCTTCTTTGGTGCTGAGACTATTTAAATAATTGATTTCATTATACTCATCACATTCTAATCTTTTTTTTTCCTTATTAAAACTTATTGAAGTATACCATGCTTATGAACAGTGACAAGTCATAAATAATCAGATGGATGAATGGTTTATAAAATAAATGTTCTAAGTTATTTAATCTCAAATATTTTAATGTAATATGATCAATATTTAAAATATTTTATATAAGAAAAAGTAAAATATTTGCCAAAAAGCTTAATATCCTTATTTTATTTTATTTTCCTTCTTACAAGCATTCATGTTTTACTCTATTAAATATCTTTATTTTTATGCTCATTTAAGTTTTTTTATTATTATTCTAAAGAAGCTTTAGATTACATGAATGTTGCATAAAAAATAGGAGATTCCCATATACCTCACTCTTTCCCCCTCCCACACTTTTCCCCATTAACATTTTTATATTTTCTTGCACAATTTTGTAGGCTTTGACAAAATGTATAATGGCCTGAATCCATCATTGCAAGGTCATGCAGAACAATTTCAATGTCCCAAAAATGCCCCTTGTTACACCTTGTATTAGTCAGCCAAAGGGGTGCTAATGCACAGTGCCAGAACTCTGTTGGCTTTTATAAATGGTGTTTATTTGTGGTAGACACTTACAGCTATCAAGCCTTAAAGAGTCCAACTCAAAGTACCATAAGAGGTACTTTTTCACCCAAAGTAATTTGCCACGTGTTGAGCAAGATGTCAGGTGATATCTGTGAGGGTTCATCCTTCCTCTTCCTCTTAAGGCTCCCAGCTTCTTCCTATCTCAGATGTAGCTTGGGATAAGTCTCTTCTCTCTCCCAGGGCTCATTCCTCTCTGGGCTCAGTTGCAGCTGTAGGCTATCAGGCTCATGTCTCTTTCCAGGGCCTCTGCTATGTCTATGGAGCTGTCTCTATTCCTCTTTGTTCTTATCCTGTGCATTTACTTCCTTGGGAGACTCTGTTTTCTCCCCACCAAGGGGGTCAGGACTCAACCCTGCATGCTCTAATGATGTGGTCAAATAAAAGCCCTGATCTTGTTTTAATAAAGTAAAAATGAAATCTCTGAATCTAATACAATCTAGTATGCTCAAACAGGCCAATTTACAAACACAATCCAATATCTATTTTTGAAATTCATAAACAATATCAAACTGCTATACTCTACCCTCTGAATTCCAAAAAGACATTACAATATTCAAAAAAAAACCTTAAATCAGTAACAATGCTAAATACAAAATCACATCCTAATCAGTTTAAAGAAACACTTTGTCTTAGGGCAAAGTCCCATCTGGCTGTAGACCTCTGAATTTACAAAACCATTTATCTACTACCAATATACAAATGGACAGACAAAGGATAAGCATTTGCATTACCATAAGAGACATTGGGAAGGAAACATGAGTAACAGGTCTAGAACAGTTCTGAAAACCTGCAGGGCATACTTCAGTAGATTTCAAAGTCTGATAGTCATTCTTAAGATGATGGTTTCTTCTCCCTGGGGCCTCATGGGGACCCACCCTTTCCACAATGGACATTTTCTTGGATCCACCCTCATCAAGCATCTGGGTGGCAACCAAGCTCTAGATCACACACTCCAAAGTTTGATAGCCACATTTTACCCAATCTTTGGGGTAGAATCTCAACCCCCTTAGTACTAGGAGTGGGGAGAGAATATTCTTTCTAATCTCTAGTCTACAGGCTCAACTTTCTCAGAGCAGTGAATTGGCAACCTGGCCTTCCCTAATCTATGCAGGGCAGGCCCATCCTTCTGAGATCTATGGGGTGTTGACCTTACTTTCCCATGGGGAATGTGCTCCACACTCTCTGTAGCCTGGGGTGACTAAACTCTCCCTGAACATCAGACTGGAATATCCACTCTCTTCAACTACCAGGAAAAACTCACCGTCTCTGTACACATGAGTGGGGTTTCTCTTTTGGCCCAAGGAGATGTCTTAATTCCAGATCTCAGTTTCCATGGTTTTCTTCTTAAAGCCATTTCCCCTTCTATCTCTCCCTTCCAAGTCCATTTTAGTCCAAGCTGATAGTGGTTTTCTCATAAAGCTCTCACAAAAAGCATGTTGGTTTAGCATGCAAGAAGCAGGGGTCCGAGCCATCAGACAGTAAGACTTTCCAAAAGTCTTTCCTGGATAACTGCATCTTCAATCCTGATTTACAAGTTCCAAGTTTAGTTACGTACTCAAATGGGGCACTATTGTGTAGGAGTTTTATTTCCACAGGCTTGGGATTTCCAGAATCAGTTTCTGGTTTTGTTGTGCCCAGCAATTCAGTTCTCAGCTTATCTCTCTCATCTAGCATTTTCTATAAGTTGCAAGGAGAAGCCAAGCCACATTCTCTGAGTTTACTTTGGAAGGCTCTTCAGCTAAATGCCAAGAGTCAATCTTGCTAAGTTCTCTGAAATTTTAAAACATGGATTACCTTTCCTCCAGTTTCTAATAATAGTTTCATCATTTACCTCTAAGTCCTCATAAAAAAGTCTCTTTGGCATTCATATTCCTACCAACATTCTCTTCAAAGCACTGTAAGCCTTTTCTATCAAATATGCCACAATTCCTCCATAAAAATACCCCTTACCTATTTATAAAACCATTCCAGCATTTTGGTAATTGCAAAAGCATGACCCCACTCTCCAGTACCAAATTCTGTATTAGACAAAGGGATACTGATGCAAAATACCAGAAATATATTATCATTTATAAGGGATATTTATTTGGGGTAGAAACTTACAATCACAAGGCCATAAAGCATAATTTACTTACTCCTACATGTTGGGGCAAGATGGCTGCCAGTCCTCTTCCTCCTAAGGCTCTGTGGTCCCAGCTTCTTCCATTCTCAGCTGTAGGCTAACATAAGGCTTGTCTCTCTCCCCAGGACTCATTTCTTTCCAGGCTTTCTCAGCACTTCAGGGCTCTGGTCTCTTCAGCTGCAAGCTATCAGGCAAATGGCTTGGCTTTCTCCCTGGGGCACCAGTATCAAAACTCAAACTCTCCCCTCTGCTGTGTCATTTTCTCTGTGAGTCCCCACTCACCAAGAGCATTGGAACTCAACAGCCTATTGATGTGGCCGAATGAAAACCCTAAACTTGATTTAATAAAGTAAAAGTGAAGAAGAGACCAGTTTACAAACCACAATCCAATATCCATTTTTGGAATTAATAAAGAATATCAAACTGTTACACAACTATTCTTCCCTCTTTCTCCCATCAAAACCTCAGGTGACCACTGCAGTTACTAGGTCAATGTTACTAGTTCTTCCATTACTAGAATAATAATAAGTCTACTTTAGTCCCTTATATTTGTTTGTTCCTCAATCTAGAGGATTTTGGAATGGTGATGCCCACTCTGCTTCTGAGTGAGAGTGGGCTTAGATCCCATGGGGCAGATGGGTGGAAGTGTCTTGATTGCAGTTGTAGATATTCTGCCTTGTTGGGATGGGCATTGCCCATCATCACTCTTTTGTTAAGTTGTCCTGGGTGAGTCTGAAGAATTGGAGGGAAGGTGTTGTCTGCAACTTTGCTGAGGTTCAGTTATCAACTGGCATATGAATAGTGGGAAGATTTAAGTCTCTGGAGCATATATTTAGTGGGTATAGTGCCAATTATAGGTCAATTAAAAGGAGCATAAGAACCATGTGTAGGAAAACTATAAATGAGTCCAACTCTAATAAATTGGGTGGATAAGATAGCATATATTCCAAGGTAATGCCCACTGACAGGATGCTGAATTCCTGGGTTTGTCTGCCCCACCTAGAGTGCCTAGATGTCTCTAGAGCCCTCAGGAGTTCCCCTGCTTGAAACACTGTTTACTGTGGCAGTCTGTGAGATCCTCCTAAGCCATGCATAAGTGTGACCTCTGGAATGACCCTCCAACTCACTTTGAAATCTCTTATTCATAAAAATTCATTTGCATTTAATATTTTCCCTTTTGGTCAAGGTCTTTTTCCAAATGCATTGTTAGTTGGCACTTGATAATAATCCCTGGGTACCAGGGAGGCTCATCCCTGGGAGTCATGTCCCACACTGGGGGAAGGTAATTAATTTATATGCTGAGTTTGGCTTAGAGAGAGGCCACATTAGAGCAACAAGTAGGCATACAAGAGGTAACTCTTAGGCAAAATATACTAGGCTAAGTTTTGATTTCATAAGAACAAGTTTCATAAGTATAAGCATCAATATCAAGGGCCTGCCCATGTACTCTAGAGATTCTTGCTCTCTATTAGTAAATGTAGCAGGACTCCCCAAGATGGGAATTCAATATTCTTTCAGTTATTCTGTGGGTTTTCACTCACTGAGACAACACCTCATGACCACTTGAACACATTCATATTCCATAGAGGATTGCTGCAGGTTCACCCCTTCCCACACATACCCCCCACTGACACCCTGCACCAGTGATCTTCCCCTGCTACAGTTGCAACTCTTCTGGAATCCAAAACCTCCCCCAAAACAAAGGCAAAAAATAAATAAATAAAAATTCTATTGGATTTCAATAAGTTCCTTTAAAACTATTTATACCATTTGTTTCAATTTGCTTTCATATAAAAATATAAAGGGTCACTTTGTTTTCCTTACATTTGCATATCCTTTGAGAAATTAACAGAGTGATAATGGTTCCTTGTTATTCATGTGCCTAGACAAAGGAATTTTCTTTATTTATTCATTCTCCCTGAATGCCTATTTTCTTAGCTAAGATTTCAAAATTTTACTTTACAAATTTATAGAAAAAGGATAATTTTCTCAAGTGACACTTGCATGACTATGGTTTGTGAAACTAATTCCCTAACATTTTCTTTCTTTTTCACTTTAATACACAAGGATATTCTTATCTTCCTCTAACCTAAGAGAAAATGAAGTGGCAGGGGGAAGAGTTGAAGGATGGATCTGTATAGTTCCAGTCCACTTCAATGGAAAGTTGAGAAAAATTACCTTAGACGAATGTTCTGAGTGAATATAATTCAACTACTTTAACAACATCCTATCAGATACAACTTTTTTGGTATAATAATCTATTGTTTGGAATCACAGATGTACGAATATTTTTAGTTTAGTTTTTTTTTTTTTTTTTTTTTTTTTCTTTTCATTCCTTCAATTTTCCTGTTCTGGACAAAGATTTCATTGATAAAAATATCAAATCCCATTTTGTTGCTATTCTTTAGTTTCTAAGTTTCCCAGGAATCCAAAGATACTTGTTAATATTTTGAGTGCATTTTTAACTTCCATCAACCAGCTTCAAGTTAATTCTGTTGCATGTGCACTCTGGGCTTGTCTAAGCAGCTGGGGCTCATAATCTTGAGAAAAGTCTCCTTGGTAGGAACCATTATAGTAGAGAAACTCTGTAAGAGTTTCTTTCTTTATCTAAAAACATCCAGCAGAATTTCTCTATAGATCCAGGCTAGCTTATTATTTTTAAATATTTCATGAACAATAAGCACATGAGTCTAAGCACCTGGTATATTCTTCACAATAAGTTGACTAAAATGCATTAAGCACCTGCTGTGCTGGTGGCACTGTGTTTGTACAGAGGCTCCCTAACAAATGTAGTCCATGCCTTCTGAGAGTTAAAGGTCAAATAAGGGAGACAATTAATCATGTAACAACAATACCAAAGAGATAGTAAGCTCCATGAGGCCAGAGACTGTTTCTGTCTTTCACTGCTAAGCCCTTAAAATCTAGCAAAGCATCTGGTACATAATTTGCTCACAATAAATGGAATGGATTAATACACTTAAGAAAGCTTCAGAAAACCTCTCTTCTCCTGTTTATTTTCAGTACACTTCATCTGAAACTCACTCAGGGTATGCCAGAAAGATTCTCTTTATTTTCATCTTTTCAGCAAACAGTAAGTTAAGAAGCCTCTTAAGCCACTGAATTATTTCCCAGGCCTGTCTTCTCAGCTCAATATAGTGCTCTGCATTGGTACTGTGGCTCATGGCCAGCTAAATTTAAACCATTATTGTGTTTTCAGTTTGCCATTTCCCCGTAGTCCCTGTTGAGAAGAGATAGATCTGATCTGGATCAGGATTCATGTATTCCTCTGAGTCTTGACTTTATTCTCCCATTCAATGCACACCTCTTACCAACATTTACACAACTTTGATAAGTACCTATACAGGGAAATTACAGAAAAAGCACATGCGAAGGACTGCTGGCCCATGGTTGGAGCCCAGAGGGAGGATTTCTACAGGAAGTGTCATCTGAGCTTAAATTGTTGTCAAATATATTCACTAAAAGGTGAAGATAGCTTTTCCTTCAGTGTGCCAGAATTAATTGCCTAGTGAGTGATATGGAATATTTCAATATAAAATATTTCTAAAATTCTAACTTTGAGTACACTTTATTTTTTTGTGTGATATAACTTTTAAAATTAAAATTTAATTTAACAAGCAAAATGAAATCACATGACTTAAGCAATATTAACACAAAAATTACTGACTGGCTTGTACAATTTAACAAACATAAAAGGAAGAGTTTTGGGAGAATGTTAAATATTTCTTTTTTTGATAGTGCTACATAATAAAGAATTGCTAATTAGAAATTCACCCATTTAATGTGCCAACTATATCAAATTAGTTAAAATGCATCATTAATATCTTAGTCTGCATATCTTAATAAGATTAAGAAGGAGAGTCATTGATTTGAGAACACAGAAAGCTGCCAAAAACATTTTGAATAATTTAGGCTTACAAAAAATAATGAAAGCAGTTCTAAAACTAACACAAATTATTTAGAATTAGGAACTTGTGAAGACATCATACAAAAGACAACAAGCTCAGTTTTTGGCCATCAGGACACAGTGGTCAGGCATAGATGACTTAGAGAGGCTTTCAAAGAAAGCAGTAATATAGGACACTGTGCGCTGGATGTGTTGAAGGTGTCAGAACAAAGAAGTATCTCATAAAGTAGTGAAAATGAAAACACTTGGACTGAAGAGGAGTGAACAACAAGCTTGATGCTTTTTTAGAGAGGACAGGTCCAAATTAAAATCATACTTATTTAGGAAGTTTTAAAAATATAGTTGATTACTGCATGGGGTAGTTTGAGTCTTTTTTGGACCCTAGAAATTTATATTCTTAAACTGGTCCATTCTTGTGGGTTAGAACCTATTGCGAACCTTTGATTAGATTAGATTCAGTTAAGGATAATTTGATTAGGTTACTTCAGTAGGGTGTAGCACAGGGTGGGTCTTAATGTTCTTACTGGACTCCATTATAAACTGGAATTAGCAGAGAAAATCCACACAGAGAGAAATGTCCAGAAACTGGGAGAGAAGGCCCCAGAAGCCAGAGGCTGAAAGCAATGAGGCCTGAAGGGGAGGGGTGAGATGAGCAGATACCACCATGTGCCTGATTGCTTACAACTGCAGCTTTGGGAGAAATCATTTCCTGATGATGCCTTGCTTTGGACACTTTCATGATCTCAGACCTATAAGCTTATAAGTTAATAAATCCCCATTGTAAAAGTCAATGTATTTCTGTTTTATTGCCTTGGTAGCCTCTAGCAAGCTTCAGACATTCTGACAATCGTTGCTCTCATTGCTTGGACCTACTCTCTCTCTGCCTCAGTTTTTTCATATCTAAGAAAGAGGCAATAACAGTTCTTAATTATAAAGTTGTTTGAGAATAAAGTAAATTAATATAAAAGTGTTTAGAACAGTGGCTGCCACATAGTTAATGCTTAAAAGTTTTTTACTGTTAAACTGAGGATTTGACTTTTGTGCCTTGAGGGCCAACAATGTTACTTCTGTCTTGAAATTATTGTAATTGCCCCCTCTGCTTTATTCTCATGTAATTATTTTCATTCCATTCCATTCCATTCCATTCCACACAATCCATCCATTCTTGGCATTGTTTTGTTTCCCTCTTTTCCCCAAAGACTATTTACCTAGTAACTTCAGGGACTGTGTTCTTCCCTGTGTTCAGGGAAGTGTTCTTCCTTTTGTCCCAGTTGGCTAGACATTATACCTCCACCAATTGTCTTCCACTTATTCAACTACTCACTCCCTCAATACTATTCTTTGAGCACCTTGGGTAATTTAAGCACCTCTTAAAATATATTTATATATATATAAATAACATTTTTGTAAGCAAATGCACATATATGCATATATTTATATATCATTTTACAAATATTGGTATGTATTGTGAAAACTTTGATTTTTACCCACAATAAAAAATAAATAAATTAAAAAAAAAAATCTTCCAGACACAGGACATACAGTGGGGAATAAGAAGGACTTGGTTCCCTTCCTATCCTCATGAATTTTCAATGCATTATCTATTCTCGAATCATTAATCATAGTATTAATAACTGTAGTATGTTGCTTGTCACTAAAATATATGTTTAAGGGACTAGTAAGAGCTTTTAAAAATTTTTTGTAGCTTTCTATTTTGAAATAATTTCAAACTTACAGGAACTATTGTAAACATAATAAAAAAAATAATACAGAGAACTCCAGTATACCCCCACTCCAAATGCCTGGATTTACCAAATTTAACATTTTGCCACATTTGTTATATCACTTTATCTAACTATTTATATATCTATCCATTTATCCATTACTTTATAAATAGTTGAGAGTAGGTTGCATACATTCATTTACCTCTTAGCCCTCTGTGGCAGTTTTAGATTATTTATGAATTCCAAAAAGAGAGATTATGTTTGTAAAATGGTTGTTCTTCTGGGTATGATCCCCTTTGATTGTATTAGATTCAGCTGAGATGTCTTTGATTAAATTATGTTAAGATCAGAGCTTTGATTCAACCATGTAAGTAGGGTGTAATTCAGGGTAAGTCCGTGCCCCCTTGGTGGGCTGATATAAATGGGCACTCACTCAAGAAGACACAGAAGAAGATACACAAGAAAAGAGAAAGAGGTCCATAGATGCCAGAGGAGGGAACTTTGTCATGACATGGAAGAGGAGAAAACTTTTATTCTGCAGCCCCGGGAAGAGAGAAGAGCCCTATGCCAGCCTACAGCTGAGATCAGAAGTTGGTCCCATGGAGCCTTAAGAAGAAGAAAGGAGAGACCAGGAAGAGACTGCCCACCACCTTGCTTCCACATGTGGCAAGTGACTTGAGTGAGAAAATACCTCTTATTGTACCTTGAGTTGAACTCCTTAGGGCCTTGTAACAGTAAGCTTTTACACCAAATAAAGACCCTTTGTAAAAGCCAACAGATTTCTGGTACTTTGCATCAGCACCTCTTTGACTGACTAATACGTCCTCCCTTACCAAGTAATACTCCATGAATATTTCATAAGATAGGAACATTAGGGATATTCTCTAATTTGCATATAATAATAGATATGGAGAAGAAAAGACTTTATGAAGAATGTATATTTGAGTTAATAATAAGAAGTACTTGACCAGGTGAAGAGTTTGAGGGTAGGGAAACTAGGGAAGTCCAAGTGAGAGAATTACATTTTCAAAGGCCTGAGATAAAGAAGAGAATGGCCTATTAAATAAAGTTCAGAAAGTCTGAAATGCATAAGCTAAGGCAAGATGAAACAAGCTAGTGTTGAGCGAGGCTGAGACGCAGCATGAACCAGGTTTGTCCAGATTTGCTTCTCATTCTATCTGATAAGAAGCATCCCTCCTCCCTATATGCACACGTGCACGCACACACACACACACACACACACACACCCCAGTCTATCAGGGACCAATCCTAAAATACTGAAACAGTGAATTAATAGAAAAATAAAATAAAACATAAAGGATATTAAAATGAAATTTAAATTATTGTTTTTTGATTACCAAATTAAACAAACAGCAATTACTTTGTCAAATTGTTATAAAAGTTTCTATCTCTTTCCTCTCCGTTTTTGTATTTATGAAGTCACACTTCATTATTGGTATGGATTAGTAGATGACTTTTTAAGTAGCATGCATCAGCAAACCTTTTCTGTAAAAAGCCAAGATGTTATATGGTCTCTTCTACAACCACCAACTCTGCTATTTTAGCATGAAAACAGCTTTAGAAAAGACATAAATGAATGGGAATGACTGTTTTCCAATAAAATCCATTTTAAAAAAACAGGTCACCTAAATCGGGCCCATTTTCCAGAGTTTAACAAAACTTTTTACAGAGAAGGAAGAGGCTTTTGGATTCTATCCTAAAAGCAAAATGAGTATAACAAATGGTGCTCACAAGAAAAAAAACTAAAATTTTATTTGATTTTTACTTTACTCATTCTACATATTGAATTGGAAAGAGAAAAACTTTTTAGGGGATAGATGAGATATTATGAAAAATCTGAAATTGGGTGGTAGAATCAGTTACCTAGAGTAGTGGATAAAGCTGAGAGATATTTAAAAGGTGTAAATTGTGGAACATGAAAAATGTTCTGGTTTGCCTAGGACTGGGGACTTTCAGAGGGCACAAAACTTTCAGTGCCAATGTGTAGAGTAAAAAAGTACACCAATATTTCTGTCCAAAAAATGTTAGGTGTAACATGGGGCATTTTGGGGATATTGGTATTATTCTGCATGATATTGCCATGACAGATATGACCCATTATATATTTTTTCAAAACATATAAAAATGTGCAGTTCAAAGTGTAAGCCATAATGTAAACTATAGACCATGGCTAGTAGTAATGCTTCAATATGTGTTCATCAATTGTAACAAATGTACCACACTAATGAAAGATGTTGTTAATGGGTGAAATTGTGGGAGGGGAGGGAGTGGGGTATATGAGAATCTCCTATATTTTTTATGTAACATTTATGTAAACTTTCTTTAAAACTAAAGAAAAAAAATCTATTATAAAAAAAATTAGTGGAAAGTAGAGTTATTAATTAAAATAAAGGATATAGGAAGAATTAAAAGTGAGGGGTATATGATGCTTACTTTGGAATCCATAAATTATGAGGTGAGGAGTGACATCACCAAGATAGTAAGATGCACCAGGGTTCTGTCCCCGGGCAGAAGTTTTAAACAAGGAAAACAGGCAGAACCATTTTTCTCAGAATTCCAGAAAACAGTTAAGTCAATGCGGTAACTGGGAGAGCAATGAATCAAGAAAAACACAACTTAAAAATGGCAGGAAAATATCGTGATGACATTTCTGGCCCTTCCTCTGCCTCCCTCCCTGGCTTGATGCCAAAATGTTTCCAGTTCCAGAGGGAACAGACCAGCTCTTTTGCACATGTTGTAGTGCATGTATCTCTGTTCCAATCTGTCTAGTGGCAGCCTGAAGGACTGAAAGAACTGAACAATGACACCACTCCAGAGTTTGCACAGCAAGTAACTGAAGAGTAACAAAGCAATCGAATTGCAACTACCTGGGACAAAGGTTTACTGGCTTTAAGATATACAATATAGCACCCAGGACTGGTATAAAAGACTGTTTCTTAGTGGAAAAGGGAACATTCAGATACATATAAATGGGGATATCCCAAAGGCCAGGTGCACATGCCCAGGATAATAGGCATCTCAAAAAGGAAAAGGAGGAATCTATGCTTTCATTTTGGGCAAATCATTTTTTAAAAATATTTTTAATTAGAGAAGTTGTAGGTTGACAGAAAAATCACGTAAAAATCAGTGTTCTCATATACCTCCACCCCCATTATTAATACTTTGCATTAATGCAATATCTTTGTTAAAATTGATGAAATAATATTGTAGTATTAACTGTAGCCCATAGTTTGTATTAGGGTCTATTGTTTTCTAATATACCACTCTATTATTTTTTTATTTATTTATTTTTTTTTTAGATTTTATTTTTATTTATTCATATCCCCCCCTTGCTGCTTGTGCTCGCTGGGTCAGCTAACCACGCCGTGGGGGCAGGCTTGCCTTCACCAGGAGGCCTCGGGAACCGAACCCGGGGCCTCCCATATGGTAAACGGGAGCCCTACTGATTGAGCCACAGCCGTTTCCCAGTATACCACTCTATTATTAACTACTCTGTTAGTGTGGTACATTTGTTATAATTCATGAAAAAACATTTTTATAAATGTGTTATTAACTATAATCTATTGTTTGAAATAAAGTCCACTGTGTTGTACACTCCTGTTTTATTTTTTATTCTAGTAACATATATACAACCTAAAATTTCCCATTTTAATCACATTCCCACATATAATTCAGTGCTGTTAATTACACTCACAATGTTGTACTACCATTACCTCGATCCATTTCCAAAACTTTACAATAAACCCAAATTGAAATTCTGTAGAAATTAAGCTTAAACTGACCATTTTCCTACCTCCAACCCAGCCCCTGATGACATATAGTCTAGATTCTAACTCTGGGTTTTCTTTTTCTAATTATTTCATATCAGTGAGATCATACAATATTTGTCCTTTGTGTCTGGCTTATTTCACACAACATATTGTCTTTAAGGTTCAACCAGGTTGTCACATGAATCAGAACTTTATCACTTTTTAATGATTAAAAATATTCCATTATATGCATATACTACATTTTGTTTATCCATCCATCATTTGATCTAAAATGATTAATTGTGAAAAAAGCCGCTATGAATATCATAATGCAAATAACTGCTAAAGTCCCTGCTTTCAATTCTATTGGGTCTGTATACCTAGTAGAGGGATTTCTGGATCATATGATAATTCTGTACTTAGCTCTCTGAGGTACCATCAAATTGCTTTCCATAGCAACTGCACAATTTTACATTGCCACCAGCAATGAATGAGTATTCCTATTTCTCCACATCCTCTCCAACACATATAATTTTCTGGTTTTTTTGATTTTTTTTTTTTTTTTTTAAGTAGTAACCATTCTAGTGGGTGTAAAATGGTATCATTGTGGTTTTGATTTGCATTTCCCTAGTAGCTAGTAATGTTGATGATCTTTTCATGTGCTTTTTAGCCATTTGCTTATCATCTTTGGAGAAATGTCTATTCAAGTCATTAGCTCATTTTTCAATTAGGTTATTTGCCTTTATTGGTAAGTTGTAGTATTTCTTTATATAATATGTATATTAAAACTTTCTCAGATATGTTGTTTACAAATATTTTCTCCATTATATAGATTGTCTTTCCATTTTTATGATAGTATCTTTTGATGCACAAATGTTTTTAATTTTGATGTTGTCCCTTTGATGCAATTTTTCTTTTGTTGCTTGTACTGTGGATGTAAAGTCTAAGAAACCATCACTTAAGAGAAGACCCTGAAGATGTTCCCCTACATTTTATTAGGAGCTTCATAGTCCTGGTTCTTATATTTAAGTTTTTGAACCATTTTGAGTTAATCTTTGTATATGGTGTAAGATAGGGATCCTCCTTCATTCTTTTGCATATGGATGGCTGGTAATAACAACACTATTCTTACCCAACTGAGTAGACTTGGCAGCCTTGTCAAAAATCAATTGGCCATAGATATTATGGTCTGTTTCTGAACTCTTCCTTCAATTCCAATGGTCTATATGTCTATGCTTGTGCCAGTACCATGCTGTTTGGATCACTGTAGCCATGAAATAAGCTTTAAAGACAGGAGTGTGAGTCTTCCAAATTCCTTCGTACTTTCAAGATAGTTGTGACTATTTGGGATCCCTTAAATTTCTGCTGTGGTTTGAAATTGTATGTAACCCCAGAAAGTCAAGTTTTTATAGCTAATCTATTCTTGTGAGTGTTGACTTATTTTAAGTAGGACCTTATGAATAGGATACTTCAGTTAAGGTGTGGCCCAGGGTGGATCTTAATCTTCTTACTGGAGTCCTTTATAAATGGGATGAATACAGATAAAAAGAGAAAGAAAGCCATAGAAGTAAGAAGCTGAAAGCAACAAAATCTAGAAGAGAAGGCAGAGACCAGCCAAAACTGCCATGTTCCTTGCCATGTGACGGAAGAGTCCAGGATCACTGGCAGTCAGTCTTCAGGAAGAAAATGTCATCCTGATAATGCCTTGATTTGTACATTTTCACTGTTTTAAAACCATAAGTTTATAATCTAATAAATTCCGACAGTCAAAGCCAACACATTTTATGGTATCTGCTTTTGGCAGCTTAGCAAACTAAAGCACCTTCCAAATAAGCTTGATAATTGGCTTTTCCATTTCTTCAAAGTAGGCTGTTAGTTGATTGGGATTGTGTTGAATCTGTAAATCATTCTGAGTAGAATTCAGAACTTGACAATATTTAGTATTCTAATCCATAAGCATGAACTGTTCTTCCATTTCTTTAGATCTTCTTTGAGTTTTTTTTAGCAAAGTTTTATAGTTTCCCATATCTAAGTCTTTTACATCCTTCATTAATTTGTTTCCTAGATATTACGTTCTTTTAGTTATTATTGTAAATGGAATGTTTTTCTTAATTTCCTCCTCATATTACTTATTACTAGTATGTAGAAACATTGTGCATGTTGATCATTTATCTTGCCACTTTGCTGAATTCACTTATGAGATGTGGTAGCTTTGTTGTAGATGTTTTGGGACTTTCTATATATGGGATAATGTCACCTGCAAATTATGAACAAATAGTTTCTTGCTTTCCAATTTGGATGTCATTTATTTCTTTTTATTGCCTAAATGCTTTGGCTATAACCTCCAATATATTGATGAATAACAGTGGTGACAGTGGGCCCCCTTGTCTTGTTCTAGATCGTAGAGGGAAAGCTTACAGGCTTTCATCATTGAGTATGATGTTAACTTTCACTTTTCATATATGCCCATTATCATATTGTGGAAGGTTCCTTCTATTCATATTTTACTAACTATTTTTATCAAGAAAGAATGCTGGATTTTTACAAATGAATTTTCTGCATCAATTGAGATGATCACGTGGTTATTTTCTCTTCATTTTGTAAATATGATGCATTTTACATTAATTAACTTTCTTACATTGAACCACCCTTGCACACTTGGGATAAAACCCACTTGATCATGCTGTATAATTATTTTAATGTGTTTTTAAATTCGATTTGCTAGTATTTTGTTGAAGATTTTTGCATCTACATTTCTAAGGGAAATTGGTCTCTAATTTTCTTTTCATGTAGTATCTTTATCTTGCTTTGGTATTATGATGATGTTAGCCTCATAGAATGAGTTAGGTAATGTTCCTTCCTCTTCAATTTTTTTTGGAATTTACATTAATTCTTCTTGGAATGTTTAGGAGAACCTTCCTGTGAAGTCATCTGGTCCTAGACTTTTCTTTGTTAGGATGTTCTTGATAACAGATTCAATCTATTTACTTGTAATTATTGTGTTGAAAGGAATGGGCACTACATAGTAGATCAAAGGTATATGAAGAAATAAAGATCTCAAGTTAAGGTAAAGATATGGGTAATTATAAATGTCAGTAATATTGTATTTTAAGTTTGTAACTGCACTTTTTATTTCTTACAGGTTCTAAAGCATGAATGTATAAAAGTAATAACAAATATATTGGACACATTATGTATAAACAAGAACAACATAAAGTTGGGGGCACAAATGGGTATAAGAACATCATTTGTGTATTCTATTTAAGTTGATATCTAATCAAATAACAGCTGTTATTTAAAATCAAGAAAATATATGCAAAATATATACAGAGGGATATGAGAAGGGATTCTAAAATCTTCAATATGAAAGGTGAAACAAATACAAAAATAGATAGTAATCGAGGATTTAAAGGACAGAAAATGTAAGACTTACATAAACTAAATAGGACAATGGCAGAGGTAATTTCTGCATTATCAGTGCTTACTTTAAATGTAAATGGGTTAAAATAACCATTCATATGGGAGGGATTGGCATAATGGATTTTAAAAAGACCCAATTATATGCTATTTACAAGAAACTCATTATAAATTCAAAAACAAAAATAGGATGAAAGTGAAAGGATGAAAATAGTATTCCATGCAAATAGTAAGCAAAAGAGAGTAGGAGAGTTGATACTAGTTTCAGACAAAATATACTTTGTCAAAAATTTTTAAGAGACAAAGAAAAATACTATATATTGATAAAGGTTCAATTTGTCAGAAGACATAACAATTATAAAATATATATGCACTATAAACAGAGGCCTAAAATACATGAAGTAAAATGATGACTTTGAAGGGAGATGTAGATGGTTCTATTTTAATAGTAGTAGATTTCAATACACCACTTTCAATACTGAATAGAACATGTAGACAGAAGATCAATATGGAAGTAGAGAAGTGAACGATACTTTAAACTGACTAGACCTAGTAGATATATAGAAAACAATTCACCCAACAGCAGCACAATATACATTCTTCTCAGGTACCAAACAAATTATTCTCTAGAAAAGACCATTTGTTAGGTCACAAACCAAGTCTCAATAAGACTAAAAAGATTGAAATATTACAAAGTATCCTCTCCAACCCCATGGAATGAGACTAGTAATCAAAAATAGGGAGAAAACTGGAAAATTCACATATATGTTGAAATTAAACAACACATTCTTAAACCACCAAGGGGTCAAAGAAGAAACCACAAAGGAAATCAGGCAAAAATATTTTAATGAATTATGATGTACCTTGAAAATAGGCCTTAGGATTGAACAATTGAAAATAGATAAATGGGATCTGGATTTCAAAGATGAATATTAAGATAGGGGAAAATATTGGAAAGTTAACAGACAATCCTCATTTACCAAATACCACAAAGAACATACCTAGTCAAATACATTTGTGTACATTGATGTTTTCCAATGAAGAAAACCACAAGTCATGGGAAACTCTGGAATTTCTCAATGAGGGGGTGTTTGTAATATTTATGGCTGCACAGTGTTCTATCTTTTGTCTGCTCTCAAACATGAATGCAGAGTGGTTTTATTTTATTTTATTTTATTTTTTGTCTCATGCCAACAGTCTCAGAGTGAGTTTACTTGATGTTGGTACACTATGAAATTATGTTTAGCAGGGAATATTGTGGCCTTGTTGGTTAGTGCAAGGCAGATTCCTGTTAATAGATGTCAAGAATTTGTTTCCATTATGAAAACAAAAGCTGCTATTTAAAACCATGAGCATGTCGTAGATGGCCTAGATACAGTGCATGGATTTCCAGGAGAAAAGGATTTGGATAGACCCTGGATTATATCATCAGTATTTTGAAATTCCTCCTTTCTTTCTCATTTCCCCCATGTCCAAATACTAAGGTTTTATTTAGGTCCTGGGATAATCTAGAAAACACAAGTCAAATTTTACTTGTAATAAGCTGAAGAATTTTGTTGAATACATGAAGCCAGAAGATTCCACGGGAAATAGCAATGTCACATTTCAAGCTATTTTCTAGGGAATTTATATTATTTAAATAATATGAAGTTCATAGAACCCACTTCTCTCAAAATTTACCTCAGGACATGCATTAGTCAGTGTTCTCTAGGGAAACCAAATGGACAGGGGATATCTGTAAATATGATATTCAAAAAATTGTCTGACTTGATTGCGAGGATGCAAGAGTTCAAATTCTGTAGGGCAGGCTGCAAGCTGGGAACGCCAATGAAGTTTTTCAATGAATTCTCCAGGAGAAGTCTGCTGGCTGAAGTAGAGATGGAAATTCTCTCTATTCTCTCTTCTGACTGCTGAAATCATCACTTCTCCTGAACTGATTAGATGAACCATCTATCATTGCTAAAGGCAATCTCCTCAGTTGATTGTAGAAGTAATCAATCAGAGATGAAAACAACTTACTGATATTTAAGTCCATAAACGTTCCTCACAATAACATTACGCCAGTACTTAACTGACCAAACAAACAGGAACCATTACCTGGCCAAGTTGATATACGAGCCTAACCATCACAGTCCATTCACCCTTTGTCAAATTGGCAGCCCTGCAAGGAATTGCCACCTAGTTTGTGCCATAATTGAGTCTTCAAAAGGTCATTCCTTGCCATGATTTACCTTCTTCATATAATTATATTTTCTATTAATATGTTACCTTCTCAAAAAAATTCCAACAGATTCCACAGGAAATAGCAATGTCACAATTCAAGCTACTTTCTAGGGAATTTAAATATTGTTGAATGAATGCATGAATGGGTAAATATGTGAATGAAGAAGGGGAAGAATGATTGAGTAAATGAATGAATCAATACATTCCAACCCTGCTAATGAAAGTCTACTTACACAAATAAAGCTCTTTGGAATGGATAAATCGACATTACTAAATTTGTGAGCACTTATAATGCCTTACTTTTTATGTGAAGGGGAAATTGTGTGAATATTACACCCTGAGGCAACTGGAAGATGAATTTGTCATTGAATTGAGAAAGTAATCAGTGGAGAAAATTATAGCATAGGAATAAAACTTTAATTGTGTAAGGGGTATGAGGGACTTTAGTTGCAAGTTATGATTAAAATAATATCTCTAAGCTCACTTTACTTCTAAACCATTAAGTAATAGAATACTTGTACATATTCTATACTTGTATAGAAAAATGTACAGGTGCATTAAAAAAACATTTTTATTTAATTACATTTTAAGGTATTAAATATGTGTATCAACAATAAACAATATTTTGGATACGTTAATATAAAACAGAATAATGTTTTGATTCTTAATTATATTAAATTCTATTTCTGTTTTTAAAAACAGATTTAAACATTTTCCAATTTCTTAGGCTGTCCTAGTTGGACTCCTAAATTAACATAGCTTCTACTCTATTTCAAGAACATTTAAATATTGCTTTTCTACAAAGGTATGAGAATGCATTTACATCATTTGCTTACGTAGTATTTGTGGCGGTTTGAGATTATTTATGAATTCCAGGAAAAAAAGATATTAACTATGCTTATAAACTGGTCTGTCCCTCTAGGCGTGATAACCCTTTGATTGTATTAAATTCAAAGGTTTTAGGTTTACTTAATTAAATCAAGATTAGAACTTTGATTCGACTATGTCATTAGGGTGACTCAGGGTTGAGTCCCTGCTCCCTTGGTGGGCTATATAAACAGACACTCAATCAAGGAGACAGAAGCAGATATGCGAGAAAAGAGAGAGAACTCTATAGACACGGAAGAGGACTTTGATCCTGCCGCCCCAGGCTAGATAAGCCATTCATCTGATAGTTTGCAGCAGAAGAGACCAGAGTAACTGAGCCACTAAGGAAGGAGAACCAGGCCCACCATCTTGCTTCAACATGTGGCAAGTGACTTTGGGTGAGAAATCAACCTTGAATTGGACTCTTTAGAGCATTGTAACTGTAAGCTTTTACCCCCCCAAAATACCCTTTATAAAAACCAACAGATTTCTGGTACTTTGCATCAGCACCCCTTTGGCTGACTAATACAGTATTTCTTTTAACATCATCTTGAATAAATAATCAAAATTAATTAATTTGTTATTGGAAAACAAATGGTGGAATTCCTACATATGCACTGATAACATGCTTAATGTTACAATAGCCTTACAGAAAGGACACATTGCTACTAATTTAATATTTGCAATCTTTACAAGTTAGATAAGTGCATATATTTTTCTTAAGAAAATAAAGCTGAAATGTGCTAATATGAACAAATATAATCCTTGTGTATTAGTCAGCCAAAGGGGTGCTGATGTAAATTACCAGAAATCTGTTGGCACTTACAAAAGGGTATTTATTTGGGGTAGAAGTCCACAGTTACCAGACCATAAAGTGTAAGTTACTTCCCTCACCAAAGTCCACTGCCTTGTGTTGGAGCAAGACAGCTGCTGATGTTTGCCAGGGTTCAGGCTTCTTGGGTTCCTCTTCTCGAGGCTCCATTTCTCTCCAGGCTCAGCTCCTCTGTTTCCTCCACAAGGTCAGCTGTAGCCTATGAGGCTCTCTAGGCTTTGCCTCTCTCCACAAGGCCAGCTGTAGACTCTCATTTGAATGGCTCATCTCTTTTCCCGGGGCCTTCTCTCCTTCCTCACCACCAAGCTCTCCTACTTCCCGGGGCTCCAGCTCAAGACTCCAACATCAGAACGTCAACATCAAAGCTACTCCAACTCTGTCCTTTGCCATGTCCTTTTATCTTTGAGACCCCACCCATCAAGGGGTGGGACTCAATGCCCTATTAATGTGGCCCCGTCAACGCCCTAATCATAACTTAATCAGGCCCAGATTAACAGACCAGTTTACAAGCATAATCCAATATCTATTTTTGGAATTCATAACTATATCAAACAGCCAAACTGCTACACCTTGTAAAATGTTTCCTACAAGTTTGAGTGCTACATAATTGAATTCCTTTCTAATACCTTCCTTTTGGGGAGACAAAAGTTAATTCAGATAGAGTAATAATGTTTTAATGTCACTTTTTATATTTTTAAAATTAGAATGGCTACATTTGGCCTCACTAAAAACATATATATTCTTAATTTTTTATTCTTTAAATAAATAAAACTGTATTCTGTAAATAAGAAAATTGATTCAACTTTTTAACTACTACAATATTTTGTCTGAGCGTATATGAAAACTAATAACAGGGAGGGGGCTTTGCCTTTATATTATGACACAAGTACTTAATAATCTCAAGTTTATGAAATTTTTATATTATAACATGAATTCATTCATGATTATTTTGACTAATACAAAATTTGCAATTGGAGCCATGGATAAAATAATTAGTTTTATATCAGACAGCGTGTATTTTATTTTGATATAAATATATAAATATATTTGGTTGCAAAGGCACTAAAGAGTCTTAATTTAAAACAGGAAATAGTTACAAATGGTAATATTTTTTTGCTAAAATAATAAAAATGCACATGTACTTTTACAAAATCCGGGCAACATAAAAATTTTTTTAAATATTTATTGAGCACTTACTATCTGCCAGTCAGTTTTCTAGCCACTGAGGACCTGAGTGAACAAAACAAATAAAACTTATCACCTTTACAATATAGAGGGAGAGGTAGATATTTAACAATTAAACAAATGAAAACTAAAGGCATTGAAAATTGCTATGAAATAACAAATATATCAAGCAAATGTGGCAGAAAGTGTTGGAGACTGATTTTAGTTAGATCAAGAGTTTGTTGAAGACTTCTCTGAGGAGGTAGTATGTGAACAGAGACCTGAATGAAGCAACTTCATGAAGTCTGAAGGAAGACTATCCTATACAGAGGTAACAGCAATTCATACATCTTGCAAACTTGAGTTAAGGTCTCACTATGTGCCAGACACTGTAATTGATATAATAGGAGCAAATATGGAAATCTGGATATAGCCCTTAATAAGCTCAGCAGGAAAATGCTTATATATGTCATGTGAGTAGAGCCGTGATAGAGGATGTGCAAGGTGCACATGGCAGACTGATAGAAGGCACCAACACATGGTGGCTAAAGACAATGATTTTAGGGGTCAAAGAGAACTGCTTTAAATCCTGGCTCTGTTACTAATTAGTTAGGTGTTCTCAGGAAAGTTTTTTTTTTTAAACTTCTTTCCACCTTTGTTCTCTCATCTTAAAAATGAGGTTAATGATAATATCTAACTCATTACACCGTCGTGATAACTAAATGGGTTACAGCATTTAGAACTGTTCTTGTCTCTTAGCATCCTATAAACATTAGTTGTTATTATTATTATTATTATTATTATTATTATTATTATTATTATCATGGTTGTTGTTATGCCCTGCTTCCAAGAGAATGTAATTGGAAGAATTTTCAGATCAGTATTCTTTAAAAACCTCTTAGTTTCCCTGGGTAATCTCTCAAATCACCTAGAATCAATGCAAGATGGGTGATGAATAGTGGGCAGTTTAGTCAGTTAACTTTGCCCCCACTTAACAATTATACAGGCCAAAATCGTAGAAAAATAGAAGATAAGTATCTTGGCTGTGTCATCTTGTATTTCCTATAAATAACTTGCTGTAAATTTACTTGACCTTTTTAATCAATAGGACTAAATTCAATGGAAAATAAATGGAAAAAATTAGTGTTATTTCTGTGATTTAAATAATGATCCAAATTTGTTAGATGTCAAAGAGAGCAATGAAATTGAAATTAAACATCAAGAACAATTTTTACAAAGACTGGACCTTAACCTGCTATTTTCCCATAATTATATTGTCTCACTCATTCATTTAACACTTGTTGTAAGATTGCTGTGAATTGGTTGATTATGAGAGGAAAAGATAGTTATAATTTTTTTTTGTGGACTTACATGAGTATAAATCTTGAATGTATTAACATCTTTTTAAAAAGATCTAAAAGCATTGCCTAGCATGAAGAATTGACCCCATTAAAAGTGTGCTATAAAGGGGACAGATAAGCAATCATAAACTTGAAGATTCAACAGGAAAAGCTGTGTGAGTATAGCTGTGATAATAGACTGATTTAGAGGATGGGTCCTACTTGCAAAGTACCCATAGCTCATAGTGTGAATAGCGTAGCACGACGTATCATAAAAAAGGTTTATACTCAAGTGTATATCTAAGTACCTCACGGTTCTCTCCTCCATCAAATCTCTCTCCCTTTAACCATATCCCAAAGCCTTACTTTCTGATCCATCTATCGTAATCTCTTGATCTCAGCTTCTTTCCTAAACTGCTTTGAGTTCCATATTCATTCCATTTATTGATATTTAAGTGGATTTGCTTTGCAATATAAACAAACAGGATCTTCTTCAATGGCCAAAATACTTGGAATAATAGTAACAGCAAATACAGAGTGGTATGTGAAATAACATATTTTAAATATATGAACTCATTTCATCCTCAACCAATCTTGTATGAGAGAATTCTATTATCATTTAAATTTTACAGTTGAAGAAAGTTAAGCATCAAGAGTTTAATTAAGTAGCTGGCCAAGTTTATACCACTAGTAAGTGATGGAGCCAAGATCTGAACCCAGATAGTTAATCTTAGAATTTTTCCTTTAAAACTTCAGTTTAAACACAATCTCCTCTAGAACTTATGAGTATTAGTTTTGCTTAGAGACTTTGAACCTAAGAAGTGATTGTAATGAAATGTTTTGATATTTTAACCTGTATTTTTTAAATATAGAGGTTTTCAAGTGGCTCCCATTATGATCCAACCACACATGATATGCACTGTATATACCTGACAAGAATGAGAAGCTCAAATGCCTTTGGAAGGTTAATCTTTGTAGATTTCCCAGCAAATAAACCAAGCTAAATGATATCATACTATAGCTACAAAGGTCTACACTTGTTATAACTAAAAATTACATTTTCTAAAAATTTCCATACAGTGTTAGAAATGCTTTATCATAATATGCTGCCATGGCTGAATAACCATGCCTTCATATGATATATGATTATGAAGGCAGTAAGTGGTTCATTGAGTTAAGAGTGGAGAGTCTGGAGTCAAGAACTCCACCATCACCAAAAAGGATGTCCTTGAGCAATTGATTTCATTGTCCAAGGCTTAGTTTCCTATTATATAAATTGGTGAACATAGTTGTTTCCAAGTCATAGGAGGTTTTTTGAAACGGCAACATGGTCGTTCATATAAAATATGTAGCATTACTAACTACTCAACAGATGTTAGCTGTGTCAATATAGCCGTGATAATAGAATGATTTAGAGGGTGGGTCCCACTGGCAAAGTGCCCATAGCTCATAATGTGAATATACTGAGGCTATCAGTTTCCTTACTCACAGGAAAGAGCTCATTCTTCGATGATGAAAGTTAGTTCTGCTAACTTTCTCATCAAAAGAAATTGGGAGATGGCCAATCCATTCACAAAAAGCAATAAGTAATTTTAGTTAAGGCTTTAGAATTATTTCTCAAGGCTTCAGAATTTTTCATGAACAAAGAGAAAAAATAAACTTCTTGCTATTTTAAATTGTCAGTATTATGCTGCTGAGTTTCTTGACCTCATGTGGAGTATCACTTAAACAACTTTTCCTCCTAAGACTTGTATGTAATATGACTAGAAAGGAAAGTTGTTATTACACTTATTTATTGTGATAATATACTAATAGAAAAATTTTATTCTGATATATATATATAAAATATCTGCTGAATATAAATTTAATAAATGGAAAAATGAACAAATTAATAAAAACACTGATGAGTTGGTTAATTGGTAAATGACTCTTGGTTTAAATGGCCCTTTTGAATGACTCATTAATTCAGTCTTTTAAATCTCTACATGAGATTTAAGGATGGATTTGGAAGATTCTGAAATGCTAATCCACAGACGGCAAGCCATTTACATGTCATGGCAGGAAGGTAGGGGCTCCTCATAGGCATCTTTTAGTATTGCCATGTCCAATGGTTAAAGTACATGGATTTCTTTAGTAACTTCATGCAGGAAGGGCCATTAGGACCCAAAAGCCTCCAGAATGAAAATGTGATCTCCCAATAGGGAAAGCATGACTAGCTGAGATGCTGGTTGAGGACAAAAGGAACATTGAATGAGTCAATGTTCATATAAAATCTCTGTATGGCCTCATGTCCAATTGCAGAAACAGAAAGTAAAGTATCTTTTCAATCACGTTTTCTTGTTGTGCCATTTATATATTTATATATTTGACCTAATTTTCTTTTCTCTCCATATCATATTTTATATATGGTATGTTCATCATGGTTATATTTTACATAATCCATAGATTATAGATGTCAAAATATGATTATGATGGAACTAGTGAAATTAAAAGAATTAGAAAAATTTTAAAGAATCAAAAATCACAATGCAAATATTGTAGTCAGAAAATTCTTCTGCAACAAAGTGCTCTGTTTGAAATATCAGGCTATGAAAAATAAAAGAAAAATGCTTTTCTTTTTTATGTCTCTAGAGAGAACATTAAAGTTCTGATTTTCTGTAAAATTACACTGGTCTTTGAATTACACTAATATACTTTTTGAAGGATGGAAAAACTGTATATTAGACATAGAGTGAAATATGTCATTTTCTGACTTGAATGGAAATTAATGTCCCCAAAAGCTATAATGTTTCTCCTAAACTATCAATAATTAAGTTACGTTTATTTTAAATTTTATTAGTCTATAATCCTTTGCAAGTTTCCCTATTTAATTAGGTGATTATGTTCTTTAATAATAATAAATTATCTTTTAATGTTATTCTACTTACCTATCTCTCTATATTTACCTATCTCTCATCTGTCTATTTATCTAACAAATGCATTTTAGGTATATACGCGACTCCAGAGAAAAATAAAGATACTTATTCTTGCCTGCTATCTTAACTTTATAATTTATAAATGCAACCATTTTTATGATACACAGTTATCAATTTTGAAATCTGTAACAGCACCTGTGTCTCACTAGTCCTAGGAATTTTTAGGCAACACTTTGAAGATAATTGCAAAACCTGTTTTAATAAATAATTATTTAATATTATCTAATATTTAATTACCTAATATTAATTGTAAAATATCATTTATTGGTGGGCTTTCAGTGTCCATAATAGTGATCTTGAAAAATAAACAAAATTTTCTTTCGATTCACCAAAAGGATGACCTGTTTAACCTTTGTATGATTGCATTTTATGTGCATTTTCTGGAATTTTTCCAGAAATATAATTTTAATGTATATTCTTAGCTTCTGTTTGTCCAAAATTTTGATGGACTAATGAATTTTTGTTGTATACACGTGGATGGCTGAGTATGTGTGTACGCTTTCATTCTCCCTAGTGTTTTTGTGAAGCAAGTTCTTCAGAAATCCCCCTGGATGCCCTTACAATAGCATCATCTCTTAAAATCAAGTTATCTTGCCCTAATCCTGTCCATGGAAAGAACCATTAGTCCCAATATATTCTTAATTCTGCTTCCTTCACAAAATGATCTTTCTTTTACATGAGATATAAACAAAGATAAATCACAAAGGCGTTGATAGCTTTGACCAAAGTACAATCTCTCTAAATTATCCAAAGAATTTAATGCAAAATAAGCTATAGAAAAGATGTCATCTTCAATTAAATTGAAACTTAAGCCTATGCTTACACTAAGGAAGCAATGCTATCTATAATATATTGCATGGCTCACAGGGATTTATCCCCTCTGAATTGTTTGTCTGGACTGAGACAGCTAAAATGGATATTCAGAGCCAAGCTCCATTTTGGAGTTTCAATAATTCATTGATCTATATTAAGCCCCCACTTTGTACTTGGGCACTATGAAAGTTGCTAATGATGTAAGAACACTCTCAAGGAGTTTATAGTTGAGGAGCCTCAATGAATTAAGTAATTACATAAATAATAGAATACAATGAAATTAACATAGGAAAGGTTAAAGCATTTATTTATTTATTTATTTATTTATTTTTTTTTTTTTTAAGATTTTATTTATTTATTCATCCATCCTCCCCCTTGCTGCCTGTGCTCGCCGGGTCAGCCAACCACGCCGCGCGGGCGGGCCTGCCCCCACCAGGAGGCCCCGGGAACCAAACCCGGGGCCCCCCATACGGCAAACGGGAGCCCCACTGATTGAGCCACAGCCGCCTCCCAGGTTAAAGCATTTAGTCCTAACTGGCAAGGAGGGTCTCAGAAAATCTTCTTTAAAATGATGCCTGAGCTGTGTCTTGAAATTAATTAAGGCAAGAACCTACTGATTTATAAACTAACCTGATTTTTATTTAAGATTGTAAAATATTTTGGTTTTGCTGAAGCATAGGTTGTAAAGAAGCAGAGAAAAGTGAAAAATGGAAAAGCTTAAGAATTTATTTAAGCAGATGACAAAGTCCTGCAAAGGTCCTGTACATCATACCAAGGAATGTGTACTTTATCTTGAGCAATAGATGTCCCCAAATGTATTTAATTCAAGGTCTTGAAAATTAAGTCTATATTCCAGATACAGTTTTTTGGAATCAAAGTGGAGGATGAATTGTTAAAGAGCATACAGTCAACAAAGTGACCATTTGTACCTTGAGTCCTGGTGGGAGATGGTTAGTGTATAATCTATAGTAGCAGTCATGGAAATAGAGGAGTTAGATCTGAGATACATAAAGAGTTAGAAATTATCAGACTTGTTGATTGATTGCCTATGGACATAAGAGGGAAGAAGCAATCTATGTTATAGCCTTGATATAAAATTTTATATCCTTGATAAAATTTTATATCCTTGATAAAAATTTCAGATGACTGAGGGAATAATAATTTAGGGGAAGATGACATTATCCTTTGGTTCATGTTGTCTATGAGGGGTTTTGAAGTTATCTTTTTACAGATATTCTCTAAACTGTTGTAAACAAAGGTTCAGGGTTTAGAGAACAAATTTGTGAAGTAAATACAGATTAGTTTAATAAACATTTATTGAGCATCTATTAAGTAACAGGTAGTATTCTGGGGAAGAAAGAATGAACAAGCCTTCATTCAAAAACAATGTAGGCTATTGCATTACCCTAAATGTGGTAGTCACCAGCAAGAGTTTTCCTTATAAAGATAGATGATGCTGTCCAATAAAATTGTGTAAGAAGAAGAAAAAAGGAGACAACAGGAAGAGTAGAAAGGGAGAGCATTGTTAGTAAAATAATTGAGGCAGAATCTTAATGACAGAAGGGTGACAAATGAATGGAACATGGTATCTCCCATTGAAATAAAAGCAGCACACATTCTCTTCTTAAGAAGAACTTAGCAATTGAGGGAAGGAAAAAGTAATTGCAGAGACAAAAGAATTTTATTTTTAAGTTTGCAAAGGCAAACATTTTATAGCATGTGGAAAAGCAGTCGGGGAATAGAAAGACACAGAGACTAATGAGAGAGCTTGAGAAAGAGAGTAGAGGACAGTTAAAAAAATACAGGACATGAAAATGTATGGCATTGTAGTGATGGATACAGGCCATTATATATTTTGCTATAACCTACAAAATTGTGCGGAAGAGAGTGTAAACTATAATGTAAACTATAGTCCACTGTTAGTAACAATGCTCCAATATGTGTTCATCAATTGTAACAAATGTATCATGCTAATGAAGGATGTTGTTAATGTGGGAAAGTGTGGGAGTGGGACAGGGTGGGGCATATGGGAATCCTCTACATTTTTTATGTAGCATTTATGTAATCTAAAGCTTCTTTAAAAATAAAATAAAATTAAAATTTCTTAAAGCAGGATAAATTGAAAAAATTAAAAAAAAAATACAGGACAGAAGAGAAGAACATAATAGTGACCTATTTCCTAGTAGCATTAGTATTAGCAGGAAATTTCTTCAAATTCACAAGCTAGAGACAAATAGATTAGATTGATGATGATGATGGTGATGATGAAATAAATTAGATAGATGTATGATATAAGATAGATAGATAGATGATAGGTGGATAGATAGGTGGATAGATATATAGATAGATACATGTGCCATCTTCAACATGCCAAATAAAAATTCCACCTTTTAAATTATTTATATGGGAAGGGGGGAAGTCTTGTTCCCAGGTGAGAACATAATATCCCTGCTTACTTTCACTAGTTAATTCATCCTCTCCCTTAATGTTTATTGTTGTAGGGTGCTTTCAATTGCTAAAAAGATTAGCTGTTATAATCCTTTTAAATTGAATGACCCAGCAAGTAGCACAATATATTGGTCAATTGCACATGGCTATAAGGGGGCCATATGGGTGACTGCATTTAATACCATAATTCCTAATCTTCTCTTAATGAATTATTGCTTACATATTTTCTGTTGAATTATTTTATGCTTGCTAAAAAAATCAAATGCTTTACCTGTAACACCATTCTCCTGCCATATTTTAAATATAGTGTCTTTTTAATTTTTATGTGCAATTTATTTTCATTAGGATAGTATGAAGATTGAAACTCCACCAGGTTATCTAGAAGGCTTCTTGAACTTGAGCATCCTAAATAAAACTATTGATATTTGTTCCATCTGCTATTTATCTCAGAAAATGGTACTATCATTCATGCTGTTGTTTAAGTCATACAACAAAAAAATCTAATAATTCTTGACCCCTCTCTTCCTCCCAAATTCATATTACTTCATCAGAAAATCTTTGCTTCTCACCATCTTAGACACTATAAATATGAGTGAAGCTACATTAACTTTCACCTAGATTACTGCAATAACTTCTAACCTGTCTTCATACTTCCAGTCTTGCCCCCAGTGGATAATTTATATTTCAGTTGTCAATTCTTTTTAAAACACATATTATATCACATTCATTCCTTGCTTAGAACATACCAATGAAGTCTCATGATATATAGGAAAAATATAAAGCGGCTAACATAGCCCATAATGTCCAATATGACCTGATTCTTTTCTCTTGGTCATCGTTTCTTAAGTTCGCTCCCCCTGATAAATGCACTACATCAGTGCTCATCTCCCAGTTCACCAAACATGCTCCCATCACAGGATCTTTGCAATCATTGGGAGCTCTGCTTGAAACACTCCTTCTGTACAAAGCTAACTTCTGCACAGAAGTCACCTATCAATGGAGGCCATTCATGACAAACTGTAAAAGATAACTTCTCTATTAACTTCTATCATCTTACTCAGTTTTAGTTTTTCTTCTAAGCACTCATCTCCACCTGACACAATTTCCCCCATTACAATATAACATCCATCAGGACTGGGGTTCTATTAATTTTGTTGACTGCTAGATGCCAAAGAACCTGGAAGAGTTCTATGCACTTGGTAATAACTCAATCAACATTTTTTGAAGGATTGAATGATCAAATCAATATATTTCATTCCAGTTTTGGAAATCTGCTTGCTGATTTTCATGTCAATATAAGCAGGGTTCAAAGAGAGATGGTAGGGTAGAAAGAGGGGGTAGTATTGGGATAGCTAGCTCACCCATATCTGTGGTTACTTGATGTTTTAAATTGGATTAAATTAATGTTTTAAACTAGATTGGATATTTTGGAACAACCAAAAATGTCAAGAAAACTATTGTTTTTAAAATGTGATTATGTGATAAAAAAGTAAGGTAGAGGAGAGGTGATAGAAGACACATAAAACTATGTCTGATTATGCTAGTTTCAAAAACCAATTCATGTGTTGATAAAAACATCTGAGTGTCAAAGTGAATTCATAATCCATAACTGGTATTTACTATATTTATTCTCTAATATTATACTGTTGTATTTGAATGTAATATGCTGATGATTCAGTAAACCTTTTCATATACCTGCTATTTATTTATTTGTTTGATTGCTGTTTTTATTAGTGGTTATTCAAAACTTACTTCAATCCACAAAGTATTTGAAAAGTTTTTCTTACAGAGAAATTGGTTGGCTGCTTACTAGATTTCTAGGTTTAATTAAGTTATCCATATTTTATAAACAAATTTGAAAAAGAACATTAATGTGATCATGCTAATGGGCAGCTATTTTTTATTCAGCTCTTGCTGTGAGCTTCACTTAACTACTGAGATCTGGAGAAGTAATAAAGTTGGGAGTTCTTGGGGCCGAATGTTCCAGTTCCAAGCCCAGTTCAAATACTTATAAATGGTGTGACTGGGGCAAGTTTCGTAAACTTTCCTCATCTGTTAAGTTAATATACTTATTTCATGGGTTGCTATGCTACAGTGCTGGCAAGGAATATCATATAAATTTTAGTTATTAATAACACTGTGTGGTAGGCACTTACATTATCCAACTATAGGGAAATGTTTCCTCATCTTTTCATATACAGGTTATAAAAATTTTTAATGATCAGAAAGTTAATAAATGTTAGAGTCAGGATTCAAACTCAAGGATAGTCACTCCAGAGTCCACGTTCTTGATTATCATGCCACTCCTATGGAGACTGCAAGGACTATGAATTGATTTTAATATATGAATATATATGTATTTCTTTCTCTAGAAATAGACTAAGGGAGAGTTGATTGCTATGAAATATTAGTAATATAGGATTACAGAGCAAAGTATCAAAATATACAAACAAAAAGTCCTGATTGTTACATGAAGACCATCTGTAAAGCAGAAATAAGATTCGTGTTGATTATACATAAAATAGAAGTTCTACATTTAATGGTACTTAAATAAAATTTTAGGAAATTCCCAACTTTAAAATCAGGTTTGGTAAATATTTTTTAAGATATCTATTTCTCTGAAATCATGGATTTTGATTCAATTTTGAAGTTCACATTAGAAAATATTTTTAAAAATACTTAAAAATATCTGTCAATCATTGTTATTACTAATTATCTTGATATTCCATAATGTGCCACAGATCTCTAACCTAGGTCTTGTGCTGATCGATATTGAATATCAATCCCAAGGAAAAGATATTTTTACTAGAATTGCTGGAAAGGAAAATTAACATCAGCAATTACAAATCATGAATAAATAATTTGAAGAAGGATTTCCTTGTGTAAAACTGAGATAATGCAATTTAATGAGAATAAATTGAAAACCTTGCCTTTATTTTTTTTTTTTAATTTCACAAGTTATACTGTAAGGATTCCTAGCATAACATTTGTTCATAACAAAATTTCTGACACTTTCACTGAGTTCAAGCAAAGTCTGATACTTCACACTTTCTCTGAGTCTTTAATCACTCTCAAAGTGCTGACATAAACTAATTATTCCATGAGAAAAATGCACCGTCTGACAATTGTTGCTTCACCTTCTCACCATCCAATTAAGATTTTTTTTTTGGCCTCAGCATCATCCTTTTTTCAATACTTAAAATGACCGTTCTTCAGTCCGAGGCTTGTGCTCCTAGGGACCACCTCTTCCCAAGGTCTCTACTCCTGTGGTTTCTTTTCTCCAGCATCATCAATATTTCCTTCTCCATTACATATAACCTTATCAGCATGAACATTTCCTTTAGCATATTTAGTTAGAAAGCAGCAACAATAAAGCATGCTTCATCTACTGCCCCTTTATTAATTCAGTTCATGGACAAACTGCCTGATAGAGGTTTTTTAAAAAATATTATTCCCACTTCCTCTAACCTGTTGCCCTCTAATTCAGTTTATTCTTCCCAATACTCAAAGGAAACTTCTTTCAATGTGTCTTAATTCACCAGGTCTGCTATAATAAATACCACAGACTAGCTGACTTAAAATACAAGAATTTACTTTCTCTCAGTTTTGGAGTCTAGAATCAAAAACCAAGATGTTGGTAGGATCATGCTTTCTCTGAAGTCTGTAGCATTCTATTGGTGGCTTGCCAGCAACCCATAACTCAATCTCTTCCTCAATCACATGGTCATCAGTCTCCTTCTGTCTCCTACTGTGTAGCATTCTCTACAGGTGGCCAATCCCTTTTCATGCAACATCCTTGCTTGGTTTCCAGAGCACACTGCAGTCTTGGCTTCCCTTTTATAATTTGCCACTTTTTCTCTGTTCTTCTTAGCAGGTTGCTCATCTATCCCACCTAAATATTCGTGACCCTAAGTCATTCATCCTCTTCTCTCCCTTCTGTTCATTTCTCTCCTAGTATTATATAAATTCATTTCTATGAATTTTCTATAGAAATTTCATCTCTATCATATATTTCCCTTTTGTCTATAAAATACAGAACCCTCAAGTTGTATTAGTTTAAATAATGCAGGATTATTAGGATTGGTTGAATGCATCAATGATGGCAGGGAGCTAAGTTGCAGCTGACCTTGATTTGGACTTTATACCAAGATTGCAAAATGGCTGCCACCTCTCCAAGCATTACATTCAAATACAATGGCATCCCGAGCCTGAGAAAAATGTATTATCTGATGTCTCCATATAACAGGATAACAACTTCTGTAGACAAGCTCTGGAAGGTCTTAGCCAGATTTAATTGGCCAGAAATGTATCACATGCCCATTCACAGAACAATTGTTGCCCATCTCTTCAAGATTGTCATAATTTGATTTAAATCAAACAAATTCATACTCTCACCATGAATCATTACCTGTGTCAAATTGGTGTTCTACTGGAAACTTACTCTGAAGCCATTTCCCTCTTTTTCGTTAATAGACCTTAATCTTTTTCATGTATTAAATCAAGATCTGTGGATCTATGGGAAAGTAGACCCAGCCCCTTGCTCTTGGAGTTAAGTTGTGGCCCATTTCCTGGCCAATGAAAAGAAAGAGGAAATTTTCTGAAGGGCTTTATGAAGCAACTTTCCTCTCTAATAAAAGGGAGCCATGTCCTAATAGGTACTCTGCTCCCTGTTTCCCAAGATTGAACATGGCATTTAGGACTTAATGCTTGTAGTGCTGTAGTCCACTAGGAAGGGGATATCAAATGAAATGCAAAAAAATTGACACAGATGCCTGACATTGATGAGTTCCTGTACTAATAGTAGAAACCCTTTACCTCAAGAATTCTTATTATGTGAAAAAATTAAACTCCTGTTATTTAGTTCATTATTTGTTAATTACTAGGATAGCCTATCTGATTAATACACTATCTATGTAGTACTGGCTTTCAAATCTACATTTCAAAGATGAGCTGCCACATCTTTGGCACAAGATGAGTATATTCTAAATCAACAATGAATTAAAGAACTTCATCTCATAGAACAAATTTCCTACTTTCATCTTCAGTTAGATGTTTCACAGGCAAATCAAATATATTATGGCCAACGGTGGACTCAATTTCTTCTTCCTTTGAATCTGTGTACTTCCTTATAGTCTCTAACTAAAAGGGACAAAATGCAGTAAATTGTTCAAATTGAAACCAGGATTCATCTTTGATTATTCTCTTTTGACATTCCCATTTCACTGAATTTAAAATTTAATTTCTATGATGGTGTTCCAAGACATACAATTGGATTAACGCTCCTTCTTCACTTTCATCTTTTATTACTCATCCACTATTACTCACTAAACTCCAGACACAAATAAAAAGTTTTTTCATTTTTTAATACCTAAATATATTAAAATATCCTTAATAAAATGAACATATGCAGATGGCTATAATAGCTATTATATGAATATGTGCGTTTGTTCTCTCTGGGATGTGCTTTCCACATACTACTTGGCTAGTTTCTTCTGTGCTTTTAAGTTTCAGCACAAAAAGAATATCCACTGACCTTCCCTGATTATCATAGTTAATTCAAGTTTCCCAATTTTTTTGCCATCAGAGCACACTATTATTTTTTCACTTTGTTACATCTACTGTGGATTAATTTTTTTTTAATTATTTTTAAAATGTATTTATTGTGGATATTTTGTTGTTGGACAACAGAAGTGGTATAAATTATGGGTGATTTAGAGCATTCTTGCTGCTCTCATTGGCATTCAGATTCAAGTTTAAATAAAAATTGTGTTAAATATATTTTGCTACATAACAAATGAACCCAGACCTTAGAAACTTAAAATCACATATATTTATTATCTCCCAGTTTTTGTGCCTCAGGAATATGGGAGCAGATTAGTTAGGTGTGTCTGGCTTTTGTGTCTCTCAAGGCTACAACTGGGAGAGTTTAATTTCCAAGCTCACTGATGTAGCTATTGGCAAGGTTTAGAATCTAGTGGGTTTTTGGACAGAGGACATCAGGTCCTCATGAACTGTTGGCCAGTGGCTTCTCTCAGTTCATGCCATAAGGGCCTCTCGATAGAGAATCTCACAGCATGTCAGCTGGCTTCACTCAGAGCAAGCTAGTGACTGAACGAAACTGTGTGATCAAGATAGAAGCCATGGTCTTTTTGTAACCTAATCTAGAAAATGGCATTTCATTTCTTTTGCCATGTTCTGTTCCTGGGAAGTGAGTCTTTAAGTCCAGTCCACACTCAAGGGGAAGGGATTTACAAAGACATGAATACCCACAGACGAAGATCATTAAGGGCCATTGTAGAGTCTCCCCATGCCAGATATAATACTTCAGAGTTCTCGATTCAGCCTTTATAATATGATTTCTCCATAATGATTTTTATCAGATAGAATGTACGTCCCATGAATGTATAATTGAATTTGTTCATTTAAAACTGTATCCACAACTCCTTGACTGAGGTAACTCCATACCAGGTCCTTGTGGTAGGCTAAATAATGGCCCTGCAAAGATGTCTGTATCCTAATCTTAGGAGCCTCTGAATATGTTACCTTTCATAGTAAAATGGGACTTTGAAGATATGATTGAGGAGCTTGAGATAGGGGGATTATCCTGGATTGCCCAGGTGGGCAAGTGTCCTTATAAGAGGGAAACAGAAGGACCAGAGTGAGTAGTAAGAGATTTGAGATGAAAACAAGAAGTTAGTGTTTAATTCTGAATATATGACATTTCCACTGAAGCTTTGACAAATTTAGGTAGATTCAGAGGAGACTGACAGGATGGAAAACTTACTATGTAAAATACATCAGGGAACTGATAATGACTAGCCTGTAAAACAAAATAGTCATTGCCATCAAATACTGGTAAACATAAACTTCTCATTGACTAAATAACTTAGTTGATATTGAAATAGACATGAATGTTCCTTCCAAATCTAAAAATCTATGATACCTTGATTGCTATGTTAATAGTTTGTAAATTGAATTTTCTATTTTTGTAATACCTTTTAAAATTGTATGTATTGATGGTAGCTGAAAAATGCATATGAATTTAAAACACATGTACACTTTTTACAGAGTTATGTGCTATAAACAAATCAATACAATGACGTACACTTACTCAAATTCTTCTTAGATAAAGATAAAACATCTTTTAACCTTTCTGTATATGTTTAAATTATATCCATATGCAAATATAATTAGGTACATTTCAGAAAATCTATTAGTATATTTCTGCAGGTTTGCATAAACTTCACTAAAGTTCTTGAAGTACACATTTCAAATATTGCTCTTGTAATTTTATCGTCAAGGACTATGGAGATTATCTTCCGTGTTTAGAACTTCATATTATATACACTGCTTTTTCAGCAGCAAATTGTATTTATTTAAAGACCTGTAATGTGCACTATTCCAAAAGTTTAAATTCTAAGAGCATTTAGATACAAATAGAACATCAATTTCTGTACATGTCAAGAACGCTTGGGAAATTATAAAGTCAGTTTCTGTTGTTTATAAATGCTATAACTATCAAAAAGTTTGGTGTGCTGCCTGAGCACCCATTTTACTTTTGCTAAACCAAACTGACCTTTCATCTAGTTAATAAGCAACTTTCTAGACCTGGAATAAAATTCCCCAGAGCTGAAACTCACATCTGTGGCCACCACCCATACCAACCATACACATCACCCAAAACCCATAGATGGTCCAAAATGATAAGCTAACTGTCCCCACCACCCTCAGAACCCAGCATCCCTTTCCCTTTTTTGCATACATTTGCTTAAACTAATCAGCCCTTGATTTCTATGAGAAATCTACTAAACTTCCCCTGGACCACAATAAATGCATAAGCCCAAAGATACCTCTTGCTCTGCCTGTGTACTTTCCCACCTGCTGGTTGAGCCACCCGAGCCAATCATGCTTCCCATCAATCTCTTAAGGCACCCCACTCTCTCTGGGACCTGTAAGTAATGAACTATCTTTCCTCATGCACTAAGGCCTCAGTTTCTCATTTTGTTGCACTTGAACTACACCTGGACCCAAATTTAAAATCTAACTTAACTAATTCCAGGAATTAGTGACTGCAAAAGTGACTTTACAGATGTGATTAAATTAAGAATCTTGAGATGGAGAGATAATCCTGTATGATTAAAGACCAGTGTCCTTAAAGGAATAAAAAGGGCCAAAGACACAGCAGTGGAAGATGTGATGATGGAAATGAGAGGATGGAGTGATGTGAGGAAGGGGTCAAGAGCCAAGCAATGTAGGTGGCCACTAAAAGCTGAAAAAGCCTCAGGAAGAAAACTGCCATGCCAAAAACTTGACATTAGCCCAGGGAAATTGGTTTCAATTTTCTGACCTCAAGAGCTGTAAGAGAAAAAAAAAAAAATGACTTTGCTTTAAATCATTAAATCTGTGGTAATTTGTTACAGCAGCAATAAGAAACTAATGCAAAATCCCTGTTGAATTCTGTCCAAAATACAGAATAGTCAGACATAGTGAATAATTATTGTTTCAAGTCAATAAATTTGAAGGCAGTTGTGAAGCAGTAATTGAAAATTAAAATGCAAAATGTGAGTGGATACCCAGGCTTCTTGTAACTGTGCTAAATTACCAGTTAGAGATTCAGGCAGTTAAGAATTAATGTAAATTTTTATTCGATAGATTTATAGCACTGACAGATTTTTTCAATTGGTTACCAGCCTTCTATGTGAAATTCAATAGGAAAGACTCAGAAAAGAGTAGAAGTCTGAGAACTGGAATAGGATTTAGTGGAGGATTTGGATATTCAAAATACCAAAAACATAACCCTCTTTGGGTCTCCTTTGCCTACCAAAGAAAACTCTCCTCATTGTTCCCACCAGACAAAAGCTTTCTCACCAGAAGGAGTTACTCTGCAAGGAGAATAGGAGCTCTCTGAACCCAAGGCCTCTTTCAGTGATTGCTTAAATCAGATCTCAGCACACTCCGGATCATAACAACAAAGTTAATCCAGAAGGAGATTTATACAACAAAACAAATTCAGGGATTTGTGAATTTATAAAGGGAATACGGTTTGCCTATTATATTTGGGAATTAATTCTGAAAGTTCTTGAACAAGAAAAGAAAGTATTTTTAGGTTGAAATGAATTCATTATTATTGCACTTATTAAAAATTTTTATTCAGCCTGTTAGATTAAGCGATTGGGAGGGTTTATAAGGATTCAGTCATCTAGTTGAAACCTGCACTCTGTATTGTACCATAATAAGTATAGTTGAGATTTCAGCTATTCTTTGCTCTCACAATAACAGTAACAGTCAATATTTATTGAACACTGTTTCAGGCTCTACTGCAACTTTGAATGGGAAACCACTTAATCAATACAGAATCCATTGGAAGAATCCAGAAAAAATCCACAGTCATTGGGTGATAGGAATACTGAAGTGGCTGTAAATTTGTGACCTAAAAAGGGCCAAAAGGCACTTCACAAAACCTTGAGAAATATAATGGTGAGAGGAACGTAGAAAAGATAGTTTTACTCCTTCCTTTCCAATTGGTATGGCTTTTGTTTCCATTCCTTACCTTATATCACTAAGCTCATCAGTGTGGCGATAAGTAGGAGTGGTGAAAGCAGACATCCGAGCATTGTTCCAGATCTTATGGAGGAAGCACACAGTCATTCATCATTAAAGATATTAGCTATAGGTATTTCTAAATGCCACTTATCAGTTTGAGAAAGTTCCTTTCTAATCCGTTTGCTGAAAGATTTTTTATCATAAATGGAAGTTAAATTTTGTGAAGCACTTTTTCTACAACTATTGAGGTAGTCAGAGGTTTTCACTTAAGTCTACTGATATGGTGAATAACATTGACTGATTTTTTCCTATTTTACCAACCCTACATTTCTGGGATAAACCCTACTTGGTCATGTTTAATGATCCTTTTTATATATTACTAAATTTAATTAAATATTTTGCTGAGGATTTAAATTTCTATGCTCATAAGGGATATCTCTGGTTTTCTTTTCTTATAAGGTCTTTTCCTGGTTTTGCTATCAGGTAATGCTGGACTCATAAAATAGGTTAGGAAGTGTTCCTTCCTTTTTTAATTTCTAGAACAGTTTGGGTAAAATTGGCATTAATTCTTCTTTGTTTGTTAGAATTTGCCAGTGAAACTATCTGGGCCTGGGTTTTTTTATTTTTAGATAGTTTTAACTAGTAATTTAATTTCTTAAAGAGATATAGGTATATCAGAATTTGTCTATTTCACCTAATTTTTCATATTTATGAACATGAAGTTGTTTGTAATAAACTTTTATTGTTCTTTTAATGCCTATATTAACTGTAGGGAGAGACCCTCCTTCAGATCTGATATTAATGATTTGTTTCTTAGCTCTTTTTTCCCTTGATGAGTCTAGCTAGAAGTTTATGAAATTTTGTTAAACTTTTCAGATAAGTAGCTTTTAGTTTCATTAATTTTTCTCAATTGCTGCAATGTTATCAATTTCATTGATTTCTGCTTTTACCTCAATATATCTTTTCTTTTGACTGCTTTGTGTTTGTGTTTACTATTCTTTTCTAGTATTTGTATACAGCTCATTCATTTGATTCCATTCTTCTTTTAAAATATAAGCATTTAATAATATGAATTCCCTCTAACCACTGTTTTAGTTGTATATTACAAATTTTAATATGCTCCATTTTCATTTTCATTCCATTATATTGCTTTTGAATTTCCCTTATGATTTCTTTCTTGACCCATAAATTATTTGGAAATATGTTGTTTAATTGACAAATGCTTGACTATTTTGCAGAGTCATTATATTATTGATTAAATAAATAATAAACTCCTCTGTAGTAAGAGAACATACTTTGCATGATTTCAGTGCATTTATATTTGTTGGGTGTTTTTATGGCCCAGAATATTGTCTATCTCAGTAAATGTTCCATCTGCACTTGAGAAGAATCTGCTGTCTACTCTTGGTTAAGTTGGTTGATAATATTGTCTAAGTATTCTATATTCTTAAGGATTTTTCCAATTGTTTGATAAATAACTGAAAGTGTTGGTCTCTGTAGATATAATTGTAGATTTATTTATTTATTCTTTCAGTTCTTTCTATTTGTGTTTCATGTAGTTTGAGATTCTCATGCTGGACGCATACACATTTAAGATTATGTCTTCTTTGTTAATTAATTCCTTTTTTATTATGTAATCATCCTCTTTATACCTGTTTTATGCCTTATTCTGATGTCTTCCTCGTCTGATGTTATACAGCCAATCCAAATTTCTTTCTCTCTTTCCAATTTCAGTTATATCTTTTTGCATCCTTTCCCTTTAACCCAAGTCTTTATATTTTGAGAGGGTTACTAAAGACAGCCTGTAACTGAGAAGTTCTTTATATTCAGTCTGATAATCTCTGTTTTTAATTGGCATGTTTAGTAGACAATTTACATTGAATATAACTGTTGATACCGTAGCATTTGAATCTATCAGATTCCTAATTTTTGTTTATTTGTTTCCACAGTTATTGTTCACATTTGTTCCCTTTATTTGCCTGCTTTGGATCAAGAATTTTTAATGATTACATTTTATCTCCATTATTTTGAAAACATTTTAGTACTTTTCCTATAAGTTACGATATACACCTTTTTAATTCACAGCATACCTTCATATAACGTTGCTGTATTTCATGTATAGTCATATGTATTATTCTGCCAAATGGGTGCCAATGCAAAGTACCAGAAATCTGTTGGCTTTTATAAAGGGTATTTATTTGGTGTAAAAGCTTACAGTCCCAAAGCCATGGAAAGTCCAACTCAAGGCACCATAAGAGGTGTTTTCTCACCATAGTCAGTTGACAAATGTTGAAGCAAGATGATGGTTGATCTCTGCCTGATCTCCCCTTCTCTTCTGGACTTCCTCTTCCACTTGAGCTCCATGGGCCAGCCTCTTGAAGCTTCATGCTTACGTGAGCCTGTAGTCCTTTCTCCTGCATAGGGCTTGTTTCTTTCCAGGCCTTCCATATCATGTCTTGGCCGTTCTGCTCTCTTTCCAATTTCAGCATAAGCAATCAGGCAAAATGGTTCATCTCTCCCTGGGGCCTCAACTGTTCAGAACTTTTCCTTTCTGTCACATGGCAGGATCAAAAATGCCAGCTTTCTTTTCTTGTGTATTTGTCTGTCTGTGTGAGTCTGTTTATATCAGCCCCAGCAAGGGGGTATGGACTCAACCTGAGTAATGCTTTACTGATGTAGTCAAATCAAAAAGTCCTAAAAACAATCTTAACAAGTAATCTAATCAAAGGCCCCTCAACCAAATTTAATACAATCAAAGGGTATCACACCCAGAGGAATAAATTAGTTTACAAACATAATCTTTCCCTTGTTGGGTTTCATAAAATAATCTTAAACTGCCATACCATATAATCTATGAAACTTAGAGTGGTATAACACCAATACACCCATCTCATGTATTATTATTGTCATGCATTTATTATTAAAATTTTATAAACCCACAATAACTTGCTACTATTTTTGCTTTAGGCAGTTAATTATATTTCAGAGAGATAAAAATAATAAAAATGCATTTTTATATTTTACATTTACCTTAACTTTGATCATTACCAGAACTCTTCATTGTTATTTTTGTGTTCACACAAGTTTCTCTCAGGTATCATATTTTTTCTTGGATTTCAATTTTTATCACTTGTAGAGCAGGTTGGCTGGTAAGAAATTCTCTCTTCTGTGGTTCATATGAAAAAAAGCCTTTATTTCCCTTTCATTTATCAAAGATATTTTTGCTGGGTATAAAATTCTGACTTACAAGAGTGTCTTGACTATAGACAAGAGTGGTATTTTCTGACTTTGTGTGTAATATCTGATACTATCAATGACTAAATCTAGGTTCCTTAAAAAATAGTGAGGCGAAGATTGAGTGTTGCTGTTTAATTTGGGAGGTGCAAATCTAGGGCAACATGGTTGAAGTAAAGGGAAGTGAATGTGGGTAATATGGGAGACAATACAAGAAAATTCATTAGTGCTCTGGCATCTACTTATGGCAAATCTGTTCATTAGAGTGTGCCATGACTTCCCATATCTTAGTATGCTTTTAAATTTTTTGCTGGTGTTTAGGCATCTGTTTATCTTTATGGGTTTAGTACATTGGCTAGTTTCACTTTCTAGTCTAGGATTCTATTTTTTGTTTGGCTTGTGTTCAGGGACCTCTTTAACACTTGGTTCCACTTATTTTTTCAACTGAAAAAATATTAGATCCACAAAAAAAAAAAAAAAAAAAAAAAAAAAGGAAAGAAAGAAGAGAAAAAAGAGTAAAATAAAAAGGAAGGAAAAAGAACAAAAAAATAGACTGAAAAGATGAATAGTAAGAGGGAAAAATAGTAAAAAGGAATAAAAATTTTAAAAGGAGAAAAAATAAACAGGAAAAAATAAAATAAAATAAAATAAATAAAATACCAGATAACTGAGAAGAGAAGAAAGAAAGGCAAAACATGGAAAGGCAGAAAGGGAAAAAAAAGAATAGGGAAAAATGAAAGAAATAAAAAAGAAAGAAAATAAAAAGAGGAAGGAAAGAGGAAAAAAGAGAAATAATGGTAAAAAATAATTAAAAATTAAAAGGGATGAAAAAAGAAAAATAAAAGACAAGAGAAATGGTAAGAGAAGTAAGAAATGGAGAAAAACAGGAGAAGGAAAGAAAATAATGAAGATGAGAAATGGAAAATCTGGGTCTCCCTCTCAGATCACCAGGACTGGCTAGGCTCCTCCTCTCAGGCTGCCTACGGTGGCCAATCACCCCATAGCCCCACTTTCTACAGGTATCTAGGTGGAGAGAGAGAGAGAGAAGGAGAGAGTGAGAGAAAGAGAAAGAGAGAGAGAAAGCAGGCCTCCCTCTCAGGCCTCCAGCAACCCACTAGTCTACTCCTCTCTGGCTGCCTGTACCCACCAATCAATCAATCAACCCACAGTTGGCCTCTCTGCCCATATTGGGATGAAGGGAAAAAGGAAAAAGTAAATAGGGGGAAAAAAGGAGATTAAAAGTTCCCTCAGCTCCTCCCTACCCCGCCCCCCCCCCGGACAAATCTGAAGAAACATAGAAATATGATCTCCAGCCAGGCTCTATGGAAACCACACCTCAAAGTAATCCATGGAAGGGAGAAAAGATAGAGAGTGTATTTTTACAACTCTTTATCTCTGTCTTTTTACCCTTGGCTAAAATATCCATGCAGAGATTTAACTCCTCCCTCTACAACCTCCCAACCCCCCCTCCCCCCACACACACTAAAAACTTCAGCTTGCAGCATCTGGCCTTTATGATTTCTCCAAATGCTTGCTTCCACCAAGTGTTTTATGGTCTTTTTTTCCAAATCTGGAAGTGAAAGGGGAGACCAGAAACTCCAGACACACTACTGAGCATGTGCATGTTTGCATGAAAACAATCAAGGGAGGTGCAGAAAATTCATGGGCAAGTGGCTAGTTGGCTTGAAAGAACAGAACTGCAAAGGGGAGTTGAACTGGATGGCAGTCACTGAGCAGGTTCATATGATGCTTCTGATTTTACCTTCCAGCTGTCTTCCGATATTAATGACCACCAAAGTAATTTAGATTTCTTACATCACAAGTATTTTTTCTCAACATTATAGAAACATTGGTTCATTTGACTCAGGTTATTAGTTTTCCAAGAAAATGTAAAGGGATTCTAATTTTTTTCATATCTAAGGAACCTGTTAATATTAAATGAGAAATAATATTAAATGGGAAATTGTAGGTGCTAATATATTTTGCGAGCTTATCATATGATAGGCTTAACAAGCATTAACTCACTTAACAGCCCACTTAACCCTTTTAATAGCTCATTTAATAATTCATTAAATATTGAGATATAATTGCTATTATTTCTTTTTTAAAAAAGAGAAGTTGAGACCCATAAAAGGTAAGCAACTAACTTAAACTCATAGGAAGCAGCAATGAGGGACTAGAAAGTGACAATACAGATATAAAGAATAGGTTCTCATCCACTGTACTGCTGCTATCTAAAGTTAACTTTATTAAGATATATTTAACATGGCATTGTTAATTGATTTAATTTAAATTCGGTATGCATATTTTATTCTGCATGTGACAGTGGAAGTGAATTTCCATCTTTTTTTTTGGCCTATTATTTATCATTTCAGGAGTCTGTACAAATCTCAGGTTGGGCTTTTTGGTCTATAATTCCACCATGGGAGTTTCCTGAGTTATTCAATTTCAGAATTTTTTCCCATAGCATGTATTGATTCTACATTAAGATCTACTTTTTATATTTTTGCATAATCGTTCTTCTTAATATATTTTTGTTTTGGTGATATTATTCTTTTTCTGTCTGTGTGTCTATGCATTATGTTCTTATCTTCTTTTACAAAGGCCACTTCCAATTTCATGCTGCTGCCTTGTTAAGCTTTTCTTCTATTATTTGAAAATATATATATATTTATATTGAGATATGTTGTTTTTCTTAGAAGATTCGATGGTTTTCTTTTACTGTATGTTGATTTGTTTTTTTTTTTACCATAGGGGATATATATTTATTGTACATAGAATTTTTCCCTACGTACAATTATTTAATGGTGAGAAATATGTCCAGGTATGATTTTAACAACAGAATTGAAGACCTCTCTCCTCAGTCCCACTGCAATCTGCTACCCCACCACTCCAGTCCTAGTTCTGGTTCCATACTGATCGTTCCTCTATGTAAATTCTAATTCTAAATGTGTTTATGTACAGATTCCTTTATGTCTACAAGTCATCCATCTACTATAGAGCCATGGGTCAAAGGTTCATTTTTTTCCCTACCTTCTCTTTAGTTGATTTATCCTATTGAATGTCCTTTCTGAGCATTTATTCATTAATTTCACAAGATTTTATTGAATGCCAAATTGTCAAGTACTATTTATTTGATAGGTAAAATCCCTGCCTTCTTGGTACTTACATTCTGGTAAAATGAGGGATATATTAAACAATGAAATATTTAGTATGTGTGATAATAGCTATTTGAGAAAAATAAGCTTGGTTAAAGAGAAAATGGAAAAGCAATTACACCAGTGGAATTTTTATTTTATATTGTGTTGTCAAGGAAAGCCTCACTGGAAATGATGACACTAAAGAAGTGGTCTGATGGAAATAAACATGAATTTAAAAGGAAGCTTAACAAGTAGTTTATTAGTCTATAGCCATTACCCTAGAATTATCTCGGGAAAAATTCTATTAATTTTTTAACAAAAAATTTCCACCTCAACTGATTTCTCATTTCAATTTAATATTTTTAAAAAGAGTTAATATAATGATAATTACACAATTTATAAAATTTTGGTTCCAATATTTTATTTGCTTTTTTCAGATTTATTTTAAAATTATACACTTAAAGTTTTCACTATTAATTCTTAAATTAATTATTGGTAGCTGGTTGGCTAAAGAGTATTTTCTCTTCCAAGAGAATATATTTGCCCAATTTAAATCTTAGGACATTATTCCCTATTGTTTCTGTAGAAATACTATCAATGAGATTTTTCCTTTGTTACATTTTACCAAATGTACATTTTAAAAGAACACAGTGATTTGCACTGCCTTCGTTCATTGTTTTTCCTTCAGCTGAATGAATTTAAATCTTATTATTTTTATGCCATGCCTGTCAAACATTTTATTATATCAGTTTTGGGTACAATCTTACAGCAGGCAGCAGAGAGATACTCAAACCCAATCCCTGGTACAGTGTGCTGGTGAGACTTTGGAATAGATACCTACTTCTCCAAGATCTGGTGGTACACAGGATGATTGTGGACCACTGTTATTGATTAGGTACTTCAGATCTCTGGGGGCAGCCATAGTTCCAACCACCCCAGCCAAATGCAGTGGAGGCGACTTACTTCCTCAGACATGAGGACAGTTGAAGAGCTGCATTTGCTGGGCAGGTTCCCGTGTTGAGAAAATTCAAATAAATAGAAGAAGATCCTGGTAAGCTCCGTGGCCCCTGCCTCATCCTCTCCCCTGTGCAATTAGTTCACATTCTCTAGGATTAACCATATCTTAGGTCACAAAAGAAGTCTCAATAAATTAAAAAATATTGAAACCACACATTATCATCTCTAACTGCAATGGAATGAAACTAGGTATCAATAAAAGAAAGAAAGAGAAATTCACAAATATGTGGAAATTAGACAATGTATTTTTTTTCCCCATCATCAATATTTATTGAGCATTTACAGTGTACTAGGCACAATAGAACATACAGAAACCATTGTCCCTGCTCTTGAGGAGCTTACATTCTAAAAGAAAAAAATATATACCTCTTGTACTTTTGTTTGCTGTTTTCTGCAAGGTATTGAGGAAATATTTTGTAAGGTGAACTTTGGGTATAACTTAGCCCCATTTTTATTTAGAGAATAGAGGAAGAGAAAGGATTTAAAAACAGACAATGACAGACCATTCAAGATAGTAGGGCTTAAAGGGAGATAGATAAACACAATCTCATTAACTAAGGAGAGATTTGCTGCAGTAAATAGGATGAAGGAAATATTTTGTTGAATGTAAGCAAAGGATGTAGGGTAGTATCTTAAGCATTGAGTGGTGTCAGAAATAATCATGTGGCCTTTTTCCAACTACATAGTCACCAGGGAGGAATGATTGGTGATGAGACAGAAGGCTAAAAAAAAGAAGGTAATCCTGTGCACCTGACAAATAGAATAAAGAATCAAAATCGAAGGCAGACTACAGGAGTATCAAGAAATTCTTAAAAACCAAAAGTAGAAGCACAAAATTTACAGTTAATGCTACCCAACATCCGGATGGGTCAAGAACATTATGGCTTGTGGCTTCCTAAGTTAGAAAATGCCATATACCAAAAATTTAAATATAAATGGTATGCATTACTTTTATCCACTTGACAGCCTCCCCAATTGAAACTGATTTTGGGGGGGGGGCAGTAGGGGAACGAAGGTGAGAAAGGAATTTGGGAACAGTAGTTACATGAGTAGTATTTTTATCGTTATGATAAGCTTTGAATTTAAACTTGGTAAAAGCCCATTAGTTGCCAAAAGGGAATAAGGAATAAATTTTCAAAATTATACAAATTCTTTTAGAGAAGTTTCAGAACCAAAAGACTAATTTAAGTGAAAAGTTGTAGATAAAGTAGTTGAAAAGCCCATTCATAAAACTTTTATTCCACTTACATCAACTTAATACACGTATTATTAACAATTATGCTTGGATTGTTCATGAAAATTTCATAAGACATTAAACAAAGCTAGCCATCATCAAGTTATTTCCCTGTTAACTATTTTTATAGCACATGCATAGGCAAGTACCGAAAAAAAAAAAAAAAAAAAATCACAAAAGCAAAAAACCTTAAAAAAAGTTTAAATACATAGTTTTTTGTTTTGTTTTGTTTTACTGCTGTGCTTGACACACACGAAGCAATGGATATCAATCAACTCATTATTGCTGCATCATTACTGGTACATTTGTTCTAATGTTGCCTAAAACATTTAAATACAAATAAAATGAGCATAGCAAAAATAATGAAAGCAACAGCAGGTAACTTTACAAATAATGGAATGTGAACCGTTTCTCCCCTTCTCCAGAGCAAAGTGGGTCGCAGCTTTATCTAAAACGTACCACTTCTGCAGCTGTAGTCAAAGGTGTGCACACTGAGGTTGTGTATTCCATAGATACACATGGTTCAACATTTAATATCTTTGGGATATCTATTTCTACCACAGCCTTGAAAGTACCCACAGTAACTACATTGTGACTGGAACCAATTATCCCTTTTTGCCCCCACCAGGACAAACCAATATGTAGGCAGTTTTCTTTACTAAGACATGGAAGCAATTTTAACACTGGCCTTTGTGAAGCCACAATGTACCCAAAGTACTAAGCCAAACATTTATAAGTTATATAAAAATTCCACATCCCTATAATGGCCACCTCAAGATGAAAACATAATTTCCTAAATGTTAACTGGCTCTATTCCCATAATATTAAACATAAAAACCACATGGGAAATACAGAATTCCAAGAGTAATATAAACCTATCATGAATCATAAACAAACTATTTGTGGGACAGCATGGATGACAAATGGTCTACTGTGTAAATTTTAGAATGAAGCTGACAAAGTCAGAAGGTCAGTTAATTTCCCCCTCTTCCTCCTGCTTCAGCTTCATCTCTATGGGTATCTGATGTCCACAATGTCAAGCTGTCTCTCAGTAATTGCATTATTTGTGTACTATCTTTGTATGACTCTTCACTTAATGTATCAAGTTCAGCAATGGCGTCATCAAAAGCTGTTTTTGCAACAGAGCAGGCTTTCTCTGGAGAATTAAGAATCTCATAAGAGAACACAGAAAAGTTAAGGGCCAAACCCAACCTGATAGGATGCATTGGTTGCATTTCCTTTTTGCTGATTTCAAATGCTTCTTGGTATGCTTGTTGTGACTGATCCACAATCCCTTTCTTGTCATCACCAACAGCAACCTCAGCCAAGTAACAATAGTAGTCTCCTTTCATTTTCAAATAGAATACTTTGCTCTCTGCTTGTGAGGCATCGGGGATCAAGAACTTTCCCAAAAGAGACAGTACATCATTGCAGATATCTCTTAGCTTGGTCTCAATTTGCTCTCTGTATTCTCAAGTAACCTGCTGTTTTTTCTCAGCACCTTCTGCCTTTTGCTCAGTATTTGAAACAACCCTCCAAGATGACCTACGAGCTCCTACAACATTTTTTTTTATGCAACCAAGAGAAAATTCCTTTCCTCATTGATAATTCAGCTCCTTGCTCAGTTACAGACTTCATGCAGGCTGCCATGTCATTGTATTGCTCAACCTGCTAGGCCAGTTTGACCTTCTGCATCAGCTCATTTTTATCTATTACTGGGTGTTCTGTGTCCAGAGTAGGTGGTGGCAGACAGATGGGGCTCAACAGTCTTTAGGAGGTGGCAGCGGTGAGGCTGAGCACAATGTATTATACAACTAATGGGTTAATGAACAAATTATAAGGGAAACTAGGAGGTGAATGAAAATGAAAATAACATACCAAAACTTTCCCTATTCTAGATGTGGTGATCCTATATACAGAAAATCCTGAAAAATTCACAAGAAAGCTAATCAAGCTAATAAATGAAATGAATTAAGCTAAGTTTCAAGCTGTAAGACCAACACACTGAAATCAGTAGTGTTTCTATACCCTAGTAATGAACAACCCTAAGAGGAAATTAAAAACAAAATTTCATTTATAACAGCAACAAAAAGAATCAAATATCTAGGAATAAATCTAACCAAGGATAAAGGAATTATATACAGGAAATTACAAAATACTACTAGAAGAAAGCAATGATGGCCTACATAAATGGAAGGACACCCATGTTCATGGGTTGAAAGACTAAATATTGTTACAATGTCAAGTCTAACCAGAGCAGTTTACAGATTCCACACAATCCCAATCAAAAATTCTAACAGCTTTCTTTGAAGAAACGGAAAAGTCAATCATCAAATTTATGTGGAAGGGTCTTCGAAGAGCCAAACCATCTTGAAAAAAGAAGAATAAATTTGGAAGACTCACACTTCCCTAATTTTAAAACATAGTAAATAGGTACAGTAATCAAAACCGCATAGCCTTGGCACAAGAACAGACACACATACCAATGTAACTGAATTGAGAGTTCAGAAATAAACCCTAATATCTATGGCCAATTAATTTTTGACAAGGGTGCCAACTCCACTCATTTGGGAAAGAATATTCTCTTCAAAAAATAGTACTAGGAAATCTTATATACTGACGCAAAGGAACAAAAGTGGACCTCTATCACAATATATCAACTCATATATATATATATTTATCAATTATATATATTTATAGGAACTAAAACTATAAAACTCCTAGAAGAACCTTGTGTTAAGCAAATGGTTTTATAGACTTTATTTCCAAAACACAAACACACACACATACACATATATATATGACTTCATCAAAATTAAAAAAAAAAAAAACCCTTTTGCCCAACAAAGGAATTTATAATGAAAGTAAAATCATAACCTATAAATTGGGAGAAAATGTTTGGAAACTACATATCCATTGCTTTCAATATACAATTGGTTCTATAAATTGTAACAAATGTATCATACTAATGCATGAAGTATAATAATAAGTGGTATATGGGAACCCTGGAAACCCACAACTTTGCAATTTAAAAAAGTAAATCATAATTCATGTTTTCTATTTTAATTTAAAGGTTAATAAATGTCATAAAGGTATGTGTATCAATCAATGGGCCCATTTTCTATGTGTATGTATTTCTGAAGCAAAAATGTCCTACTTTAAAATATTTTATATGAAAATCTGTTTTGTAATGTGAAAAGATATGAATATAAATTTTATTGCTTTTTAATGAAAAATACCTTTAGTAATTCCAATAGTTGTATTCTAATTTTTTAATGTGGCTTGCCATTTTAATTCCTTTGCTGCTGTAACAAACTACCACAAACTTAGTGTCATTGCACAACAAATCTCAATATTTCTCTTAGACTTATTATATATTTAGGCTTTATACCCATCAACAAGTGGCCATGAATTATTAGTAATGTAGAAACATCTATTATCTGTAGATGAAATAATTTGCAAAAGGGAGTACATTTTTAAAGTATAGTGGCAGAAAACTGATTTATACATATATATGTATGTTTGTATATATTGTAGATATCAGAGATCATACCCAATTTAATAAAGCTAAATTCACATTGTAAATAAAGGCCTGTTCTATTTTAAGCCTGCTTTTGCACTAAACATTTGGAAAATTTGTCCCATGGCACTATAAGAATGTTTGTTGAAGAAAAAACCTTGAAAAGTTATTGACTTCGTCAGTTAGGGATTCATGTCGTGTAATTGAACCACATGAGAAATTATGCAGTTTTTGAAAGTCTCTACAAAAGAGTGTCATAGTCAAACCTCAGCAATGCATTTTAACATATAGCAGGATTAGTTTGTACTTTCAAAGCAATCCTAGAGTCCCAAATACCTTATTTTTTATTTTAATTCCATTTTGTCTTGTTCTATGCTCAGTGTAGAAGAAAAACATCTGGTATTCATCCTCTGAATAAAATCTCTACACACTTTTGAATTCCTTTATTAAAATAACTCACTTCTTTTCTTTAAAATCATTCCCTTTTCAAGACCACATGGGAATTTTGACAAGTCCTATCAGCAGAGACTAGAGTTAGAATTTATATAAAAGAAAGCTCATCAGAAATCCAGCCATCTGATTTCTCAGTAAAAAAGCTATGTTCGTTATCAAATGAGCCCCTATGATTAAAAGATCTACTATTCAAAATGAAATTACTTCCCAAACCAAGAATATTCTCTGCAGATATTGTTCCTAGTAGAGCTGAAACACTTTTTCCTATCCTGTATTTCTAGAAAAGATAAGCCCCAAATTATAAATAACTATCAATAATAGAATATCAATGTAGTTTGAATCATGGTAGGTATAACAAAAGTATAACAAATTCAAATATAAAATGACAATTTAAATCAAATTGATTAGCATTTTGGATATAATCAGTCATTGGCTTAAAATGCTATTTAATCAGGTAATGACTTCATTAAACATGGTTAATCACATACCACCTTGAACTCATTTTCTAAACATAGAATTAATTATTCAAATTATAGCAATTAAAACACGCCAGTCAATGACTGAGTTCCTTTTTTTTTTTTTTTTTTTTTTTTTTTTTTAACATCTAGGCAAGCTTGCCAAAATCTACTCATCATTTTCAGGAGCTGGCATGTGTATTGAATATCTAATTCAAGAAAATATACTTCTGAATCAAATAATACTATGGAAACATAACATATAACATTGTATTCTTACTATTCAGCCAAATCAAATAATAGACTTAGAGAAGTAAATCAGGCATAAAGAATATATTTGAATCTTGTCAAAACACCTCATTTAGTATTTATATATAATTTACCATTCATTGTTCAAATATGATCCATCTGTTTCTTTATCATAATAGGGCAATACAAAATTCAGATAAATCAGAAATAGGTATTCCTTACTCCACACAAAATCAAAACATTTGTATAGAACTGATTCAATGAATAATATAATGATAGGTACACCAGATAAATAAAAGAAGTATAACCACCTGGAGAAATTGTAAATTCAGTTTGATATTTCTAGAGATAAAATGAGGAAAACTGCAGATGAAATGCAGTAAACGTAGTCAAATAAGGTAGAGGCTTTTGTTTTTGAGGGATACACTTGAAAAAACACACTTTGTTGCAGCTCACTAAAGAAATTAAATCGGATTTGCCTTCAATTCATTCTTACACAGTCATTTTTAACCTTTCTGGCAGGAGTAGAATGGTTTATTTCCCTGATTATGCTCATTTATGTATTCACATTTATATACTCATCTACTCACTAGGAAAAGCTTTAGTTTATTAAGCATTTAGGAGATAGAATGGAGTCTATGGGATTAAATTTACACTCTCTCTGAGTTCTTATTTATATCAAGTTAAGAATATTAATTCTTTTGGGAACTGATTTTTCAATATTTGATCTACCATTATATCATCAATATTGCAGCTGCTAACATGCATTGTAATAATATGTATCCAGTGTGTCAACAAAATAAAATATTTTCAAATATAAATTATTAATTACAAATATTGGGCATACCTGTAGAAATTTCAAGATACATCATGACTATTGCCCATCTGTTGAAACCCACTATATATTTTATGTGATCAATAAATCTTACAAGTTCACAGAATGAAGAGAGTACTGAATACATAAACACCTATTGTTACATAATTCCTACCAATCTCCCTTTCATTACTGCAAGCTGTTCTTTATTAAAATGAACAAACATACATGCAAAAGGATGATCGTATTTACTTCTGAAGTGCTAATCCCTAGTAACGTGATGTAAAAGTGACCCTAAAATATATCTCATTTCTAAGGAACATCTAATGTTGATGTGTTATTTATAAAATAGAAATAGAGTAGAATGAGTAGAAACATTTTTTCATCACAGACTGCTCATTCGTAGATATGAGCTATTCATACAATGATCTTCAAAATGAGAAGCTACTATTAAAAGAGCTACACACATACAAAATAACAATACTAATTTCAACATCATTCCAAATTTACCTTATAACCCAACATCAGGTATCAATTTTCTGGGAATTATTTTGTTTCTCTTCTCATTCTGAAACCATATTTACAGCATATTGAAGTAAAATTATTAACCTACTTATTTACTTTAATGGAAATTGTCATATATCATAAATTTATGAAATAACAATTTGAATAATATTATTGGAAATAGTTTTGGAAATTATACCACTATAATAATGCAACAACAGATATGATAAAGAGAAAAGTTCTATCTTCATGCTTGTGTAAAAATATTTTTAAAAAGACTAGCTGACATACACTGATTTTTTTCTCTGAGGCTAGAATATGATAAATATGACAGATAAATGTGATTAAGAATCAAAGCAAGCAAAACATATTTAAATACATAGTTAACATTCCACCCTTACCGTCATATACATGCTTTCATACATATATGTATCACACATAAGAATGTATTTTATTATCCACCCATTGAATATTATTTAGCTACACAATCGGTATCAGTATCTGAGCATATCTTGTTGAATGTATACAGTATCCTTCCAAATATATTATTGCCTTCATATTTCATTTCAAAAGGATTAACTGGTTTGGTACACATTTATGGCATAGAATATAGCTATTTTAATATGGATGGATGGATGGATGGATGGATGGGTTTATGGGATGATTGATTTCAATGTGATTTCATGATAGTCCATGTTCTAAGGTCTAACACAATTGTTAACTATTCTATGCAACATTCTCTGATATGGTATTAGAAACAGTTTCTTCTCCTCTGAGGTTTTCCATAGCACTTGGAACCTTGCTTGTTAAATTGGCCATTTTTTTTAAATCATGATTTTGATTACTTTTTCCTAACCATAGTTCAAATGCTGACATTTCAAGGCTGTTTCAGAGATAGGTTTAAATGTTGAGACAGTATCATTTAAACCTAGAAAAACTGACTTATTGCTCCAACTACTGGAAATAGATATGCATACAACTAAGCATATTACAATATTATCATGGCACACTATATGCTGTAGGACTATAAGGGGTTTACCAGGTGGTGATTGTGGTGGTAGGATAGGTCCAGAACAAAGGAGATATTACTTGTCCTGCTATGTCATCTTTCCACTTTGACAGAAGGATAACCAATAGCATAAAGGAGTTCTATTGATAGCTAAATCATATGTAATCAGAGGCGACCAAAAGAATCATAGGAATTTCAACAGTGAAGGTGTTATGTATACCTAGAATTCAAAATATTCCAAAGCCTAGAAAATTTACTGCATTATTTTGCATTCCCGTAATTAAAAATGCCTTAATTGTACATATTTTCTCTGGTTTTCCTCATTAGACTTCTCATGGTTCTCTCATTTTCTAGATTTCTGTCATCAACAGATATAAATTGGTTAAATTTGCATACTACACAAACTCTTGATTAATATAAATTATGCAGTGCAATTTATAAGAGATTGCAATGTCTTCAGCTTGCTATAAGTCAATAGATATCTTCAGCCTATTGAAGCCAATAGGTAGGGTACATTTTTAAAGAAAAGGAATTTTCCCAAACTGCAAAATATAGATATTTGTTAATAAAACTTTACAAATTACTTTCAGATATGATGTTCATTCACTTAGTTTGGTAAAGCTTAAGAATCACCAAATTTAAAATTATCAGAGAAATGTTTTGATATATAATATTACAAAATTATTATACTATGAAATTATTAATTTTAATGTATACAAGTAATTTTTAAAGGAAAATGTTTCCTTTTTTGGATATAATTAGCACTGATCAAATTTAAAATACTTTTTAATCTATGATTTAAACTATCAAAGCAAATTGATAATCAAAACATCCAAGGTAATATTCTTATAAACAATCCTGATTTATTTTCTTCCATTCTTTCAGGGTGTGAGTTAAGATGTACAACATGAAAAAACAAAACATAAGTTAAATATAAATAGGCAATAATAAAATAAGATGCCTTTGAAACATTTTAAAAATAAAAATTGGCATAGGTAAATGTCCCAAAACTTGACAAAATTTACCATTGCATATAAATTAAAAGAGAGGCAAAGCATCAAGTATGACAACTTCACACACATTTCTTTTTTTTTCTACACTCAAGGGTAATTTTTCAGAAAAAAAAAATCAAGTTGCTAAATTTAATGGCTATCATGCATATGTTAAAATACCATGTTGAAAACCAGGAACTATGAGTTTTTAATTTGAATATAAGCTGCCCTTATTTTATCTTATGATAAATCGAAGCGTTAGAGTTATTTCAAAAGTTCCTTTCAGCTCTACAAACTAGGGAAAAACAAAAAAGATTATTCACATCCTAGCCTGGAGAGCTCTGCCACAGTCTCCAAGGGAGCAGCAATAGTCCTCTGAGTGTAGGGACAATGCCTGTCAAAATAGGATGACCCACTGATGTGTTTTTTTTATCGATGACTACCCTTGTGAGTCTTTGCTCTTGTAAATGAGACTTAGCTTGCAGTTGTGGGGTGCCTAAGGGTTGCCACCTGAGAGCCTCCTTGTTGCTCAAATGTGGCCTCTCTCTAAGCCAAACTCAGCATATGATTGCATTACCTTCCCCCCAATGTGGGACATGACTCCCGGGGATGAGCCCTCTTGGCAACGAGGGATTAATACCAAGTGCCAACTGGCAACACAACTGGAAAAAGACCTTGAATAAAAGGGGGAAATGGTAAAGACGAATGAGTTCAAGTGGCTAAGAGACTTCAAAGAGAGTCAGGAGGTCATCCCAGAAGTAACTCTTACGCACACCTCAGTAGGAGCTCATAGAACATCTAAGTGCCTATCACCCCACTCAGAGGGGTTCCTGAGAGCTCCGGAGACACCGTGGTCCTATATAAGGGGGGATAGCCCCAGAGACTGATGCCTTATCAGTGGGTTCTATTTTGGAATCTGTGCTCCTGAGAGTGACAGAATTAGACTCAAATAAGTCCTCCCTGCACATGGTTCACCAGTCCCTTCTATTCAAACCTATATGTGATGCTGGAGTTTTAGGTATACTTCCAGAGACTGGAGCCTCCTGCCTACCTATGTACCAGGTGTGCATGAAATCTAGGTGGAGCTGCAACTCCTACCCTACAGCTCAATGGACTCATCCAAGTCATCTGGTGAGGAGACAACGATGGGCAATGGCCATCCCAGGGAATGGAGAGGGCCTGAAGCTGCAGGCAGGATCATCCCACCCACCATATCCATGGGATATAAGCCCTCTCTCACTTGGAGTTGGAGTGGACATCATCATCCCAGTCCCCTCAGGATTGGGGAAAGAACTATGGACTAGAGTGGACTTGATGGTATTCTCTTGTTCACATATGGTGATTCTAGCAATGCAAGAAATTATAACAATGATATGGAGCCAGTGGCCACTTGACACTTTTGGGGTAGGGAGGGGATGAGCAGTTGAAATACAGGGGCTTCTTTGGGAGTTGGAGGTTGTCCTGAGTACTGTTGTGGCAACGGATGTAGGCCATTTTAAATCATCACACACCACTCAGAACTGAGTGGGAGAGAGTGTGGTCTACAGTGTGAACTGTGGTCTATGGTTGGTGGCAAGGCTCCAGGATGTGTAAGTTCATTGAGGGTGGTGGGCCACACTGTGGGAGATGTTTGTGTGGGATGTGGTGGGAGGTGTGGGAGGTGGGCAACATGGGAATCCCAGTGGGTTCCGTGTAATATTTTGGGTAATCTAAGCACCTCTTTAAATATATGTATATATATGTATATATATATATATATATAAAAATAACATTTTTGTAAGCAAATACACATATATGCATATATATTTATATATCATTTTGCAAATGTTTGTATGTATTGTGAGAATTTTGATTTTTACTCATAATAAAAAAAATAAATAAAATAAAAAAGATTATTCACAGTTCATCTCTAGGGACCTCATTTATGCATTAATGATCTTTTTTTCACTCTTCCAATGTGTTTGAATTACTGTGCTTAAAACACTTTCAATCAATTTTTTCTATTATTTCTGTTTTGAATGATAAATTTCTTACGTGTTAGATAATAGACACTTTTATTTCTCCACTTATTGGGAGCTTTATCTACAAATGGTCACCTCCTGAGATGAGGGATGTGGATCTTCCACCTTTGGTTATAGTTTCATAAAGAACGTTGTTGCACTGGCTTATTATTTCCAAGGTTGAGAGGGTGATGATGGTGCTTGCTTAACCTTCTCTCCCTTATTTGCTGGGTATATTAGTCAGCCAAAGGGGTGCTGACACCAGAAATCTGTTGGTTTTTTAAAGGGTATTTATTTGGGTTAGAAGCTTACAGTTAACAGGCCATAAAGTATAATTTACTTCCCTCACCAAAGTCTGTTGCCACATGTTGGAGCAAGATGTCTGCTGATATCTATAAGGATTCAGGCTTCCTGGGTTCCTCTCTTCCCAGGGCACATTTCTCTCTGGGCTCAGGTGCTCTGCTCTTTCTACACAGCCAGATGTAGACTATCAGGTGAATGGCTCATCTCTCTTCCCCGGGCCTCAACCATGCTAATGAAACATTCTCTCCTTCCTCATGTATTTGCTTCTCTGTGTGTTTACTTCCTGGGCTCCAGGATCAAAACTCTCACCTCCCTTCTCTGCGGTGTGGTTTCTCTGTGTGTTCCTACCCACCAAGGGGATGGGGACTCAATGTCCTACTCAAGTTGCCCAATCAAAGCCTTGATAATTACTTAAGTAAAAGTGAAGCCTCTGAATCCAATATAATCTAATATGCCCAGAGGAACAAACCAGTTTACAAACATAATCCAATGTCTATTTTTGGAATTCATGAACAATATCAAACTGCTACACTCCACCCTCTGAATTCCAAAAAGACATTACAATATCCAAAAAAAAAAAATTTAAAACCAGTACAATGCTAACTATACAATCATATCACCATCAGTTTATAGAAATAAAGTCCTGTCTGGCTGTAGACCTCTGAAACTTACAAAGCAATTTATCTGTTTCCAATACACAATTGGACAGACAAAAGATAAACATTTCCGTTAACATAGGGAGAAATTGGGAGGGAAAAAATTTGCAAGGTATACTTCATTAGATGTCAAAGCCTGAGAGTCATTCTCAAGATGGTGGTTTCTTCTCCCTGGGGCCTTATGGGGACCCACCCTTTCCACAGGCTTACCTAATGGTCATTTTCTTGGTTCCATCCTCATTAAGCATCTGGGTGTTGGCCAAGCTCTAGACCTCACCTTCCAAGAGCTTTGGGGTGATTGCCACACTTTACCCAATCTTTGGGTTAGAGTCTTAAGCCCCCTAGTACAGTGAAGTGAAGACAACATCCTCCCTAACCTTTGGCATACAGGTTCAACCCTCTCAGAGCAACAAATTGGCAACCTGGCCTTCCCTAATCTATGGGGACAGGTACAACCCTCTCAGACCTATGGGGTGGTGACTTTAACCTCCCTAATTATTGGGGAACGTGCTCCACGCTTTCTACCCTGTGGTGACAAAACTCTCCCTGAACATTGGTGGGAACATCAACCCTCTTCAGTGGCCAGGGCAAACTCACTCTTTCTGTGCACATGAGTGGGGTTCCTCTCTTGGCCTAAGGTGATGTCTTAATTCCAGATCTCCGCTTCCATGGTTTTCCTCTTAAAGGTGTTTCTCCTTCAATCTCTCCTTTCCAAGTCCCTTTTTTTCTAAGCTGACAATGGTTTTGTTCATACAGATCTCTCAAAAAGGTTTTTAGTTTAGTATGCGAAGCAGGGTTCCATACCATCAGACAGTAAGACTTTCCACAAGTCTTTCCTAGATAACTGCATCTTCAATCTTGATTTACAAGTTCCAAGTTCTCAAATGGGGTACTATTATCTGGAGACTTGATTTCCAGAGGCTTGAAATTTCCAGAATCATTTTTTGGTTTCTTTGTACCCAACAGTTCAGTCCTCAGCTTATCTCTCTCTTCTAGCATTTTGCTATAAGCTTCAAGGAGAAGACAAGCCACAATCTCCAAGTTTACTTTGCAAAGTTCTTCAGCTAAATGCCCAGGCTCACCATTTTCAAATTCTGCCTTCCATAAAAAAACAGGAGTTAATCTTGCTAAGTTCTCTGCAACTTTAAAACATGGATCACCTTTCCTCTAGTTTTCAATAATAATTTCATCATTTACTTCTAAGGCATCATAAAAAGTCTCTTCAAAGCACTCTAGGACTTTTCTATCAAAAATCTCACAATTTCTTCAAAAAATACCCCTTACCATGTGTAAAACCATTCCAGCATTTTGGTAATCACAAAAGCACTACCTCACTCCTGGTACCAAATTTTGTATTAGTCACACAAACAAGTGCTGATGCAAAATACCAGAAATCGGTTGGTTTTTATACAGGGTATTTATTTGGGATAGAAGTTTGTAGTTACCAGGCCATAAAACATAAGTTACTTCCCTCACCAAAGTCTGTTGCCACATGTTGGAGCAAGATGGCTCCTGATGTCTTCAAGGGTTCAGGCTTCCTGGGTTCCTCTATTCCCAGGGTTCATTTATTTCCAGGCTCAGCTTCTCTGCTCTCTCCACAAGACCAACTATAATCTATTAGTTGAATGGTTCCTCTCTTTTCCTAGGGCCTCTGCCGTGCTAATGGAACCTTCTCTCCCTCTTCACATATCTACCCCTCTGTGTGTTTACTTCCTTGGCTCCAGGATCAAAACTCTCACCTCTTAAAATATATGTATATATATATATAAATAACATTTTTGTAAGCAAATACACATATATGCATATATATTTATATATCATTTTGCAAATGTTTGTATGTATTGTGAGAATTTTGATTTTTACCCATAATAAAAAAAAAAAAAAACTCTCACCTCTCTTGTGTGCAGTGCAGTTTCTCTGTGAGTTCCCACTCAACAAAGGGGTGGGGACTCAAACTCCTACTGAGGTGGCCCTATCAGAGCCTTAATCAAGTAAAAGTGAAACCTCTGAATCCAATAAAATCTAATATGTCCAGAGGAATAAACCAGTTTACAAACATAATCCAATGTCTATTTTTGGAATTTATAAACAATGTCAAAGTGCTACACTGGGCAATAAGTAGAAATGGGAAGGAAGAGGAAAAAATGGCCACTGTTTAAAAATGAAAAACAAGATCAATAATTAGAAATTTTCTTGTGTCACTCAACCAATTAACATGAAATGTGCAGTATGATGAGGATCATTGCTGAACTGATAAGGCAAGAAGTTGAAGGTCTACACAGAGGCACCCTGAAACATTAACAGAATTATGTCATACCTTTCTAGAGGTCTATAGAATCATAGCTTTCTCTACGCCAGTAATAAAAAGTAATGAAAAGTAAGTAAATAATTCAGAAAAATCATAGCTAGCCTTATTGAAAAATAGTCTGGAGAAAAAAAATTACACCAAACAGGGATTATTTAAAGATTTAAGTACATAAAAAATTTTTGAAGATGTTTGTTCAATGCATGAGGGATCTGCATGACATGATAATAACACAAGTCACCTCAGCTCTGCTCTTTACACTTAAAAATGCATCAGCACATTATATTTTACTCTTTTCCTCTTAAAGGACAATATAGTGGAAAATTGTTCTAAAACAGAATAAAAGTATGTTAACACCTTTTTAATATATTGTATGTAGGTGTTAAATACATCATTTTAAACCACATTGTCAATAATTTACAAATTCTTCTCTCTTTTTTCTGTTATGTTTTAAAATTGAGTTTAAGTTCAGCTTGTAATAATCAAAAAGTTTTCAAGTAGTTTTTAATATTTTGGACAGAACTCCAATAGAATCTAATATACAAGTTAAAAATAGCAAGATAGGATTTCACTGAAAGTGTTATGATTCATAAAACCCTAAATATAAATAAAAGTTTGATTTCATTAAATACTGGGCAGCCAGATTTTGCTTAAAAATTATTGTCAGAAAGTTTATAGTGCTCTTAATGATCATTAGATATATCAAGAATTTGCCAGGAAACAGAAATGTGCCAAGATATTTTTTTAAAAAATGGTTTTATACAAGGAATCATATACAAAACTTATGAAACTGCGACTATTGACCGAGAAAAATTAGGAAATGCCAAAAAGGAAAGTAAGTTACCACTAAGGAGCCCAGCTGCTTCTAGCACTAAAGCACATCATCCAAAGTTTCTGCAAACATCAGTTTTGTATGGTCATGCCTGCTCTCTTCCCAAGTATCCATCCCACACTGACAGAGGACAATAATGGATTCCTCTATCCTTGTCTTCCAAATCTCACTTAAATGTCCTGTGATACAAGAAAGAGTTTAGAACTTTGGTGATGGTGCTAGTGTTTATCTAGAACACTCACCAATAAAACTGATATGGTATTAAGTCAAGCAGAGTGTTTACCATAAAATACATACCTTCAAAATTTTAATTGTACTCTTACTTTGTGCTCTTATTAGAAACCTAGGTGTTAGCTGACAGGGTATCCCCAATTGCTCAGTTACATGATGATATCCTTTCCTTATTAATTAAATATTGGAACACAAATAGTACCTCTAAAATTACAAAGTACAAGGTTGGGCTTATGTTTAAGCTGTTCTCCTTTTGTTTTCATCTTCTAATTTCTCTAAAGTAATTTCTCATTAGGTAGCTTCTCTTTTATGTTCTCTGTTCACCAAGTCTTGGCCCTGAGACCTCTAATGGCCAGGACTAGGGCAAGGCAAGTGAGGCACCTGAGTGTGTAGAATTTAAGTAGATCTGGAAGCCCAGTTGCCTTCCCCTAGTCTTGGCCCTGAAGCCCTCTATAGACTATCTTCCATGGCAGATCTTACTGAAGGTTTAGGAGTAACAAGGTGTGGTGGGAGACTGGAATTATATAATATCATAGCAAAGCAAACCACTAAAATTGAATTTCAGACATCCTTGATCCCAAAACATCTTTCTGTGATGCAGAGGGTTAAGTTAATCACATTCCCCAGTTCAAATTGCATGTTGTCATTATTGGTCTGTGCAAAGCCATTTCTTAATTTTCATGTTTATTTCAAGTTTTATTATTCATTCTTCATAGACTTTTGTCTCCATAAACTACTTCCAATCACCTTACCCTCTAGGTACTTCTTTTGATCTGTGAAATGTGTCTTTTTATTTGACTTCAAATTGTAAAAATATAAATTTTACATGCATATCCTTTAAATTTGCATGAATTTTATTTTTAGATCTTGTTTTGCAATTAATACTTTTCACTTATCACCATTTCATTAAGACCAGTCCATGTATCTATGTGTAATCTAATCCTTTGTTTCCAATTTCTATGTAATATTCCATAGTGTGCTGCCACCATATTCAACCTGCCCATCTCTCAAAGGCGAGTATTGAGGTGACCTCCCAATCTCTGTCTCTAGATAATGCCACAACAAGGATTCAAATATGTAATTGCTATACGTTTTTACTTTGCTTCCACTTTTCCTCCATGTTTTATTTTAACATCTCTGTTTTCTAAGACACTTAAATCACACTCTAATCATATCTTTGCTCTTGTCTCCTTATCCTGAGAGCCCCTTTTGAATAGACTCTGTGAAACAAATATTACTCCCAGAAAAATTGAGCTCTATTTGCTATAGTCTAGGCTATCCAGATAATGCCTTTGGGCTTTATCTTTACCACAGAGAGTGTCAGTGTGAAAATTAAGCTTCTCCCTCATAACAAATTCAGACAATTGTGTAATAAGAATTTAAAATAATAAAATTGTTTACAGGTTATATAGAAATATTAAGAATATATAATATATTTTACAATTTTATCCATGAACTTTCACCCCCTGTCCCAAAATGACTGCCTCCATGATTTACTTAGGTTTAGCTGAATCTCACTGTGGAATAAAATAAACAATTTTGGAGTACTATTTTATGTTTCAATCAAATGAGGCTCTGTCATTTTAAGTGTGCATTGCAAATTCCAGGCTTTACCTTAAATTTAAAAAACTCAAAGAGAGGCTCACTTCTAGTAGTTGGAAGCAGAAGACTACAGGCATTTGGATTTCCTCCTGTACCTCACTTGCCATTGCACATTATCTCCCAGCAACAGCTGGTGACACACAGACACTCTGCCTCTAGGAATGCTCTCTTTCCCCCTTCCATCTGTTTCAGGCCATTTGCTTCAGAAATAAAACACTGTTTTAGCTCATCTGCATACAACATCTTATCCACAACGTAATTTAAATCCCTAATTTCAGTTAGGGGAAGCAGATTTCGCACTTTTGAGGCTCGTTTTACTTTAAAAACTAGCTGAAGTTGAAGGTCTTCACAATCTGATGATCATATAGAAATTTTTCATAGTAGAAAGATATACAGCGTCTATTTTAGCAAAAGAAAGTAAAGCACTTATGTCAATAAATTTGAAAGTAAAATATGCTGATACTGTTTCTGAGGTAGAAAAGTAAATCTAAATAACCAATATTTTATTTTCAACGGAGACCAGCAAGGATTTGAAAATTTTTTAAGGCCTTCTACAGCTACCTTTCTGGGCTCTAATTCTCTTGATTGGGAACAGCAGTAGATGTGGTGGAGAGTAGGGGGCAGCAGCCGTGCTTTCTTTTGCTCCTTCTTCATACCTTACTCCAGAAAAGATATTATTTTGAATGTCTAGACCATGATGATGATAATTGTTCTCTTTTCTTATCTTTCCTTCTCTCCCACCTTCCTTTCCACCCTCCTCCACTCCCTCCCTCACTCTCTCCTCCCTCCCTTTCTCCCTTTCTCTCTTCCTTCCTTCCTTACACTTTCACCACATGGTTTACCAGAACACAGGCTTGGGACTCAAACTGCAGAAGTATGAAGCAAGGCTAACAGAAGGGTAGCAATTTATGTGTGACTCTAGACAAGTTATTTAACATGTTTAAATCTTAGTTTCTTCATCTAAATAATAGGTATCTATTTCATAGAGTTGTTGGAAGGATGAAATGAGATGTTTCACTTAACGTACTTAGCACAATGTTCTGTTGTAAGGCATCAAGTATAAGCTAATGTAAGTGCTGCAAAATTAATTAGATGCTCTTTTCTCTGGATTGTTTCTTTTTTTTTTTTTTAACTTTGTTTTTAAAGAAGTTTTAGATTATTGAAAAATTACATAAATAATATAGGGAATTCCCATATTCCCAACGCCATGTCCTCCTTGTCTTGCATTTTCCCATATAAATAACATTAATAACATGATTCCTGGGGATGAGCCTCCCTTGCACTAAAGTACTATTACCAAGCACCAACGAGTGATGCATTTGGAAAACACCTTGATCAAAAGGGGAAATATTAAATATAAATGAGTTTTTATGGCTAAGAGAATTCATAGTAAGTCAGGAGGTTATCCAGAGGTTATGCTTATGCAGGTCTCAGGAGGGTCTCACTGACTGCCACAGAAAACAAAGCCTCCAGCAGCAGGGCTCCCAAAGGCTCTAGAGACATCTAGACACTAAAGGCAGGAAAGATAACCCCAGGAAATTGGCACCCCATCAATGGGACTTACCTTGGAATATATGATAACCTATCTGTGATGGTTAGGCTAATGTGTCAACTTGGCCAGATAATTGTGCCCAGTTGTTTGGTCAAGCAAGCACTGGGCTAATTGTAATACAAGGACATTTATGGGCTTAGGCATCAGTGAGTTTACTGCATAGATGGCTAATTACAACTACAATCAACCTGGGAAATTGCCCTCAGCAATGAGTGATGTTTTATCCAATCAGTTGAATGCCTTGAAAGGAGTAGTGATTTCAGCATTCAGAGAGAATTTCCCAGCTCATCTTTGAACAGCCAATGTCTCCTGGAAACTCATCAAGTACCTTTATTGGACTTTAATGGTTTGCAGCCTGCCTGTGGAACCTGGACTTGTGCATCCCCATGGTCACATGAGAGAATATTATAAAATTTCATACTATTTACAGATATCTTCTGTAGATTCTGTTCTCTAGAGAGTCCTGACTAATACACTATCCCTACAATGTATCCAGGTTAGACTCATTTATAATTTTCCTATGCATGATTCTTCTGCCCCTTTTATTTGAACCTATAATTGGCACTATACCCGATACATATATGTGCCAGAAACTTAAATCTTCTGGCTAATCATATGCCAGTTGAGCCCTGAATCTCAGCATAGTTGCAGCCAATACCTACTCTCCAGTTCCTCAGACTTACACAGGACAACTAACAAAGGATGATGATGAACAACGCCCATCCCAAAAAACAGAGTATCTGCAACTGCAAGTAAGAGAGTTCCATCCATCTGCCCCATGGGATCTAAGCCTCCTTTCAATCAAAGCAGAGTGGGAATCACCATCCTACAATCCTCAGGACTGAGGAATGAACAAACATAAGGGGGAATGCAACTATGGACTAAAGTAGATTTATTATTCTAGTAATGGAAGAGCTTATAACATTGATATAAAGACAGTGGTCACTAGACATTCTGATGGAAAGGAGAGGGAAGAATACGTAGAACAGGGGCATTTTTGGAGCATTGGAATTGTTCTGGATGATATTGCAATGATGGATACAAGTTGTTATACATTTTGACAAAACCTCTAAAATTGTACTGTGCAAAGTATAAACCATATTGTACACTATAGGCCACGGTTAGTAGCAATGCTTCAATATGTGTTCATCAATTGTAGCAAATGTACCACACTAACGAAAGATGTTGTTAATGAGGGGAAGTGTTGGAGGGAGAGGAAGTAGGGTATATGGGAGTCCCCTATATCTTCTATGTAACATTTTTATAATCTAAAACTTCATTAAAAATAAAGAAAAATAATTACATTAAAAAAGAAAAAGCTTCTTTGAAAATATAAACAAAGTTATGCAGTGGTGCTCACAAAGTCTCTAGACACATCTGGGCACTATAGACAGGGCACACAACCCCAGGAAATCTGCACCCTATTGGTAGGCCTTACTCTGGATTGTTTCTGATTCTTCCTTATTTCAAAAAAGGGAAACTTCTTTCATACTTATTTTGAATTAATCTTTCTATTTTTGGTTTGAGGAGATGAAAAAAATAAAATTCTTATTCCTAATATGGATTTTTAAAAGATTTTATTCTGTCTTCCTAAATTCACTATTGAAAAAAAATTAATTTTGTTTGGCAAAATCAATATTTATGTCACTGTCTCCTAATGTACAAGTGTTTGTTGTTTCTGTTTTAGTGGAATATTTGCTTTTTAAATAGTTTTGTTTATATGGTGTATATATTTTTTGCTCATTCTCAAGTGAACAGTTTTCATCTTTGGATGGGAAAAGTAGAAAATATGGTTAAATTTGTTCTCCTTTTCAGCTGTTTCTAAATTTAGACACTTTTTTTCTCAAAAAGCAATACAACATATAAAAACAGACTGATTTAAATTTTTAAAATAATTTCCTACATTCAAGACATAAAAGGTGGCTTTAACCATGGTTTTTCTTAGACCATTATGAGAAATGATATTCTGCTCTGTTCTGAGCTACAGAATTGTATATCTATCTATTCAAATCACCTCTTGGAAGTCTAAAATGAGTCTTAAAATTAATTTTCAAAATAAAACTATTGATTCCAGTTCTTCTTATCAATGGCTCCAATTTGTTAATACTCAACTTATACCTCAATAATGGAAAGGTCATTGAGCCAGTTGCTTAGGCCAAATAAATAAGCAAGGAAAATGTTTTTTTCATCTGTTTCCTTCACACTTCTCATCAGCTTTTCAATTTCTGCATAGAAGAAAGCTTTGGAATTACATTGAACCTATAGATTCAAAAAATTGCTATTTTTAAAATGTTAAGTCTTCCAACTAATGAACATAGGATGACTTTCCAACTATTTAGGACTTCTTTTATTTCTTTCAGCAATAATTTTTAGAGTTCTGAGTTTAAGTTTTGTGCTTTTTTTTTTTTTAATTTATCCCTAAATATTTTATTTTTAATATTATTGTAAATGAAATTTTCTTAATTTCATTTTCAGTGTGTTCATTGATAGTTTTGTATGTTGATCTTGTATCTTGTGCCCTTTCTTAACTCATTTATTAGTTCTGCTTGTTTTGGTTGATTCTTTAATATTTTCTACATATAAATCATGTCATCTGCAAATAGAGATAATTTTACACTTTAGTCAGCCAAAGTGGTGCTGATGCAAAATACCAGAAATCTGTTGGCTTTTATAAAAGGGTATTTATTTGTTGTAGAAGCTTACAATTACCAGGCCATAAAGCTTAAATTACTTCCCTCACCAAAGTCTGTTACTACATGTTGGAGCAAGATGACCACTGACATCTACAAGTGTTCAGTCTTCCTTTTAAGGCTCTGTGGTCTCAGCTTCTTCCTATATCAACTGTAGGCTGGGATAAGTCTCTTCTCTTTCCTGGGGCTTGTTCCTCCAGTCTCAGCTGCTCGGCTCTCCACAAGGCCAGCTGTAAACTATCAGGTGAACAGCTCATCTCTCTTCCTGGGGCCTCTGTCATGTCTAATGGAGCTTTCTGTCTTTCTTTATGTATCTGCTTCTCTGTGTATTTACTTCCTGGGGCTCCAGCATTAAAACTCTCTTGTGTCCTCCTTCTCTGTGACTTTATTTCTCCAAGCTCTACATCAAAACTCGAACTTTCTCCTCTCCATGTCCTATTGACATGGCCCAATCAAAGTCTTAATCATTATTTAAGCAAGTAAAAGTTAAACCTCTGAATCCAATCCAATCTAATATGCCCAGAAGAACAGACCAGTTCACAAACATAATCCAATATCTATTTTTGGAATTCATAAACAATATCAAACTGCTACACTTTCCAAACTGAATAAGAAAATTATGGAAGTTTTGCATATTACTTTGTGGCAACTATACTCCAAAAAATAAATAATTTAGATGAAATGGATAAATTCCTAAAAATACAGAGATTATTGAAAATGATGTAAGAAGAAATAAAAAATATGAATAGATGTATAAAAAGAGATCGAACTCTTAATTTAGTAACATTCCACAAAAAGCCAAGGGACAGATGATTTCACTGGTGAATTCTACCAAACAAATAAGAAATAATAACAATTATTGACAAGTCATTCAAAAAATCAAAGAAGAGACAACACTTTCCAATTCATTCTATGAGACCAGTATTACACTAATAACTAAACCAAAGACATCACACAAAAAATAAATTACAGACCAACATGTTAGGAATTATATTCAAAACCACTCAACAAAATATTAGAAAACTGAATTTAGCAACATATCAAAACAATTCTATACCATGACTAAGTGGAATTTATGCCAAGAATGCTGGGTTGGTTTAACATCTGAAAATCAATTAATTTAATGCTCCACATCATTAGATTAAGGAACAAAAATGATATGATCATAACAATAGATGCAGAAAAAGCATTTGAGAAATTCTAACACTCTTCATGAGAAAAAAACACCCAAAAATAAGATATAAAAGATAACTTCATTCACTTGACATAAGACCTTTATGAAAAATAAACAGCTAATGTATCACTTAATGAATAAAGAATGATAGCTTTCATTCTAAGATCAGGAACAAGAAAAGCATGTCTGCTCTTACTATTTCTATTCAACATTGTATTGGAGATTCTAGTCATGGCAATAAGGCAAGAAAATAAAATAAAATTACTTTTTTTTTTTTATTTCCATAGGGTGGTAGTAATCTCTCTCTCTCATTCCTGTTTTTAGTAATTTGAATCATCTTCCTTTTTACTTGGTCAGTGTATTTGTCAGGGTTCTTTAGGAAACAGAACTGACAGGTGATATCTGTAAATAATATGAGATTTTATAAAATTCTCTCACAGGACTGTGGAATTCCATAGGGCAGGCTACAAACCAGGGGCTTCTAGGAAGGTCCTTGATGAGCCTCCAAGAGACATTGGCTGTTTGAAGTGGAGCTGGAAATCTCTCCCTGAATGCTGAAATCACTTCCCCTTTTAAGGCTTTCAGCTGATTAAATAATACATCACTCATTGCAAAAGGCAAACTTCTTGGTTTATTGTAAATGTAATCAGCCATCTATGCTATCAACTCACTGATGATTAAAATCCATCAAATGTCCTTGTATTACAATTAGCCCAGTGCTTGCTTGAACAAATAACTGGACACCTTTACCAGCCTAATTGACACATTAACCTAACCATCACAGTCAGTGTACTTGAGGTTTGAATTTTTTTTAAAGTGTCTTCTTAGAATCAATTTTAGTTTCATTGATTTTCACTTTTTTTATTTTCTATTGAATTAAAATTTGTGCTAACCTTTGTTTCTTTCTCTCTCATTTTAAGTTTAGTTTGGAAGGTTGGGTTAGAGACTTGAAAACATTATTCTTTTTATATATACGTACAGTAATACATTTTCTTCTAAACATTGCGTTAGCTGCATCATGTAAGTTTCAGCATGTTGTTTTTGATCTTCACTTTTAATTTTCCATTTCTATTTGGTGTGAAATGGTATCTCACTGTGATTTTGATTTATATGTCACTAATGGTTAATGATTTTGAACATCTTTTCATGTGCTCTTTGGCCATTTGTATAGCTTATATTTTTTTCTTTTGTTTTACATTTTTAATTAGAGAAGTTGTGGGAATACAGAAGAATCATGAATGAAATACAGGATTCCCATATACCACCCTATTATTAACACCTTGCATTGGTGTGGTACATATGTTATAATCAATAAAAGTAAATTTTTATAACTGTACTATTTACTATAGTCTATCCTTTAACTTATATTTTACGGTTTCTGTAGTATAGCTCCATGAATTTTTAAAAAAATTTCTATTTTATTAACATGTATAGAACATAAAATTTCCTTTTAATCATATTCATAAATATATAAATATATTTCAGTGCTGATAATTGTATTCACAATATTGTGCTACCATCACCACCATCCATTACCAAAATATTCCCATTATTCCAAATAGGAACTGTATATATTTTAAGCCTTAACTTCCTATTCCTGGCAACCTATATTTTAGACTCTGACTCTATGAGTTTGCATATTCTAATATTTCATATCATTGAGTTCATGCAATATTTGTTCTTTTGTGTCTGGCTTATTTCACTCAACATTATGTCACCAAGGTTCATCTATGTTGTCACAGGCATCAGGACTTAATTCCTTTTTATGGCTAAATAATATTCCATTGTTAGGAATTTAGTCTTAATTTTCTAAAGTGAAATTATAAAGATTAAAAAGTCATATTTAAATATATTGATATGGTAGTTCCTAATGTTGGTTTTCTTTTTAATTTAATTAAGCTGGATAAACTGTTAAATTTCTAACATGTTTCAGGCAACATTAAAGGAACCGAGAAAAAGAGAAAACAAAGATCCAGTTTCTTCACTCAAAGAGCTTACAGTTTAAGAAATGAGAAGATATATGAATAAATCAGTCAAAATAAAATATTACAAATGCAACAATAGAATCATGCACAAGGTACAGCATCATCAGTATATGTACAATTACCCTTAAGATTTGAGGATGCTTCCTAGAGCAAGTAAGATGTGAACTTTAATAAGAGAATAAATCAACTGTTCCAAATAGAGATTAAAAGAAAGACCTTTGCAAATAAGGGAAGAAATATGTTCAAAGAAACAATCATTACAAAGTAGAGTGCAAGTAAGGATTATAGTGTGGCTGAAAACAAGAAATAAGATAGGGATATAAGTTCAGGCCAAATAGGAAATCAGAAGACAGATCATGAAGAACTTTCAGAAAATTTCAACAATATATTAAATAGTGGGGTTTTAATGCTGAGGAAAATAGAGAAACAATAATATTTTCAGTAATATTATCATAATTTTTAGAAAACTCATTCTGGAAGCAGCACAGAGAATAAATTATAAAATGTGAAACTTAAATTAGGGACCCAGATATAAAGCTGTTGTGGCAACTCAGAGAAGAATCAATAAGGGTCTGGTTTAAAGATTTAGAATTTTTGAAAGAATAGAAGACAGAGAGATGTTAAGATGGCAGGACATAAAGAAATTGTTGGTCTGTGAAGTTAATAGAAAAGGAAGTCTAGAACTACTACTACTTTTCTGGTTTGGGGTTTTGATATCTTTCACCAAGATAGGGAAGAAAAAGAAGATGCAAATGTCTTATAGGCAGATGAAGCAAATGATGAATTTTAACTAGACTATAATGTGTCTTTAGAAAAGTCAAGCAAATATTTAATGGGAGTAGTAAGCAGCTAAATATTCCAAACTGTAGTTTAGGGAACTAATCTTGGCTGTTAAATTTAATTTCAAATGGTCTATATATAGGTACCATTTGAGGAGAAAAATCAATGATTCAAAACAAGAATGAGAATGGAACTAAAAATGGAAGTTTGAGAAATATTCATGCATTGGAAGAATACTAAGAAGAAACAGATAGAGGGGAAAAAACAAAATAGAGTGTACAGCATACCAGCAACAAAAAGACTTTACTTCAAAAGATATTTAACACACATAAGTATCAAATAATACTGAAGAAGATCAAATTAATACATTGAATTTAATTTTTTTTCTATTGCATCATCACAGGAAGTTATTGGTCACCTTGATAAGACTAATTTTAGCAGATATTGGAAGCCATAATGCAGTATGTTGAGGAAAATTTGATGTTTGGAAGTGGAGTCACAATCTTTACAAGATGCTTGATTATTTTAGATGGGGAAAATGGAATGCAGAAAATTTTTTGCTTTTCTTTTGTATTCCATGGGTTAGAGGATAGAAGAGATAAGTATAATGGTGTAGGAAATAACGGGGAGGAAAATTGTGAGGTAATGACACTAAAGTATTATTATTGATATTATTAACTGAAAGAATTAGCTAATAGAGGGATAGAACACATTTTCTACCGTAACATGGATCCAAATGAAAGACATGTTAGTAGATGGCAAGAAGGTAAGGGAATTTACAGCCACTATTTTCCTTGTGAAATAAGAGGATAAGAGTGAAGGGCTTTGGAGTTTGAGCTTCCAGAACCATTAAAGGAGTGAACTAGCTATTGTACAAAATGTGAAGGAAAACTGATGGAAAAAATGTAAAAGCCTTGCCCATCATTGACAATGTTCCAGTACAATTTTCTAGCAATGTATATGAATATATGATGATCCTTATCAGCATATGTATGTATTTTCCTTAAGATAGATTAAGTAGCCAGCTGTAGAAACTGAGGATGGAGCATGCTTGCGGGGAATCCAAAATCTCTTTTGCATTACATGGTTTTTTTTTTTAATTCCCTATAGATTTACAATTTAGAAGAGAGAATTAAATCAGTGAATTACAACCGCCTATAGAGTTTGAAGTAAGGAATACGTTTTTACTGTAAGGTATCAGGTTAGAAGTCTTTGGATAAGAAAAGCAGTAGTTTATGACATTCGTTTCTGGTGTTCTGTAAGTGCCAAAAGGTAGAGCCCACTGGATTGATCAAACAGGCTATCAGCCTAGGTCTTTAATTAATTTGTAGCAGGATATAGCAAATATTTATTTATTTATTTATTTATGTATTTATTTATTTATTTATTTATTTATGAGGTACTGGGGATTGAGCCCAAGACCTTGTACATGAGAAGCAGATGCTCACCATCTATATGAATTTTTAAGTAAAACACACATGAAAGCATAGTAAAAGAAGGAAAGATTAGTTTATTTAGAGCAATGGCTGAATAGACACAAACATAGACCAAGTAAATAAGAGAAAAAAGAAGTTTCCTATAGTCACATCATACTAATCAGCAGTAAGTATCATTATATCCTCCTGGGATATTCTAGAAGTAGTGAGTTCCTTTCAACTGTGCTCTAGATTGTTCTTCCAATGGGATTTCACCCCTACTTCTCACCTTTATTTCCATTTTTACTAGCTCCCCTCCCCATATAGAAAACATGTTATTTTTCATCTATAGTCTTAACTTTTACTATTACTAATAAATTCCTTAATACTGTCCTTCATCTTCTGTTTCCTGATCATTTTTCAACCTTTTCTACTACAACATGAACTAATTATTAGTGGGTTTGCCTAAAGTGATAATAAAACAGATATAAAATAAAACATACCAATATTTCTGCATTAATAATGTTTGTCTTCTAATGGGAGGGAAAAGGAAGATAATAAACAATAATAATACTAGCAATTTTTGTTGAAATCATAGATCAAGGTCAAGGGAATTAGGAGTTTGGATTTGGGGAAATTTTCATTTTATATAGTGTGGCAAGGGCAGGTATCACTGAGGGGATATTTGTGCAATGACTAAAAGTATATGTAAATTGTAACAAACAATTCCCCCTTCCCTTGCACTATTTTCCCGTTACTTCTCGCCTTCTAATATATTATATAAATTATTTATTATGACTTTCTACCACCTAAGTGATAACAATTATTAAAAAATTATGGATATTTGTCAATCTTATTCATTGATCTCTAGTTTCAGGAATATTGCCAGGCACATAGTAGTCTCTCAATAAATATTTGATGACTGTATGTGTCATATTGAATTGAAACTCAGTCACATTTGAAGAAAGCATTGAGTTAAAATGAATCTGACCAGTACCTAGACTCATATATTTTGAGATAAGAGCTTACACGTAATACCCTTGTGAAAAAATTCAAGCATATTCTTGGCTCCATATATCAGTCTCTCAAATTAATGCCAATGTGTAAAGCCTGAAGCAATGGCAGCTGGAAGAGCATATGCCACTTTGCTTCCTACTGTTTCACAAGGATGCAGTGAATACAGCAGAAACAGAAATGCGAGCAACAAAGATTATACAGCATAGTGTACTTTAGTTTTTAATGAGCACGTGTACTGTAGCTATCATTCTAAATATCAGAAGTCTAAACATTTAATTCCCTAATGTGAAAGAAATTTGCTCCAAAATTAGAACAGAATTTCAAGACAGAATATCTGAGTTCCATTTAAATCTGCTCAGGCTTATTTCTGAAATACTTTTCCCTGTTTAGTGATAGTAAAGCTATGATTTACTGACTAAACACCAGATACATTTTCATATTTAATTTTCATGAAATTCTTACAAGGTAGAATTTATTATCTGTTGTACAGTAGAGAAAGCAAAAAATGAGAAATGTTAATAACTTGCCTCAGAATCACATGGTAAGTGGTGTAGTGGAGCTTTGAAGCTGGGTGTACCATCATTCAAAGTTCATGCTTTTAACCCTTATTTCATGCTTCTACCCTTTAAATTTCAAAAAGAACAGTATCATACCAAGAAAAAATGTATTGTACAGAATTGTTTACTAATTATTTTAAAAGACAGAAAGGAACGTAACTGCATTTATTTATTTTTAAAATTTGTTTCTCCCCACTCCCACCCCCATTGTTTTGGGCTCCCTGTCTGCTCTCTGTGTGTTCTTCTATGTCTGCTTGTCTTCTCTTTAGGTGGCACCGGGAACCAATCCTGGGACCTTCCAGAGTGGGAAAGAGGCGCTCAATCTCTTGTGCCACCTCAGCTTCCTAGGCTCTCCTCTGTGCCTCTTGTTGTTGCATCATCTTGCTGCACCAGCTCTCCCTGTGGTCCAGCACTCCTGCAGGCCAGCACTTCTGTGTGCACCAGCTCTCCTGCACGAGCCAGCACTCCACGTGGACCAGCACTCCACGTGGGACAGCTCGCAGCATAGGCAAGCTTGCCTTTCACCAGGAGGCCCTGGGAATCGATCCCTGGACCTCCTATATGTTAGACAGGATCCAATCGCTTGAGCACATCCATTTCCCCATAATTGCATTTCAAAGAAAGAAAACTTAGATTCTTGTTTTGCAGTCTATATTTTTCAGGCAATTAAGAGTAATCTGATATCTACATATCAAGTTTGAAGAAATTGTAAACATATATTTGAGTCTTTACAATTAATTTTTTTAGAGAGGTTATGTGTTTACAAAAAAAGTATGCAGAAAATACAGAGTTTCCATAAAACTCCCCTCCAGGGCACAGTTTTATTTATTATTACCACTTTACATTAGTGTTATAACTTTGTCACAAGTGGTGAAACAATATTAATATAACCATGCTATTAAATAAACTCCAGAGATTATATTAAAGTTCACTGTTTGTGCTGTACAGACCTAGGATTTTTAAAAAATTTAATACAGTAACATAGTACACCCTAAAATTTCCCCTTTGTACCACATTCAAACATATATATATGTATATAACATATATATATATTCAGGTATGTTAATTACATTTACATTGTGGCACTACCATCAAAATTGTCCATTAATAAAAGTTTTCAGTTACTCCGAACAGAAATTCAGTACCACACCATTGAGGGTGGTAGGCCACACTTGTGGGAGATGTTTGTGTGGGATGTGGTGGGAGGTGTGGGAGGTGGGCAACATGGGAATCCCAGTGGGTTCCGTGCAATATTTTGGGTATCTAAGCACCTCTTAAAATATATTTATATATATACATAAATAACATTTTTGTAAGCAAATGCACATATATGCATATACATTTATATATCATTTTGCAAATGTTGGTATGTATTGTGAAAATTTTGATTTTTACCCACAATTAAAAAAAAGCAAAAAAAACTCTATACCAATTAAGCATTACATTAACTTCTCATTCCTTAACACCACCCCAGTGCCTGGTATCCTATATTCTAGTTTCTCACTCTATGAATTTGCTTGTTCTGATTATATATAAAATCTGTGAGATTATACAATATTTATTTTTTAGAGCCTGGCTTATTTCACTCAACAAGGGTCATCCATATTGTCGCTTGTATAAGAACTTTATTACCCTTTATGGATGGATAATATTCCTTTGTATGTATATATCACTTTTTTTATCCCTTAACCTCCCAAAGTTCACTTGTGTTCATTCAATCTTTAAGCAATGGTAACTAATGTCAATGTGAATTTAGATGTGAAAATTTCTCTTTGATTGACTTGCTTTCAATTCTTTTGTATATATACCTGGAATTAGGATTGCTGGGTCATATGGTATTCTATGCTTAAGTTTCTGAGGAATCTCTAAAGTGTTTTCACCAGCAGCTGCACCATTATACATTCTCACCAACAATGAATGAGTGTTCCTTTATTTCCACAACTTGTTCAATACTTGTTATTTTCCATTGTTTAAATAGTAGCCATTCTAAGCCATGTAAAATGATATCTCATTGTGATTTTTTGATTTGCGTATCTTTGAGAATATTTTCATGTGCATTTAGCCGTTTTTATATTTTCTTTGGAGAAATGTCTCTTCAAGTCTTATGCTTATTTTGTAATTGGGGTTTTTGTCTTTGTTTTGTTGAGTAGTAAGAGATAGTTATATATTTTGGAGATTAAACTCTTCTCAGATATGTGGCTTCCAAATATTTTCTCCCATTCTCTAGGTTTATACTCTTCCAGTGTGTTGATGATCTATTGCATTGTTCAGATTCAAGAACTGGTTAACAACAAGATTCCTTATATTTACTTACCCAACTTGCATTAAATTTGTTAAACAAAAGTAACTCTTTAGGTCATGAGTTAACCCGGAAGGGGATCATTATCCCCCGACCACCTCAATACAATCCAGAGTTCTCCCTGACCTGTAACTGAAAGACAACTTAGAGGATTTGGGGGACTTGCTGATTATTGCTTCCAATGGGTCCATATTTTCTAAATAATTTATCTCTACAAATCAACTATAATTCTCTGCCTCTGAACCATTACCATGGGACAAATAGCATGAATTGGCTTTTACCCAACTAAAAGGAGCCTTAATGTAATCACTAACCTTAGGTTTGCCTAACTAAATCTAACTTTTTACACTGTTTGTTCATGAAAATCAAAATCAAGCATTGGGAGTTCTCACTCAAAGACATGGAGGTCAGCAGAGCCTCGAAGTTTGGTATAGTTAGATTCAGGAGCAAAAGAATTCCAGTCATCTTGGTTAAGACATCTTTTGGTAGAAGTGCCACACCTGGTACATCAGCTTTTAATTTTAGGGAAACATTAGCATATATCAGCTAGCAGATTGACTTCTTATGAAATATTACTGAGTTCCCCATCAAATATCCACCTTGACCACTGCAAGATTTTAAACTATGCAACACTTTTGCCCTAACCTGAAGAAGAAGAAACACATGATTATGAAATTGTAGTTTCCCAATTATTTTTGCCATGACAAGATTTACAAAAACTTCTTTGACTAACCCAGACTTAATTTATTTTTTGTAGATATATCTTAAGACAGAAACAGGAAACTATCAGGCAGGTTGTGAAATAACCTCAACTATGGAATTAATTGAAAGTCAATCATCTTACAACTTCCCATCAGCTCATCAAGCTGAGTTTTAAAAAAAGCTTAACTAGAGCCTGCAGTCTAGTAAAAAGAAAAACTATCAATATCAATAGTAAAGATAAATTTTGAGTAGTTGTTCATGTTTCTGGAATATTATGGAACAACAGATTTTCCTGACCTCTTCAGAAACCCCAATAAAGTATGGTAAACAAGTAGCTAAACTATTAGAAGCAATATCATTACCTGAAAAAAAAAAAAATAGCTACAATAAAGATAGAGGCTCACACTAAAAAAACTGAATCAGAATCCAAAGTAAATACTGTAAGCAAGCAGCTCAACAAATTAACCAACAGCAAAACTTTATATCAAAATTAAATTCTCCATAAGACTAGTCAAAAAGCAAGGGCAGAAAACAAAGCCACTGTAAAAGACTTGGCTAAATATCAATTTTCAGCTTCTGAATATGAAAAAGATGATTGGTAACAATGGGGATGGCCACCTGGTCATCCTATAAACTTTTAAAAAAAAGGCACCTCTGATCAGAAGCTTTCATGAAATAACCCATCCTGGAGTCCAGAAAATAAAAGATGTCATTGCCAAATAATGGTGGGGAAATTTTTGACAATTAGCAAAAGTATATTTATAATACAAGCTATACTTGCCCAATTCTTAACCTAGGAAAAACCTATTGAAGTGGAAACTGAAATGTCAGATCCCCATACAGAGCCATTTGAACACTGGCAGGTGCCCTTTATTCATTTATACTCAGATCCATGAGATATAGCTATGTTTTTGGTAATGACTTTTATGTTCTCTGGATAGGTTGAGGTGTTCTCTTGCCAGAAGGCAGATTAAACTACAGTAGCTAACAAACTGTTAGGAAATATGGTTCCCGATTGGGGAGTTCCCTTTGAGCTCTATAGTGACTGTGAAGTCATTTCACTGGTCAAATAATTATAAAGTTTTGCCAAGTCATCACCATTCATCAATACTTACATGTTCTTACTGTTCTCATTCCTCTGTTAAGCATAAACAGTATACTAAACTGAATAAATGTTATATTAAAACTGAAACTGTCAAAATTATCCAAGACTAGACTTACCTTAGTCTAGAGCCCTACTACTGGTATTTATGTCTATAAGATCTATACCTTCTGGAAAACACCATTTGACCCCATATGAGATTGTCACTGCACAACCTATGCTCTTGGGTGGTAAAGAGTGCCCTGAATGACAAAAATAAATAAATAAATAAATAAATAAATAAATAAATAAACAAACAAACAAACAGGGCAGTCTCCAATATTACAAGGGATTAATGGAATACTCTTAAGATTATATTCAACAGGCCCAAGAGGCTTTTAGGTATCCTCCATCACCATCAAACTGCCTGCCTCACAAACTACAACCTGGTGACTTTATACTCTTGAAGAGACATAAAAAACTGCCTTGAAATATCACTGGAAAGGACATTGTCAGGTGTTGTTAACTTTTCATACTGTTGTTAAATTACAGGGAATAGAGTATTGGATCCATATCTCTCAGCTAAAACAGGCACCACTCCTACAACAGTTAAGTGAGACCGTGACTGACTCAAAATTAAAATAATAAAAAAAATTTCAGAAGCAGATGACTTTTGAGGTGGCCAGCTTTCCCAAGATTGTGGAACAAATTAATGATGTCACAAGGTAGACAGCTGACTCCCACAGAACAAGAACTCATTGAACCTCATCTTTTTTTAATTAGTTCTAATAGTTACAACAGTAATGACTGTTAAAGGATTTCTATTTATTCCTTTCAAAGTCCAATTTGTATACTTTTCCTCATTTCAAAAATGATTCTATTGTTCCATAACATTTGCTTATTCACAGGTTTGGGTAGTCATCCTTACACACAAGACATACATGCCTTAAGCTCAGTAGCAAATCTTTCTGATTTTTGAATTTGCCATCACATCCCAGAATCCAAACATTTAGAGATTTTGCTTTTGCCAGTATGTTACTTCTTTTCTTATGAACTTTTGGTGTGTGGATCAAAGAAATGGAAGGCTCTCCTAATTACAATTATGATAAATCCTTTTTCCTCTTTCCTTCCTAATAATGTAAAACCAAATATCCATTAAGCATTTTAGATAACCAAACTAGTAGAAACTTTTTAGGATGATGAAAACAAACCAAACAGTGTGACTAACTTCTTGACTTCAAATAAATCTCATCACAAGGAGTATTACAGGAAAGCATACCAAAACAAAGTCCAATTTTGAAATCTTACCCTATTGACTCCTGCCTTTCATCCTGGGAGACCATGCACCCACTTGCCAAAACGTTCATCAACCATTCTTCAAACTGTCCAAACATAAATTTGAACAAAATCCTACCTTTATCCATCAAAGAAATTGGATTATATTTCCATTGTGGATACAGACTTAATTAAACTTTACACCCCAATACACAAGGATTTTTTGAATTTGGGTACTCAATCTACAACTTCTAAATACCCTAGAAGCTAGCCACATTTTAAATAATTGGGTCTTTTGAACCTTACCTCAAAAGACTTTCTAAAAGTCTAAATAATTGAGCTTTCAACTTTCACTTCTTGTTTTTTATCTGTTCGAAATTTTTTTATTATTTTCATTTTGGTAATTTTTAAAATTTTTATTTTTAAAGAAGTTTTAGATTACAAAAATGTTACATCGAAAATATAGGGGATTCCCATATACCCCACTCTCTCCCCCTCCCACACTTTTTCCCATTAACAACATCTTTCATTAGTATGGTACACGTTATAATTGAAGAATACATATTGAAGCTTTGCTACTAACCATGGTCTATAGTTTACATTACAGTTTACACTTTGAACAGCACAATTTTATAGGTTTTGACAAAATGTGTAATGGCCTATATCTATCATTGCAATGACATTCAGAACAATTCCAATGCCCAAACCATGCCTATGCTACATTTATTCTTCCCTCTCCCTCCCCTCAGAACCTCTGGTGACCACTGTCTTTATATCAGTGTTATAAGTTCTTTCATTAATAGAATAATAAGTCTACTTTAGTCTATAGTTGTACCCCCCCCTCCTTATGTTTGTTCATTCCTCAATCTTGAAGATTTGGGGATGGTAATGCCCACTCTGCTTCTGATTGAGAGGGAGGTTTAGATTTCTTGATGCAGACGGATGGAAATGCCCTGCTTGCAGCTGTAGATCCTCTGTGTTTTTTGGGATGGGTATTGTCCATCATCATCCTTTTGTTAGTTGTCCTGGGTGAGTTCGATGAACTGGAGTGTAGGTGTTGGCTGCAACTCTGTTGAAATTCAGGGCTCAACTGGCATATGAACAGCTGGAAGGTTTAAGTCTCTTGGATACATATTTAACAGGTATAGTGCTATTGATAGATTCAAATAAAAGGGGCATAAGAACCATACATAGGAAAATTATAAATAAGCCTAACTCTGATACATTGGAGGGATAGGTTATCATATATTCTGAGATAAGGGCCACTGACAGGGTGCTGAGTTCCTGGGGCTGTCTGCCCTGCCTATAGTGTCTAGATGTCTCTAGAGGTCTCAGAAGCCCCCTCTGCTTGAGGCACTTTTACTGTGGCAGTCAGTGAGATCATCTTGAGATGTGCATGAGTGTAAATTTTGGAATGACCTCCTGACTCACTTTGAAATCTCTCAGCCATAAAAACTCATTTGTATTTAATATTTTCCCATTTTTGTCAAGGCCTTTTTCCAGATGCATTGCTAATTGGCACTTGATAATTATCCCTTGGTGCAAAGGAGGCTTATCCCAGGGAGTCATGTCCTATGCTGGGGGTAAGGTAGTGAGTTTATTTGCTGAATTTGGCTTAGAGAGAGGCCACATTTGAGTAACAAGGAGGCTTTCAGGAAATAATTCAGGCAATATTTAATATTAGGTTAAGTTTCAATATCACAGGAACAAGGTTCATAAGCATCTATATCAAGGGCCTGGTGTGTTGGTCTGTCTTCCTTTGCTAGGCACTGCTCATGTACTTTAGGGATTCTTGCCCCTCTATTATTGAATGTAGCAGGACTCCCCAGGATAAGAATTCAATATTCTTTTAGTTATTTCATGGGTCTCCACCCACTGAGACAACACCCCATGACCACATGAACACATTTATAGTCCATAGAGGCATGCCCCAGGCATACCCCTCCCCTCATATCCCCCACTGCCATCACCCTGCACCAGTGATCCTTGCCACAGCTACATCAGCCAGCCAGCTTCTACAGGGGAATTCATTGAAAACCTTCATTGGAATTTCCAGCTTGCCCTACAAAATTTGCACTTGCCCAACCCCAAAAGCATGTGAGACAATTCCTATGATAAATCTCATAATATGTAAATAATATGTAAATGAAATGTTAGTTCTCGTTCCCTGGAGAATTGACTAATATATACTCCCTGGAGAAAAACATATATGCTTATCCAGACTGATTTATTTCCAGAAATGGGAATCTTGTTTAATTGACCTATAGGTGGCCTTTTAAGAATTATATTGGGAGAACCTGTTAAACTAGCTGTGTGCCTTACTTATTATATTTGTTGTTGTTCTAGTGTAATAGCCCAATAGAGCAAACCACCCACCTTACAATCAGCTAATTTTAGTAAAGAGGCCATAACAAGTAAACCCTGCACACATAAATAGAATAAAGAAACCAGAATATTCAGATTAAGTGTATTTGGGACATATTGAGAGTAATTATGAAGACTTACAACATCATAACATATAAATGCCACTTATACTCTGTTCAACAAGTGACCTTTTAGTTTGATAAAATATAAAGAAAATTAATGCACTAATAACTTTATGCTTTTACTGATATGTTTGTCAAAAATTATAGTGATAAAACTGTGATTGTCTCTTGTCTACTGAGACTAAAACTAAAAATGAGATAAATAAAAAATTTCCTCACTCAGAAATGGAACTGTGACTAGTGTCAATTCTAAAAAATGAGTACCCTACACCAAGAATTTTAAATGTGATTAAATAGCCATGCAACACATTTCAATGCAATCAGGATAGGAATATCAGCAAAACTCTAACAGGAAAAAAGCAAAACTAAGTCTGCTGCAAGCACCTGATATTGAGACCACCGTGACTGCTGACTAAGATGGTGCTGACGAGTGTTTGGGTCAAGTTACCAGTTAGATCACTGTGAAGTAAAATAAGTTGACTGCCTACCTAGCATTTCTGGGACAACCCCATTTCAGAGAAGCAACAGGAACTTATGCCAAAAGTTAAAAATAAAAGTAGGGTTCCCCCCCCACCCAAAAAAAAGGAACATACTCTGCAAAAGTTAGATTAACCAACAATTGAAAATAAGCTGTTTTCAGTATATGACCTCACTGATCTCAACTGAGGAAAGTGAGCAGTCTCTGAGAACCATTGTCTGAAAGATAGGCTAACAAGGGAGAGTAAGAGAAGAGCAGGCTTTGAGCCATCACCCATATGGACATAATCTATGGTAAAGGGATAGAGTGTGGTTGCATGTTGGGGGATGGGGCAGATGGGTGGTGGTGTTCCTGGGTTTGGTGGTGCAGCACTGGTGGTGGGTGGATTAGGAAGGGCAGGTTCAAATTCCCAGGGCATGTAACTGTGAATCTTGACATTCCATGGGTCGGGATAGGGTGATATCATGGGCCCTGGGGGGCTGGGGGGAAGGGAATAGTCAAGATCTAATGGGGTGTTTAGTGGTCATGGGGAAGGTTTTTCATTACCTTACAGTAATGGACACAGGACATGGTAAATATCATCAAAATTATTAAACTGTATCATCTAAATTGTAAACTATACTGTAAATCATTGACAATGTTTAGTTGCTATATTTTGCTATCTGTATAACAGTTACAACAATGCTAACATCCAAAAGAAAAAAAAGGGGGGGGTTTAATATGGGGTGGGGAAGGGGGGGTGGTTTGGTATCTGGGAGTCTCTGGTACTCTGTGTGTGACTTTACTGTGACCTAAAACTTCTTTGAAAATTAAATGAAAAATTGGGAGACAATGGGGATTGAGAGGGGGAAGGTGTCACGGCACACCGGACATCTGATAACACAGTGATAAAAGGAAGGAAAGAAAAGAAAAGAAAAAGGAAAAAAAAAAACAGAATAAATATATATATTTTAAAGGTATTTCCTTTGCTTTTTTGCCCATTTTTTTTGAATGTCCCAATCCGCTAATTATATATTGTTTTGTTTTGTTTTTTGTTTGATTATTTGTTTTTTTTTTATTTCTTCTCTTTTTTTTTTTTCCCTGTGTTTCCTTATGTTTGTCTCTTGCATGTAAGCTTATCATAGTTGTTTCTTTTTCCTAGTAAGTGTATTTGATTATTTTATGGACTACATGTTCATGGAGGATTTGGATCACAGAAGGGTTACAATGGGTACTGCAGGGGATTATTGGTAGGGGATGTCTGGGAGTGGGGTTTCATGGGAATTAGTTCATCCGAATATACATGAAAGATATACAAAATTGTTGAAAAGATCAAAAGATGGGGCATGGTCACAATGGGTGGACAATCACACAATAAATGAGGGAATCTGAATTCCTAGCCTGGAGAGCTATGCCACAGTCTCCAAGGGAGCAACAATAGTCCTCTGAGTGCAGGGAGAGTGTCTGTCAAAATAGGATGACCCACTGATGTGTTCTTTTTATTGATGACTACCCTTGTGAATCTTTGCTCTTGTAACTGAGACTTAGCCTGCAGTTGTGGGGTGCCTAAGGGTTGCCACCAGAGAGCCTCCTTGTTGCTCAAATGTGGACTCTCTCTAAGCCAAACTCAGCATATGATCGCATTACCTTCCCCCCATCATGGGACATGACTCCCGGGATTGAGCCTCCCTGGCAACGAGGGATTAATACCAAGTGCCAACTGGCAACACAACTGGAAAAAGACCTTAGGGGGAAAATGTAAAGACAAATGAGTTCAAGTGGCTAAGAGATTTCAAAGAGAGTCGGGAGTTCATCCCAGAGGAAACTCTTACGCACACCTCAGTAGGAGTTCATAGAACATCTAAGTGCCTATTACCCCACACAAAGGGGCTCCTGAGAGCTCTGGAGACACCCAGGTCTTATATCAGCGGGGATAGCCCCAGAGACTGATGCCTTATCAGTGGGCTCTGCTCCTGAGAGTGACAGAACTGAACTCAAATAAGTCCTCCCTGCACATGGTTCATCAGTCCCTTCTATTCAAACCTATATGTGATGCTGAAGTTTTTAGGTATAATTCCAGAGACTGGAGCCTCTGGCCTACCTATGTGCCAGGTGTGCAAGGAATCTCGGTGGAGCTGCAACTCCTACCATACAGCTCAATGGACTCATCCAAGTCACCTGGCAAGGAGACAACGATGGGCAACGGCCATCCCAGGAAATGGAGAGGGCCTGCATCTGCAGGCAGGATCATCCCACCCACCATATCCATGGGATATAAGCCCTCTCTCACTTGGAGGTGGAATGGACATCACCATCCCAGTCCCCTCAGGATTGGGGGAAGTACTATGGACTAGAGTGGACTTGATGGTATTCGGTTGTACACATATGGTGATTCTAGCAATGGAAGAAATTATAACAATGAGGTGGAGCCAGTGGCCACTTGACACTTTTGGGGCAGGGAGGGGACGAGCAGTTGAAATACAGGGGCTTCTTTGGGATTCGGCGGTTGTCCTGAATACCGTTGTGGCAACGGATGTAGGCCATTTTAAATCAGCACACACCACTCAGAATTGTGTGGGAGAGAGTGTGGTCTACGATGTGAACTGTGGTCTATGGTTGGTGGCAAGGCCCCAGGATGTGTAAGTCCATTGAGGGTGGTGGGCCACACTTATGGGAGATGTTTGTGTGGGATGTGGTGGGAGGTGTGGGAGGTGGGCAACATGGAACCACTGGGTTCCATGTAATATTTTCAGTAATCTAAGCACCTCTTAAAATATATTTATATATATATAAATAACATTTTTATAAGCAAATGCACATATATGCATATATATTTATATATCATTTTACAAATATTGGTATGTATTGTGAAAATTTTGATTTTTACCCACAATAAAAATTAAATTAATTAAAAAAGAAAAATAAATAAAAAATAAAAGAGATTATGAGTGAATAATATGAAAAAAAAAAAAAGCTGTTTTCATTCCAATAGAAATAATCTAACAGATATAGTCAAGTATGCTATCATAAGCAACAATGATCTTTCTTTTCTTTGCAAGAGGCTCCTTAGTAATATGGAACATAAATGTCAATCAATAAGTATAACTTCAGTTTAGGAAACCCCTTAATTGCCTTTAATAGCTAATGTAACTTGTTAATTATTTTGAGAGTCATACTGAGGTTTGACATCATCCCATTCAAACAGTTTCTCTTTCAATAAGCCCTTTATAATAATTATTATTGGTGATTCCATTTCCTTTGATATGCTTATTATATTGAAGTAATTTCCTATTTCTAGTTTTCTAAATGTTTTTATGAAGAAGGGGGTACTGGATTTTGTCAAATGTTTTTTCTGTATCCATTGAGGTGATTGTGCTCCCCGCCTCCGCCCCCAGCATTCTATTAATGTAGATTATGCTACTTGATTTTCTCATGTTGACCCAAATTTGCATACCTGTGTTAAATCCCAGTTGATGATGTTTCATAATTATTTTATTGAATAGTTTGCTAGTATTTTTTGAAGATATTTTATCTATATTCATAAGGGATAGGGGTCTGTAAATTATTTTCCTGCAATATTTTTATCCATTTTTGGTATTAGGGTAATGATAACCTCATAAATTGAGTTAGGGAGTATTCCCACTTCTTCAATTCTTCGGAAGAGTTTGAGCAAGAGTAGTGTTAATTTTTCTTTGATTGTTGGTAAAATTCAAGAGTAAAGCAATATGGTCTTTGGTTTTCTTTATGGGGAAGTTTTGATTACTGGTTCCATGTCTTTAGTTGTTATTTTCTGAGATATAATTTTTCTTGAATCAATGTACACAGTTTATATGTTTCTATGAATTTGTCCACTTTACCTAGGTTATCCAATTTGTTAGTGAAAATTATTCATAATATCCTCTTAAGATCATTGTTATTTCTATGGGGTCAATAGTAATATCCTTCCCATCATTTCTGATTTTAGTTATTTGTGTCCTCTATTTTTTTCATTGTTCCTTTTTCTTTTTCTTTTTTTTTTTTTTTTTTTTTTTGTCAATCTAGCTAAATATTTCTCAGTTTTATTGATCTTTTCAAATAACCAATTCTCAGTTCCATTGATTCTATTGGCTTTGTATTCTCTATAACATTTATCTCTACTCTAATCTGTTATTTCTTTCCTTCTGCTAATTTTGAGATTAGTTTGTTCTTCCTTTTCAAGATCTTCCAGGTACAAGGTTAGGTCTCTGATTTGAGATCCTTCATCTTTTTAAAATTTAAATTCCCCCCTCAGCACTGCCTTTGCTGTATGCCATAAATATTAGTATGCTGTGTTTTTGCATTTGCTTAAGAGATATTTCCCAATTTGTCCTATGCATTTCTTCTTTGATCCATTGATTATTTATGAGTGTGTTGTTTAATTTCCACATCTTTGTGGTTTTCTAGCTCTCCTTTTGTTATTGAGATATAGCTTTATCCCATTGTGTCCAGAGAAGATACATTTTGTGATTTCAATATTTTCTAATTTATTGAGATGGACAATGTAAATTAGCATATGATCTATGCGAACTAAAGAATATGTGTTCTTCTATTGTTGAGTGAAGTGTTCTATATATGTCTGTTAGGTATAGTTGGATGATATTATCAGTGAAGTCTTTTATTTCTTGTTGATATTTGGTCTAAGTGACCCAACCATTATTAAAAGTGATATATTTGCTTCATATATTTTGGGGCTCTACTGTTAGATGCATATATATTTTAATTGTTATCTATTCTTATTGAATTGGGCCCCTTACCAGTATATAGTGATATACTTCTTTGTTCTTGTAATACTTTTTGACTGAAAGCCTATTTTAACTGATATAAGCATAGCTACTCCAGCTCTTTTTGCATGGCATATTTTTCCATCCTTTCACTTTCAACCTACTTGTATCTTTGAATTGAGAGAAGTCTTTGTAAGCAAGATATAGTTGGGTCATGTTTTTGAGTTCATTCTTCCAATCTCTGCCTTTTGTCTGGAGAGTTTAATTCATTCATTTACACTTAAAGTAACTACAAATAATCAGGTTATTATTCTGACATTTTTCTAATTGGTCTTTGTAAGTCTTATACTTTTTTTGCCCTCAATTCTTCCCTTAATGCTTACTCTTATATGCTTTTTATTTTTTTTTTAAGGGGGGCATTGTACAATTTTGAGCACGATCTCATTTCTTTTTTGTATATGTTTGTCATATATTTTCTTTGTGGTTATCATGAGGTTTAAATTTAGCATCCTAAATCTTTAATAATCACATTTGATTTGATACTACCTTAGCTTCAATAGTAAATATAGACTGTTCCAATACCCCTCCTTCCCTCCACTTTTTGTTGTACCTGTTAAAAATTATATCTTTAAATACTTTGTATTTCCAAAACCATAGATTTATCATGATTTTTTGTGGATTTGCATTTAAGAACCTGTAAGATGTAAAAAGTGGAGTTACATATCATAAATACAATGCAATATTATGAGCATTTATAATTACCCATATGGTTACATTCACTGGAGGTCTTTATTTCTTTATGCTGCTTCTAATCATTGTCAAGAGTCCTCTCGTTTCAGCCTGAAAAACTCCCTTTAATATAGCTAGGAGGGCACATCTGGTGGTGATGAAATCTCTCAGTTTGTTTTTATCTGGAAATAGCTTATTCTCTCCCTCATATTTGAAAAACAGTCTCACTGGATATAATATTCTTGATTGGCAACATTTTTTCTTTCAGCATTTTAATATTTTGTCCCGCTGCTTTCTAATGAGAGATGAGCATTAGTCTTACTGGGACTCCCTTGTACATAAAAAGTTGTTTTTCTCTTGTAGCTTTCAGAACACTCTCCTTGTCCTTGACCTTTGACAGTTAGACTACTATGTGTCTTGTTCTCGAGTTTATAATGATTGGGATAGATTGGTCTTCTTGAATGTGCATATTCACATATTTCATTAAATTTGGGAAGTTTCCTGCCATTGTTTCTTTGCATATTCCTTCTGCCCCTTTCTATCTTTCTTCACCTTATGGGACTTCCATAATGCCTACATTGGTAGGTTTGATGGTGTTCCACAGGTTTCTTAGGCCCTGCCCACATTTGTTCATTCTTTTGTCTTTCCACTCCTTATTAAGAATCATTAAATTGCTTTGCCTCTTAGTTCACTGATTCTTTTTTCTGCCAGCTCTAATCTGCTGTTGAAACACTCTTGGCTATTGTCTTCTTCACTTACAGTATTTCTATTTTGTTACCTTTTAAAATTTCTATCTCTTTATTGAGAGTCTCAATTATTCAATCATTGTTTTCCTGATTATCCTTTAGTTCTTTCTCTGCATTTTCCTTTCTCTTCTTGAGCATATTGAAGGTTTTTTTAAGTCTCTGCCCTGTGTGTCCAAAGCATGATCTTCTTTGTTGATGGTTTCTTGATATTTATCTTGTTCCTTTGGATAGACAATTATTTCCTGTTTGGTTACCTTGTGACTTTTGTTGTACACTATATATTTTCATATTTTAAAGTGTTATCTCTGGGATTTAGTACCTAAGATGCCTGTTCCTTAATTTTGTATTCAACTAGTCATATGGCAGGGATTTCCTTGAGTGCCAGGAGCTATATAAACAACCAAATTAAAACATAAAATACTTTTCACTGTCTTTGTAAATTTCTCTGCATTGGCCAGTGATTTCCTTCTGTGATTTTTACTCCTAACAAGAAGATTAACCTGGGGCTAATGTGCAGTGCAGAGTCCTCTTTGTCTTTTCTGAGCCTGCATCTTATCCTGGACTTGTGCTTGCTCATGGCCCTATGAATTCCACCATGTATAAGAATTTGGATGCCCCACTACTGTTTATGAAATAGACTTTCTCTCCCTCCAGAGTGCTCTATGGTAGACTTAAAGCAGGTAATCCTTTATTCTAGGCTACTTCGAAGCTTAATTGTTTTTTAAAATCTTTAGCAGGCTTTAGGTTGTTTCTGCCTATAGGGCAAGTTCTTGAAGGATGAACCAGAGACAAGATTCCTGGTTCAGTATTTTCTGCTGCCACCAAATAGATTGGCACCAATACACAGGCACCTCAACATGTTCATAAGGGTTACTCTGCTCCATCTCAAGCAGTTCCAGGGACCCCCAATGAGATCATAGGCCAACTACACAACATGTTGATGTGTTGGGAACTTCTCCTACCATGTTTAATACTGCATTTTCTTGATTTTGTACTCAGCCATTTATAACAAGCCTTTAGTTGTTTTCCAGAGTTTTGAGGAAGATGGCTCTGCCAATTTTTGTTATTTGTTCAAAGATTCTCTAGAGTAAGGGCTCCCTATGGTGTCTTCCATTGCTATCTTGGTTGGCTGGTAACTCTGCTATTTGTTCTGAAAATGTCCTCTTCTCAAACAAAATAATTCAGACTGTTAGAACTTTAAATGATAAATTTTAAAGAAAAGATGAAGAAAGTAGAATCTCTAAGCATGCCATTATTCAGAGACAACTACTTGCATTATTTGGAGGAAATGCCTCAACATGTTTCTCTACATATATACAAATATATCCATGTAGATACATTTGTATAAATTTCTCCATTTCTGGGTTTTGTAAATAAAATTTATATTTGATCAGATTCTCTTTCATTTGTCAAATTCATACAAATCCATGACTTATAGGGACATATTTAGGAATTCTATGTTTGAAATCATTTTCCCTAAAAGTTTTAGTCCCCCCTTGAAAAGTACCAGTCACTCTTCCAAACTCATCACCTTCCATATGAGTAAAGCTATCAAAAATGCTCATAGGTGGAGAACAATAATCTTCAACCTTGGTTTCTACTGAATGCACCAAATGCTTTAATCCCATTTGAATTTCATAAAGCCTGCTCATTTCCTTATAACATGTAGCAAAATTGGTAATACAAACATAAATGGTACAAATACAAATGAAAAATATATATTTGATGTTTTCAATTTTTTGGAAAATTTGAACATTTTTGAATATCACTCATCCATACATAGTGTTTAATAGCTTGTCTGTTTGTTATTTAGAGTCACTGACATATTGATTGATCTACCTTAGCAATACTTCTTAGTGGAGAATTCAGATTGTCCCTTCAAGTAAAATTGGTTTTGACCTAATTTAGAAGACCAATTTTAATGAATAAATCTGCATGAATATGCCAATACATGAATATATGAATAGGTAATGTTCTCATTCAAGGTATCTCTTTCCTTGTCTTATTGGTCCTCCTACAAATGCAAAAATAAATCATGTTAGTTTTGTCCTTTATGAAGACTGGCATGGTGGTAAATACTTATCAGTTGGTTCTCTAAGGGGGAAATAACCCTGGTTTGTATCATTTGCCAGTTTCTGCAGTGTAAATCTTCCCATCATTGCTCATTTCAAGCTATAAAGTAGTATAACATAATGCAAAAATGGGAATATGTGAAGTAATAGACTATTATATAGTATTTCCACGTACTGAATCAATAGACATAAATATCCTCAGGGTCAAAGTTAATAGTATAATGTAATAAATGATTAGGAAGTGATGAATTTAGAGTGTATATTATCTTCATTTTAAAAATAAATTATTTTATTTAATAAATAAAAATAAATTATTACACAAAATTTAATTGTTTAATAATGTCTTGCATCATTCCTGAAAATTTAACAATTTGCTGCCATGAACTGGTAGGAGCCTGCTCCAGTGTACCACAGTATTGTAGTTGTATGAAACTTTATCCATGATCTTGGATTTTAGTAATTCAGTCCAAAACTTTTCATTGGATTACTACAATATGCTAAGAACTATGTGGAACGTTGTAACTTATGAAGCTAGATGAAAATTCTGGAAACTTAAGAGACAAAAAAGAATAACTCTTCTTTATTAAGTTAAGCAGTCAACAAGTGCTAGGTTTCAGGCTCTGTTCTGACTGCTGAGGTTCAACAAAGTTCTTTTGAGGTTCACTTAAAGATTTAACCCAAGGCAGACTCTGATGCAAATTCTGCTCAACCAGTTTCAGCAAAGGTTTGGAGGCCAGCAGGTCAGGGATCCAACATGATTCACCTTTGTTCTCCTGTTCTATGTGAAGCACTGGTACTTTTACATTTTTACTCCTTACCCAACTCTTGCCATGTATTACTGTTCCAGAACTGGTCCTTCTTCCCCCTTGAGCCTGAATTTGGACATGATTTTCTATTTGATACATTTATTGCTTCAGGACTGAGTTTCTCTCTAGCCCATAAGGCCTTACAATACCAATAATCTGATTATCAGGACATAGATTTAATATTTATTTGGTTTTGTCAATGCTAAACACTCTGCTAAATACTAATTATATAATGGCAAGTAAAATGAACTATAATATTTGGGCATCTCAGTGCTTGTTTATTCTCTTTGCAGCCAAGATTGGTTATACCAGTAATTTTCATTGTAGGCTAACTAGAAATTGTAATGGCAGTTCCTGGCATAATCATACATATACTCTCACACAGACAAACTAGGAAATTCATGTGCTAGCTTTTCTCTATACAATTAGTGATTAATAGTAGATTTGAGCAGGTTAGGTTCACTTATACAAGAATGTCACTAGGTTGAGAAACATTAGTTACATACTTTTTAAACTGAATTCAACCCAATTTTTTTTAAACCCTCATGTGTTGATAGTGTCTTTAGTTTGCTAGGCATTTTGGCAACAGGATCAGCAATAGCATGTATTTTGGAATTTTTACCACTGAATGTATTTGATTTTCTTAAGACAGTATGTTTCTTTCTTTCTTTTTTTTTTTTTTCAAGTTACTTACAGGCATTTATGGATAACCAATGTTTCCAGAGCAAAGACTTTTTTTAAGGGACCCTGTACATCATTACTCACCCAAAATAAAAACCCACTCCTATGATAAAGCCCTCATCCAAGGTTCTTTAAATCACAAGACTTTCACCTAGTAAGACAGTATGTTTCTTAAGCAAACGTTTAAGAAACTCTAGTAGCCTAATATGAAGATATAATATATGATCTAGATGAGTGATCAGCAAAACTCGGTCCATGGGCCAAATCCAAACCCCAAAGTGCTTTGGTATAGGCCCCAAGTTAAAAATTGCTGCTATATTTTTAAAAGAAATCGAAGAAGGATATGCAATTAAAATATGTAGTCTGCAAGGCCTAATATATTCATTATCTGGCCCTTTTCAGACAAGTTTGCCAATCCTGATTGAGACTTTGAATCAAGAGTCTTACTCGGGAAACGGATGTGGCTCAAGAAGTTCGGCATCCGTCTACCATATGGAGAGACCGGGGTTCGATCCCCGGTACCTCCCGGTAATAAAAAAAAAAAAAAAAAGAGTCTTACTCAACATGTCTAATATCTAGTGTATCCAACATATAATAAGGATGCCTATAAAATCTATATTAGTAATATTAGTTTGTATTTAGAAATTTACAGCTGCAAATTTATTAGAAATAGTAAGATGGAAATAAATTTCCCTTTATTTCCTTACTGATATTTTTTAATATATAAAAATGTCCATGCTGACATTTGGGCATATTTATAGCCTGTGAAACTGAAGATTAATGGGTACAAAGAAAATAATATAACCTTGGAGTCTTTGAAGAATTTTAAAAAATGTTACTGTTTTTCTTGGAAAATTTTAACATGGTAACTCAGCCTGACGAGAACCAATTTATACCATGTCATTCCTTTCATCTTTGTTTATACAATATTGATAGTTAAAATGTTTTAATGAATATTTCATTTATTTATTTATTTGGTTCACAGAATGTGGCTAAGGTCCTAGAACATCATTAATAATGGAAGGGACTCCCTTGCTTTTGTTGAGCTTCCTTACGTCAATCTGGCAAAATCATAACATAACATATGGGTCTCACCACAGGCACTTAAATCCAACCTACTCAGTTTTCCAACCTACTCAGTTTTCTGACACAGCCAGAAGTATTAGGGAATTCCAAAACCTAGAGCCTTTGATGAAAAACATACTTACTCTTCTGAGATTATAAAACACAAAAATTTACAATCATTACAAACATACATAACCAATGCCAATTACTTGTTCGACATACCCCAATATGAATAAAAGAATGTGTAATAAATCTTAAAGAACTATTCTTTAACTAATTTGATGGAATCTCTGGAATTTCTCTGGCCCCCAATACAGGTTTCAAATGCCAATATACATGGCTCCTTCTTTTATAAAATGTAGGCTATTGGTAACTGTCTAGGCTAGGGTTGTTTTAGAAATTATTTGAGATTAATTTTCTGATTTAAATAATTGTAAAATGGTTGTGTAATGTAAAACAATGTAAGAAAATGTAAATATGAAATGTATGTATGAGAATGACCTTGAGTTTATGAAAATATGCTGAAGTATTTAGAGATACATGTCTGCAACTTTGAAACATTACAGGGATACACACACACACACACAGAACTTAACACACAGCACATAAAAATGTGTGTACATATGTGTTGTGAGTTTATATACATCTACTCTTTTGATCCCTAAATGCTATAGCTTGTACTACCATCATGAACCATGTACTACATGGACATACACACATGCACATACACATATATACAAAGGGGGGGGGGGTTGAAAGAGAATGGCGAAGTAAATATAGTAATATCCCTTTTTTGAACCTGAATGAGGTAAAGAGTATGCAGGAATTCTTTGTACTATTTTTCACCTTTTCTACACATTTAAAATTATTTTAAAATAAAAAACATAGAAAAACATGAAAAATGAACATGAAATCTTCTATGATATCTGTGGTTGGTTGAATTATGTAACCCAGAAAAATAAAATATGTTCTTAACCTTAATCCATTCCTGTGTTGTGAACCCATTATAAATAAGATTATTTGAAGATACATTTTAAGTAAGGTGTGACCCAAATGAATGAGGTTGGGTCTTAATCGTATTATGGTAGCTTTTATAGAAAGAAAGCCATGGAGAAGAGCCAGAAGCTGGAAGTCAATAGATCTCAGAACAGAAAGTAAATGGCATCACCTTGTGCATTGCTCTGTGACAGAAAAGCCCAGAATCCAAGGGTCACTGACAGCCAGCACCAAAAGACCAAAATCTTCCAGGAATAAGCACTGCTTTGCTAAAGCCACCAGTTTGGACTTGTCTGAACTTCAGATCCATGAACCAATAAATTCCTATAGTTTAAGTCAATCCATTATATGGCATTTGCCTCAGCAGCTGGGAAACTAAGAAAATATCTTATAAGCAATTTGAATGAAAATCCACATACTCAATTCCAAAAGCACAATCAGATTACGTGATTTCAATAGCCATATCTAAAACAGTCAAGTACTCACACCAGGTTGAGAACTCTCAACACTAAAAATTACAAAGGAAAGCATGGAGAAATGACTGTGGCTTAGCATAACATATAATTATCCACAAGAGGCTGGGGACAAATTTGTTCTTTCATACAAATTTAAAATTTCTTTCATCTTAAAGGTAAATTAGCAGTGTAAACTACTTGAGATAGTTTACATAAAATTAAATGGCAGAGGTCAAAGTACTTTGGAAATATGGAATTAGAGTTGATCTTAGAAGTCTCACACTCAAAAAGTGGTTTGTATTATTACATCCTTAATAGGTGACCATCACATCACTACACGATTACTCCTAGTACCTGACAACTAGTCAATTTCAATTTTGGACTGTTCTATATTAAATAAAAATCTTATTTTCTTATAATTTTTACCCATTAGTCTTTGCTTAATCATCTGAAACAACTTCAAATTAGTCCATATTTGTGTATTTTACATATTTCAAACAGCTATCATCCATCTTCTCAAGCTAAATATTTCAACCAGTTCCTCTAACCATGGTGTCCTCTTCTTTCTTTCTATGCCTTATAGAATATAATTTTGAAATTAAACAGAATATTTAATATGTGGCTAAACAGGCACTTAATATTGGAGTGGCAAATTAAAAGCAATCATATCCAACTTCTAGTGACAAAAGTGGCAGTGGTGCTGGAGGCAGAATCAAGCATCCAGCATGGGTCCTGGCGATAGTGAAAGCTATGGCTTCTAGGGTTAGAAATGGTGGATGTGTTGTCTTGATTGAACCCATTTTCTGGCATGATTCTGTGGTCCTCACGCATTCCTAACTTACTTTGTTTCTACTTCTTTTACAAGTCTTTTGTCCCAACCTCTTCAATGATTGTTTCAATCTGTGCATGTTCCTTTTGCTTACTTCTAAAGACCCTGACAGATAATGTGTTTTCAACTAGTCTGACTATTGACCATTTATTCTATGCAATTTATGTGCTGTGTCAAATATTATGAATACATATATAAATGAGACATGGCCCCAGCCAAACAGTCATAATCTTCTTTAAAACCAATCATGCAGTTGTCATTCTTGGCTTTATTTAAATATCTTAGATGGTGTTTTTGGTTTTATCTTGTACCTTAGAAAGTCACATTTAAAATATATTAGCTACAACATCTGTGCCCAACAGCAATTAATGTTCAAGCTAGGAACATTGTTTATTTTAGCCTGGCATTAGTGTCATGAGGGTAGAAGTGTGTTAGCAATCCTAATGTGAGTGCATATGGTTAGATGGGCAGCAAGGAAGGAAACTAAACCCAGTAACAGCTGGGGTTTGAGCTAAGAAGCTGATCACAGTAAGATGGTAATCTGATATTCTGTTATCAATCAGAGATAAGAACTGGAGAGGCAAATGATACAAGATGGGTACATATCTGATATAATTTTGGAGTTAATTAAAGTCTACATTCAACTTTGTCTTTTCTTTTTTGTGAAATAAATTGAGCATTCAGCACAAAATTAAGTACAATGTTACTATATTTAAGTATCTTAGACCTTCTGGGAAAACTCTGGTTCTAATCTGAATTCTAATTCTAATCTGCATTCTACCATATATGGTCTTAAGGAAGGCCTAAATTAATTTGCCATGAATTAGACAAAATCCTTATTCAAGGAGCATTTCCTAATATAGAAGATGAGCACAATAGATCTAATTTCACCTCATTGGCTATTTTCCTGATTTTCTGGAGTTCTATCACATTCTTGTGTCATTTATGGGGAAGGGTGAAATTTTTCCTTTAATTTATTTTGTTTTTGGAATCTGCCAAACATACCTAACAAGGGAGTTTGACCTATTTTAAGACCAGAACAGGTGGAAATAGCAATGCTAGCTCAGCAATGAAAACATCAGTCTTCTTCATCCACATTTAGAACATGTGGACTCTATCTCATCTATTATTGAATTTAGCTGATTAATCACTTTTAATTTTATGCTTCAAGAAGCATAAGTTTTGGAAAGCAAAACTGACTTTGAAATTGGACTGAACTGGCTCAGCTACTTCTAACTCTGAGACTTAGGGAAAATAACTTCAAGTCTCTGGACTTCAGTTTCTCACCTGCAAATTGAGATAATTTATGTCTATCTCATAGTATAATTGAAGATAGTAGATACAATAATGAAAGAATCAAACTTAACACAAAAACTAGAATAGAATAGGTAAGTAGGAAATAAAGTCATTTCCTCTTTGTATTGCCCTTTCCTTTCCTTTCCTCTCTGTGTTCTTGCTTCTTTTCTCATTTCAACACCTACCTGCATTTTTCAGGAGAGCTTCCTAGCAGTGATTCACATTTGTTAGGGGACAGTGCATCTGGAACTCATGGTGCTGTTTCATGAATTCCAAGGGAATTGATATATTTAATCAACTCTGTGAAATAGCCACACATACACTAAAAAACAACAACATGGTTATATATGTAAGCAAGTCCCTGCAACTAAAAAATAATTTGTAAAATTTTTCTTATAATATTCTTGACAGTTTTCATATAATATTAATTCAACTTTTTCTTTCCAGTTATTTAGTTTGTTGCCTAATAGAAAAAAAAGCAGTAGATGCAATAGGTGTCAAATTTGAACAATATTGAGCAGGGATACTTAATATTGAGAAATTCTATTAACATTTGTTTTCATTTTTATGTACTAGTGAATTAGGAAAAGTTGACATTATTTGACTTTGTGTAAGCATACTATTCAATGTTCCATGGATACAATATTTAAGAACTAATGGCATGATTCTTTAACACCTTGATTTGTCATAAAGTCTTTCTACAACAAAATATTTTTTAATTTCTAAAACTTGTCTATATATGCTAGATTCTACTTTTCAAATTGTTTCCATTTAATAGAAAAATCTTTAGGAAATGTTAAGATTAATGTCTGCCATGCCATTTATTCTCTGTAGCAATTAACTTTTCATTTCAGGGCAGAAAACCCTGATCTCAAAGCATTAGCCCAATTTCAAATACAACACCTTCAGACAGTTCTACCTTCTTTCTGTATTACTTTAGGATTTCATTGATAAGCATATCTCTTTGTCAGTAGAAAGATATGAGCTACATTTTTCTCTGTATAATCTTTTTACAACCATTATCCTTACTTCCAACTGATAACAAAAACATCTCAATTTTACTTCAAAAGAGTCTTTTGAATCCCACTATGCCTTTCCCATCTGTGGTGCTTTGAAGCTGTATGTTCCTCAGAAAAATATGTTCTTAAATTTAATCCATTCCTGTGGGTTTGAACCCTCTGGAACCTTTTAATGAGATTATTTCAGTTAAGATGTGTTCCATCTCATCAGGATGGTTCTTAATCTTTTATAAGTCCTTTATATGTGAAGTGAAATTCAGACAGAGAGAAAGAGAAAACCACAGGAAGCAAGAAGAATAGAACCCAGAAAAGAAGGAGAGACCAGGAATATGCTGCCATGTGCCTCACCATGTAACAGACTAAGGACCAAGGGTCGCTGGCAGCCAGCCCCAGAATGGCAGTCTTCCAGGAAAAAGAAATAGCTTGGTTTTGCTTTGATATGGACTTTTTCCCAGTCTCAAACTGTGAGCAAATAAATTCCCACTGTATAACCTGACACATTTCATGGTATTTCCTTGAACAGCTTAGGAAACTAAAACACCATCCCTACTGCTACTTCCTCAATTCAAGCTTTATTGAGTTGCATATTGACTATTACAATATCTTTCTATCTCATTCTTATGTTCAAGTCTCCACACCCCACCCCCTTCTTCAGTGAGAGCACAGAGTAGATAAATAGTCAGATATTAGTTCATGGAAAGCTTTGTATGGCTTGATAGACTTTATTCTTTATGAAATGGTGGAAATTGAAATATGGTTTTCAGAAACACCAGTTAAAAATTGTAAAGACATGAAAAAGAGTCAGAGGGCTCAGAAAGAGTACGTTGAGTAATTAGAGAAAAAAGACAATAGGGCACCATGGGAAATACCAGCAGATGTGGTTTGAGCAGAGGCTAAGGGCCCAAGGAAGAAAGAGTTAGAGGGATGATGAAAAGAACAATAGAAAGTGATCTCTCAGAAGGAAGAAGAAAAGATGATCAAAAAGAGAATGGTCAACAATGAAAAGTAAGATAAAGAGTAAAAACACACATTGAGGGTGGCAATAAAAGAGTCCTTAAAGATATACAGAACAATTTCATTGGCAGTTTGGTAGTGTGAGCTGGTAGATTGATATCTGAATAGGGAGTAAGGAAATAGTGTGTTTTTTTGTTGTTGTTCCTTTACTTTTCAGGATCTTTTCCATGAGAGAAAGGATATTAACTTGAGAGTGAGGTAAAAGAAAGATAGAGATTGTTGTTACTAGTTTTGTTTTAAGTTGGGAGATTTGATAATGACTCTGTTTTATAGATTAAGAGACAGGTGTAACATAAAAGTTGAAAATATACAGAAAGAAAAAAAATTCATGAAATATTATCATAGGTTAGAAGGCAAGGAGATTGAATCCAGATATCAGGTGGAGTGTTGAGCTTTGGACAGGTAATGTAAAATTTATTCTTCTGAGAATAGAAGACAGAAAATCAAGATGGATATAAATTTATGTATTTGTAGGTTTGGGAATGGAAACTTCATAGTATATTACCTGCTTTTCTAATTTTTTTCTCTATAAATTAGGGGTAAAATCTACTGCTTGAGGAAAGAAAGATAAATGAATCCTTGTTTTTGTGGAGGGACAAAAGGAAAGCTTATTATATATCACTTCCCCATGAATACTTGGAGTCTGTTCACCATTATTACTCATCCTGTTTTCCTGTGTATCCTTTTCCCATGTTTTCTTATCCAAAGGTTCAGCTCATAGCGAGGTCTTCTCTAAATCCTCCAAAAAGGTTGCTTTATTTATTTATTTATTTTTGCTTCCTCAATATTTTTCTACATCACACAATTATTTGATTGCAAAATTCTATAAGCTTATTTTGCTTATATTAATGGGCAATATTTATTAAGGATCTTTGAAGTTCCAAGAACCATTCTAATTTTTCATATTTTCAGAATAATATAACGAAGTGCCACCACAAACTACCACTATAGTCTGGGCAAATAAGAATTAGGCAGCTCCACTATTAAAAGGGTTTGATCCAAAGGAAAAAGAAAAAAAAAAGAGGGTTTAATCCAGGATTTAATCTCTAAAACCCACGTTCGTAATAATTTTGATACTCTGCTCCCCTCCCTTCCTAATCTGTGAGTCATTTAAGAATGAGGGGTAAAATAATATTCATTTTTGTGTATTCTGTCTACCTCAATGACTTGCTCACAAAAAGATGTTAAGGAGATGATGATGGACGACCATCCCAGGGAACAGAGAGAGTCTGAAACTGCAAGCATGATAGTCCTATTCATCATGCCCATGGGATATAAGCCCCATCTCAATTAGAGGTGGAGTGGACATCAACCCAGAATCCTCAGGATTAGGGAAAGAACTATGGACTAGAGTGGACTTACTGGTATTCTACTATAGACATATTGTGATTCTAGCAATGGAAGAAATTACAGCATTTTTGTGGAGCCAGTGGCCACTAGAGGCTCTGGGAGCAGAGAGAAGGAAAAACAGCTGTAATACGGGGGCTTTTTCAGAACTTGGGAATCATCCTGAATGACACTGCAACGACAGATATAAGCTAATTTATATCATCACATAACATGCAGAACTGTGTGGAAGAGAGTGTGGTCTACAATGTGAACTATGGTCCATGCTTAATGGCAAAGCCCCAGGATGCATTTATCAATTGCAATGAATGTGCCACACTAATGAAGGATGTTTGTGTGGGAAGATGTGGGAGGTCTGTGGAGTGGGGCATATGGGAATCCCTATAGTTTTTGTGTAACATTTATGTAATCTAAGTATCTAAGAATACATAATCTAAGAATACATATCAGTTATTCCTTTCATTTGCTTCTTATCACTTAACTACTTATTTTTAATCATCCTTCCTAGTCCAATGATTCCTGGTTATATTTCATAAAAATGAGAAATGTAAATAATTCATATTCACTAATCCCTTTTATCTACAAAGTACTTTTAACAGATTAGGTTGGCAATTTTCTCTTTCAATTCATGTTGCTCCTGCCATAATACATAATATTTGCTTAAGCATTATTAATTCCATCAGCTTTTCCAATGTGAAATGAAGTTACTGGATTATTTCTAGGGTACACCATGACGCCTTGCTCATATTTGTAAAACATATGAAAACTGACAAGTAAAGGGAAAACTGGAAGGAAAAAAATGGTAGTAGTTTTTAATGCTGATTGATTTTTTATTATGTTGTCTCTGAACTTATTTATCAATAGTTATAGGCATTTTATTTCTATGTCCATATCTATATTTGCATAACATCAATTCTAATGGAAGCTCCTCTTTACCGTAACAGTGAGCATTTTATAGCATATCGTTATAGTGCTAAAACTATAATCGTTATAGTGCTATATTTTTCTTTTAAAAATGAGGTCTGCCTAGATCAATGAAATATTCAAAAGTATTAAATGGAAAAAAGCTTGAGCAATTATCAAAAGGGAATGACAAAAAATTTGAAGAAATAATTGTTAATATTAGAGTTATTCTCAAAGGTCCAAATGAAGTAATTTTGCATAACATATTTCATAATAATATGGGTGATAGGTGATCAACTGAATTAGGTTTTAAATGTATCTGAATCAAGGGATTAAGTGTGACAAGGTCTATAGAATTGGATGTTTATACTGTATTCATATATGCAATAGAAATAGACTTAACTGTTTGTACCTAAGAGCATGAGGAAAAAGTAAGTTGTAATAAATAAGCAGTGAAAGTAGGAAGAAATGGAGAATGTTACCAGTTGGACAAGTATGGATCAAGACAGTAATTAGGCCAAGAGTAAAGAGAGGTATCAAAGGAGGAGTTTGGTCAGTGGCAATCCTAGTTTCATTACCATTAACTAGACTTCTTAAAATTTTAATAGATGATTTAGCAAGACTTTACTTCTTTCAGCAAATCATAAAAAAATGGCAACAATCAAATAAATAACTAAATTTAACTTGACAAATTAATTTGATGACTTTTTTGTCAACATAAAAAATTCTGATGGAAGAGTAAAAATATTATTCTTCTAAGCAAAGTAATTTTAAATAATATAAAAATAACAAAAAACGGTTAATAAATAATTTGCACTCTAGTGACCATGATTATGTACTATTTAAAATATGATAAATTAGAACTATTCATATAAAATGATTTAAATAAATTTGGCCTAGAATAAATGAACAATACTCCCTCCCACAATTGAGATTTTAGGCTTTGGTCAGACACAACATTTTCACATAATTTATGGTGTCTGTTAACCAGATATGAAGAGTCATTCTGTCATTTTTAATTGACATTTATATTTATAATGGTCATTGTTAACTGATATCTCGTTCTGTGTTATATCTTAAAATATTTTAAGTAACTTGAGAAATGTGTGTTTGTCTAAACTGTGTTTTTCTAAATAAGAACCTTTCTGATCTTGGTACTTTGCAAGTTTCTAAGAGATCATTTTATGTGACCGCAGCAAAGATTGTTTACATATTGAAAAACAGTAGTTGACAATATTTTTAATTTACTGCAGTTTGTAAACCAAGCTACGTTAGAGTTTTTTTATTCTTCACATTATTATTGATTTATTAATTTTTAAACCTTATTTTTAAAGAAGTTTTAGTTTTACATTTATAGAAAACTTACACTGTAAGTATAGGAAATTCCCATATAAGCTCCCCCCACCCCACACACCCTCACACATAGTTACCCCAATCACTGACATCTTAGATTAGTGTGGTATATTTGTTACAGTTGATAAACCAATATTGAAGCAATTCTACTAACCAAAGTCTATATTTTACATTATGATTACACTTTGTGCTATACAGTTCCATAGGCCTTGGCAAATGTGTAATGTCATGTGCATCATTGTAATATTATATAGAGGAATCTCACTGCCCCAAATATACCCTGTTCTACCCATTAATTCCCCCCTCCCTTCTGAACCCCTGGCAAACACTATCTTTATATCAATGTTACAAGTTCTTTCTTCAACACAAGATAACAGCCATGATAAAAACTACTCTGCTTTGGTCCACAGCCACACACACACACACACACACACACCCAAGGGTCCTTGGATGACATCTACTCCAACAGCCCCAGGCTGAGAGGGGATCCAGGTACCATGGGGCAGATGAAAGTAATTAGCCTGTCCACAGCTGCAAATACTCCCCATTTTTTTTTTAGAATTGATCTATCATTTTTGTTTTGTTGGTTGTCCAAGGCAATACCAAAGAACTGGAGAGCAGGAGCTGCCCACTACTTGGCTGGGATTCAGGACTCAACCAGCATTTGATCAGTCCAAAGATTTAAGTCTCTGTACACTTAACAGGTACCTTGAAAATTATAGGTTCAAATAAAAGGAGTAGAAGAAGAAGAATTAGGGGAATTATAAATGAGTATAACTATGTTATATTGGGGAAACAGATTATCATATATTCTCAGATAAGTCCTACCAAAGGGGTGTTGACTTCATGATGCCATGAGCCTTGCCTCTGTTGTCCAGACTTCTCAAGAGCCCTTGGAAACACTCTTGTTTGATGCTTTGTTTACTGTGGCAATTAGTGAATTGTGCCTGAAACCTGCATAAGCATAATTTCTGGAATGACCTCCTGACTCACTTTGAAATCACTTAGCCATAAAAACTCTTTTTAAATTAAGGTTTTCCCCTTTTGATCAAGGTCTTTTTCCGAATGCATTGCTTATTAACACTTGGTAACAAACCCTTGGTGCCAGGGAGGCTCATGCCCAGGAGTCATGTCCCACATCAGGGGGAAGGTAGGGAATTTATATGAAGAATTTGGCTTAGAGAGAGGCCACATTTGAATAACAAGAGGTTTTCAGGAGATAATTATTAGGCATTAATTATAATCAGGCAGTTTCATTTTTACAGGAATAAGATTCATATATACAAGCATTAAGATTGAGGGCTTGGCATATAGGCCTGTTTTCTTTTCTTAGGCACAGCTTATGTATTCCAGAGATTTTAGACATTTTATTTGACAATGTAGCAGGCTTTCCCCAGGATGGAAGTTTAATATTTTACTAGCTGCTTTGTGGGCCTCATTGTATTGAGAAAACATACCTATAACAATATAAACTCATTCATATCTTATAGAAGTAAGTTTTAGGTCCATTTTCCCCCATAAATCACCCAACTATCAACACCTTAATGTAAGCTTTTTATGTTCAAAATGTGTTAAGACAGAAAGTGAAATCTACTTAAGGAAAAATAGAAAGACCCTGATTTCATTCCTGTTTTTAGTATCTAGTGTTGATACTAAAAACATCTATAGTTAGCCAAACATGCCTCCATTTGGCAATTTCCATGTCTGCCTCTGAGAGTATAAAAACATCAAATTAGCAATAGAATGAACTTCTGACCTCAAAGTGATACAGTAAAAGCTGAAATGATGTTCTAGATTGTGCTAGTCTAAATAATGGGGATTATCATCTCATAATTTAAGTGTATACACTATTTTTTATGAGTTGGGTTATTTTATGCTTTTAATAAAAATATAAACTGAAAGGCTATGATGATATTCTTTATTTATGCAATGTGAATGGATGTCCTCTGCTATTGTGCAATGAAATAGTCATTAAATCATTTAGTGATCTTACCATAGCTACCAAAGATTCCATCCCATAGATAATTTCTCTCACCATTCCCCTTTTGCTAGACTATCATACACAATGATGCTAAATATATTTTCTGCTTATACCTTTTCACATTACTATTTCTTTAGAACATCTGTCTAGAAGGAGAATTTGGAAGAAAGAGCAAAAACAATGCATATATAAAAGTCATAATAGACACTGTGATGTTGTGCTACAAAAATCTGCACAAATTACACTTCCACTAAAATTTGATGGCAGTGCATATTTCTCCACTCTCTTACCAAGTATATTAGTAATTTAACCATTAGTATCTATGATATATGTAACAAAAGCATTTTGTTATTATTTCAAATTTTAAGTCTTTGTCACTGAAGCTGAACATTCTTCTATACACGAATTTACCATGGCATATAATTTTCTCATGATATCTATTAATTTATTTGCTTTTTAAAAACTATTTTCCAGGAGTTTTTTTTTTTTTTTTTCTATTCTTGTTGGCAAATTTAAAAGGATACAAAAGTAATAATAATACCCTCATATTACCAACAGTAAAGAAAAATTTCCATAATCATTACTCATATTTCTGATGTTTAATTTCTAAATATTGAAGCTATTTTCTTAGGTTGACTGTTCTGCCTTCTTGGTAGAATGTAACTTTTAGAATATCTGTAATGTAATAAAATAGAATAATGTAATTTATGAATACCTATCATTTCATCATTTAATGTTCACATTTTCTAGAATTCTACTTTGATATAAAAATCCTCACTCTTTGTTTCTTCTTCTGTTAATGTTTTCCCTAATTTATCTCTTTGTATCTCTTTAATTGCAACCATTATTTTTAGTTTTGTTTCAGATTTGTCTCTTTTAAGGGTATTTAGTTTAGTTTTATTTTATTATAGTGAGAGTAGTTGTTTTTAACTCATTATGATTCTTATTCCTTTAACAAAGAACTTTAACCCATGCACATTTAATTTGATAATTTATATATCAGAACTTGTTCCTGACATATTATTTTCTGCTTAACATCTTATGTTTTTATATTGATTCAGATTATTTTTAATTTTATTCCTTCAGGAAAAATGGCAAATATCCATGAAATGAACAAATAAGCAATGAGAAATTAAAAGTAGAACTAATCATAAAGTACCTGAATCTAACTTTGTAGTAATTGATATTTTAAATACCTTTCAGATACTTTGATAATTTTACACATTTGAGTCCACATTTGCCAATACAAAATTTAAAATATTTATTTCCTCAAATTACTTTAAATATAGAGTATAGGCAAGTGATTTAGGGTCTTGTAACTAAAAAATTAACAGATGTGTTTTGACTCACTGAATTGTATTTTAAACAGTTGATAAACTTCTGATATTTTATACTATAGCGCCCCCAAAATACAAATAACTGTGATATTTTACTGAATTATAGCCTTGATGCATGTTAACCTTAAAATAGCCAGAATCATATACCTGTAACTGTTGTAAATCATTAAACTGCAACTCTGATGCCTTGTTTCTTTAATGCTGGTGCTAGGTTTTGAAAATGCATAACCTTACCCAGTATTTGGATAGTAATGAGACAACCCCTTACTGTCTCTGTTTATATCCCAACATTTTATTTTACAATCCAAAAGTGAGGTGCCCTTGCACATAGCCACCTGAAGTCTGTTGTCCTTTCACATAGCCCCTTGTTTATTAAAATGACTCAGCCCAGAAATGAACACCCCAAATTCCTAAGTTATCTTACTAAACAAAAACAGTTCTAGTCAGAGTTGGCCCACTTAACATACTCAATAACCTAAGCTTTAAACTAAGTAAACTAAGCACGTAATCAGTCTGCAAATGTTCAGCAATTAAACTATCTCTAACCTCAGTATCATCCTAAGTCTGCTTGCCTGTTTTTGAATGCTATTAAACACTGTAAGTTCCTCTAAGTTCAGAGAAGCAAATTTATGACCAATAGGTCTTCTGTACTCCTGGCTTTGCATTCAGCAATAAACTCTTTCTCTCTTTAAAACTCCAGTGTAATGTAATTGACTTTTCTGTCTCCATCCAGCAAAGAAACCCCGCCTTGATTGGTATCAGTCTGACAGTCAGACATATTTCCCAAAGCTTCATTTCAAAGCAAAAAAAAATGTGAGGAAATATACTTTGTGCAGACTTATGTTTTGCTGTCGCTGATTGTGGCAAAGTCATCCCAATATTTGGTGCATGGAAATCGTTGCAGTATAGTTGATTTCCAGATATTTATTGTGTAGGTAATACCAAGGCAGCGTTAGTAGTGTTTGATCAGACCAGTTTTAAGACATGGTTCTAAGTGTATTTCTGGACACTTAGTTACAAATCTGTTTCTCCATATTTTACAATAATTATATAAAGTCATTTAATAAAATATCTTTTTCTCTACGTTATCCAGAGTAGCAAATAACAACTCTATGCAATACAGTATATTTCTATTTATAAATAAAGGAAAAAGGAGACAGCCTGATTCTCACATTAATACATTGTAATGGAATATATGACAGTACTACTTGGTCATAATGTTTGATCCTTTTATTATAATGTTGGATTCAATTTGTTAATATTTGGGGGGAGGGGATTTTTGTGTATATTCAGGAAGGGCCATGGGTTTGTTGTTTTGTTTTGTTTTTTAAATTCCTTCAGCTGGTTTTGATATCAGGGAAATATTGGTCTCATAAAATGAGACATGAAATCTTCCTTTCTCTCCAGTTTTCTAGAAAAGATTGTGTAGAATCAGTATTATTTCCTACTTAAATGTTTGGATTAATTTGCCAGTGAGAACCTCTATATCTGGAGTTTTAATTATAGGAAGGGTTTCAATGATAAAGTAAAATTATTTATTATATATAAGATTTCACAGTTTATTTATTCTTTAGTGAATTTTGGTCATTAGCTTCTTTCAATGATTTGCCCTATATCATCTAATTTACAAATTAAAGCCATAGAGTTGTAATATTCGATTTAAGTGTTAGTATGGTCTATAGTAATCTCCACTGTTTCATTATTGCTATTGGTAATTTAGTTCTTCTCTCTTTTTCCTTAGCCAGTCTTTTTTAGAAAAAGATCAATTTGTGGATATATTCAAATAGCAGTTTTTGATTCCACTGATTTTTTCTATTTAAGTTTATTTAATTTCTGCTCTTATCTTTATTGTTTTCTTCCTTTTGCTTGATTTATGTTTAATTATATCTTTCTAATTTCTTAAGGGAAAACTTAAATTATTGATTTGAGGCTTTTCTTCTGTTCTATATAAGTATTTAATACTATAAATGTGTATATTTCTGTTAAAATATCAATTCTAAAACAACACCTAAAGTGTCGCCTCTGGATTGGGGGAAGAACTATGGACTAGAGTGGACTTGATGGTATTCTCTTGCTCACATATGGTGATTCTTGCAATGCAAGAAATTATAACAATGAGGTGGAGCCAGTGGCCACTTGACAGTTTTTTGGGTAGGGAGGGGATGAGCAGTTGAAATACAGGGGCTTCTTTGGGAGTTGGAGGTTGTCCTGAGTACTGTTGTGGCAATGGATGTAGGCCATTTTAAATCAGCACACACCACTCAGAACTGAGTGGGAGAGAGTGTGGTCTACAGTGTGAACTGTGGTCTATGGTTGGTGGCAAGGCTCCAGGATGTGTAAGTTCATTGAGGTTGGTGGGCCACACTATGGGAGATGTTTGTGTTGGATGTGGTGGGAGGTGTGGGAGGTGGGCAACATGGGAATCCCAGTGGGTTCCGTATAATATTTTAGGTAATCTAAGCACCTCTTAAAATATATGTATATATATATATAAAAAATAACATTTTTGTAAGCAAATACACATATATGCATATATATTTATATATCATTTTACAAATGTTTGTATGTATTGTGAGAATTTTGATTTTTACCCATAATAATAATAAAAAAAAAAAAGAAAGTAAAAGGCATTATATTGTTTCTAAATTTGAATATACTCCCTCTTATTAATAAGTTGTATAATTACAAAGCATTATATAGCTTTTACTATGCAGAAGGATGAGCATACAAGCAGGAACTCATTATTACTCATTAATGAATAGCTAAATATAATGTAACGTATTTTGTTTCTATGATAACATAAAATTTTTTTTTAGGCAGAAAAAATAAATAATTTCTTAGTAAAACCCAATGGTTTTTTGATGAAAATTAGCATGCATCAAAATTACCTACGGGGCTTGGCCCTATCATCCCATCAGAGCATTGGAAAATATTTTGTGACTCCCTATTTAGTGGTCTGTGTCAAAGATTGTTGCCCTAAACTGTTGGCTCAAAGAAGACAAAGACTTTATCCATCTTGTTAAATGACCTGATCTATACTAACTGCTGAGCACACTGTTATTTATAGAAATTATTTTTTTTATTTTATTAAATTTATTTATTTTAAAGAAACTTTAGATTATATAAATGTTACATAAAAACATAAGCATAACGTAAAAAAAACATTACCAGGGGATTCCCATATGCACCACTCCTTCCCCTTCCCATACTTTTCCACATTAACAACATCCTTCATTAGTGTGGTACATTTGTTACAATTCATGAACACATATTGAAGCATTGCTACTAACTATGGATTATAGTTTACATTATAGTTTACACTCTGTCCCACACAATTTTGTAATTTATGACAAAATATATAATGGCCTATATCCATCATTGCAATGTCATGCAAGACAAGTCCAATGTCCCAAAAATGCCCCCATATTACACCTATTATTCACTCTCCCTTAGGATGGGCGTTGTCCATCATCATCACCTTGTTAGCTGTCCTGGGTGAGTCCAATGAACTGGAGAGTAGGTTTTGCAACTCTGCTGAGATTCAGGACCCAACTGGCACATGGATGGGCCAAAGATTTAAGTCTCTTGGACATACAGCTATCTTGTATAGTACTAAATATAGGTTCAATTAGAAGGGAGAGAAGAGCCATGTGTAGGGAAACCACAACTGAGTCCAACTTTGTCACACTGGGGAACATAAATTCCAAGGGAAGACCCGCTGCCAGAGTGCCAAACTCCTGTACTGTCTGCCCTACTTGTAGTGTCTGAATGTCTCTAGAGCCTCAGGAGTCTGTTATTTGAGGCACTATTTACTGTGGCAGTCAGTGAGAACCTGTGAGACATGCATAAGCATAAACTCACTTTGAAATCTCTTAGCCATAAAAACTCATTTGTATTTACCATTTCCCCCTTATGGTCAAGGTCTTTATCCAGGTTGGTGCTTATTAATAATCCCTCAGTGCCAGTGAAGCTCATCCCCAAGAGTCATGTCCTACACTGGGGGGAAGGTAGTGCTGCATTCATATGCTGAGTTTGACTTAGAGAGAGGGCGCATTTGAGCAACAAGGAGGCCCTCAGTAGGTAACTCTTAGGTAACATAATACTAGGCTAAGTTTCAATTTCAAAAGAAAAGGTTCATATGTACAATTATCAATATCAAGGGCCTGGCACAATGGTCTGTCCTCCTTCACTAGGCACTGCCCCTATACTTGGGAGATTCTTGCTGTCCCATTGTAGACAGTAGCAGAACTCCCCAGGATGGGCATTCAATATTCTTTTGGTTATTGAATGGCTCTCTACCAACCATTACAATACCACATGAACACTTGAACACATTCATAAGTCTTAGAGGCATGTCCCAGATGAACCCTTTTCCATGCAACCCCCCCATCACCAACACCTCACACCAGTGATCCTCCCCTGCTACAGTTGTGACCCTTCTGTGATCCAAAACATCTTCAAAGATGAAGCCAAGAAAATAACCAAATAAAAATAACAAGAAAATGAAATAATTATGATAGTTTTAAAAATAACATATGAAATACAAAATTTTTTTTTTTAATTTTAAATAATAAAAATTTTTTTTAGACATTATGTCTTTCATCACTGTAAGATCTGTTGTCGTATATGTACAGTGACTTTTTTTTCTGTATCTTCCCCTTGTGTCTTTTTTTTTTTTTTTTCATTTTATCTTCAAAGAAGCTTTAGGTTACAGAAAATCACTCAGAGGATATAGGAGATTCCCATATACTCAATGACCTCCCCCTTTTCCCCTCTCCCCTATTAGTAGCATTTTATGTGTGGATGGACCATTTGTTACAATTGATATACAAGTATTGAAGCATTGCTATTAACTATGGTCAATGGTTTACTTTATGATTTACATTTTGGACCATACACTTTTGTAAATTTTGGCCTGTATCCATTATCGCAAGATCATGCAGAACATTCCATTGCCCCAAAAATGCCTTATGTTCCATCTATTCTATCTTCCCTCCCTCTCCCCTCAGGACCTACAGTAACCACTAAGTTTCACCTTTTGAAGAATAAGATTCATAGTTACCTGCAATAATATTGATGACTTGACATATTGGTCTGTTTTCTTTTATTAGGCACCGCCTATGTCCTCAAGAGACTCTTGCCACTCTATTTGAGAACATTGCACAACTCCCCAGGATGGGAGTTCAATATTTTCTTGTTTATTGTGTGGGTCTCCACGCACTGATGTAATATACTATGACAAGATAAACACATACATATTCCATAGAAAACTGCCCCAGGTGCACCCTGTCCTATATGCCCCCTCCCCCCCATGTCCAACACCCTACACCAGTAATCCTCCCCTGCCATATTTGCCAGAAAAAATTCCCAACATTGTAGTTTTTACCACAGACCTGCAAATCCCCGGAGTTCATCTGTTCCTTCCCCCAAACCTCCCCCCAGTTCCATGGATAGTCCAACCCAACTAGAAACTATTTTTGATTAAATAAATCACTATATTAAAAAAGGACTAAAATTATCAACTAAAAAATAAGTAGGAAGTTTCAGTTTCCCTTTAGACAAATGTGTTTAAAAAGACAACTTACTAAATTATGCTTTTGTTTAGCTTCAAGAAATCCAAGACACCTCCACTAAGCATCTACTATATTTGTAACTAGCACTTCATTAGGCATTATGGTGGTAAAAAAAGAGGTTAACAAATAAAATAACCAATGTTTTCTTTATGTTTAATTTATGTCTAGAATAATTCTAAGGTTATATGTATTATATAAATTATTTCTCCCCCAAACACTATAAGGCAAATATTATTATCCTTCTTATCCTACATATGAGGAAATTAAGGCTCAGGAAGTCAAGTAACTTGCCTAAACTAACTTAGTAAAATTGGAGCTGGATTAAACAGGGTCTTATGGCTTTTGTAGGGTCACACAATTTACAAACATGAAATATTTTCTAAAGATTGGTAACTATAAAATCTATATCAGTTCAATGAGCACAAAGTCAATACACCTCGGATGATTAAGAGAATTTTCATCAAGATGAGAGAAATTGATCTAGGCCTGCAAGCATAAGTGCATTTATCATGCTAGAGGAGAACCTGAAGATTTTCTAGCACAGAAGTAAATGAGCAAACTAATGGAAGTGGTCCACCATACTTCCTCACTCTGTTCATACATTTCAGAAATTGATTCCATTGTAAGCTCTAGGGGAGGGAATGTGATTGAAGCCCAACTGAATAATGTCCTTATTATTGCATGAAATGTTGAACATCTTGCCTGTTTTAGTCCTCTTATAATTCTCTTGAACATTTTCATTCATAAGTATAAGTAAATAAGTCCAGGAGCCATCATTGGGCAATGAGTGAAGCCAAGACAGGAGCCAAAACAGAGCAAGGAGAGCTATGAATAGAGGGAAAAAGTAAAGTCCTGGACAGACAGAGACTGGATCAGCCTAGTGTAAAGGCAAGATTTTTGTCACAAGGAATACATTTCTTTGTTAGGTTAATCCAGTTTGATTTGGGGTTTCCATTACAACTGAAAAGTATACGAATGGATGTAGATATTAACATGGGAAGAAAGAAGGTAATGGGAAAAAGCATAAATGAAAAACAAATGCACTTTGCTCAGATTATAGCTCCTCCATTTTTAGAAGACTGATATTTTCAAGATATGTAACTTCCCCCCTGAGTCTCAGTTGAGTCATAGGAATAGCCTAATTTCAAAGAACTTAGCACAAGCAGAATTGACAGGATGGGATAAGATGAGGGTAAGAATGAGTAACTAGCTAAGGAATTCAAATTTGATAACATCTATTAAGATGGCCTTAAAAGTGCTGGCCAAAAGGGATGACATGAATGAAGAGGTTAGTACTTTTATTAAAATACCACTTTGCTTTAAAATCTTCATAAAAAGAAGCTAGAAAGACGATGCAAAAATCGTCAAGTGTGGAGATTAAGGTGTGTGTTAGAGTAGTGTGTGTAGGAATAAGAATGAAAAGACTTGTTTGTGGAATATTTTTAAAACAGAAGAAAAAATAATCGATCTTATAGTTGAAAAGAAAGTATATTGGTTTGGTTCTAGTCAAAACTGACATTCTAAATGGCTAATACATAAGAAAATAACAAGAGTTCAATTCATAGTTCAGCCAAAATTAATACTTGTTAGACTTGATTTGGAGTTTTGTAAATGTGTGCTTTTCAGTCTGGTTTGTGGTTCACTGTTTAGGTAAAGACTGCTAAAATATAGGCTTTGCTACACAGCTGAGAGCTACAGAATAGAATAATTTATTAAAGTGAAATAATAGATTTGTATTTGGCAGGACTGAGTAGTAGGAATATAAGAAGTTGCAATCAGGTTGAAAATAAAATAAGTCAGACAGCAGGAGTTTTTTAAAAAAATATTAACCTTAAAAAACAAAACAAAACAAAACCAAAAAAGCAGGTTTTGCTATGTTCATGCATTGGCCGGGGGCGGGGCGGAGGGTGGCAAAATTATTAATTTATAAAAGAATAATATCCCTGGGTTCCGGGAAACAGGGAATTGAAAAGATGACTGAATTGTCTTGAATAATCATTTTACCTCTAATATTGATTTGATCATTTTCAATGGATTCTCGTTCAACTTGCCATGCCCCTAAAAATAACTCAAATTTAGAGCTAGAGTGCTGTTGGACCACTGAGTGCATTCCTGTTTCAAAGAAATAGACACTTCTGCCCCTGATATTCCTGCATTGACTGTGAGCTGCTTGGCTTCAACTTTGCTTTATTCTCCCTACAACAAGAAAAAGTGGATAATAATCCTGAGGTGATTTACAGGTTTGTTTTTTATCAGCAACTAATAAAACACAGGCTGTTAAGCATTTGAATGATATAAAATTTGGTGCTAATGCAAAATCATTTGTGCTCAAGATACCGTTCTGTAAAGGACAACTTAAATGCTCCAGATGTTCACAACTGAAAAAGGTGAATGATGCACGACAGCTATAATTCATGAAAAAGACAGAGACAAGTTTAGTTCTGTAAGACCAAAAAGACTGCACTAAACAGTATAGGACATTATTCATTAATAAAATTTGCAAAAAGTAAATAGCCAAGGCTTCAAGCTAAGAATGCTATGACACTATAAAATGGGTTGCAAATAAGTTATTTGGCTTATGCTAGGCTATTAGGAGACTCAAACTATGACTTGCACTAAATAGATTTTTACTTTAATTTTTCACCAGGATCAGTAAAAAACAAATAACCAAACCAAGAAGAAACAAGATAACCATGTGTCCTAATGGATTTTATTGCCTCTGCTCCTTCAGCTTTCAGATTTATACACTTTATTCTTTGACACAACCTCCTCAATGCCTTGTTCTGACCAAGTTCCTGAGCCAATCCTGATAGCAGTGCTATCATCAGGAGGCTTATAAAATCAATTTAGGTTCTCACTTTACAGTCTATGCAGTTGCCTTGCTTAATATCTCACAAGATTCTCTCTTGATGGAGACCCCACCTTAGAGGGACTCAGTCCCTCTCTGGAATGGAGACCCCACTTTAGAAAATGCAAGAGGAGGGAACGTAAACTCAGCCTTTCTAGGGAAGTAATGTCAAAGTATTTACAGTCACTTTTGATCGACAACAAAACTACCCATACAAGTAGGGAGATCTACTTGTAAAACAAACAAATAAATAAAACAAAACACAAATCTCAGTGTATTTTCCCACAAAATTTTATTTCTTGCACATGTCACAGTCCAATGACAGTTTCTGAGATTCAGGACATGTGCTTTGCTCCAGAGTATAAAACATAGACACAGATTCCTTCTGTCTTGTAATTTTAACATGTTTTTGGGCTCTGTCCTCTTCTGCCATCAGTCAGTTTATAAGGAAAGAGAGAGTGAGCAAAGAGGATGATGAGGGAAGTTTTTAAAAATGCCAGTCCAAAAAAAAATCACATCTGATTGGCAAAAACTCAGTCAAATCACTGTACCTAACTGAAAATGAGGGTAGGAAGTTTGAACAACCTGTATGTCCAAGAGGAAGAAGAAATAGGTTTGATTGGCAGCCGATTTCTGAATCATCTCTCAAATTACAATTATAGAGTAGATACCTATATACTCTACCCGTAAATTTCATGAATTACAAACTCTTTATTAAATAAATGAAACAGAGGAAGCACTTTAAATTCTGATATTCAATAGTCTTATTTTTATTAGTATTTTTTTAAGTCATTTTTAATTAAGAATTTGGTGAAAAGCCATTTGAGTATCTAGGTCAGTCTCTAGGCTGGGCTGGCATGCCCTCTGAGATTTTTGAATTCCTGATCCTAGAAACCCAAATCCTGGAAAATTTTGCCTTACCTTATATTTAATGCTATTTTTCAACTGTTCCTTTTCTCCTGCCTTCTGACTTCATTCACTGGCTCTTATAACCTATTGAATATAATTAATACAGCCCTTTTTCTGGGGTTGTATTAATATCAACTCACTGTAAACTGAACTTTTTTCTTTAAATAGACTTGCAATGATTCTCAAAATTTGGCCCCTAAACCTGCAGCATCAGCAGTGCCCAAGAATTCATTATAGATGCAAATGTGTGTGTTCCACTCCAGATTTACTAAATCAGAAACTCTGGGGATGGAGCCCAGGAATCTGACTTGTCACAAATCTCTCAAGTGACTATGATGCAACAAATATGTTAGAACCACTGAGCTAGATTATGCCATTTCCTCTCCTTGTGTATCTGTAACCAGCATTTCTACCTTAGTTCCTAAACTTTCCTTGTTCTTGCTAGTCTCTGTTCCTGCTGATTTTCCAAAAAATATAGCTGTATGAATATTAATTTATTTGCTTGATTAACATTAGTTTTCTGTTAGCAAATAAATTTGGGGGATTTGATGCAGTCTATTTAATAATTAGAATAAAATCTGAAAGTAGCTATTGTTTATATCCTTTATTATAAAGCTGCTATGACACAAGCTGTCTAGTTTGTTTTTAATATTTTATGCTGTTCTTCACATTTTCTACATTGTTCTTTATGACACAGCTAAATACCAATTGTTTCTCCCCCTAGAAACTTCTCTTTTGATGTGTATATTGTTTTTGAATTCTCCTTATTTGAAAGTACTTATATTACATGTAGTTTTGAAAAGATACTCTGTCATTGGTTTACAAAATTATTTAATATTGTATATTTCTGAAACTACAGGTATTAGAAATGAAAGTGCAAATAAAAATTTGTCTTACACTATTACATTTTTAATTGCTCTTATTGTATGAGTGTTTTACACCAAAAATTGTATATTTTAAAGTAAGTTTTTACAGAGATAACCAGAGCAAAATTTACCATGCAGATTATACACATTTCTCTCACCTTCTGTTCTTAGAAGGAAATTAACTGTGTTATGAAAAATGTCTAACAGTTTTTTTGCTGCTGCAAAATTGGGAATCCAGGTTCAGTTTGAGAACAAGGAGAAAATGCTTCATTTCATGAAAAAGATTTTAAAATCTCTCATAGCACTAGTAGCAGAAGATACTTAATACTTCGAGAAACACACACATACATAGACACTTGCATATCTCAGGTTAGAGAAAATGAGGACTTTCACATCAAATAGCCATTTTCATTAAAATGTAAAATGTAGTTGTAGCAGTTTGGCATTATTTATGAATTCCAAAAATAGATGTTGGATTATGTTTGTAAACTAGTCTGTTCCTCTGGGCGTGATTAAATTTTAATTAGGGCTTTGATTGGTCCACATTAGTAGGGCATTGAGTCCCCACCACTTGGTGGGTGGGGCCTCACAAATAAAAGGCATGGCAAAGGACAGAACTGGAGTTTTGATGCTGGAGTCTTGAGCTGGAGCACCAAGAAGTGAGCACACAGAGGAGTTTGGTCGTGAGGAAAGATTAGTATTAACTACTAATATGGTAGTTAAATGTAAACAGAGGATATTAAAAAGAACCAAGGTCCTCCATAAAAATGAACTTATGAAAACTCAGTAATTACTGGACTCATACAATGATAAAGGACTTGCTCTGATTTGTAAGAAGTACCTTGCAGCAAGGAATGGCTGTCCCAGCATAAGTGTCTAAGAATGGAACAGTGGCAACTTATTCAGAAAAGGAACTGTGTTAGTCAGCCAAAGGGTGCTGATGCAAAATACCAGAAATCTGTTTGCTTTTATAAAGCGTATTTTTTGGGGGGTAGAAGCTTACAGTTACCAGGCCATAAAGCATAAGTTAATGCCCTCACCAAAGTCTGTTGCCACATGTTGGAGCAAGATGGCTACCGAGGCTTACCAAGAGTTCAGGCTTCCAGTGTTCCTCTCATCCAAGGGTTTGTTTCTCTCTGGGCTCTGCTGTCATGCTTTCTTGGCAAGGTGAGCTGTAGACTATTAAGTGATAGGGTCTGTCTCTCGCCAGGCTCGATTCTCTCCAGGCTCAGCTGCTCTGTTCCTCTGTGTGCTTACTTCCCGGGCTCCAGCTCAACACTTAAAACTTGATTCTCTACCATGTCTTTTCTCTGTGAGTCCCCACTCACCAAGGGGGCATGGATGCAACATTCTACTGGCGTGGCCCAATCAGAGCCTTAATCATTATTTAATCATGTAAAAGTGAAACCTCTGAATCCAATATAATCTAATATGTCTGGAGGACAGACCTATTTACAAACATAATCCAATATCTATTTTTGGAATTCATGAACAATATCAAACTGCCACACACCACACTCTGCATTCCAAAAAGACATTACAATATTCAAAAAACCTTATTTCAGTAACAATACTAAGTACACAATCATAACATAGCCAGTTTAAGGAAATACAGTTTCTCTTAGGGCAAAGTACCATCTGCTGTAGACCACTGACTCTTGCAAAGCCATTTATCTGCTTCCAATACACAAATGGACAAACATTGGATAAACATTTTCATTATTATGAGGAAAAATTGGGAGGGAAACATGAGTTATGGGTCCAGAACAGTTCAGTAAACCTGCAAGACATACTTCACTAGATATCAAAGTCTGAGAGTCATTCTTAAGATGATGGTTTCTTCTGCTTAGGGTCTTATGAGGACCCATCTTTTCCACAGGCTTGCCCAATGGCCATTTTCTTGGCTCCACCCCCATCAAGCACCTGGGTGTTGACCAAGTTCTAGACCTCAACCTCCAAGAGCATTGGGGTGATTGCCACATTTTACCCAATTTTGGGGTTAGAGTCTTAACCCCCTATTACAGTGAAATGAAGACAACATCCTCCCTAACTTTTGGCATACAGGTTCAACCCTCTCAGAGCAACGAGTTGGTGATCTGGACTTCCCTAATCCATGAGGGACAGGTCCACCGCTCTCAGACCTATGGGGTGGTGACCTTAACCACCCTAATCCTTGAGGAATCTGCTCCACCCTCTCTGTATCCTGGGGTGACAAAACTGTCCCCCAACATCAGGTGGGAGCATCTACCCTCTTCAGCTGCTGGGGCAAACTCACCTTCTCTGTTCACATGGGTGGGGTTCCTCTCTTAGCCCAAAGAGATGTCCTAATTCCAGATCTCAGATTCCATGGTTTTCTTCTTAAACCTGTTTCTCCTTCAATCTTTCCTACCATGTCCCTTTTAGTCCAAGCTGACAGTGGTTTTGGTCATACAGCTCTCTCAAAAACCTAGTTGCTTTAGCATGCAAGAAGCAGGGTCCAAGCCATCAGACAGTAAGATTTTCCACAAGTCTTTCCAAGATAACTACATCTTCAATCCTGATTTACAAGTTCCAAGTTCAGTTAAGTCCTCAAATCAGGCACTATCATCTGGGAGCTTGACTTCCAGAGCCTTGGAATTTTCAGAATCAGTTTCTGTTTTCTTTGTGCCCAACAGTTCAATCCTCAGCTTATCTCGCACATTTAGCATTTTGCTATAAACTGCAAGGAGAAGACAATCTGCATTCTCCAAGTTTACTTTGGAAAGTTCTTAAGCTAAATACCCAGGCTCACCATTTTCAAATTCTGTCTTCCATAAAGCATCAGAAGTTAATCTTGCTACATTTTCTGCAACTTTAAAACACAGATTGACTTTCCTCCAGTTTCCAGTAATAGTTTCATCATTTACTTCTAAGGTCTCATAAAAAGTCTCTTTAGAGTCCATATTACTATCAACAATCTCTTCAAAACACTGTAGGTCTTTTCTACCAAGCATCTCACAATACCTCTGAAAAATATCCCTTACCCAAAATGCTGTTCCAGCATTTTAGTAATTGCAAAAGCACATCCCCACTCCCAGTACCAAATTCTGCATTAGTCAGCCAAAGGGGTGCTGATGTAAAATGCCAGAAATCTGTTGGCTTTCATAAAGGCTATTTTTGGGGGGTAGATCCTTAGAGTTACCAGGCCATAAAACGTAAGTTACTTCCCTCACCAAAGTCTGTTGCCATGTGTTGGCGTGAGACAGCTGCTGAGGGCTGTCAAGAGTTCAGGTTTCTTGGGTTCCTCTCTTTCCAGGGCTTGTTTCTTTCTGTGCACAGCTACCATGCTTTTTCCACAAGGCCAGCTGTAGACTATCAGGTGACCAGCTCTGTCTCTCTCTCCGGGCTTGATTCTCTCCAGGCTCAGTTGCTCTGCTTCTCTGTGTGCTTACTTCCCAGGCTCAAAACTTCAAACTCAATTCTCTGCCATGTTTTTTCTCTGTGAGTCCTCACCCACTAAGGGAGTGGGGATGCAACATTCTATTATCGTGGCCCAATCGAAACCTTAATAGTTATTTAATCAGGTAAAAGTGAAACCTCTGAATCCAATATCTATTTTTGGAATTCATAAGCAATATCAAACTGCCACAGGAACCCACCTTCACCTGAATCCTGTCTTTTAGGGATTTTCACCTGTACCTTAAAGAAGCATATTTCTATACTTTTACAACAAAAAGTCTTGGTTCATTCTTCAATTTGTTGTATATTATATAGAAAAACAAATCTGCAAAAAATTTTATTATCAGATCATGAATCATTTAGCATAGACATGCAGATATTCTCAAGAATTCTGTCTTAGCAAGGATTTAGTTTTAATTTAGCAAATATTAATTCATACCCTTCCTTCTCTGTCATTCATTGAGCTAGATCACATGGAATACCTGCAAACAAAAGAGATATTGTTTCTGCCCTTATGTACTTTATATTCTAGTGAGGAAACATAAAAACACAGCATGCATAAAATTTTAAAATAATTAAAACTGTTAAGGAAAAACCTAAGAGACTGAGATACATAATTATAAGGTTGGAGGAAAATGTGTTTAAATTTGAAAGGTTAATGATGGAAAGAATCTTTATAAAGAAAAAAAAACAAACTAAACTGTCAAATAGATTAAGGATTAAATTATGTAGTAGTGGAAAAAGAATATTACAGAAAAGGAAACTGTTTTTACAGGTACATTAAGAAATAACATATTCAAGATGTTTGAAGACTTGTATGAATCTGTAAGAAGTCCAGTATGTCTTGAGCTTGAACGAGGATAAAGTAGCAGAGGTGACCTTGAGTAGAAAGGATCTGAATGACATGGTGCCTTTTAGGTCATGGTGAAAGGATTGGATTTTCTTTTAAGTGGAATAAAACCCCAATAAGGAGTTTCAGACAGCAAAGCGCCATTACTCTCTTTACATTTTCAGCAGATCATATGGATTGATGTGTGGAAAAAGACATGAGAGGAATTTGAATTTTGTACACCAGTTAAGAGCCTAGAATAATAGTTCAGAAAAGAACAGTTTAGAGCTTTGACAAGGGTAGTGGCAGTGAAAATGGAAATAAGTGGAGAGATTTGAGACATATTTTAGAGGTAGAATTGATAGGATTTGCTGATGCAGTTGCTATGGTGGATTAGTGGAAAAAAGGAATCAAAGTTAATTCAAAAATGGGTGTATTAGGATTCTCAAGATGTATGTGTGTGTGTGACATTTATTATAGGAATTGGCTATATGCAACTATGGAAATTGGCATGTCCAAAAACTGTAGAGCATGCAGCAAAACTTGAGGGAAGTGAATTTGAATTTCCCAGGATAAGATGTTTCACTAAAGTAAAGATAGAAATCCTTCTGACTGCTGCTATTATCAGTTCTCTTGTTAAGGCCTCCAACTGATTGGGTGAGTGGATTTCTCTTATTGCTGAAGACAATTTTTATGCTTATGATTGATGTAATCACTAATACATTCAATCATCTTAATAATAATGTAAATCCATTTATAAAATACCCTCACAGTCAAAAGCAGGCCAGTGGGGAAGCAGATATGGTTCAAGTGATTGGGCTCCCATCTACCATATAGGAGGTCTAGCATTCAATTCCAGGTCCTCCTGGTGAAGGCAAGCTCACCCAAGTGGCAAGCTGGCCCAAGCAGCAAGCTGGCCTGCACGGAGTGTTGGCCCACACAGAAGTGCTGGCCTGCATGGAGATCTGGCACAGCAAGATGATGCAACAAAAAGAGAGAAGACAATAAGAGACACAGCAGACCAGGGAGCTGAGGTGTTGCAAGAGATTTAGTACTTCTTTCCCATTCTGTAAGGTCCCAGGATTGGTTCCCGGTGCTGCCTAAAGAGAAGACAAGCAGACAGAGGAGAACACACAGCGAATGAATACAGAGAGCAGACAGCTAGTGCAAAAACAATGGGAGGGGGGAAATAAATACATAAATAAATAAATAAATCTTTGAAAAAAAATTAAAAAGCAGGCCAGTGCTTGCTTGACCATGCAACTGAACACCAAAATATAGCCAGGTTGACACATGAAATTTTTTTTTTTAAAGATTTTATTTATTTATTCATTTATCCCCCCCTTGCTGCTTGTGCTCACTGGGTCAGCTAACCACGCCGTGCAGGCAGGCTTGCCTTCACCAGGAGGCCCCGGGAACCGAACCCGGGGCCTCCCATATGGTAAACGGGAGCCCTACTGATTGAGCCACAGCCGCTTCCCGACACATGAAATTAACCATAACAGTTCACCCCTTGTCAACCTGGCACTCATACATATCTCCTTAAATCATATTTAATCTCTAAATAAAAACATTGAAAATATCATATGTGCATCTAAAAATCCTAAAAGTCCTATATACAACTGGAAATGTATTAACTCTTTCCTCAAAAGAACGTTCAAGTGCTCAGATGATATTCATTATTATCCTTGATGTTCTGTAACTTAAATACAGTGACATAAAGTTAACAAAACTTATGTGTTTTAGTTTCCTAGGCATCTTAAAGCAAATACCATGAAATGGGTCAGCTTGAACAATGATAATTTATTAGCTTGCAGTTTGAGGCCAAAAAAATGTGCAAATCAAGACATCAGCAAAGCAATCTTTTCTCACCAAAGACTGGCTTTTGGCAATCTTTGGTTCCTCTGTTGTATGGCATATGGTGGCATCTGCTGGTCTCCCCTTTCTTTTTCTGGGCTTCTCTGATTTCAGTTTCTTGCTTCTGTGACTTTTTTCTCTACCTCTGTATTCATTCTATTTATAAAAGACTCAAGTCAGAGGATAAAACCCATTAAAATTGAAGTAGGCCACACCCCAACTGAAATAGCCTTATTGAAAGGCCCTACTTATATATAACATGTCCACATGCACAGGAGTGGATTAAATTCAAGAATATATTTTTCTGGGGTACACAAAGCTTCAAACCATCACACTCCATCTTCTGGACACCAACAAGACATTTTCTTTTTATATGCAAAATTTATTTATTCAATCACAACATCCCCAAAGTCTTAAGTCATTTCAGAAAAAGTGCTTAGTAAAACGTCTCATCAAAATTGGTTATTGGTATGGTCTGTCCTACATCTGTGGATCTGTGAAACCTAGAGAACAAGTTAAATACTTCCAATACAAAAAGAAGGGAGGTGTGGGAGGTGGGCAACATGGGAATCCCAGTGGGTTCCGTGTAATATTTTGGGTAATCTAAGCACCTCTTAAAATATATGTATATATATACATATAAATAACATTTTTGTAAGCAAATACACATATATATATTTATATAACATTTTGCAAATGTTTGTATGTATTGTGAGAATTTTGATTTTTACCCATAATAAAAAAAAAAAAAAAAGAAGGGACAAGTATAAGATAAACATTACCATTTCCACAGGGAAAAATTGGAAGGAAAACAAGGGTCACAGGGACCAAAAAATTCTGAAACCCTGCCAGGCATACACAATTAGATTTAATGACCTGAGAGTCATCCATGGAACAATGTTTTTTCTTCCTGGCCTGATGGAGATTGGGTAACCCCAACCTGTGCAAGTGCTTGTCCAGGAGCCATGCTCTCTTCAAACACTGGGGTGAAGTCTCCAACCTCTTCAAGCCCTGGGAAGGTTGCCAGGGTTACTGCAATCCTTGGGCATAGATTCTACCCTTATTAACCACTGGGGTGGTGGTCAGACTATCTGCAGTCTCCAGGGAATCTGAGAAAACTGGGTTAGTAATGTTTTTTCTGGACAATGGGGTGGAAGGCGTACCTTCTTTAAGTGCTTGGGTATATTTACCTTTTCCACATATATGGGTGGAAAGACGATGTCTTCATGGAACTGCCCTTGAATTGACTTTTTCTTTGATCTGTCCCTTTTCTGTCCCTTTTAGTCCAGGCTGGCCATGGGTCTATTCATATAGATCTTGCAAAAAGCTTGTTGGTTTTATATGTAGAACACAGTAGTCCAAACCATCAGGCAGTAAGAATTTCCACAGATATTTTCTGGATAACTGCACCTCCAATTCTGACTTGCACTGAAATTGCTGGCTGGATCTATGTTCAGTTCAACTCTCACATAGACTAATATTCTCTGGGGGCTCAGTTTCCAGAAGCTCAGAAATTTCCAAACCATCAAATTCTGAATTGTTTATGCCCAGGACTTCAACTCTCAGCTTAACCCTTTCCTCTCACATTTTACTATAAGCTGCAAGAGAAACCAGGCTCACTTTTCACATTTAGTCTGAAAATCTTTTCCACTAAATATCCAAGCTCATCCATTTCAAATTCTACCTCCCATCTGCCATCAGAGCTAAATTTTGCCAAAGTCTCTGTCACATTAAAGCAAGAATCACCTTTCTTTCAGTTTCCAATAATACATGCATCATTTCTATCTAAGGCTTCATTGGAAGTACATTTAGCATTCATATTTCTACCAACAGTCTTTTGAAAGCAATCAAGACCTTTTCTATCAAGTGCCTCACAATTCTTTCAGACTCTACCTGGTAAACAATTCCAAAGCTTTTTCTACATTTTTGGCATTTGCAATAGTAGCACCCCACTCTTCTGGTACCAAAATCTGTTTTAGTTTCCTATGCTGCTTAAAGCAAATACCATGAAATGGTTAGGCTTGAACAATGGGAATTTATTAGCTTACAGTTTTGAGACCAAGAAAATGTCCAAATCAAGGCATAATCCAGGCCATGCTTTCCTCCTGAAGACTGGCTGACAGCAATCCTTGCTTATCTGCCACATGGCAAGACACATGGAGACTTCTGCTGGTCTCTCCATTCTCTTCCAGGTTGTGTTGATTTCAGCTTCTTACTTTCATAACTTTTTTCTTTCTCTGTATTCTTTCCATTTATAAAGGACTTCCATTTATAAAGGACTCCAGAGGATAAAGACCCAATCAGATTGAGGTGGATTACACCTTAACTAAAGTAGCCCCATCAAAATGTTCTACTAGTCCACATACCTGAGCACTAGCGTGGTGCATGCCAGGACTCTTGCCCCTCACTCTCTTGCCTGGGCACCACTGACACCCACCACATCTCCCCTTCTGCTTCAGAAGTGCCACCCAGGCTTCCATGTGTGGCAACTTCAATTCCACTGCCCGCCATCATGCCCAATTCCCCCAAGCCACCACAGCAGTTATTTTTCTTCACGGATCGGGAGATAAAAGGCTTGAAAGGGCAGAAGCCTTGACAGGTATCAGAAGCCCATGTAACAAATATATCTGTCCACATGATCTGGTTATGCCTGTTACATTAAATATGAACATCAGCACACCTTCTTGATATTATTGGGCTTACACCCCATTCACAGGAGGATGATCCTGGAATCAAGCAGGAAGCAGAAATGGTCAGAACTTTGATAGACCAAGAGATGAAGAATGGAATTCTTTCTAACAAGATTATTTGGGTGGGGATTTTCTCAAGGAGGATTTTTATCTTTATATACTCCTCTTATCACACAGCAGAAACTGACTGGTGCTGTTGCACTCATTTTCTGGCTTCCACTTCAGGATTCATTTCCACAGGGTCCTATCAGTGACACTAATAAAGATATTTCTATTCTCCAGTGTCATGGAGATTGCCACCGTTTTGTTCCCCTAATGTTTGGTTCTCTTACTTCTGAAAGGCTAAAAATATTGGTAAATCCAGCCTTGTAAACTTCAAAACCAATGAGGGCATGATGCACAGTTCATGTCATCATGAAATGATGGATATCAAGCAATTCATTGATAAAGTCCCACCATCAGTTGGTTAACATTACTAAGAGACCTTGTGTAGAAGTATACCAGCATCATTGCAGTAGAGTAGAAAACCTTGTGCCCAACCCTGAAACTTCTTGTTTGCAGTGTTAGAATAGTTTGCAAATACATACCAATGACACAGACTAAATAATGTCTCCTTATGGGAAATGTAAGTTCTTTTGTTTCTATACACGTATTTGCATAATATGATGCCAGGGTGTACTAGTATTAAAATAGATGAAGCAGCTAGCTTCTCTATCATAAATGTAATTCAGAAAAATAATAAAATAATGCAATCAGAATTTTTATTACATCATTTGGAAAGTATTTATATGCTTAAAGCAAATGAGCAGTTAGGATATAAATGATCAAAGCACACTGTGACTTAGACTGTGGATTTATTCCAAAATTTTCTAGTCACTATACCATGGCTTTATTTTTATATATGTATTCACATATATGTAATAATTATAATACAAAATAAGAATGAGATGGTATTATATTACTCCTAATAACAGGAATAGCATTCTTACTAATAGGAATAATACTTTAAATGTTAGTGGAAGAGTAATATTGCTTTCCTCAATTAATGGCTGTTTTATTTTAGAGACCAGTTTGGTTTTTTTTAACTATCATTTCCATTCAATATTCTTTTCTCCTCTCTAGAAAAGATGTGTTCTTCCATTATTATCCTTCATAGGAGACCAAATATTGCTTCCCTGCATAGACATCTGGTGTTAATAAATGCTATACTTTGACATTCTGAATCACAGATATTATGGTATTTATGACATATTTATACTTATAATGAAATCAGACACCACTTAAAACTTATGTACTACTTGTTTCTTCAACTGCATCTTAGTCTAAATTTAGAATTATTCAGTTATTAGAAATCTTCAGTTCAGGGAACAGGAATAAATCTGTGATTTTAATTTTCTGTAATAAACGGGAAGAATAATTAGATCATATTCTAGTATGTTCTGAAATATTTGAGATGATCTTAAAAACTGTAATTTTTAAGATGATTTGGTCTGAGATGATTATCCTTCTGGAATAGAACTTCTTTACTTATTTTGTATGAGTTTGAAACCAACTACTGTGGAAAATGAGATCCATCAGAAAATTTTGCTTTATGTTTATCTGCCAATGAATTTCTTTGAAATTTTGACTTTATTTGAATGATTTTTAATGATTTTGTGAAAATATAAAAATAGCAATCTTTGTATTTTATATAATCAAAGTTTTTAGATTATTGGTAGAAAATTACTTGAAAAAAAATTTCTGGGTAATAAAGGTTAGTCAGAACTCGATATATATGGTATAATTACCACATTGTTTACTATTTAATTGAAATGTGTGCTTGGTATTTTTCAACTGTTAATTTTTTGGCTGTATTCCAACTGATCAAAACAATGGTGGGAATGCATTATAAATGGGTGCTAACTGAATGGAAATTATCGATTTAGCAGTGTACAATATACAATGTCAATAATTAAGCCAAATGTTTATGTCTGGATTTAAACATTTTAAATAATTGTTTACAAATGCATAGTCCTTTGCTTTGAGGAATATAAACAGTTATATTCAGTTCTTCAAATCAATGACATCTTATTTATGGTAAGATATCTTATTCCGTTGAGAAGTTTTGCTACAATGTGGGAAAATGTAAATCTTTTTTCACAGTTTCTATCACTGTGAAATAAAATTTAATTCTGAAAAAAAAAAAAAATGTCCAACTTACAATGGGTCCACACCCACAGGAATGGATTAAATACAAAAATATATTGTTCTGGGGTACACACGGTTTCAAACCACCACAGAATGTTGTATGATAAGAGGATAAGAGAGAGAAGAAAACAAAGATATTTGTTTTATTTACATATAAAGTAATATTTGTATATACAAAAAAGAAGAAATACTCATAACAATTGTAGCCCATGTTTTCTGCAATTGTTTTCATGGTCATGTCTCATATTTATAATTAACTTTTGCCACTACCCATTTCATCTTCTCTTTACCCTCAGCAAGCACCTAAGATGGCCCTGGTTCTATGCCTTGTAGTTGACTCAGACCTTCATTCCTGAAATGTCTGGGTCATTAATAGTCCTGCTTGGATTGGGTAGTTGCAGTTTTCTTTTGATTATTTTTTAATCTTTTAAAAAAAAAATTAAATAAGCTTTAGATTACATAAAAGTTACAACAAAATATAGGGGATTCCCATACACTCCACCTTCTCCCCCTCCCACACTTCCCCCCCAATAAGAACTTCTTTCATTAGTATGGCACATTTTTTGCAATTGATGAACACATATTGAAGCATCATTACTAACCACGGGCTATATTTTATATTATAGATTACATTTTGCATTGCACAATTTTATAGGTTTTGAAAAAATATGTAATGGCTTGTATCCATCACTGCAACATCATGCAGGACAATTCCAATGTCCCCAAATACCCCATGTTACACCTATTCTTCCCTCTCCCTCTCCTCAGAACCTCTGGTGGCCACTGCCTTTATATCAATGATACAAGTTCTTCCATTGCTATAATAATAAGTGTACTTTAGCCCATAGTTTCATTCCCCCCTTATGTTTGTTCATTCTTCAATCTTGAGGATTTGGGATGGTGATGTCCACTCTCTTTCTGATTGAGAGGAGGCTTAGATCACATGGGCAGATGGATGGAACTGTCTTGCTTGCAGTTGTAGATACTCTTTGTTGTTTTGGGATGGGCATTGTCCATCATCATCCTTTGTTAGTTGTCCTGGGTGAGTCCAATAAACTGGAGAGTAGGTGCTGCAACTCTGCGGAGGTCACAGGGCATAGTAGTACTGAGAGAATTCTTAAAGGATCTCCTCCATTCCAGGTATATTCTCCTTTATCTCCAGTAAATTAGTAGCAGTCTAATTTCCTCTTGATAATCAGGTTCAATCACACCACCACCACCACCACCCCTGTTGCCAGTACAGTAACTCCATTCTTTGCCTATTGATTCATAGGCATGAGGAACCCCAAAGTGGCTATGTGGTATTTAATGTCCAGTTCATTGGGATCATTGTTGAGTATCCTGTTGTGTAAACTGGAAACATTCCTCCTTTTGGAATTAAGCTGTATAGACTAGGATAGGATAAGGTCAACAGACAGAAAGCAAAACATTTTTCTAATGGATCACTGAGAGTAATGGTGAATGGTGTCACTTTCATTTCTGTCCCTTGATACTTGGACCCAAGGATACTCGCTATGGGAGAAGCAGTACCATAAAGTGGATGCTGATTTAGAGCATATGCAATCTCTAGAGAACGTTTCTCCAGACTTACAAGATATTCCCACCCACTTGGCTCAATAATTGAGCTTTCAAAAGGTGCTGTCAACATTTCATCATTCCAGTGGCTTCAGAATGATAAGGAACATGGGCATACCAGTGAATTTCATGGGAATGGGTGAATTGCCCCACTTCATTTGCCATGAAGTGGGTTCCTTGATCAGAAGCAATGTTATGTGGAATGTCATGACATTAGATAAGAAATTCTGTAAGTCCATGGATAGGTTTGGCAGAAGCATTTTGTGAAGGGGACAAATCCATATCCAGAGCACCTGTCTATTCAAATATGAACAAAATGCTGCACCTTCCATGATGGAACTGTTCCAGTATAATCTGGCTGCCACCAGGAAACAGGTTGATCACTTTGGGGAATGGTGCCCTTCTGAGGACTGAGTGTTGGTCTCTGCTACTGGCAGAATGGGTACTTGGCAGTGTCTGTCGAAAGGTCAGACTTGGTATCCTCCATCCCTACCACCATTGGCACTTTGTTCATGAGCCCATTGGAAAATGAAAGGAGTGGGTAGGGAAGGACACTGACTGGTATCCACAGAATGGGTCATCCTACCCATTTATTAAAATCATCTACTGCTAAGGTCATGCTCTGGTGAGAATTCACATGGGACACAAATATCTTCAATTTTTTTTTTCCCATACAGAAAAGTCTATCCACACACCTCTATCCTAGACTTTTTGTTAACAACTTTCCAATTATGTTCCTTCCAACTTCCTGAGCAACTCTTCCAGCTAAATCATTGTCGACAGCCCATGCATCAGTGTACAAATGCACATCTGGGCATTTCTCCTTCCAAGCAAAATGAACAAGTACATTCACTGTTTGAAGTTCTGCCCACTGTGAGAATTTCCTTTTACCACCATCCTTCAGTGATGCTCCAGAGAGGTACTGAAGTGATACAACTGTCCACTTTTCAGTGATACCTGGATTTAGTGCAGAACTATCTGTAACCAGGTCTGTGCTTTCTCTGATATTAGTTTCAACAGATATTAGGGAACTCTCCAAGGGGCTGCAGCTGTGTGCTAGGAAAGAGAAGGTAATATGGCAGGAGTGGAGGTCATGGGCATTTGGACCACTTCCCTGTGTGACCTATATGTGCCTTCAGGACATGCTCAAGACTGAAGCAAAAGGTGCTCTGTACTCTCAACTTTATGGCTTCATGTGTCAGACAACCCCCAGTTCATGATGGTTAACTCAGCTCTTATTGTAACTTGGTGGCCCATGATTAAGCATTTGGTCAGTATAAGTTCCAGGAGCAGGCCAAGAGCTGTTTATCACAAGGTGAATAGTTATCTGCAGAGGATTTTCTTCCAAAATCCTAAGGATCTGCACTTTGATTTTCCTATAGAGTCTGCCAAAGTTTCCAAACAGTGTCTCCAATTTCCACTGACACTTCAGGCACCACTGGATCTGCTGGATCATATGACCCAAGTGGCAGAGCATGATGCATGGCAGCCTGGACCTGTTGCAGAGCCTGCTTTTTTTCCAGTCCCCACTTAAAATTAGCAGTTTATTGGGTCACTTGGTATATGTTCCAGAAAAGCATACCAAATGAGGAATATGTTGCCTTCAAAATCAAAAGACACCAGCTAGGCATTATTCCTTTTTCTTTATTGTAGGAGTGACCAGATATAACAGCTTGTCCTTGACCTTAGAAGAAATAATATGGCATGCCCCACACCACTGGATACCTAGATATTTCACTGAGATAGGAGGCCCCTGAATTTTTGATGAATTTATCTGCCACATTCTGGAATGCAAATTCCTTACCAATAAGTCTAGAATAGTCACACATTTTGTTCACTAGGTCCAGTCAATAAATGTCATTGTCTTAGTTTGTCAAAGGGCTACTGATGCAAAGTACCAGAAATGGGTTCATTTTTATAACGGGAATTTTATTTAGGGTAAAAGCTTATAGTTCTGAGGCCATGAAATGTCTAAATCAAGGCTCCATCAGAGATGCTCTCTCACCAAAGTCAGCTGCCATGTGGTAAAGCAAAATGGTGGATGATCTCTGCCTACGGTCCTGCCTTCCCCTCCAGGCTCACCTTCTCTTGGAGCTGAACTGTGAGCAACCAGCCGTAGGGCTTGTCTCTTTCTAGCCCTTTCTCAATCCCAGCTGCTCTGCTTTCTTCTCGAGTTTAGCTATAAGCTATCAGGCATATAGCAATGCTTGCCTCTTCTTGAGCTACTCTGTGGGCCCAGTCTCGGGGGCTTTGTGCTTAAGTGATCCTCTAGTCCCCTCTCACATGACAATGTTACCCTAAGGTGGCTCTTTGCAATAGACAGGTGTGCCTGATCTCACACTACAAAGGACAAATATGTCTTTTAGTGAGAAAATGATTTATTGCAACTGTACAGCAAAGAAGTGGAGAAATCTAACCAAAATCCATTCAAAGTGAAAATTGAAATTAGGGTCTTTTGGGGGGAAGAAAATAAAAGAGTTAGTTGAGAAGAAAAACAAATAAAGCACACACACACAAGTGATGCCAGGGGTCTTGTGAGGAGTATACATGCAAATTTTCAGTCCTGAGTTGTCTTAAGCACATTCAACCTGTCAATTTCAGTGGCTAATAAACTACAGTTTAGATATAGTTAGGCAGGTGCAAGGCCTTCATGGATCCTTTCACAGATGACTCTCAAGGATATCAAACTTTCTGTCTCTGGGCAAAGTTACAGATTTACACCATTCTGTCTGGTTTTGCTTTGAGACATTATCTTATTCCTGTAAGTAAAACTGAGAAGGTCTGGATATTCTTAAGGGAACTAAGTGCAAGGAGTAAACCTCTAAAATTATATTAATAGAAAACCAGCTCAATTAGTTTTAGAATTTTCAAAGCTGCTTTAGTGAATAAAATTCAATAAGCACATTTTCCAGCTATCAGCAAGATAAAAAATGGCAGAGCTCCCTTTTCCTGTCTCTCTCTCTGTGTCTCCATTTTCATCAGACCCAGGCAGGGGGCAGATACTTAACCTGAGTCATGCCTTACTGATGTATTCCAGTCAAGTGTCTCACATCCACAGGAGTGGATTAGTTAAAAAACATAATCTTTTTATTTTGGAGATTCATATAATAAATTCAAACTGTCACAGTCAATGATATAATGTACCAGTGTGATGTCTTTTGGAAGGGAGAGGCAATCAAGGTCTCTGAAGACTAGAATATGGTACAGGGCTGGAAAGTTGATATACCCCTGAGGTTGAACAGTGAAAGTGTATTGTTTGCCTTGCCAGCTAAAAGCAAACTGTTTCCAGTGGTCTTTATTAACAGGTAGTGAGAAAAAAAACATTTTTCAGTTCAATAGCTGCATACCAGGTGTATTTGTCTGCCAAAAGGGGTGCTGATGCAAAATACCAGAAATCTGTAGGCTTTTATACAGGGTATTTGGGGAAGGGGGTAAAAGCTTACAATTACAAGGTTGTAAAGAGTCCAACTCAAGGTTGCTTTATCAACAAAGCCAGTTGCCACGTGTTGAAGCAAGATGGCAGGTAATCTTTGCCAGGTTTCATCCTTCCACTCTGGGCTTCCTATACGGGCTCTCTTCCCAGGTCAGCTATAAGCAATCAAGCAAATGGTACATTTCTCCCTGGGGCTTTAGCTGTTTGAGCCATCTCCTTTCTTTCACATGACAGGATCAAAATGACAAAATTCCCTCATCTGTGTGTCTTCTTCTGTCTCTTGAGTGAGACACCCAGGAGAATAGGTTAGTTTATAAAACATAATCTTTCTCTTTTTGGGATTCACAAAAATAATCTCAAAGTATCACACCAGGTAACAACAGAGAATGTGGTAATTTGTTCCAGCAATGATATCACATCTGGAATAGTAGCTTTAATTAGAGTCCTACCTTATTAGAGTCACGACAGTCCACCATCATCCTCCAAGAAACATCTGTATTTTACATTGGCCAAATAGGAGAAAGAATGAAGATGTGGTGGGAATCACCATCCCTGCATTTTTCAAATCCCTAATGGTGGTAATAATCTCTGAAATCCTCCTAGGAGTGTGTTACTGCTTTTGATTTACTATTTTGCTAGGTAGAGGCAGTTCTAATAGGTAGTGAGAAAGTGGATTCCATTTGGCCTTTCATACCCTACTAGCCCCAGGCCAGAGTCAGGGTACCTATATGGGGATTCTGCCAGTTGTGGAATATGTTTATTCCGATTATGCATCCTGGAATAACTGAAGTAACAAAATGATTGGTTTAAAGGCCCACTGGATGCACTGTGAGATGGAACTGAGCTGAAAATCATTGGTCACCTGACCTCCATAAGCCCTTACTTTGACTGGTGGACCACAATATTATTTTGAATCTCTTGGAATTCATGTCAGTTCAGAACCAGTGTCCAGTAATTCCAAAACTGTCTGAATATTTCCTTTTTCCCAATTCACAGTCAGCTGGTAAAAGGCCATATATGCAATTAGGTAAGGCAAAGAGGAAGTTTAACAGTATATGTTTTTGGCAGTATGGCAGTGTCCTTCCCCAAATAGACCTGACCTTCCTGTTATACATTATTCAAGGGGTTCTGGGTGTGTAAACTGTCTCAAGTCTGGGAATTGATTGAGGGGTCATGAAATCTGTTGTTTTTTGTTTTTTGTTTTTAATTCGAGTTAGACTTTTGTTCACTTGAACTAGAACTCTTCTGTTTATACATATATTTCATTTCTTGATACCCCATGATCAGCTAGACAATATCATATGCCTCTGAAAGTCAGACTATTTTGATTATTAGTTTGGCTCTTCTGTTTGTTACAGTAGCCACACCAAACTTGTCTTTGGTGATTGAGTGCCTCTACTTGGCTCCTACCCACCCAGGATATCAACCTTGTATTTAAGGATCAAAGTTCAGTAGCAACAGTTCCCACAGTAATATCTGACCTACGGAGAAGAGCAACCAGAGGTACTCAAAATAAATTTGCTCTCACAAATTTATTACAGTCCTAGTTAAAGGTGTGTCTTCTGAACATTCCTGGGGTGGGTATGCAGGTCTAACATGATAAATCCACTCTAAAATTCCAATCTCTCTAAGCTTTTGGATCTTTTCATCTACATTATACCACAGCTGTTCTGATCTTTCAGCTTCACTTAACATAGTCCATCTTTAGGCCCATGTTTCAGCCAGCAAACTGAACAAATTCTTGAGCCTCTTCTAACCCCTAAAGCTGCATTATTGAACACAGGATCTTTGCTTAGTGGAATTTATAGTAATAAATTCAGCATAATTCATCTTTATATTCTTTCCACCATTATCACACACACTTAATATCCATTCCCATGCATATTCTCATGATTTCTGCCTATATAAATTGGAGAAAATCATGCAGTTCTTTTGGAGTACAAGGCACCTCCTCATGGGGCACACTTTGTACCTCACCTTTTGGGGCTGTTAGGACTTCAGTCTAGTAATAGGTCTGGAAGCAAAGAGAGGTGATGGGACTGAGTCATGAGAGATATTAGCAACGTCTTGCAAGTCAGTTACTTCAGGGCATTCCAATAGAGTTTCATCTTCTGAAACAGGGTTAATTTATTCACATAGAAGTGTAATGACTGATTCCTCATGGCATAACATTACAAGCTTATTAGGCAAAGAAGACTCAGCAGAATTTAGAGTTTCAATATTTCCACCATCATCATTACCAACTGTATTAGTCAGCCAAAGGGGTGCTAATGTAAAATACCAAAAATGGGATGGTCTTTATAAAGGGTATTTATTTGGGGTAGAAGTCCACAGAAATCAGGCCATAAAGCATTAAGTTTCTTCTCTCACCACAGTCCATTGCCACATGGTAGAGCAAGACAGCTGCCGGCGTTTGCCAGGGTTCAGGCTTCTGGGGTTCCTCTCTTCCCGGGGCTGCATTTCTCTCTGGGCTTAGTTCCTGTTTACTCCAAAAGGTCAGCTGTAGACGATCAGGTGAACGGCTTGCTTCTCTTCTCCTGGGGCCTTTTTCCAACATCAAAACTGCTTCTCAAAAGACTGCTTCAACTGTCCTTTGCCTTGCCTTTTATATTCGATTCCCCACCCACCAAGGGGTGGGGCTCAACGCCCTAATCCTAACCTAATCATGCCCAGATTAACAGATCAGTTTACAAGCATGATTCAATTATATTTATGGAATTCATAATTACATCAAATTCCCCAACGGCCACACCAACCCATTTGGCCCCATTCCAATTTTTAGGATCCCATTCTTTTGCAATCAATGCCTTTACTTCAACAGCAGATACGCTGCAAGTTCGGAAAATTATTTTTTTTTATAATTCAGCTACTCACATGATGAGACTCTGCATTTGTTTTTAAGAAATCTCAAGTCTGTGGCCACTAGAAATAGGAGCTTCTTTCAGGGAACACATAAGAAAATCACACGTCCTAGGGGGGCAGATATGGCTCAGATGGTTGGGTTTCCATCTCCCTTATGGAGGGAGCTGGGTTCGATCCACAAGACCTCCTGGTAGAAATAAAGAAAAATATAGAAGGCGTTGGGCTGCCAGGCCCTGTGAGCAGGTGTGCTGCCAGGCCCATGAGCAGGTGAGCCCCCCAGGCCCCGCACGTGAGTGCGCCGTCAGGCCCAGCAAGTAGGTGCACTGCAGGGCCCATGCATAGGTGCGCCATCAGGCCCCGCTGAGCCATGCAGCAAGATGATGACATAACAGGAGAGTGACACAAGGGAGAGCCAAGATGAGATGTGCCGAAAAACCAGGACCTAAGGTGGCACAGGTGGTAGGACACCTCTCTCCCACATTGGAGGCTCCCAGGATCGAATCCCGGTGAAGACAGGAGGAGAAGGATGAGAAGAGAGGGCAGGAAACAGGCATAGAGAATTGTCCAGTGAATGGACACAAAAACAGCAAAAACAGGGCAAGGGATGATAAAAATGATAAAAGTAAATAAATAAATAAATAAATCCAAAAAATTCCGCATGTCCTATGTGCAACACTTGAACTGGGAATTTGAAACTTATCCTTTCCTTTAACAACTTTATCCAATGTATTTAAGAGCAACCACCCAACATAATTATACTTTTTATCTTCACAAAACATTGCTATATATCAAATACACTGTCACCCAGAGTTGTTCCACATAGGATTTCAATAGGAGTATCCAAAGGTGATATTTGTATATTTCTATTGCCAATTCACATCACTGAGGACTATCAGAGCCCTCTTGATCATTGGCAATAGAGTCTTTAGTGCCTTTTAATCTACTAAGATTAAAGAACCAACCCCCAAAGGACTTGGGGGTTGTCCTGAGTGACGTTGCGGCGATGGATATAGGCGATTTTACATCAGAATATACCATGTAGAACTGTGTGGGAGAGAGTGTGGTCTATGATGTGAACTGTGGTCTATACTTAGTGGCAAAGCCCCAGGATGGGTATATCCATTGCAGGTGATGTGCCACACTAATGAAAGATGTTTGTGTGATATGTTATGGGAGGTATGGGAGGTGGAGATCATGGGAATCCCTGTAATTTTTGTGTAACATTTATGTAATATAAGCATCTTTTAAAATATATATATATTTTTAAAATAACATTTATATAAGCAAATGCACATATATGCATATATATTTATATGTCCTTTTACAAATATTGGTTTGTATTGTGAAAATTTTGATTTTTACCCACAATAAAAAAAAATTTTTAAAAAAAGAACTAATTCCAAAATTTCCAGAACTAATTCAGAAATATCATCAAGAGTCTCTTTCTCAAGAACCACTCCACTCTCAGTAGTAAACCTATATAATAAGTCAGGGTTCTCCCGAGAAATAGAACCAAATATATATATTGTTTTTATATATTGGGGGGAAGAGAGAGATTTATTAAAATTATTATAGAAATTGACTCAGGCAATCATGGGAATTGGTAATTCTGAATTCTGTAGGCCAGGTCACAAGTTGGAAAGATGTTACAATGAAGACAACAGTGGATTTTCCAGTGAAGTAAAGGCCTTGCTGCTAGGCCTTCAAAATATTGAATGAGGATACTCCTCTGATTGCTAAAGATAATCTCCTTTGTTGATGGTGTATATAATCACCCTTAGATGCAGTCAACTATAGATGTAAAACCAAATATGAAATATTCTCACTGTAATAATCAGTCCAGGGCTTGCTTGACCAAACAAGTAGACATCATAACTTAGCCAAGTTGACACAGGAAATTAACCATCGCAATGGGTTATAGTGAGATAGGAAGGAAAATAGTTCTGAAATAGGTTTGTGTAATAATGAAGTCACATACTATTTATTAAATTCTGTCATCTCTGAGACATCTGTTTTCAACTATCTGGCAATTAAATATATAAATCTGATGCTCAGAGTCTAGGAAGGAAGTTTACATAGTGGTTAATTGCTATATAAAAATTGAAGGCATATAGTAGATAAATTTGAATGGCAAGACAGAGAATGAAAGCAGAACAAGAAGGAATCCTGACAAATGTATACTCTCTGTTAGAGGTTGAATACAAATAGCACATGGAGTAAATAAGATAAAAAAGCAGTGGCCAGTAAATTAGGATAATACAAGAAAGAAAAGCATTATGAAAACCAGGATCAGAGATAATTTCAAGTAAAGGGAATACAAAACATTATCAAATTCTTTAGAAAATTTAAGTAAGATGCATACAGATAAGTTTCCTATAGAGTTGGCAATACGTACAGACAGTGACTTTGACAAGGGTAGTCTTAGTGAGTGTAGCAGTTTGATGTTATTTAAGAATTCCAAAAAGAAATATTCATTATGTTTGTAAACTGTTCTGTTACTCTGGGCATGATAACCTTTGATTGATTTAAATTCAAAGGCTTTATGTTTACTTGATTAAATTAAGATTAGGGCTTTCATTCAACCACATCATTAGGGTGACTCAGAGGTGAGCCCCTGCCCCCATGGTGGGCTATGTAAGCAATTGTTCAATAAGGAGGCATAATAAGATACACACAGAGGAATAAAGAGAGCACCACAGACATGGAAGAGGAATGAACTTTGATTCTGCAGCCCTGGGAAGAGAGATGAGCCTGATAGTCTACAGCTGACCTTGTAAAGAGAACAGAGCAGCTGAGCCTGAAAGGAACGAGCCCTCCAACCAGCTGAGACTTAAAGAAGCTGGCCCCATGGAGCCTTAAGAGGAAGAGGAAAGCTGAACCACCCTCCCCCCCCCCAGACATTGCCCATCATCTTGCTTCAACATGTGGCAACAGAGTATGGTGAGGAATAACTTTGAGTTGGGCTTTTCAGGACCTTGTAACTGTAATATTCCACCCTAAATAAATGCCCTTTATAAAACCCAACAGATTTCTCTGGTACTTTGCATCAGCACCTCTTTGACTGACTAATACAGAATTTGGTACCGGAGAGTGGGGTGTAGCATTTGGAATTACCAAAATGCTAGATCAGGGTGCTTTTTGGAGGAATTGTGAGATGCTTGATAGAAAGGCCTATATTGCTTTGAAGAGACTGTTGGTAGGAATATGGACACTAAAAAGACTTCTTATGAGGCCTTAGAAGTAAATGATGAAACTATCATTGGAAACTGGAAAAAAAGAAATCTGTGTTTTAAAGTTGCAGAGAACTTAGCAAGATTGACTCCTGATGTTATATGGAAGGCAGAATTTGAAAATGACAGACTTAGACATTTAGCCAAGGAGATTTCCAAACTTAATGTGAAAACTACAGCCTGGATTCTCTTTGCAGCTTATAGCAAAATGTTAGAGGAAAGAGATAAGCTGATAACAGAATTATTGGGCACAACTAAACCAGAAACTGATTCCAGAACTTCCAAGTCTCTGGAAATCAATTACCCAGATGATAGAGCCCCATTTGAGGAATTAACTAAAGTTGGAACTTGTAAGTCAGAATTGAAAATGCAGTTATCTAGGAAAGACTTGTGGAAATTCTCACTGTCTGATGGCTTGGACACTTGCTTCCTGCTTGCTAAACCAACAAGCTTTTTGCAAGATCTTATGAACAAAACCACTGTCAGCCTGGACTAAAAGGAACATGGAGGAGAGAGATGGAAAGGAAAATGAGTTTAAGAGGAAAACCATGGAAGCTGAGGTCTGTGATTGATATATATGATTAATTACATTGGGGAAAGGATTATGAACAAGAAACTAAAAGTATAATGTGACTACCTTGAGCATGTAGGAGCAGAAGTTAGATGTGGATGTGTTTAGAGACCTCTCCTGCCTCAGGAATGTAACCTTACCTTAGTCTGTGTAAGGCTAATTTCCTTGGGGAACTTTACCCAAAGCATGTTACTCTGTCTTTGTTGGTTCCTTGTCTTAGTTTTACATTAATTATATGTCCCTGCTTAGCATTCCATGAATAGCAATACCCTGTAGAACAAGACATTTTGCAGACTGCATGTCTCTCCTTGGGGGATCTGGCCACTTCTCGTGGACAGACACTGTTTCCTCAGAAGGTTTTAATCACTCACTAGTTGCAACAGTGGCAGGAAATCTGAAGTTTTAGAACCCCTGAAAAGGCACAGCCCCTAGATTGCCAATCGAAGTCTCACCCAGGAGAAAAATCTCAGCCTGGGACCGTGATTCCGATCAGGGATACTGGCCGGCTCTCAAATAGGACTCCCCAGCCTTGTGAAAGACCAGATGTTGAGTTTTCCCTGGTTTGGTGAGTGATTGTAAACATACTCTCTCTCTCTCTCCCTCTCTCCCTCTTCACTATCTAATTGGTTTATTGCATTATAAACCAATATTGTGAAGAATCAATAACTGATCATTTAACTGTTTATTAGTATTGGATCATCTGCATATCAATTATCAAATAAATTGCTAGTTTGATTTATGTCTTGAGTCTCTGCCCTTCTTTAGAAAAACAATCTGGAATTAAGACATCTCCTTGGGCCAAGAGAGGAACCCCACCCACGTGTACAGAGAGGGTGAGTTTGCCACAGCAGTTAAAGAGGGTGGATGTTCCAGCCAGATGTCCAGGGAGAGTTTTGCTACCCCAGGCTACAGAGAGGGTAGAACACATTCCCCAAGGGTTGGGAAGAGTGGGGTCAACACCCCATAGGTCTGAGGGAGGTGGACTTGTCCTCCATAGATTAGTCATCAACTCATTACTCTGAAAGAATTGGGCCTGTATGCCAGAGATTAGGAAGGATGTCACCTCATTGTACTAAGGGGGCTGAGACTCAACCCCAGAGATTGATGTGGGTGGAACCAAGAAAATGGCCATTGAGCAAACCTGTGCAAAGGGTGGGTCCCTAAGAGGCCCCAGGGAGGAAAAACCATCATCTTGAGAATGATTCTCAGACTTTGGAATCTAATGAAGTATGCCCTACAGGTTTTCAGAACTGTAGGGGACCAGTGACTCATGTTTTCCTACAAAATTCTCCTTATGGTAATACAAATGTTTGTCCTTTGTCTTTCCCTTTGTATATTGAAATCAGTTAACTTGTTTTTCAAGTTTCAGAGGTCTACCGCCAGATGGGATTTTGCTCCAATATAAACTATATTTCTATAAACTGATTGTTTATAGAAATACTTAGCATTGTTACTGATTTTAGGTTTGTTTGTTCTTGTTTTTTTAATATTGTAATGTCTTTTTAGGATTCAGAAGATGGAGTGTAGCAGTTTGATATTATTTACAAATTCCAAAAGGAGATATTGATTATGTTTGTAACTGGTCTGTTACTCTGGGCATGATAACCTTTCATTGATTTAAAGTCAAAGGCTTTATGTTTACCTGATTAAATGAATATTAAGGCTTTGATTCAGCCACATCATTAGGGTGACTCAGAGTTGAGTCCCCACCTCATTGGTGGGCAATATAAACAGAAGGTCAATCAAGAAGGCATAATAGGATACACACAGAGGAATAGAGAGAGCACCACAGACATGCAAGAGGAATGAACTTTGATCCTGCAGCCCCGAGAAGAGAGATGAGCCTGATAGTCTACAGCTGACCTTGTAAAGAGACCAGAGCAGCTGAGCCTGGGAAGAAATGAGCCCTCCAACCTACAGCTGAGATTTAAAGAAGCTGGCCTCATGGAGCCTTAAGAGGAAGAGGAAAGCTGAACTCTCCCAGACATTGCCCACCATCTTGCTTCAACACGTGGCAACAGAATTTGGTGAGGAATTAACTTTGAGTTGGACTCTTTAAGGTGTTGTAACTATAATCTTCAACCCCAAATAAATACACTTTATAAAAGCCAACAGATTTCTGGTACTTTGCATCAGCACCCCTTTGGCTGATTAATAGAATGAGTGAATGGGAAAACCAGAGAGGAGGTTGAATGGGGAATAGGGGGGTGGGAAAGTGGAGGCAGTTTGTGTGGATTTCTCAAGCAATTTGAAAAGAGAACATATTGGAGAAACACAGGCTTGCTTGATGGTATTAAGTCTCAGATTTTGATATACTTTCATAATGATTATATGGGGACCCAGGGCTCCCCACTAAGTCCTCAGCACATAGCAGCCTGCATGACCTAGAGGTAAGTTTAAGGTTAACTACCCTTCCCAGAGAGGAGAGAATGTATATATGTTATCATAAACTATAATCTTCTCAAAGCAGTAAACATCCTTGGTAAACATCCTTTCTAGGAGGGTAGTGAAAAAAAACATCACTACACCCCATGTGTATGCTTCATGTGACCCTAGGAGGAACTCTGTTTCCATACCCTAATGGGATGTTCTTTTTCTAAAACCCTTATATATCACCTCTCATTTTCTCATCTCTTTGCAGAGTGCTAACTTCATTCATTCTTTGAAAGCTGCTATCAAAGAAGTCCTTCTGTCTGTAAGTCTCAAAAAAGCGTATGCCTTACTAAATGCAGGTGTGCTCTTTAGTCTTGCGGCTTCACCAATTCATGCCCTTAAGAAGTTAGTTTGTAACAACTGGCAAGTCATGAGCCAGAAGACTGAAGGACCACCAGCAATAGTTGGCATGAGCTCAGGAAAAGGAGAATCTACAGGGGAAATCCCAGGGTGGCTTATAACATCTATGTGGGGAGGGATGACTGCCCTCCTGGATGAGTGGGGATGGCTGAAAGAATATGAGATTGCCCACTTGCTTGACTGTTGTGGAACTCTGTGTGAGTACAGGGATGCTCTGAAAATGCTTATGGGAATAGTATTTAACTAAGATAGGGAAAACATTCTGGCAGCAATTCCACAACCCCCTGCCACCTGTATGGCACAATTGCGGGCTAATGGGAGCTGATAGAATTAGTTTAGCTGGAGAAGTAGAAAAATTTAACAACATTAATGTTCTTTGTTCTGTTTCCATGTCAATTCTAATTAGATCTGGATAGCCATAGCCACATTAATAAAATTAGTACTGTTAAAGTTTAGTAACTTTGAACCTGACAACTCTATGAAGGAAAAAAAAGGGAAAAAAAGAAAAAACATGCTAGCAGCTTTTGTAAGCCTGCAATTAAAAATATATTACAAAACTGAAAGTTTATAATACTTGTGTAAACTGTGGAAGAGTTTAAATGGGATGTTATTTTGACAATGTTTTAAGTTTTAGTCACATTTTATTTTCATCAGAATTTTTATCAAAGTGTTAAAACCAACTTTAGTTTTGAATCAATAGCTTACTCCTGAACTTTAAGTCTGTCTAAGTGTACTCCTAAAATGTAGTAATCCAGAATATATATGTTAAATGCCTGTCTGTCTAAACTGCTAAATTAGTGTTTAACTGAATTTATACTGCTCAAGTATTCCTAACTGGTTGCTGGTTACTAACAAAAGTGTTTCCAAGAGTGAGCTTGGATATTAAGGCAACACTGATTACAGAGGAGATCCTAAAAGCAGTAAAAATAGGGATGTGAAATGATGGAGAGCTTGGAGACAGCCATACCAAAGGAGTAAGAATTGAATCAAATTAGTGAGCTTTATGTTTCTGTTGATATGTCTTAACTCTTTTTGTGTTTGTTTGATCAGTGTATATTTTCATACCTCTGGGTGGTAATATTAAATTAACAAATGAAACTTCTTAAAAGAGCTCTATTCAAATGGCCAAAAATTAAATAAGCACTTATATTGGTACATGAATATTCCTGGAGTCCAAATTAGAAAAGCCAAACATGATTAAAAGTAATATGGTTAATTATAAGAAGATTGTAAAAGCATTATCTAAACTGAAGTATTTAAATGGCTAGTTCCAGTAAGCCATTTTTAAATGGAAAGCTATATTGATATTAATAACAAAAGGTAACTTCATAAAGAGGGAAACCTGTCAGAAGCCACCTCAATCTGCATATCAAAGTGGTAGTAAGGGGAAGATAATTTTGATTCCATTGGGAATTTTTGATTTTCATAAAATAATGGAGAAAGTAGTTTTTCCTATACTGCTAAAGTAAACAAAAAAAGTAGTTTTCTTCCAGTACTACCAAAATTTCTTTGTGATAAACAGTATCTTTCTAAAAGAGAGAACATAGTAAAGAACAAAATGTATAATTTACGTATGTATTTGGGGATTATATAAGAATTCTTAAAGACTTTTAAAGTTCTCACTGTCTATTCTATCCTAATACTGATCTGCCTGGTGATATTGTTGGTTATAATTTTAGTTATTCTTGGAAAACTGTGACACTATGAAAGCAATCAAAATCTCTTAGTTACACTGTTTTGTTCTGATGCCTTTTGAAAAAAGCATGCAATCACCCCATCGTAAACAAAAAGGGACTTTAAAGGAAAAGCAAAGCAAAAGTTTTTGTCTTTTGCCTGTTGATTAACATAATCTTGATAAAGGTGTAAAAGTAAAAAGTAAAGTACTAAAAATAGTTAAGTCCATTTAATATGTTGTAAACTGCATTAAAAGTATTTAGAAAGTGTATAAACTTTATGAGATAGACTTCAATATTGTCAAAAACTCTTGTGCATTCAAACCAGGCCCCAGTATCCTGCATGGTGCCTCTCCATTTGAATTATTGGCTTGGTTGGTCACTATGACCCCTAAAATAATAAAAGATTGACTACACCTCTTGACATGGATTCTGAAGTAGATGGAAAGTATGTTGCAGCTTTGGACTACTGCAGCAGCCAGCAATGGTGCAATATGGCCAGATTTCCAATAGACATTGTGTCCAAATTGGCTGTTTCATAGTGCCAAAGGGCGGTTTGCCCAAGGCCAGTGAAACACTGGAGCTTCTCTCTAGGGCCAGTGGTGCTTCAGCATGCTGGCTGTGTGAAGCATATATCAAGTGAAGCAATAATTACCAGAGTAATGTGATTATAACAATTGACATTATGGCCTGCTCCCATGGAGAGACAACATGTATGATATTGCAAACCTAGAGCTTAGATCTATTAACTGTATAGCTCAAAGAGGAACTTGTATATTGATTAATGCATTGATTAGTATTAAGTACTATTCCTATATATGATGAATGTTATAATATCTCTTCTATTCTAGATCACATGCAGAAGGCTATTGAACATGTTAAAAGTCTTAGTAAACTTAATTCATTTCCTAAGTAATTAATGAACGTGCCTATAAGATGAAAGAATGGCTCTCTTAAGTATTGTCTTTATTTTGCTTGCCATATGCTTATCTTGTTGTTGCCTGTATTGTCATTTTAAGTTTATGTCTAGGGCAGCGCCTCTCCTCATACCTATCCTAGCTGCCCTATGTATAATCACCACTGTGCAGCATTTGAAACTTACAAGATCAAGCCCATCATCTTCAGGAGGATATAGCCTCTGGAGCACTCAGCTTTCCTCATTCCCATGGTCCAGTATGCCATGGCTTGGCCCCTTTTGGGGGCTGATTATGGCCATTAGTAGGACCATATACCTTCAAAATTCTAACTTGTTTATTTCTTCCAGAATCAATGCTTTCTAGAACAAGTCACTAGTCATTTGGGGATTTCATCCAGTTCCAACCATGGTGCCAGACCCATATTTTCTGAACTTCAGTAGAATAGTCAGAGAGTTTCACACTTCATCAGTCAGGTTCTACTGCCCTTAACCAGCAGAAAGCAGCTACAGAAGAATGATCCTTACTTTTCAACTGCCCCTTAAGAACGAGGGTTCAAACTCTCTGAAGGGAAAGTTGAAGCAGGTTAGTATAGGAAACAGGGAAGGTGGCTGGTCAGAATTAAGCCCACCAATACCCTGGTCATGAGGTCCAGTTTGAAAGTCCTACACATTGGATAGTGTTAAATTCCTTGTTGCCATTGCAGAATATGACCCATGAATAAGTTTAGAATACGACCTTTTCATTTAAGATTGAGATTCAATGAAAATCATAATTATATTTTTCCCTTGTAAGGAATAAGTGAATAAGTCCAGCTCTTTATTAGGATATGCTGTATATAATGGTTTAGGATGGTTAACAGTTGAGTCTGTCACCATAGAGCTCATCACTTCTGTCTACGTGGAATGACAAGAGTGAATCCGTGATGTGGGGTGGTTACCCCCTGAGTTGTGCAACTTTACTAACAAGACTAGATATGGAGTAAAGTGTGCTCTCTGGTGGTTCTGCACATTGGATGTTTTTGTGCCAGATGCTGCTACAGTTGTCACTGAAAAACACATAACTGCTTTAGCTGTGGTCTTTTATACTGTTGCTGTGGAATGTGGATGCAATGCTTGTCCTATAGTCAATGTAGGACACTATGTGGAGGTGGATTGTGGGGGCCCAGTCCCCCCTAAGTCCTCAGCACATAGCCTCCTGTGTGAACTAGGCATCAGTTAAAGGTTAACAACCCTCCCCAGAGGGTAGAGAATGTGTAGATGTTATTGTAAACTATAGTCATTCCAAAGCAGTAAACATCCTTGGTAAACATCCTTCCTACGAAGGTAATGAAAACACCACTAGACCCCATGTATATGCTTCATGTGACCCTAGCAAGAACTCTGTTCTCATACCCTATGGAATGTCCTTGTTCTAAAAACCCTTATATATCACCCCTCACTTTCTCATCTGTTTCAGGAGCATTAAATTCATTCATTCTTTGACAAGCAGCTGTCAAAGAAATCTTTCCTGTTCATAAGTCCCAATAAAGCTTATGCCTGACTAAATGCCAGGTGTGTCATTAGTCTCACAGCCTCACCAACTCATGCCATTCAGGAGTTGGGTTGTAACAGATTGTTAATTTTAACTGAAACTATTCAACTCAGTAATATGATGTTCTTGAGCAAGGCCTAGGTGGACTTATATAGATATTGAAAATATTGCTGTTAAACTTTATTCATGCCATAGTCTTACAACCAAATTCAACAAAGGAAAAAAGAGGGACAAAGGAAATAAAGGTATTTGAAAAGGAATTATTATAATAATTGACTGAGTAAAGTAAAACGAGGAGGAGCTTTCAAATTATGAGCGAGAGAAGGAATTGATGCATTTGAGGGTTGTGACAAAATTTAAGAAGTGTGGTTATGACAGAAATTCAGCAGTTGAGCTGGAATTGAGGAGTCATTGTTTGAACAGTGGAATTTTTTTACAGTGGCCAATTTTCAGAAGTATTAAAGTTTCTGGAAATGAGGAAGTCCAGCATCTTCATGGATCAAGTTGTATAAAGGAAAAATCACTAGTGATAAGGAAGTCAATGAACTGTGAGGTCAAGGGGCTATATGGTTGATCAATTCAGATAATAAAGTTACCAAGAATTACGCCATAATTTGGGATTGTTGGGAAGACTGTGAACCAGGGGAAATGACCATATAGTTCAAAAAGAAAAATAATAGGATAGCTTTTGATCCCAGGTTAAAAATTTCAGAGGATGCAGTAGAGAGTTGGTAGGAAAGGAGCAGTTTGAAGTTTACAAAGTAGTTTGGAAATATCCAACTATATTAGGTATTGCACTTGTATAGATTTGTTCCCACTATGTATTATGTTACAATCTCATTCATAAAGAAAATCTATTTGATGACAACTTCAATAAATGTAATATGCTCTGGCAGTGTGTCACTTAGAATAGAAGCTGAGGTGCTGAAATCCAACTCCTGTCAACATTACAAATCATATCATCATCCCTGTAGAAACCCAAATGTGTGGCCCTCTAGCTCTCATTTAGTCATCACATATAATTAGTCCCGAGCTTCTTCAGAGGAAGTTTTCCTGAATGAGGCCCCTGATTAGAGATGTTCATAGAGCCATGAATTTTACTTCATATGTTATAAAAAAATGAAAATTATGTATTGATTTATGTACTGGTTTACTTAATGTTCTCTCTCCCACTAGATTGTAGATTCCTTCAGGTTGGAGAGCAAGTTATTTTTGTCTTCCATTGTTTCCCTAGTAACTCAGTGCTGGCACAAAGCATGTGGTCAAAAAATACTTGTTGAAGAATTAACTGAAAAGATAAGTAAATAAATGCATAAAAAAAGAAAAGACCATTATATAAATAAAAAGCACTGCATGGATATTACTAACTTTATATATTTACATTTAATTACTTATTCCATATTTCTGCCAAAAATATCTGAAGCACCATATAAACAAACACATAATAAAATTGAACAAATATATTGAAGAGAGAATATTTAATAAAATAGCTAGTAATATATCCATTACTTAGCTATAGGATGATAGAAATTGGCCATAATTTGGCTCTTAGCTTCAAAAGAATGAAGCTAAAATGAGAAATGTGATCCCTGTAAGAGTCATAGTTTTCACAGCATTTAAAAAAATCAGTTGCTCAAAAAAAATAGGACTTTTCCTACTAAGACAGAAAATAATATTCCCCACATGTTCTTCATAAAATAGATGCCTGTGACATGTAATAAAATTCTTCGTAATCATTACTACATTGGTTTTATACAACTATCTTTTTTTTTTTTTTTTTGCTTACAAAAATGTTATTTATGTATACATATAAATATATTTTAAGAGGTGCTTAGGTACCCAAAATATTACACGGAACCCACTGGGATTCCCATGTTGCCCACCTCCCACACCTCCCACCACATCCCACACAAACCTCTCCCACAAGTGTGGCCCACCACCCTCATACACTTCAATAAAAACTAATAGACTAATACAGTAAAAATAATTTGTGATTAAAACAAGGAAGGGAATAGGTTTTAGATGTTTTGAATGAGTGAATAAATGCATTATCCTTCTAATATAAAGGTAGAATTATCCCTGGGTAAACATAGTGATTGTGTTTTTCAATAATGCCATGAAAGTTTATAAGAAAAAAATCTATATTCTATTAGAATTTCACCCTGAAGCTTAATGGGATATATGTAACTTCCCTTTAAGGAGTAAGATCTCTTTAATTTTGTAAGATGTGTGTATATTTATTTCTATTACAGTTTTACAGCACTATAAAAATACTATTATTATTGTCAGAATATAATCATTTAATAATATCTATTAAGCAGTTAAGCATTATTTATTAAATTTTTTTTAGATATATTTAACAACAGCTTTTAATGTATGTATTTCTGTTCTACCTTTCATAAATCTTCCCAAGTTCCATTTAGAGTATAACTGTCTTACTTATACTTTACTCCAGTTCCTATTTCCATACCTGGCATATTATATGTGCTCAATGGCTGTTTGTTGATTTTGTGAGCCATTATTTTGTGGTTAAATAAGACATTATTTGTATTAATATCAATAATACTACTTGCCATGAAAATAAACAATTTTTCCATGGGTTAACAAACTTGAAGTTTTTCCGCTTTTATGTACACATCCAAAACAGATGTACCAGTTGGTTGTGAGCATCTTTCATCTATATGGTATTTCAAGGTCCCACATGATTTCCATCCTGTGGGACCACACACCTCAGCCCTTCCCATTTCGGGAGGGGATTCTCCAGACAATTAAGTCTTAGGCATCTGTTGTTCAGAACTAATTAACTTCTTTCTAGGCACTTAGCTTGGTATATTATTAAGTCAAAGGGTTGCTGATGCAAAATACCAGAAATCAGTTGGCTTTTATAATGGGTTTTTATTTGGGGTAGAAGCTTACAGTTACCAGGCCATAAAGTGCAAGTTACCTCCCCCACCAAACTCTACTGCCATGTGTTGGAGAAAGATGGCTGCCAACGTCTGCCAAGAGTTCAGGCTTCCTGGGTTCCTCTCTTCCCAGGGCTTGTTTCTCTCCAGACTTAGCTGCCTTGCTCTCTCCACAAGGCTAGCTGTAGACTATCAGGCAACCGGCTCTGTCTCTCTCCCCAGGGCTCGATTTTCTCCGGGCTCAGCTGCTCTGCTCCTCTGTGTGCTTACTTCCTGGGCTCTATCTGAAAACTCCAACTTCCCTTCTCTGCAGTGTGGTTTCTCTGTGAGGACCCACTCACCAGGGGGCAGGGATTCAATGTCTTACTGATATGGCCCAATCAAAGACTTAATCATTGTTTAATCAAGTAAAAGTAAAACCTCTGAATCCAATACACTTTAATACACCCAGAGGAAAAGACCAGTTTACAAACATAATCCAATATTTCTTTTCAGAATTCATCAATAATATCAAACTGCTACACATGGTAATAGTTATATGTTGTTCTTGGGAGAACTGAGAAAATAGCCAATCAAAAGTTCTGTGTTCTATATTTTACACAAGAGCCCCAGGTGAGAAAATCTCCCTTGGAATCCTCTATATCCTGCCTGCAGAAGAAGCAAGACAATGAATGAGACACACCCACTTTTTCAAAGCCTCAGAAAAGTAAAATGCAAAATTTCTACTCATTACATTAGAAAGAATTTGTCACCTGGCAAAAGCAATCTCTTGCTGAGATTCTACACTCTGGAAAGGGGAGCAAGAATATTGGTGCAAAGCTAATTGCCCCTACATTATTTTATTGTGCACTAAGCTAAGATAAAAAAATAATACCAATAGCATCTTCTATGTGCAAAGCCTTGCAGTAGTTTTTCTATGTAACCTAACAAATTTTACAAGATAATGATTATTTAAACCCAGATATACTGGCCTGCATGTTCCATTCAGTTTCTAATGCCTACACTGATTTGCTAGCATAATTAGAAACCAACACAGAATTAAGAAAAGTGCATTCACTAAGTTTTATCTTCCTATGAACTTAGGGGAAAATGCTAATATTCTATTTTATTAAAGGGAAAATTTTAGTCCTTGCTAAAAGTTCCAATTCACTAAATACTAATGTCTTTGGGAATGTAATTTGAAAAAGAGCAATCTAAAAGTATGTCAAGAGGGACAGATATTTTATAGTACTGACTTGTGAGAGAAATTTTCATATTAGATGTTCTTTTCATTACTCCCAAGTAGCAACAGAAAACTGCTTTTAAAAATTTCCAAAAAATACACAAAGACATAAAATAAAAAAATAAAATTCTCTTTTGGCTTCAGTCATCTTCCCCCCACCAATATCCTATTCCACAGTGGAATCACTATTAAGGTGGTGTGTATACATGTGTTTGTGTCTAAGTGTACATTTAACAAAATGGAGTATTCTATGCAAATTATGCAAACTTATCTTTTGAAAAAAAAAAGCCTATCTTAAGATTTTTTTTGTTATGGCATATATAATCCTATAACATAAATATATAAACATAATAATTTTCCCTACTGATGGACATTTAAGTTGTTTCTATTTTTTTGTTATGATGATGTATGAGTTTGTATATTTTCATGCAGTAAACATAATTCTGTGTATGTATATACTAACGTTAGTGTAATAATCTCTCCTTTTGATAGATAATTAAATAGATTCTATTCTTTCAGTAATGACAGTGTTGCAATGAGCATACTTGTAAATGCATTTGTTGCACTGTAGCAGTTTGATATTGTTTAGGAATTCCAAAAATAGATATTGGATTATGTTTGTAAACTGGTCTGTTCATCTGGACATATTAGATTATGGGCGAGGACTCACAGAGAAACCGCACCATAGAGAAAGGAGGTTAGAGTTTGAGCTAGAGCCCTGAGAAGTAAACACACAGGAGAAGAACACAAAGGAATAGAGACAGCTCCATAGACATGGCAGAGGCCCCAGGAAGTGGGAGAGCCTGATAGTCTACAGCTGACGTTGTGCAGAGACCAGAGCAGCTGAGCCCTAAGAAGAATGAGCCCTGGGAGAGACATGAGACTTATCCCAGCCTATGGCTGAGATTAGAAGAAGTTGGGACCACAGAGCCTTGGGAGGAGGAGAAAGACTGAACCCTTGCAGACATCACCCACCATCTTGGGTCAACACATGGTAAGAGACTCTGGGTGAGATCATACCTCTTATGGTGCTTGAGTTGGACTCTTTAGGGCCTTGTGACTGTAAGCTTCTATCCCAAATATATACCCTTTACAAACATCAACTGAATTCTGGTATTTTGCATCAGCACCCCTTTGGCTTACTAATACAGAATTTGGTACTAGAGAGTGGGGTCATGCTTTTGCAATTACCAAAATGCTGGAATGGTTTTATAAATAGGTAAGGGGTATTTTTTGGAGGAATTGTGAGATGCTTAATGGAAAAATCCTAGAGTGCTTTGAAGTCTTTTTATGATGACTTAGAAGTAAATGATGAAACTATTACAGGAAACTGGAGGAAAGGCTATCCATCTTTTAAAGTTTCAGACAACTTACCAAGATTAACTCCTGATATTTTATGGAAGACAGAATTTGAAAATGGTGAGCCTGGGCATTTAGCTGAAGAACTTTCCAAAGTAAACTCAGAGAATGCAAGTTGGCTTCTCCTTGCTTCTTATAGCAAAATGCTAGATGAGAGAGATAAGCTGAAGACTGAATTGTAGGACACAAAGAAAACAAACTGATTCTGAAAATTTCAGGTTTCTGGAAATCAAGCTCCCAGATGATAGTGCCCCATTTAAGGACTTAACTAAACTTGGAACTTGTAAATCAGGATTGAAGATGCAATTATCTAGGAAAGGCTTGTGGAAAGTCTTACTGTCTGATGGCTTAGACCCCTGCTTCTTGCATGCTAAACCAACAAGATTTTTGAGAGAGCTGTATGACCAAAACCACAGTCAGTTTTCACTTAAAGGACATGGAAGGGAAGAGATTGAAGGGGAAATGACTTCAGGAGGAAAAACATGGAAGCTGGAGTCTGGAATTAAGACATCTCCTTGGGCCAAGGAAAGAACCCCACCCATGTATACAAAGAGGCTGAATTTGCCCCAGCAGTTGAAGAGGGTGGGTGTTCCCATGTTCCTGCCTAATGTTCAGGGAGAGTTTTGCCTCCCCAGGGTACAGAGAGGGTAGAGCACATTCCCCTAGGATTAGGGAAGTCACCACCTGATGGTATAAATATATTGTCTAGTGCTTGTTTTTTTAATTTTTTTCTTTAGGATAATAGAGAAAGATTTACCTTTCCTTTAGATATCCAGATTTTGGACTGAAATCTACTTCAGTATCCTTTATGGTACAATGAAAGTTCTGTCTTTTGTGGCTTTATCTACACTGAGAAAGCATTGATAGGAAGGAAGGTAATATTTTGAACAACTACTCTACGTTCAGGAATATTGATAGGCACTCTCCCTCATTTTATCTCACTTATTCTCATATAATACTCACAAAAATCTTGTGAGGTTGATACTAATTTTCCTATTTTTAGATAACATTTTATACTCCTTGATAATTTAATTCCTCCCTTTCAAACATCAGAACTACTACTTATAGTACTACTTGCTTCACTTTCAGTTAGAAAATGTGATTTCATGTGTATGTAACTGTGGCAGTTTGAGATTATTTTGTGAATCACAAAAAGAGAAAGATTATGTTTGTAAACTAATCTATTCCTCTGAGTGTGATACCCTTTGATTACATTATATACAGCTCAGGGGGCTTTGATTAGATTATTTGATAGAATTGCTTTGGGCTTTTGATTGGATTACGTCAGTGGGCATGACTCAGTTTGAGTGTCCGTCCCCTATCTGGGTCTGATATAAATGGACACTCACACAGACAGACACAGGAAGACAGAGCTCTGTCATTTTTTAACCTGCCACCTGACAGAAAGAAGGTTCAAACAGCTGAGCCCCCAGGGAAAGATGAGCCATTTGCCTGATAGCTTATAACTGAAATTAAGAATAGACCAGAACAGCTAGACTGCTACAGGAGGCCTGGAAAGAAACAAGCCCTATGCCAGGAGAGAGAGGACTACAGGATCACTTAAGCATGAAGCCTCAAGAGGCTGAGCCCACAGAGCTCAAGAGGAAAGGGTGAGCCCGGAGGGGAAGGCAGAGACCAGCCAGAGATCTGCAGCCACTTGCTTCACCATGTGGCAACATACCAGGATCAACAGTAGCTGACTTTGGTGAGACAGCATCTCTTATGATGCTTCTTTAGGACCTTGTAAATTAAGCTTTTATCCCAAATTAACCCCCTTTATAAAAGCCAACAGATTTCTGTTAATTTGCATTGGCATCCCTTTTGCAAACTAAGACAATAAGTAAATGCATGAAAAACAAACTTATTTGTTTGCAAATATATTTAAATAATGTTACATAGCAAGCTGAGGCTGAGGATTAGACAAATATCATTTCACTTGCTAACTCCATTGCTTACCTACTTGGTAAAGAAACGTAAGTTGCCTAACTTCTTTGTGTCAAAGTTTCTCCAAAGGTAAAGTGGAAATAATAATATTTATATAATATGATTGTTGGAATGATTAAATATGAAAAATACTAAGGGGCTGAGTAGATATACATCAATATCATCTATTGTTAGTCATAAATTTTCAAGACATCTAGTCAAAAATTAATGCAAGTATTGGTATTGTAGAACTCTTTTTTAGAAATATCATTCTTCTAAAAAAAACTGAAGGAATTTTGAGGCAAACAATATTTTGCTATGAATATTATTTTACCAATTCCAATTTAAAATAATAACAAAAATAATTCTTTTGAAGAAAGAGTTAAATATTAAGAATAGTTCAGAGTGAGAGGAACAGAATAAAACAATGGCTAAATCTGGAACTTACAGGGATTTTTCATCAATAAAATATTGAAGTTTTCTTTTTTCACTGTTTAAATGTTCAACATATTTAAGTAATGCTTTAGAGATATCCAAAACTACAAAATTTTCTGGCATGTGGGATAAAACATTCATTTTGTTTTTTATGTCTGATGGTTTGGAGCTATTGAATACATATATAATCCAAATTTCATTTAGTTTTGAATATTTGCTTCAAAAACTATTCTCTCTGCTACAGCTATTCATTCTTTTGTGCATTCTTTCAACACATATTTCATGTCATCTAACTAGCAAATTAAGAAATACATTTTAATAAATTATTCAAATATAAATTGCTTTTGCATTTGAAGCATAAAAATGTGATTGATCAGATGCTGCCAGAATGTTATATGGGGTATAAAAATTAAATAAATAGAATTTTTAATTGGTGAATCTCATAAAAATTAATTATCCAGATAAATTGAATATATTAGATCCTAAAAAAAAAAAAATGCCATCTAAAAATTAAGGTCGTTAAATAATTTATTTTCTTATATGTTTGTCAAACTGACAAAATTTTCCAGCCAATATTTTATAAGTGAATTGTATTAGAAAATATCTTGACTCTATTGTTTTAAATCTCCAAGGTTAATATTTATCAAACTGTCGCATACATTCACTGCCATCTGACATTTCTATTGTAATAAAGTGACCAGGGAAACACACACACACACACAAAAAGTCTAAAGTAGGCATTGTGGTAAACACAGAGATAAGCCATTAGGATCCCCTTCAAAAAAAGAAAAAACCAAATTGCTGTCCAGCTGTGAGGTGTGCAGTCAGCTGGAAGCCACCAGCTGTCACCTCTTTCAAGTTCTACCTCAGCTACTATTAGGGCAATCCCCACACAACAACTGAGCCACGCAGGGGTATAAGTTGCCTAGCAGTTTTCACCCAATGTGGGACTTTTCTAGTGGTCAGTCTATACTCCAGAGCTTCATCATACTCCAATAGACTTGATCAGGTCTGCTTCTTGGTCTGATGGCTCCCTCTTCTCAATCTTACTTTATCTCCTTTTCTTTCACAGATATTACTGCCACATAAATCTTTTCCATTCCTAGCCATATCTCAGCCTCTGTCTTCCAGAGACCCAATCAGCTCAGGATGTGAACCAAATGTTTTTCCAACCACATTATTACGTTTGAAAAATGAGGTAATAACTCCTCTAACAGTATGTTACCATAGCACCTAAACTAAAATATGCTTGAGTATAACTTCATTTTTTCCCCCAGCATTAGGAAAATTATACCTGTTTTAGCCATTTGAATGCCTGGTTTGTATCTCCACAGAAGCTGATGACCAGGTATTTCTCAATACTTTTCTTGCTTTGCCTACAAACTCATCACAGACTTTCAAGGGCCTCCAGAACAGGCATCTGCTGCAAACTGAATGACTGGCCAAATATTCACATTAATATTTCTGTGTGTTAATAATTATTTCTTGTTACTCAGTTGCTCATTACCTCTCCCATCTTTCTTTCTCTTTTATTGTTTCTACAATTATTTCAACTGGTGTATGTTTGGAGAAAGACAGTCTTTTTTGTTGGTAGTTTTGATGCTCCCAGTTTGGAGTGTATCCTCATTCTTAAGGTAGACATCGCCCTTCTTTGCAAGAGATGATAAAAAACGCTTGCTATTTGCATTTGGAGTAGATGGAAGATAGAATCCTGGTGATGGTTACATATACAGAAAGACTCCAGGGATCAAATGTAGTGGTCAGGGGATACGCATTTTATTCTATATCCCAAGGGATGACATGGAAGTTCTAGCTACCATTTTTCTTACAACAAAACAAATACAGCAGACTAGGTCAGGGTCAATAATATCCACAATGGTGGCATCAGTGCTGACAAGGAATTGCTTGGCATTGAGAAGGAAATTGATATGAGTCATCCAAAACTTTATATTCTTTTATTTTCCATGCATATATGCATTAATTTATAAATTTACCATATATCTCAGATGCTTATTAGATGCCCATTATAGGGTAATTAATGTTGACCCTGAATCTTTCAAGAAGATTTTAGAAATGGTGCTGTAGACCAAGTTGAAGCTAGGTATTTGGTTGAACCATAACGAAGAAAGTGAACATAGTTATTCCTTCTTTCATGTTATGTTGGGGACTATGAAAAGTAAAAGGATAATTACATGTGGTAAGGTCAAGGCTATTGTACAGAAGGTACAGGATGCTATGGGAGCACATAGGAGAGGTCCTAACACAGATAATGGGGAAATTGGGCAGTGGGTGTTTGATATAAAACATGACCACCGAATTGAGAATTTAAGAGGTGAGTATATAGGGTAAGAGTATCATGTACGAAAGAGAGTAGACTGTTCCACACAGAGGGAACAGTAGGTGTGAAGTCCTACAAGTCAGAAGGAGCTCTTCTCCCCTTATTTCCCATTAACAATTTCTCCGAAAAGTCTTGTGGGATAAAGAGAAAGTAATGCTAGGTAAGTACATTAAGATAAGAAACAGCCTGATCCCTTTCTAAATTGGCCTTTATTGTGTATTGCTTCTGTAGAGTGATCATGTGGTTCTCTGTGCCTCCCTTGCTAAAAAACACCTCTTCATCCTTGAAGTTCTAACTCATGTCACCTCATATATGAAGAATTTCCCGATGCCCCAACAAAGATTGAATCATTTCTTCCACTGTATTTTTGAGGATAACATGCTATTCAGCATAAAGTACCAAAAGAGTTATACACGTGCACTCTTGTTGGAGGGGAGCTGTTAATGTTGGCACACAGAAAGTAGCATAACACTACATGATGGATACAATTGAACCTCAGGCTATAAGCAGAAAATGATACTTTCATAGGAAGGGGCTTAAAAAACATTATGATAGAGAGTGGAAGAACACTGGTGTGACAGAGCCAGGCACAAAATACTCAAGCAGGAGGGACAAAGAGCTACAGCAGCTATCTGCCTACCAGCCAGTTCACATCAAGCAGCAACTAATGAAGGCAAATATACCCTTCTCTAATTTTATTACACGAAGATGATTACTCGCATGAAAAGGGACTAAGGTATTCTGTCATTGTCAGAGGTGATCCAAAAACCAAAGCCAATTCCAGGCCCACTAACAAAAGATGCAAAAACATCTTGGTACTGCAAACAGAAATATATTGTGGAAGAGGACTTATTTTGTCCACACCTGTCAAGGATTTTCAATTGCTTCTAGAAATGGACAGCTAGTGATTTCACAGTATATTATTTACTATTCATTATATGCAATATTGTAAAATAACATATATATTTCTAATCAGAGAGTTTGCATGTAGCCACTCATGACAAGGACATTTTGGTTTTTCCTCTCCTCAAAAAGTCCCTAGTCAGAAAAAATAAGTTAGTATTATTTAGTTAATCCTACAAAAATCCTTTTAAGATTCAAGCTTGTGTTATCCAACATGGTAGACCCTTTATAAAAATTCTAAGTTAAGGAGGTCTACCTCTGTCATGGTTTCCTCAATATATATACATATGACAGTATTTTGTTCATATTTTTATCCAAGAATAATTGCTCTATATGTGTGCATATGTATGTATGTACACATATGTATATGTATGCATAGGCATATATGTACCAGTATGTAAATATTGATATATATGTACTTATATATGTATATATAGAAAGAGAATATTTTATCATGCATTGGATTGTGAGAGTCTCAAATTTCAAGGGACTTCACTTTATGTGCTTTCATAGATCTAGTATGGTTTCAATCATTCAATTTTAGATGGGTAAATAAATAAATGTATGTATGGACTCATGGTCAAAAATTATATAGCATAGGAATTCATATGGGTTTTAAAACACAGATTGAAAATAGTGTCATTAAATTATATTATGAGATATTTAAGTAGACTTAGAGGAAACTAAATTCCCAAAATAATCAGTGAGAAATCATTCTTTGCAGATGGACCTGAGTAATCTCTGACAATTATGCAGAATGACAGCTGACAGAGCATATCATGTTATCCCATTCACATGAAAGAATATGAAGATCACTTTGTCTTGCTATACTTCTATCCCTGAGGTGTGCTGTATGATGTTTCTTTGGAAGTAAGAACAGAAAGCAGAGCTTAAAGCAGTTATATGAAGAAGACTGTGGTGAAGGTGTCAAAAGTAATTCATGGATTTGACTCTTTATCTAATAAATATATTTCTAAAGTATCTACAAATATGTTTTTCAATGGAATATTTTTGTAATTGGATCATATTATAAAGTCATTAAGGAAGCTTACAATATGAACAAATTCTCTGAATTCTCTTGGAAAATGATTAATAACCTCTTAATTTACTACTACATATTAATCAAGTTTTCTTAAGAGAAGAAAATCATGTTATTCATACATCTTCTGTGACTATATGATATACATATCTACATAGACACAGTATATACCAAAATTAAAATATTGGGAAAAGTCAATCTCTGTTACAGGCAATAATATATTATAAATATGAAGCCAGATCTCTCTTTCATTATTTGTGATCTTAACATATTCATTTCTTTGCTTTCCTCCAACACACTAATCATATTATTGATGCAGGACTTTTGCACTTGCTTTTCTTTCTGCCTAGAGTTCTCTATCCTCAGAATTCAGAGTCCTCACTCTCACTTAATTCAGGTTCATATTCCAGCTGCACCAAACTCCTTTTCTGACCACTTTCTTTAAACAAGAATTCACCACTCCGCTACACAACTAGCCTCTGAACATTGTTTTCCTATTCTTGTCTTTTCAAAAGCATGTTACCCATATGTTTATTTATTGTTGGTCTATCTCACTAGAATTCAATCACCATAAAGGCAGCTACTCAGATTTACTACTGTGCTTAGAACAATGCCAGACCCATAGTAGAGGCTCAATGTACATCGAATGATTGAATGAAAATGTCTAAAAAAAAAAAAAACTGTCATTATCCTCCTTGTAAATATTTCACCAAGTTTGATGAACTATTACCTCAACATTAGAGGATTTTTATTACTATTCAGGATTTATCCAAATAAGTTAAGTCTCAGTATAGGATATTTTTGAAGGCACACAAGATATGTTATGAATAAATAGTAATATTGCTATATGAAAAATCATTATACACTATAAGATATTTTGCACTTTTACTGAAAATGGTATTGCTTTTCAGAATTTACCATGAAGGAAATGGTTGATTTTCTCACAATAATTTCCCCCTATAACAATGAGATTTAACTCTTTGGTAATGAAGTACTTTAAAGAGCTAATGAAAAATATGGAAATTCTTTCCACCAAAGTGTATTTCAGCAAGCACATTTAAAACGTGATGCATTCCATTTCAAAGAACCTGGATGCAAGATTAAGCAACATAGCCATTGTTACAGTTTAAAGCTCTTGTGAATCCCAAAAAAGATCATGTTCTTGGAGATAATACATTCCTGTGTACTGGGGACCCTTTGATTGGGTTAGAGTCAGTTATGGGATCTCTTGGTTCGATCATGTTTGATTAGATCACTTTAGGGTATTTGGTTGGACTACTCCAGTGAGGCGTGACCCAGGGTGAGTCTTGGACCCCTTGTTGTAGTCTTAAATAAATGGAAAACTGAAAAGCAGAAATACACAGAGAAAGAGAGCTACCATTTTACCCTGCCATGAAAGAGAGGACATCAGGATTGTCTACAGGTACAGAAAGACAGAGAAATCCTGAGAGGTTGAGAGTGACAGTGGCTGGAGTTTGGATCAATGCAGAAGCTGAAAGTGAAGTGACAAGAAGAGAAAGAAAAGCCATTTAATTGACCTTCCACAGCTGCAACTTGGCAAGACAGCATCTCTTGATGATGCCTTGATTTGGACATTGTCATAGCCTTGGAACTGTAAGCTTCTACCATAATAAATCCCTATTGTGAAAAACAACCCATTTCTGGTATCTTGCATTCATTGGCTGGCTTTGGCAAACTAAAATAGCCATAGACTCAGAAAGTTTAATATTCGAAAGAATACTTAGGAGCCCCAAGTCTAAACCTTTCACTTTATAAATAAACATATAGAAACAGAGATTTAGTATGGCTTCTGGAAGTCCACACAACTGGAAAGTGGTAGATCAAGATTTTAATAGGGCATAAATCTATTTATTTTTTATAATATTAATATCAAAAGATTTTCAAAATCAAAATTTCTGACATAATACCATGCACATGTGCTGAAATCAGTACAGATGTTGAAAGTCTCTGAAGTATGGAAACTGTCAATACTACAGAAAAGAAAGACCCACTAGGTCTTGCATTTTAATAACTGCTTTTCTAAAGTGCTCCATAACAATTTTTATCAGTATTTGACTGTCTAGTCATTTATATTCCTTCAAGCTCTTGTAAATCCTCTCAATAAGGTATGTTATTACATATGTCAGATGAGTGCTTTCAAAAAATATTATGTCTATTCTGTAATAAATATGTGAATTGCTTGACAAATGAATGATGCAACACTACTTTTTTCTTAGCTTGATTTGTTGGAGCAAACTTACATGCATGCCTTCTCATTTTCTTAAATATTACTTATGGGTTTATTTGTGTGTGTGTAATTGTATACATATGCATTTGGGGTTATTAGTTGTTTAATAGCACAACATTTAGAATATCTTTCAAAAGATGCAAAAGTCAATAATAAAAAATTGAGGCTTGATTGAAGTATATCTTTGTACAGAGTTTTGTTTCAGAAATAGAGTTCCTACTTATCCCACATCAACCAATTCCACTATTATAAAACATAAATTATAAGCACAGCTTTTAAAAATTAGCTAACAAAATTATTTCTCTTTAGTGTCCACTCTAATTATTCTGTATAACACTTAAGTGTAGCTGACAGTTTGGTGGCAAACTTTAATTAATTAGTTTTTTATTGTGGGTAAAAATCAAAATTTTCACAATACATACCAATATTTGTAAAATGATATATAAATATATATGCATATATGTGCATTTGCTTACAAAAATGTTATTTATACATATATAAATATATTTTAAGAGGTGCTTAGATTACCTAAAATATTACACAGAACCCACCGGGATTCCCATGTTGCCCACCTCCCACACCTCCCACCACATCGCACACAAACATCTCCCACAAGTGTGGCCCACCACCCTCAATGGACTTACACATCCTGGGGCCTTGAGGTGGCAAACTTTAAAAGGAGAGAACAAACATCTCTCAAATAACTCAACTCAAATGTTATGGAAAGTAATGGGTAGAGTAAATTATTGGAAATAATTCTAACCTAATAATAATGTCACAGATTTCAATATGAATGAGTCATAATTTTTTCAGTGACGTGACCCCTCTAAACACTATTAATACACTTGATAAAAAAACATTAATTAAACTTTTTTCCTTTAACCTGCTCTTAAAGCATAAAATTAAAATCCAGGAAATGGTACTGAAAGTGATATATGAAGGGATTATAGTCTAAAAGCTTGAGAAAGTTTACTGTTGTCTTTAAAAGAATTAGTGCTGAGGAAAAAAGAAAACATACCTATAATAATCTAGGATTAAAGTTTAGATAGTGTTTACTTGTGAGTATTTGGAGATGTAGGAGAACAAAAATGGGAGACAAGTTAAAGTGCATGTTTATCAATTTTAAGGATGTAAAAAAAAAAACCTTGGGAAGCGGCTGTGGTTCAATCAGTAGGGCTCCTGTTTACCATGTGGGAGGCCCCGGGTTCGGTTCCCGGGGCCTCCTGGTGGAGGCAGGCCCACCCGCACGGCGTGGTTAGCTGACCCAGTGAGCACAAGCAGCAAGGGGGGATAAATGAATAAATAAATAAAATCTTTAAAAAAAAAAAAAAAAAAAAAAACTTAAGGAATCATTGAAAATATGGTATATGATGATAAAACTAAAATGATAGAAATAAATCCAAATATATAAATCAACACAATATATGTAAGTGGACTAAACTTAACAGTTAAAAGGCAATCATTGACAACTTGGATAAAGTAAATACAAATTTCAGAAATATGCCATTGACAAGAGACACAACAAAATCATACAAATATGGAAAAATTTTAAGTTAAAGGATGGAAAAAGACATGTGAAACAAAAACTACTTCAAAGATATTGTCACAATATTATATTAAGATACAATAGGCTAGAGACAAGAAAAAATACCTGTGGTAAAAAGATTAAGGAGTTAATTCACTAAGAAGAAACATCAATTTTAAAGATTTTATAATTTAATAAACTCTAAATATATGAAGCAAGGCATGAACTAACTACAGGGAGAAGCTGAAGAATCACCCACAATGGGATTTAAAAGCATTTTTTCTATTATTGCTAAATCAAGCAGATAACAATTTAACAAGGATATAGAAGAACTGGACCACTAATTAATGAATTTAGTCTATTTAAAATATTTACTGTTCTGTATCCTGCAATTAGAGAGTGCACATTTTTCTTAACACTCAAGGAACATTTCCAAAAATGGATCATTTATTAGAAAAAAAATACTCAAATATTAAATAATAATTACCAAAAATATCATCATCTCTTACCACAATACAATAGTACAAATTAATAGTAAAAACTATAAATTAAATATCTTTATATATTTGGAAAGTAAAAATAATATTAAAAATGGAGTTAAAGAATAAATTATTAAATAATATATAAAACTGAATAACTGTACAATCCATGATAAATAGTGCATGATAAATGTTTCAGCATTATATAACTTGACAATGACTAGGAAATTTCTGTCTTATTTTAGAGGTACTTGCTAAGTCAATAAGCTTAGTCACTCAAATAGCTAAATATCAATATGGGAAAAAATGGCTCTTCATATTTTTAAAAATCAGTGTTACTACATTGGCATGAAAACACTCAAGATTTGGTGCAAATGTTTTAATCAAGTGCTGTGGAATTGCAAAAGTAGAGTAACTAGCATTAGAGGTTGGAGGGGAGAGAGATTTTGGAAGGTTTCTATGATTATAACAGTGGTTCTCAAACTTGGCAGATCATAAGAATCATCTGTGCTTACTCCAAAACCTGTTGAACTAGACTTTGGTAGGAATTATCTTTTAATATGTTCCTCAATTTTGATCAGCCAGCTTTGGAAAGTACTGGATCATTGACATTTGCAATCAATCCTGCAGTAGTAATAAGGGGCAGAAAAGAGATACAAATATGCTCAGATAAGAAGCATGGTTTTAAAGAAGGAAGGAGACCAGTTAGACTTTACATTGTAGAAAGAAAAACATGCCAGCAGTGAGAGGAAAGTATAAAGGTGAGAGAGAGAGGATATCACCTGATTTGGGAGTTTATTTCAATGGGCCAAGAGAGAAATAATGAAAGTTTGAGCTAGGAAAGTTTGAGCTAGCAATACTGGCAGTTAGAAAGGTAACTATTCTTTGATATAGTGTAGCAATATACTTGGGGTTGGTAGTACCTTAGGTGCTTTTGATAATGAAACATTGTATAACCTCTAGCATGGCTTCACTAGAAAGAAAATCCTTACAGCAGACCCTGTTCTATACTTGCTGGCTATTCAAGTAACCAACCACTCATATACATGGAGATGAAACATACACCAATGGATGCAGGATTCACCTTGCTTTAAAAGTCTTTAAAAGACTCATTTGTGACAGGAGCCAATATATCTCATAACATTTCCAGCAGACAGACCTTCCAGGGTACTTGCAACTTAAATGCTGAGTCACTACACTCAAGGAAATCCAGTGCATTTAATATCTAATCAGTTATTTCTTTGCATTTCCATCTTCTTTTCTTTTAGTTAACATGTATTATTTCAGTTCTAAGAAAGACAAAAACCAGTTATTTTCTAAGTAATAACGTGATGGTAGATCATTCTAGAAAGTATTGGTGGGAAAGGATCTCAATCATACTGTTGGAAAAGCTTATCAGTTAGTAACTAATGCAATAATTTTATCTCTAGACAACTATACAAATTCAGTCTTGAGCAAATGCTTTATTTATGAAATCATGATTCACAAAACAGAGAAACTAGCAAAACTGAAAAATATAACAGTAAGGGAAAGGTCACCTATTCTTTAAAACAAAGAAAAAGGAAACTACTTGGGAAAAGTGACAATACAAGACCAAAGGTCTCAATGTATTTTCTGTTGAATTATTGCTTCCAGCTTTATTCAAAAGAAATGGAAAGTAGAAAAATTGAAGAATCAGGTTTGGCCCTCAACTCCTAGTTTCTGCCGTCACTAAACAAGTCTATCAACCATAATCTCAGAAGATCCGCATTCTCAAGAATCACTGAGCAAACCTGGCTTGAAGTAAAACAATAGTTAAGCAATCTCAGCACATTAAACCCCCATTTTTAGAGTTAATTAGGCTAAACCAGATTTCCAAACATGGAGACACATTGTTAAACATTTTATTTATCTTCATAATAATTGAGATTGTGAAATCATCACCATCACTATGGAGTGTTGCAGACACTGTGAGCTGCTCAGGTATTCCTTCAAAGAAGGACTTTGAATCCTCTTGGCATCCTGCTAGGAATCCTGTTGACAGATGGCTTTTAGATTTCAGCCTCTTCAGAGTTAACCTCAGCTGCAGAGAGCTGCGCTGACTGAGGACAAAACCGTTTCCAGGGCAGCCCATATTCTATGATTGAAGCAGCAGGGATAGGAATGGCCAATCGTTCTGGTCCATTGTGAAACAAATCTGATAATCCATTTCAGCTTTAGAGCTTCCTGTCGGTTTTGCTGAGGCAGTTGTTAGGCCTGCATCACCGTTGATATTGCCTTATGCCCAATCCTACTTCCTTCACCTCCTGTCCACAGGTGTTGATTCCAAGGACTCTCCCTAATAAATATTCTGTACATTAAACTCATTATTCTAGCTGCTTCTGGAAGATTGCCTCTTGCAACACCCAGTGAGAGTAGGAGATTAGAGAGGTTGAATACATCTGCCAACATTGCATAGTCAATTCATGGTTGAGCCAGGCCTCAAACAGTCTTTTGACTCTTTGCCATATAACGATGCGTGGTAAAAAACCTGAAATAAATGCTGAGGGTGAAAAAAAGTGCTTCCTATGACATATACACTCAGAATCAATGTAGATTCTCATAAAAATTCATCCATTTCCAGGAAGAGAATATCCTACAATGAATACTTACAAATTTCAGATGAATAAAAATGAAGAACAGTATATTTATATGTCAGCCTTTCGTTATAAAAACCATGAATTTATTTATAGACAAATTTTCTCTTTTTACTTAATTTGAAATCACTTTGTAAAGCTTCCAATTGATCCTAATGCATTTGTGTTTTCAGCCCCTGTTACAAGACACAAACTGCACTAGTCCACACACACAGACACACAAAAAAACACCCATGCTTTTGAAACACCGAGTGCTATTTAAGATCCATTCATTTGAGCAGAGGTGCTAAAAGAAGAGGAATTATATGATGTTGGGTAAAAATGACAAGACAGGGAGTTTGATAAGGTAAAGAAGGAGCAAGTGCAAACAGTGTGTCAGCATTAAGCTATTGTTTGGAGTCATGTGGTTAAAGAACAGGTGTTAGAACTTTCGTTCACAAACAACATAATCCACTCTAGTCAATTTAAGCAGAAAAGAATCTTTAGGTGGATTTAAATGGTCAGACTTGTACATGAAATACATAAAATAAAGCCCAATCCATACCTCAAAGTGCTCCAGGGAGGATCTTGCTCCTCTGCCCCTGGGCATAGATACTGCAGCTTGTACTACTGAGGTAGGACACTGGATGCTGGAAGCACTGCTTCTACCTTCTCAGAACGACAGACACTTCTAAGAAAATAGATCCCATGCTGTTCCTACATTCTTAGTCTGCTTACTTCTTTGCTTCAGACTTTTAAGCAAAGTCTGAGATGGAGTGACTGACTAGTGAAGTCTATATCACATGCGTGGAAGGACTGGGCAAGTGAGATTCTGGCTTCTCCCTTAGGAGAAATTCCACAGACATTGGAAGTGTTTTCCAAAATTGATCACAAATCATGGCAAATATCGATACGGATCACCCCAAACTTTCCTGCCGATAGAGGTTATAAAGAAAAAATAAGTCTGTTTAAAGAGGTTGAACTATTCACTTCAACCTACTAACTAGGCCTGTGGGGTTAGGAGGGGCCAGCTGTTAGGGAATATAATGAAACAAAGATGTAGATATGGTGACTTTGTTAGGTTTGGGACTATCAGCAATGCTTCACAAAGTAAAAGCAATGTGAACTATGTAGGAAGATGAGACGATTTTGGCAAATTGGAAAAGTGGCATGGTGTGTGAGTGTGTGAGTGTGTGTGTGTGTGTGTTTATGTGTATGATATGAGGTTGCTGAGAAATAAAAATCAAGAGCAGAGGAAAGAGTTTGGTGAAAATAGGGGTAGTACTTGGTAAAAGTTAGGTAATATGATCTAATTAGATTAAGAAAGGATGAGCCACTGAACAAAAGCAAAAGCAGTCACAGGAATGGACTGTTTTCCAGGGTATAACTCTTCATTTTAGGTTTTCAGGGTGAATCAAAAATCATACTGCCCTTTTTTATCAACTTGATATACTGTAATAAAAACTTGGCTTATTTTTTGTACAAAGTCATAACCATTTAGCTTTATGACCACTTTACCACTTAGCTGTGCCCGCTGACAGGTTTGCCCCAAACATGTTTCTAGGGTCACAAGAAGAGTCTAAACATGGCAAAGAATGCTAACTGGTATGAAATATTCCTACCTGTGAGACAAGTGGTAATGGAGTATTGGAAAGGAATGGATGGAAATGTTGCTGAATGAAAAGATTGTGGTTGAGGGAGAGCAGCAAATAAGAAACTGTTGTTTGAAGAAAAGGACTAGATAGAAACATTGAAGGGGATGATGGGGTCATGACACAATCAGCAGTAAGCCATTTAGATTCTAAATTGAGTGAAACTACCAGGTTAATAACTCCTGCACTCTCTGGGTATTTGCAGTGCAGTTACAAAGACTTCTAGGAAAATGGATTTCTTTTTCTCCCTGAGTTTGAATGAAAGCCCCTACTTCTGATTACTCAGATACTGTCCAGAGATTAGACAGAATTTAGTGACCAAAATCATCAAGTTCTCTTGGAAATAGTAAACTATTGATTTTTTTTTTTTTTTTAAGTATATCCTTTCAGAATCAATGGACATGCTTGGAAATGAACATAAAAATATCTTGTGAGAAAGAAAAGCAAGATGGAGAGACTTCTAGTTCCTAAACATAACATGGGAAAATGGGACAAAATCAGCAGCAAAAAAAACATGGTGTGAGTAAAGGTATTTCTGTACAACATTCAGAACTTCACCCCAGTTAAATAGAACATTCAAGACAATGACATTAAAGGGAAAAGCCGATAATAGCAGTGCAAGATGAAAAACATACAGAAATAACTATGTTATTGGACCTGACAGACCAAGATTTCAGATTCCATTTATGAATTTCCAAATGCAAGTATGTTTCACATTTGTCATCAGGTATTTTTGGTAGAAAATGCTATTCCTGTAACTACACTATAAAATTAGTATCTTTGCCACTATTCTAACTTTGTACAAACATGTTCCTAAAGTGTGCAGTAGATATGTCCATTTTATCTGATCTTCATGTAACTGTCAATTTATGAAAACCTTAGAAGGAGTTCTAGGACAAAATCTTCTTATATGGAATTTTATATGATGATGGGTCTTCATACTTAACAAAATAATTTATTTGAGCTTTTATGAGCCCCAAACTATCTTAAGCTGATAGTTTTAAATTTTATGATAATGAAAGTTCAGTTTCCTTATTTCAAGAATTTTATTTATCACCTTGAAGTAATAAAGCTTATATTCATTTGTGCAATTGTAACTTAGGTGGCAAGATAAGGTAGTCTGTGTCCTTTGACCTCTTTGTCTCTCTCTGTGGAACAAAGGGCAAATGAGATATTTCAGTCATCATTCAGTGTTTATGCACCTACTATTCACTAAACACTATGCATCAGGTATTGCTAACACTTTAAAGTTATGCTGTGAAATGCGATCAGTATTAAGAAGACAGGTACTTGCTTTACTTATATATTGTTTGGGGCTATAGGACTTGGTAAATAGGACTGAGGGAACATTCCTAAGAAAGGGAAGCATAGGAAGCCAGACCCCAGGGAAAGGTTAACAAGGGAAAGCTGGGAGAACATAAAAAGAAATAGAACTTGAAGCAATTCTGAAAAGTAAACTTCTTACTAACTGCACAAAGTTAGAAGAAAAATTAAATGTGTGTGTTTGTATATGTATGTGCATGCTTGTGAAGGGAGTGTGAATACAATATAATGTTTGCCCTTTCTTCTGGGTTTTCATTGGATATAGCAGAGGTGGTATCTTAGTTTGCTATTATGATAAATACCATGCACTGGTTGGCTTAAACAGTAGGAATTTATTGCCTCATGGTTTTGGAGGCTACAAGTCCAAAATCAAGGTCTCAACAGGACTTGCTTTCTCCAAGAGTCTGATGCTCTGCTGCTGGCTTCCACCATCCTTGGAGTACTCTGGCTTTCATCTCTGCCTCCGTCAGATGGCACTCTCTCCCCTTGTTCTCATGCTGTGGCCTTCCCCCACTTCTTTCCCAACTTGTGGCTCCACTGACTGTGTCTGAATTTCCTCTCTTTAAAAGGCATCCAGTCATACAGGTTAAGACCCACCCTTATTCAATTTGGCCTCACCTTAACTAATAATATCTTAAAGAATTCCTGTTTACAAATGGTTCAGACCCATAGGAGCCTGAATTAAGATCTGAACATACCTTTTGTGGGAGACATGATTCAATCCCCAGCAGATGGGGTCCATTCTGGTAATGGAATGAGCCTATATACATTCTTAGCTGAGAAACTAACATAGGAATACTAGAAATTGGAAATGCAAGGTAAAACAAAGCTTACAATCTTTAGCATCTAAAAACTTCATGATGTGACTCCCTGCTCTTGCCCATGTTCAAGATCAATCTTAATTCTTCTTCTTAAGGACCTGGGAATGTATGGATATTTTGTTTTTAAGCACCTGCATTATGTCCTCTCTTTCTAGGACACTTACGGGTATCTAAGGAGAGTTAGGTTCATTGGCAACTTCCACTACCTGGCTGTAGTTGGAGGATTTGAAATGGTCATTTTTTTCTCATCTTATTCAGATGGGACATTATTTCATAGTGTGTAAATTTGGAAAAATCTTTTTGTCTTCTCTTTGCTTTAGTTTGTTCCTACAAAAATTAGTGATAATAATAGTAACTTCTCGTAGTGGGTTTAGGGAAGTAAATTAGATAATAAACCTTAGCTTCTGAAACTATGCATGTAAGAACTCAAAAGTTAGATGTCATCATTATTATTTTTATGTGTTGAATTGTGTCTCCAAAGAGATATGTTCAAGTCTTAACACGTGGGCCCCTGAATGTGTCCTCATTTGGAAATATTCTTGAAGATTGGTCAGATAAGATGAGGCCAAATTGAATTAAAGTGGGCCCTAATAAAATATGACTATTATCTTTATAAGAAGTTATATTAGTCTGCCAAAGGTGTGCCAGAAATCTGTTGACTTTTATAAAAGGTATTTTTTGGGGGTAAAAGTTTACAGTTACAAGGCCCTAAGGAGTCCAGCTGAAGGTTGCGTTCTCACCAATGTCAGCTGCCACATGCTGAAGCAAGATGGGCACTGATCTCTAGGAGGGTTCTGCCTTGCCCTGTGGGCTTCCTTTCTCTCAGCTGCAAGCTGGCATAGGGCTTGTCTCTCAGGGTTTCTTCTCTCTCCTGGTATAAGGCTCATTTCTTTCTGGGTCTTCTATATCAGTCTTGGCTTTCTTTCCAAGGTCGGCTGCAATCTATCAGGTGAATGGTTCATCTCTCCCCAAGGTCCCAGGATCTGAATGACAGAGATCTTTTTCTTCCCATGTGTCTTCTTGAGTGAGTGTCCATTTATATCATCCCACTAAAGGGGTGGGGACTCAACCTGAGTTACACCTTACTGATGTAGCCCAATCAGAAGCCCTAAATTGATTTTAACAAGTAAACTTAAACAGAGGCCCCTCATTAAATTTAATACAATCAAAGGATATCACGCCAAGAGTAATAGATTAACATAACATAATGTTTCTCTTTTCGTGATTCACAAACATAATCTCAAACTGTCACAGAAGTGGAGGGGGAAAAGACCAATACAGACTTGAAGGCCATGCAGAGATGGAGGGAGATGCATATACAAGACAAGGAATGCCAAAGATTGCCAGTAAGCTTCAGAAGTTAAAAGAGGAAAGGAAGGATTCTTTCTTCCCTACAAGTTTCAGCTGGAGTATGGTGCTACAAACTCCTTAATTTTGGACCTCTAGCCTCCAGAACTGTGAGACATTTTCTGTTGTCTTAAGTCACCCAGTTTGTGGTATTCTGTTACAGAAACCCTAAGAAACTAAGAACATTATTATTAGTATTATTATTTATTAATCTATTTTATTGACCCACACACTTCCATGTCTGCTCTTTGGAGCTACATTTAAGAGCAGCAATGTTAAATTATATGACTGCAGGCTCTACCCTTAGATGCCATTTTAAAACAATAAAATTATCAGCAAAAAGCATGAAAATGAGAAAAATGTGGTATAAATATATCTAAAAAGGGATACTTGTTCACAATATGACAGCTGAAACAAGAATATTCTATTGCCTTTTTTAATCTCAGATGAGAAATTGTGTATTAGGAAACTCAAGGTTTTCCCTGTACACAAATGGCCATGAAAGGACCATGACCAAATAACCAAGAAAGTGAGTTTGCAAATACAGAATAATGAGGAACTGTACTGGATCAAATTCAATTTACCATAATAACAAACATGCAGTAATCATCAAGACTTTCTAGGGGAGTGGATGCAGCTCAAGCAGCAGTTGAATGCCTGCTTCCTACATGGGAGGTCCCAGGTTCAGTCTCAGGTGCCTCCTAAAAACAAACAACAAGCAAACAAATGAAAAAACCAACTCAGGGGAGCCGATGTGGCTCTGTGATTGAGCACCAGTTTCCCACATACAAGGTCCCAGGCCCAATCCCTGGTCCCTGGTACCTCAAAAAAAAAAAAAAAAAAAAAAAAAACTTTATAATTTTCTCTCACAGTAAATCTCTAAAGTTTACAGGAGAAATATTTCAGACTATGAGAGTTAGATGAGATGGTGCCCAGGTCTCCTATTAAGCAAAAGGCAGAGCCAAAATACAAACTCGGAATCTCATTTGATAATTAAAATCTGTTGATACCAGGCTTTAAGTCATGGTAAAACATTGTCTACTAGACATGAACTAGATTGGAAGAAGTTGAGCAAGGCTAATAAATGCAGCAAGCTTCCCAATAAAGGCAGAAATTGAGACCAAACACCTAATTTGGGGAAAGTTAAAAATTTCATGCAAATGGTACAAGAAGAGTACTTTGAAAACATATTATCTAAGCTTATAATCATACAAATGAGAAGTGAGTTAGCTTTGATTTTCCAGATTATAAGAGAACCATGCTCAAGTTACCTCACTCTATCAGATTTTACTATATGAATAAGCATGGTGGCCAGGAAGAATGTAAATCTGACAGCATTTACTTCCTGAGTTTATATCCTCCAGGGGTTTCCAGTATCTGTATGATAAAGATGGGTAGCCTTTAGCATGGTTTACATGCACTTAAATATATAATGAGTGCCCTTACCTCCAGCTTCATTTCTAGCCATTTCTGCTGCCTTACTGAGCTTCTTTCTGCTCCTTAATGACCCATGATCTCGTGCCTCTAAGCCTTTAAAATATGTTGCATGTAGTGAATTGAAAGAAACTGACTTGATCTAGCAGTCACCATACATTACTCTGCATAAGCACTAGTCATAGGCAGTAGGCAAGCAGACAGGTGGCAGTCTTTCATTCGGGTAACTTTCTCTTCCACTATGACCTTGGTCAAGAAACTCCTGCAATCATTTCCTTCAAAAATGGTTTGTAGTAGTGGAATGCCCAGCTCAGGATGGAAACTGACAGCAGAAGATCTGGCCAGAACACAGAGCAGACTTGCAAAATCACCGTTAGTGGCACTTCAATACTATAGCCATATACATTAGCATATGTATATATAGTGTCTTAGGATGAAGCCAGTGAATTGGTAAATATTTTTCAGAGTTTAGAAGGTGTGAAGAGGCTAAATAATCAACTTGGTTTAATGCCCTAAACAAGAAACAGCTATTAGCAAAGTTTTAATTAGGGTTATGATTATACTTTTATCAACTCTATTTGTTTGTTTGAATTGACATCTTGTTATATCCAGCCAACATTGTTGGCAACAAAAGAAAATGTGCTTGCATTTTTCAACCGTGGACTGCAGAATATTGCCAAACTGATATCTAGTCTGACTTGCTATTTTAATATCAAGGGTGTGAAGGAAAGATTTTCCTTTACAATAGATATAGGAACTTTATTAGTGAATTTGCTAATTAGTCTTTGGCTTTAACAAATAAACACACTGAAGTAGCAAGACAGACTAATCAGTTTTGCTAAAGGAGCATGGTTGCCTTCTGTTTCAAAAGCCCTTGGGCTTCTAATGATATCAATTATTACTTTGAAAATTGAATTATAATATGACTGCTGCATTTTTAAACTTCATATCACAGTAATCATATTAAAACTTGACCACTGGGCTGATGATAACAGTTATTACAATTACCCCTTTCAAAATAATCATTAGATATATTGAAAGTTACATTTGTATCTAGTATAATTTTAATTGTCTTAAATACCACTGGTAACTATCATTAAGCCAGTTTGTTTCTTGACTTGTGATGTCAAAAATAAGTCATACATTTTGGAGTTTGGGGTGGATAAATCTGATTAATTCAACTTATTAAAATACTTTTATATATTTTAGATTTTTACATTGTATAAATTAACATATTCTAATATAATTTAACATTTGAGGTATTTTATTGTTTTTGCTTTCTCATTTCATTGTGCATTAGCCAAAGTACCAGCAGGAAACAGATTGAGTTCAGATTTAGTGAGCAGACTTATGAAGGGACCACATAGAGAGGAAGAGACTGATAAAGAAACGTACAAGGAATGGTGAAGCACCCATAGCACTGGTGGAAAACTATACCACTATATGACCGACAGGACGAGAAGGAAATAGTATTATCAGAGACCACTGAGAACTGCAAAGTGCTCTACCTTTACAGGAGTGCCTATCTGGCCTACAGGTACTGCCAGAGAACCTGTAGAGAAGAAAGGAAGGAACAGAGGAGAAATACTGTGGTCTCTCACTTCATTGCACTTAAGTCTCCTGATAGTGTCACCCATTGGCCTCACCCAAGCAGAAGACAATTAGCTAGGGATGCTTGGAAGTACAGTCCACAGGGTTAAGCCTTACAGAGCAGAGCAAGGCAGAGTGTATTGGGATGGGACAAATAGAATAATTACAACAATTGGTAATAGTAAGTGATACAAATATTATTGTGTGATCATAAATAAGTATTTCAAATAAGGCTATTTATTATGGAAACTATTTTGCATTATAAAATGAAATTCAAAGACACAAAAGTTTAGAGAATATTCTATTAAGCACCCCTGAACATCATCCAGCTTTTTCTAATCTTAGTAATCACACATAATTGCTTTGTTTATTTTTAAAAACAAAAAACATTATATATACAGTTGAAGCACTTTATAGAATTCTGAAGCTGTTCCCATCTTTTCATTCCCAGGTAGCTTAATAACTGATTCCCAAAAATGTGTTTAGAATTTTACTTCATATATATGCATAATATATACATATATAAAAATATATACATCTATACATACATGAATACTCATACTACATATAATATATGTACCGTGTTGTTCTTTAAAAGACTAGGTATTATTTTCTAAAGAGTACATGGCCTTTAAACAATATCCTAGCTGATTAGCTCTGGTTGCTGATAATGGCAGAATGAGAACAAGGAGAAAAGCTGGACAAAAAAATGCATATATATCTATATAAAAAGGCATCAGAAAACTCTTAAGGTAATAATGAATTGTGGGAAAATTTGGAAGAAAATTAAGAAAGGTGATATTGGTGTTTATAATTGCTTTAAATTGAAAATTCCAGAGGAAGAGAATGAGAGGCTAGATAGACGAGCAGTTTTTTCCACAGACACATTGGAAAGACAAAGATTGGAGTTTATGGTTTAGAAATAAAGTCCCCTTGTAAACACCGTGAAGGGCTATATCCTAGGAGTAAAGTGAAACCAGACATAGAAGAGTTAACATGTCATAACAGTCAAACAAAAACTGACAATTTATCACTAGTAGACCCACATTAGAAAAAATAATGAAGGGGATTCTTCAGACATAATGAAAAATTGGGAGGATGGAAACTTGGAGATGTAGAAAGAAACAAAAAACAACACATTAAGTAAATATGAGGATATATTAAATGGATTTTGTTGGCATTAAGCCATAACTTGAATATATTGTTAGGTTTAAGATATAGGGAGAAATAAATTTGTGACAACACCAGCATACCAAGTAGGATGAGGTTGAATGAAAGCCTGAAGCACTAATCTATAGTAAACTTTGTTAAGTCAAGGAGTTATCATTTCTAAGATAACCACTGAAAAAAGAGAGAAGTCATACATAACAAAGATGCTAATGTAGAACATTGAAATAAAAATTCACAATTAAAAGAAGGCAAGAAAGAAAAGTAAAAATGTCTTAGAATAGGTGTGACAAATAGGAAGTATATAATGTGATGGATAATTTAAATCCAAATATATCAGTAATTTCATTAAATATAAAAGTCCTAAACATTCTACATAAAAGGTGTAATTGTATATAGAGAGACAAATACACTATTTTGTTTGCACAATATTATATTTCAAATATAAAAAACTAAACATAACTTGGTTTATTCTTCCAAATAACTTTCTCCTCTGTGAATCTATTTGTTTAATGATCTGTATGACCTGCTTTGTGGGTAGAAATAATATTTTCCACATCCAGAGGTAAGTATATTATATTCTTTATCTCTGCCATAGTCTAATAATATTCTATATTGTAGAAGTTCCATCAGTTTGGATCCCCAAGTATTGATGACATGGAACAATCATTTTGACAATACACAAGGGATATAAATACTAATTGTATTAAACCACAGGGATTTTAGTGTTAACAGCACAGCATATCTAGTAATCCCCTAGTTTACATGATTTCTGGGGCCGTAGGGAAACTAATGACATTTTCAAATACTTATCCAGAAGATAACGTCTTACGTTTTAATAGTTGTAGCAAATTCTTTGGGTACCACACACATTTTCCCTTCATTCCCCCAGCTGCCAGTAGTGTTGTTTCTTAAGTTTTTAACAGTTGTATATGTCTCTAGAAATTGTCCTCAGTGTCAATTAGGGTTAACATTGAAGAAACATCCCAGCTCAAGAGTTCTCAATGGGATAGTGTGGAGTGAGTTATTATATGGTATGTCATGGGAACACATGCTTGGGCACAGGAAACACTTTCAGCAAATGACAGTTTTATTACAGCACAAAGTGTCCAAAAGAGCAAGGGAAAGATCCCACTGTGGCTGGTCCCTCAGGGAGGCCAAATGCTCAGGAGCTCCACATACCTTTCATCACATCAGAGATAAAGGACAACCGCACTGCCTGAGTGCTGAGCTTCTATATACTCCTGGTAGGGGGCCAGGAGGTCTTGCCAATAAGCAACTTTTGATAGCCAGAGGTATCTGATGCAACTTCATCAGAGTTTAATTTCTCCCTTTGCCAATTCTGTTCCCCTAACTTTCTTACTGGTGCTATACCTGAGTGTACTACTTCATAACTCTCCTGCACACAAATTTCCATCTCACCATGTCTTTCTGAGGAAACAAATCTAAAAACATTGATACAGAAGTGGTCCTAGGAAAAAGACTCAAAAATGGATTTTGAAGTTGCATCACTCAAAGTCTGGCTGGCAAGTAATGTTCTGATAGTCCCTGGCATGCTGTGACAGTGCAATTGTTTAAAATTTCATGTTTGTGTGGGAGATGTTTGTGTGGGATGTGGTGGGAGGTGTGGGAGGTGGGCAACATGGGAATCCCAGTGGGTTCCGTGTAATATTTTAGGTAATCTAAGCACCTCTTAAAATATATGTATATAAAATATATGTATATAAAAAATATATATAAATAACATTTTTGTAAGCAAATACACATATATGCATATATATTTATATATCATTTTGCAAATGTTTGTATGTATTGTGAGAATTTTGATTTTTACCCATAATAAAAAAAAAAAAAAGAAAAAAAAAAATAAAATGCCCAGAGGGGGGAAGGAAAAAAAAAAAAAAAATTTCATCAGTCTGTAGCCACTGTGGAAAGCAATATGGCTGTTCCTCAAAAATTTAAATATAGAATTAACATATGAACATCAATATACCCAAGGGAATTCAAAACAAGGTCTCAAAGAGATACTTGTACACCAATGTTTAAAGCAACATTATTCACAATAGCCAAAGGTGAAGTGTTCATCAAGAAATAAAAAGATAAATAAAATCTGATACATTCACACAATGGAATATTATTTGGCCATAAGAAAGAATGAAGTTATTAGACATATGTTAATACAGAAAAACTTTGAAAACATTATTCTCAGTGAATTAAACAAGGCATGTAAGTATAAATATTGTATCATATCACTTATAAGAGCTGACAAGAAATAGAAAATTTTCAGATATAGAAAGTAGATTAGAGGTTTCTGGGGGATAGGGGAGGGGAAAGGAGGAGTGTTTGTTTGCAAAAATAAAATGAAAAAAAAATTACAAGAGTCAAGGAACGAAGGAGTGGATTTGAGTTATACTTTCATGCATTCTACCAAGGTCAACATCACAAAACCCCCTGCCAATTTGGACTCTTCTGGTATTATTGATTTTTTTAAAAAAATAAACCTACTCTGACATTTCACTTGTGTGCATTTATAAAAATTTTATTTCAATGCTGTACAAGGAAAAAGATCCAAGTAGACCAATTCAAATACTTATCTCTTCATGGTGACATTTATAGAAGAAAATAATGATTAGATAATCAAGAAAAGATTTTCTGATTAAAAATCATTAGATTTCTAACAGTCATCTGACAATAAGTTGATTGGTATGTTATTAGTTTCCCAGAGCAGATCATATAGGTTTACTAATGTTCATTAGGAAAGTTTTCAATGATGCCTAAGCAATTTTATTTGGAACACTAATTTATTCTCAGAAGGCGATTGTAAATACACCAGACTAGGTTTAGGACAATTTTTTATTCAAGTTACTGAAAGGAAAAATGCTTTCACAAGAAATATAATAATGGTTGCATTTTTGCCTTTTCTTGCAACAAGCAAAAAAAACAAAAACAAAAACAAAAAATACCAAATAGGGTAGGAGTAGAATAATTGTGTTCCCTGGTGGTTTATCTTATTATCAAATAGCAAAAGAGTTACTGATTCACAATGGGGACTAAGGGGAGTATGTCTGTAGCCTAGGTGGTCTCCTTGGCTGTCTTCTTGCTCTGGCCTATTGGTAAAAGTCAATAGAAGACTATCTTGACTAAATGATTATTCAAGCAGGACTACCAAGGAACCAGACATCTCATAATAAAGGATTGTATCACCCTACAGAAAGCACTAACTAACTCACTAACATACAAATAAAACCAACCAGCTAAGGTATGATGAGCAAAGGAGAAAGAAAAACAAAAACAAAAATTTTGATCAGTGGTCATCAGGATGGAATACCATTTAAAGAGGATATACCCATTGTTACATTGCCTCAGGCATTTGAACATTAGTAAATTTTAAGAGCTGGATGCCTGCTGCCAGTGCTATAGATTCAGTAGATAAAGTCCAAGAAAGTGAGAGAGTGATCAACCACTAATTTTAGGTTTAGTGTAAAATCAGAGTGTTTAGCAATATATGAAGTGATTTTCTTCGCCTGTAACCAAAGCACAAAAAGAGCTGAGGAGCAGATCCAGGATTTAAATCTAAGGGTAGTAGAACTCTAGAGAAAGTTGAATTCTCCACCTAGCAAGTCTCTTATGTGAAGGACATGTCCTTGATTGAGTGGGAAAAAATCAGCCAGACTCCAAGAATCTATACTTCAAATGAGGAATGTAATGGAACCTTGAGACACTGAAGTGACTTGCTCCTAACTGTTAGAGGTTAGTGTTCCTTTCTCCCTGACCTTTTCCCCATCCCCAGCTTACTTAAAGATGATACAGAGGCCTCCATTTTACAAGACAGCACACATTCCTCTCAGAATTTATTCCTCTTTCTTCTCCTAACTCTACCAAGAACTAAGTAAAGTCACCATATAATCTGGGTGTCACAGAGCAGGAAAGGGGTCACATGTCAAAGGAGCTTCAGTACCTAGCAACATGCACCAGAAGAATATGTTTGAAACTAGGGTGCTGGATTAAGGTACATGGACTATAAATTAAAATATGTAAAGGGTTTTTGTCTGCTTGTTTGTTTTAATGAGAATAATTTCCTGGAATATATGATTATTAACCTGGCAATGTGGATGTAGTTATTTTTATGAGTGATAAAGTGAGACCACAATCCAGGAGGGTCTGACTTATAAAGCTCTATGGAGATGGTTAATAAAACATGAAATTCCTGGGGCAAAATAGATGGGCAGAAAAAGGGTAATGTATATTGTCTTAGTTTGCCACAGGGCTGTTGATACAAAGTACCAGAAATGTGTTGGCTTTTAAAAAGGGGACTTATTTGGGGTAAAAGCTTACAGTTTTGAGGCCATGAAATATCCATATCAAGGCAAAAGCAGAGATGCTTTCTCACCAAAATCACCTGCAACATGGTAAAGCAAGATGGTAGGCAATCTCTGCCTAGGTCTCTGCCTTCCCTTCCAGGCTCACTGTCTCTTGGAGGCCAGCTCCTGGGGCTAACCTGTGAACAACCAGCCAAAGGGCTTTTCCTTTTCTGGCCTCCTCTCTCAGTCTTGGGTGCTATGCTTTCTTCCTGAATTCAGCTGTGAGCTATCGGGTATATGGCAGGTCTCAGTCTCTTGAGCTTTGAGCTACTGTGGGGGTCCAGCCTCTCAGGGGCTTCTTTCCAATGCCTCTGCACTTTGCTGGTTCCAGGCTCTGTAACCTCTCTCAGCCCTCGGGACTTCTCTGTTTTCCTACAGTCTTCTTTCTCTCTCATATGGCAGGATCAATATGGTGGCCTCCTTTTCCTCTGACTCTCTCTTTCTGTGTCTTTGTTCATATCAGACCCAGCAAGAGAGTGGAGACTCAACCTGAGGCATGCCTCACTGACATTGTCCAGTTAAAATGGTCTCATACCCACAGGAATGTATTAGTTCAAAACCATAATCTTTCTCTTTTGAGGATTCATAAAAGAACTTCAGACTGTCACACTCCACCCTCTGAATCCCCAAAAGACATGTCCTTTCCATATGCAAAATACATTCATTACATCATAATATTTCAAAAACCTTAAATCATTTCAGTAGCAGTACTAACTATAAAATCTCATTAAAAAAAAAAGTTACAAACATGCAGTTTGTCTTAGGGAAACAATCCCCCTCTGTCTGTAGACCTGTTAATCATAGAAAACAAGTTATCTGCTTCCAATATACAAAGGAGAGACAGTTATAGGATAAACATTTGCATTACCATAGGGAGAAATCAGAAGGAAAACAGGTGTCACAGGTCACAAACAGTTCTGAAAACATGCAGGGCATACTCCATTAGATTTCAAAGCCTGAGAGTAGTCTCTATAATGACATTTTCTTCTCCTCGGCGCCTCATGGGGGCTCACACCTTCCAAAGGCTTGCCCAGTGGCCATTTTCTCAGTTCCACCATCATCAAGAATCTTGGTGGCAGCCAAGCACTAGACCTCACCCTTCAAGAACATTGGGGTGATGGCCACACTTTCCTCAATCTCTGGGGGACAGTCTCAATCCCTTATTTCAGTGAGGTGGCAGCAATTCTCCCTAATCTCTGGCAAACAGGCCCAAACCCCTCAGAACAGTAGAGTGGTGACTGAACTCTCTCTAATATTCAGAGAATGTGCTACACCCTCTCTGTAGACTGGGGCAGCCAACCTCTCCTTGAACAAATAGGCTGGAAGATCCACCCTTTTCAAATGCCGGGGCAAACTCACCCTTTCCACACACATGGGTGAGTTCCCTCTCCTGACCTGAGATGACCCAAGTCCAGATCCCAGCTCCCTGGTTTTCCTCTTGAAACCATTTTTCATTCAATATCTCCCTTCCATGTTCTTTTTAGTCCATGGTTTCATTCATACAGATCTTGCCAAAAAGCTTGTCTGTTTAGCATTCAGGGAATGGGTTCAAGCCATCAGACAGTAAGATTTTCAGCAAGTTCTTCCTGGATAACTGTATTTCCCATCCTGATTTACAAGCTCCAAGTTTAGTTAAGTCCTCACATGGGACACCATCCTCTGGGTGCTTGTTTTCCAGAAGCTTGGAATTTCATCAATTTCTGGTTTCTTTGTGACACAGATTAGTTTTCAGCTTATCTCTTTTCTATCATATTTTGCTTTAAGTTGCAAGGAGAAGTCAGGCTGCATTTTCAACATTTAATTTGGAAATCTCCTGAGCTAAATGTCCAAGCTCATCATTTTCAAATTCTGCTTTCCATCTAACATCAAGAGTCAATTTTGCCAAGTTCTTTGCTACTTTAAAACAAGAATCATCTTTCCTCCAGTTTCCTATAATAGTTTCACCATTTCCTTCTATGGCTTCATCAGAAATAACTTTAAGGTCTATATTCCTATCAACAGTCTCTTTAAAGCAATATAGGCCTTTTCTATCAAGCAGCTCACAATTCCTCCAAAATAATTCCCTTTACTCATTTACAAAGCCATCCCAACATTTTTGGCAATTGTAAGCAATGACACTGCACTCTCCTGGTACCAATTTTTGTCTTAGTTTGCCAAAGAGCTGCTGAAGCAAAATACTTGAAATGGGTTGGCTTTTATGAAGTGATTTATTTAGAGTAAAAGCTTACAGATTGTGAAGCCATGAAAAGTCCAAATCAATGCACCATCAGAGATATTTTCTCACCAAAGTCAACTATTGTTAATTCTGTTATTCTGCCATGTGATGATCAAGCATATAGCAGAGCTCATCTCAGCTGTGGACTGTTCTATATTCCAGTCTCTTGAGGGCTTCATACTTAAGTGATCCTGGAGTCCTCTCCCATATGCAGAGATCCCTTTTCCTGTACTCTCTCTCTCTCTTTTTTATATCAGACCCAGCAAGAAGTTGGAGACTTAACCTGAGTCATGTCTCACTGATGTAGTCCAGTCAAAAAGGTATCATACTCATAGGAATGGATTAATTCAGTAGCATAATCTCTCCCTTTTTGGGATTCATAAAAGAACTTCAAACTGTCACACATACTTTATTCAATCAAAAGAAATCAAGGATGGATAACCAGGAAATTCATCAATTAAAAAATCATTTCTTGCTGACTTTGCAGACATGAACCAGTTTTCACAACCAAAGTCCATTTAAAAAGGGATAGGTTAGGCTCTCATGAAGAAGGGCCTTACAATACTGCAGTGAGAAGATAAGGTAAAGATTCCCCCAATCATTGTCCAAAGTGATCTTTGGCAACTTACTAGGGAAGCTGTACACTGAGACAAGTAGTTTACCCAGACATATTGAAGGTTATTTGACCTAGATTCTGAGTTGGCAATGATATCAGAGCTCCTAAAGCATCATCATAGCCCAACTCTAAGACTGATGCAGCTGCAAGGGGGTGGGTTTTGGAGTCATATAATGTCTCTAGTTTGTCTAATCATGGATCCACTGTATCTACAGACCTACTTAGGATAATTTCTTCTGTGCCTAAATGCATAATTAGAATAGACAAACTTGGTAGCAGAAACCTCATATTGATTCTGTGGTCTGTGGGGTGAGAGATACCTTATTGGTAAAAGTCAAGTTAAAGTTCCAGCTAAGACAGCAAATGAAAAGCAGTATTTTATCCTGGAAAGAAAGGAACAGTGCCATTCTTAAAGATTTAAAGAATGCAGGTCTGTGGTCCCTATAATTTTATTATTATTTTTTAATTAGAAAAGTTGTGAGCTTACAAAACAATCATATATAACATACAGCACTCATACATCACCTTACTACCAGCATCTTTTGTTGTTGTGGAACATTTGTTACATATGATTAAAGAATATCATAACAGCTCTAAGAGGTCAGCATTATTACTCTTTTAACTTTACAAATGGATACTGTGGTAGATAGACTAATGGCCCCAAAAGATGTTCATGTTCTAATCTCCTGAAATCTATGAACTTTACCTTACACGCAAAATCGATTTTGCTGATGTGATTAATTTAAGGATATTGAGATGGGGATCCTATCTGGATTATCTGGGTGGGCCCAGTGTAACTGGGTCTTTATCAGAGGAAGGAAGGTGGATCAGAGTCAGAAAAGGAGAGGTCAGACTGATACAACTGCATGAGTTAAAGAAAACAGGTGGCTTCTAGAAGCTGGAAAAGGCAAGGGAATGGAATATCTCCTAGAGCTTCCAGAAGGAACACAATACTGCTGGCACCTTAATTTTAAGACTTCAAACCTCCAGAACTATAAGATAATAAATATTTTTGGTGATTTGTTATTATAGCAGTTAAAATAGAAAATGATTACAGGGACAAAGATGCTCACAGAGGTTAGGTGATATTCCAAATATCACACAGTTCAAAGTGGCAAGTCCAGAATGTGAACCAAAGAAATCTGGAATCAGAAACTATACATTTAGTTATTGTTGTTAGGAAGTCAGCTTTCACTATAATTCAGTTCATTTCTAGGTGCTTTCACTGGCTGCTTTAGAAACGTCTCTTTGCATTTTAGATCTGCAGTGTCTCAATGTAAATGTCATTTTTGCTTATAATTCATTGTGTGGACTCATACTTTTCATCAGTTCTAGAAAACTCCACTGGGTCCCATCAAATGTTAATTTTACTTCATTCTGTTAATCATCTCTGTATTAGCCAGTCCCTAAGATGCTAAATAGCCCCAAATGATTCCTGCCTCCTCGTATTTACAAACTTTTGTAATCCTCTCCCACACTGTGCCAGGGTTGGTCCATCTCTCTCTCTTACACACACTCTCTCTTTCATGCTATCTCTTTCTATCTCACTATTGCTCTGTGGAAAGCAAGCTGCCATATTGTGAGCAGACCTATGGAGACATCCACATGGGGAGGAATGAAGCCTCCTGCCAAAGGACACATGAGTGAACTTGGAAGAGGAACTTCCAGCTCAGTCAAGTATTCAGAGACTGTCATCCCTGCCACTGCAACCTCATAAGATGTCCTGAGCCAGAACCATTCAACTAATATTTGTTGTTTTAAGCTGCCAAATTTTGGGGCAATTTTTTTTGACACTAATAGATAACTAATATAATCTTTTTCTAAGATAGTGGTTTTAGACATGCATTATATTTTCTCAGTGTATCCTATATCTGTCTCTTTTTATTTTTTCCTGTTGTTATTCTCCTTGTCAACTTGCTTAATTTCCTCAGATTTGTTTCCCTTCAAGTTTGTACTTAACTGTCTAACCCACTGCAGACGACTGAAACGTGTATTCCAGTTTGGACATGCCCTTCATCTTGATCTGCTTTCTGGTGGGTGTGGACCCATTGTAAATAAGATACCTTCAAGACGTTATTTCAGTTAAAGTGTGTGGCAATTTGAGATTATGAGCCTCCAAAATGATAAGGATTATGTTTGTAAACTGGTCTGTTCCTCTGGGCATGATACCCTTTTATTGTATTAAATTCATCTGAGATGTCTTTGATTAAATTATGTTAACATTAGGGCTTTGATTTGACCACGTCAGTAGGGTGTAACTCAGGGTAAGTACCCGCTCCCTTGGTGGACTGATATAAATGGGCAGTCACTCAAGAAAACACAGAAGAAGATACATGGGAAAAGAGAACTCCATAGATGCCAGAGGAGAGATGCAAGAGGAGAGAACTTAGATCCTGTGGCCCCAGGAAGAGAGACAAGCCCTATGCCAACCTGTAGCTGAGAGAGAGGAAGGGTGAACCCTTGCAGAGATCAGCAACCATCTTGTGTCAACATGTGGCAACTGATGCTAGTAAGAAATTAACCTTGAGTTGGACTTTTTAAGGCCTTGTAACTGTAACATTTTACCAAAAATAAATATTTTTTATAAAAGCCAACAGATTTCTGGTACTTTCCATCAGCAACCCTTTGACTGCCTAATACAAAGTGTGACACCAAATAATCAGGTCAGGCATTAATCTGGATTAATGGAGTCCTTTATTGGAAGAGTGAAAGTCAAAGGGAGAGAGATGCAAGGAGAGGGTGCTAGGTGTATTACCATGTGTTTTAGTTTGCCAAAGGACTGCCAATGCAAAGTACCAGAAACATGTTGGCTTTTATAAGTTATTTATTTGGGGTAAAAGCTTATAATTCCAAGGACATGAAATGTCCAAATTGAGGTATCAGCAGAGATGCTTTCTCACCAAAGTCAGCTATGACCCTGGTGTGTTGCCACATGGTGAAGCAAGATGGCCATTGATCTCTGCCTAGGTCTCTCCTTTCCCGCTGGGCTCATGGTTACATCTCCTCTTGAGCTGCTTCATAGGCCCAGCCTCTTGGATGCTTCTTGCTTAAGCAATCATCTCTCTCGGTGCAGACCCAAATATGTAAGCTCCCTTTTCTTTCTGTCTGTTTGAGTCTCTGTGTCTTCCTTTATATCAGGCCCAGCAAGAGTGCAGACTCCACATGAATCACTCCCCACTGACATAATCCAGTCAAATGGATCTCTCTCTTTCTTTTGGGGGGATTCATAAAATAATCTCAAACTGCCACACCATGCAACAGAAAAGCCAAGGACCAAGGATCTCCAGCAGGCAGACCCAGAATGTCATAGTCTTCTGAGAGAACACATTGGCTTGATGATGCCATGATTTTGGATTTCTCCTAGCCACAAACCATTAGCCAATAAATTTCCATTTTTAAGCCATCCCTTTTCATAGTTTTAGTTTAAGCATCCAGAAAACACCCATCTGATAAGTATTTTTTTAGCTCAAGAATTATATATTTCTTATTTTCTCAAATATTCGATTTATTTTTAATTCATTTTGCCTTTTTAAAAATGTTATCTAATTTTGATAATATATATTTTTCATTTTATTATATATGTTTGCGTCTTTGTATATATATTTTATCATAACTGTATTTGATAATTCAAATATATGAACTGTGCAGGAGTCATATGTAGTTATTTCTGTTATTTATCAGTCATGGTGGTTTATTTTCTTGTGGGTCTGAGGATGGTTCTTTGCTATTTTCTTTATCATAATGTTGGTTATCCCCAGAGCCTGAATTAAAGAGCTTTTCTCCATAAAAGATTGGCTTTTGTTTCTGATGGAATCAGGGTAGTACCAACCTGACCTACCACTTTACTCTCCTTTGAAATTGATGGACCTAATGTAAAAACCTTAGTTTCATTTCTGCCACTTGGCAGATGGATCCCTTTGTAGTGCTATTATTTCCATTTTCACTCAAGACACTATTTTTATTTTTCAGTTTTTTAGGGTATGTGTGTGTGGAGCAGGTGATTCTTCCACTAAATAGCTGGAAGCAGACATTTTTTTTAGTGTTCTTAATGACTTCAATTATTCCATCAGATGATTTGTATTTCCTTTCTTTTTTTCACTGTTATAATAACACTGTGATATACATCTTTGTACATAAGTTAAAATATATATTTGGTAAACCCTGGTTATTTCTTCAGGAAATACCCCTAGAAATTGAATTCCTGGATCAAAAAATGATTTTCCTTTGGTGTCTGATTTATGGTACATAGAATTAATGAATTATGATGGTAAGTATGGCAGTCCGAAAGAAGATAGAAGACATTCTAGTAGTACAACAGTAAAAAACTGTAAAGATGTCCTTGTTTGACCACCTGAAGAGGATCATGGAACAGCTGACAGAAGTTTATAAGGGAATATGAGAAAAAGTGGGATAATTAAATTAACTGCAAAGAATGTGGTACAAAGCCACCACAAACTGGGTGACTTAAAACAATGTATATTTATTGACTCATATTTCTGGATGCTAGAAGTCTGAAATCAGTGTCAGCAGTACCATGCTTCAATAGAAGTCCTTAGAGAAGAATTCCATGCCTTTTCTAGCTTCTGGTGGTCTCCCAACAACCAATGGCATTCTCTACAATGTTGCCTCTCTGCCTCTGTCACTGTCCAAATTTCTTCTTATAAGGACACCAGTGATATTGGATTAAGGGCCCTCCCTCCTCCAATATCACCTAATTTTAATTGCCTAATGCTATCTGTAATAAACCTATTTCCAAATAGTGTTGCAATTTCAGGTACTGGAGATTATGAATTCAATATATCTTTTTTGAGGGACATAATTCAATCCATAACATCTATTTTTTAGATTTGCTGAGAGCTATTCCAGTGTTGAGGGCAAGAAATCTTAACAAATTAAACATCCTGTAAATCACACATTTTTTAAAAGTAATTTTCCCCCCAAAATAATCTGTACCCAAGGTTTATTTCTATTAAGGTGAAAGGGAGGCAAATGATTTTATGAAAAAAATCACTTTTGCTTGCATACTGCTGACAAGGCCAAAAACAGCAAAACAAACCCGCCAGGTTTCAGCTGGCTAAATGATTAACTTGGCAAAAGGAGAAGCTGCTGACACACTAATAAGAAAAGATTTACTTGCAAAGGAACTGTTTTTGCCTCTACATAAGATTATGTATGTGCTATATATTATTTTTTCTAAAAAATATTTTTTAACTCTAAAATGTCTCTGGAAGATTTGAAGTTCTTAAATGGACGGACAGTTGTGCAAGGAAAATATAGAAGACAATATTTTTTTCTCCTTTCCACATAATTTTTATAAGATTACCACTAAAATCCAACTGGTGTTCACTTCAAAATCTTTATGAGTGCAAAAATGTATGCTCTGCATTTTAGATTGGTTTTGACCCATGTGTGTGTATAAATGTGGCCTAAACATATAGCCAGTGTTCCTGAGCATATTTTGGATTCCTCTAACTTATTCATGTATTCGAAATTTTTATTGTTATGCTCTCACAATCTTTGAATTCCAAAGTGCTATTATTTCATGAAGCAAGTCATAAATCTATTAGTATCTAACCTCAAATTTAGTTGTTTGCCTTAAATCTTTTGCTTTGTCCTCCCTCTTTATGACTTAAAATCTATCCCAGGATTAAGTGCCACTAGCAGCAGAGTTCAGTGGTTTAAAAGGCTCATCCATGTTTGCAAAAGCATCACGTATTCCTAGTTTGAGGAAGAATCTTATACTCTAGAGTATTTTAAAATATACTATTTCTCTTTAGTTTAAAATAAAGAAACACATCAAGAAAAGTAACTGAAGAATCATACCCAATAAAAACAATTGTTCTTATACCATGTATCATGTAAACTAAATTTGACCTCACCTTAAAAAATATGAATCTTTCTTGATTTGGGATATTGAAGGTGACTAAAGTCATTACACATTAAGAAGGAAAAAGAAAAATGCAGTGTAAACATAAATCTTTTGTACTGACTAAATAAAGCACTTGTTCACCGTGCTCCTACTACCTCTTTAAAATATAGCTATAATGGCAAAATTCTTACACAAGTTTAAAATTAATGACTTGAAATATTTTATTAGTACTTTGAAAATATTTGTCCCTTGGATAAAAGAATCTCCAAAGATTAGTAATTTGCATATTTTAAATAAAAATACCCATTTCAGTATAGTGTAGCCAGCAGTTCTTTTAATCGTGAAATTGATCACCAGTGTATGAGAAAAAATAAGTTTTATTATAGCTAAGTATGGGCTTTTCTTTTTTTTTTGTATTAGCTGAGATTATAAAGAACAATCTTCCATGAAATTTTGTGGTTGATATCAGGCCAAAATTGGTCAATATTACTAAAATTTAGAATATTTTGTCCAAATTCGTTAGAACAAATATTCTGAGAATTTATCACAAAAATTATGCCTCATAACAGTTTTTTAAAATAATGATGTAAACCTTAATAAAGATTTCTTAAACTTTCAGAATTATTGCATAATATATAGAGTCTAACAGATTTAAGTGTCATATTTTGAATTATTAAAAATCTGTAAAAAAAGAGAAACATTTTGCCTTTTTTCCCAAAAGTGTTATATTCTCTACAAAGTTACATTAATTACTGGGATGCAACATTGCTTTTGATACTCAGCAATATTTAAGTAGATTATATTAATTCAATTTTCTCAGCAAATTTAATTGGAAAAATTGCATAATCACCAAAAGTAGATAGTTGTTACAAATCAGCCTCTTTTGTCTATAGGTTTTATATTTATTTATAATAGCTATGGTGGTTTTAATCAAATTAGCAAAAGTTGTTGCGTTATCCCATGTGTCAGTTCAGATCTTCTAAGAAGCAGATGCCAAGATAGATTTAGTTATGAAAGATATTTATTAAGAGAAATGCCTATGAAAGATGAAGAGGCTATGCAGCAGGAGTTGGCAAGAAGTGTCTTGAAACTGAGATGGTTTGGCATGTGTGAATGAAGATAAAGAAGGAAGGCGGATTGGGTAGGAAGAAACTCAGACTGCAATTCAGCACTAAGAAAGTCTCAGTCTCATAGGAAGCCCCAGAGCAATGATTGTCCGTTAGGGCAGTGCCGCATCTGGTAGAAATGTCCTTGCTCTAATATCAGTGCTGCCCTCAGTCCTTGACTGCGAGGCATACTAGAAGGCCATGAATTCGGTGTGAGCTCCCTGACAGATCTAAAGGTCTGACCGTTGGAGGGTATCAGCATATTCCCAATAGCAGTTGCTCACGAATGGAGATCTGATCAGCCCACCTCCATGGCCACCATGATCCAACCCTTGTACCACAAAGATCCACAATTTCCCCACACATGTTAAGGAAGCAACTTCTGTACTAATACTTTGGGCCTCTACTTCTGAAGGGAGACTTAGAAGAGCAAATGTTAGTAGGGCAAATTATAGCACCCATCTCTGAAGTTGGTCTCAAGACCATAACTGATACTCATCATCCCCCTTTCCATTTTCCATTTTAAATTCCCTTAATTTTCAGCTATTATCTCTTCAAGGATTGGAATTTACCTGGAGGTGTGACCAAACACTCATTTCTTTTTTTTTTTTTTTAATTTATTTTTATTGTGGGTAAAAATCAAAATTCTCACAATACATACAAACATTTGCAAAATGATATATAAATATATATGCATATATGTGTATTTGCTTACAAAAATGTTATTTATATATATATATATAAATACATATATTTTAAGAGGTGCTTAGATTACCCAAAATATTACACGGAACCCACTGGGATTCCCATGTTGCCCACCTCCCACACCTCCCACCACATCCCACACAAACATCTCCCACAGTGTGGCCCACCACTCTCAAACACTCATTTCTGAGGAATCTGAGGACTTGGTACTCATGACCTTTTCATACTATGTTGATGCAGATGTCCATTCAGAGTTGCAAATAAGCAAGGAAATATCAAGTGGTGCCCAAATGGATCACCCAGGTTCTGTATGCATTCTTCTCTGCACCCATTGTATAAAAGTAGCTCTAACTTCTCCTGATTATCAGGGTCAATTACACCTGCCAAGAAGATGACCACTCTTCTTGCATCTTGGTCTCTGGACACAGGGAGTCCAAGATGCCCAGGTGGCAATCATAGCTTGTAGTTCAACAGGACACTAATTGTGCAGTTGGCAAGAGCGCTCCCCATTTGTGACCTTTAACAATGAAGACTCAAATTTCCCTAATGGGTCACTGGGGGATGATAAATTGGACTACTCCTGCTTCCATTGTTTGATTCCCAGATTCATATATTCTTCCTACTGAATACATAGTATTATAAAAATTTTGGTTTTCAAATAAATTTTGTACTTCAGAATAGTTTTAGATTTAAATAAAAGTTGCAAAATAGTATAGAGAGTTGATACATAAACTTTAGATATAGACATAATTATATAGATATATCCCATACCCAATTTCCCCTCTTGTTAACATCTTACATTATTACATTTATTATAATTCATTAACAAATACCAATATACTATTTTAACTGAACTTCATACCTTCGTACTTTATTTGGATTTCATTCGTTTTTCCCTAATCTCTTCCAGGATCCCATCAAGGATATCATATTAAATTTAGTTGTCATGTCTCTTTGGGCTTCTCTGGGCAGAGATAGTTTCTCAGACTTTCCCTGTTTTTGATGAAATTGACAGTTTGGGTGAGTACTGGTCTGGCACTTTGTAGACTGTCCCTCAATTTGGATTTTTCTGCTGTTTTTCTCAGGATTAGCCTGGGGTTATGAGTTTCGGGGAGGAAGGCCACAGAGATGAAGTGCCTTTCAAATACAATTATATATTTTTATACAGTGTATATTATGCATCTTAACTTATCACAGAATGCAAACCAGGATCATTTAGCTAAGGTTGTGTTTTCTAGAGCTCTTCACTTTATAGCTACTTTTTTATCCACCCTCTCCCCCATTTCCATACTATACTCTTTGGAAGAGATCATAGTGGCATGATTATAGTGACACAAACTTAGCCAACTTCTCTTTCTACAATGTTTCTCCACCTTCCTTGGTGATTTTTGTATTATACTAGGAAGAGCATAACTGTGAAGATGACCAAGACATATTTCATTTCAGGCCCAGGATTCTGTAGCCTGATAGATCAGTCTGTACATCTTCCCTGTGTGGTACTTTGCCTTCGGAAGATGCAACCTCCCATGACCAAAAACCTGATTGAATTTTAGCTTCTTTTTAGGGGGAAAAAAACAACAAGACTCCCAAAGTCCATAGCTATAGAAAATTTTGGGTATAAGCAAAAAGGTTGAATGAGAATGCCCCATGTTCCCAAGGTATGTCACCATGTATCCAACCAACCTATTTCAGTTAATTATCTTTAGGGAACACTTTCCTTATTTTCAATACACCAGAGCTTAATACAGAGAAAAAGTACTTGCTGTTATTCTTCTTAGTTGTAACAACTATTTCTTTCTTTACAATTAAACACTTTATTAGAGAAAGACTATATAGATGAAAAAGAATGACTACACATTTCTCAAGGATAAACATTATATAGCTACTTTACTAAGTCCCTGGGGATATAAGCCAAATCACCAGAAACCAAAACAAAATAAAAACAACATATATCCAAAATGCTAAAGTTGTTGTTACTCTTCAGCCACCTGATATGTCCCTTTTAACATATACTTGAGTCACAATGTGCATAAGGCACAGGGATGCACTTTAAAATGAATTCACTTTACATTTGCCTATTAAAGAAAAAGTGCCAAGAATCTCATTTTAAAATATATATATTTGAACCTATTTCTAGCTATCTTTGGTGTAGTGACACTTTATATCTTCATGTTCTGAATAGGACAAGTGGATGAATCATTTAGATTTAGCTTACACAATATAATTTACTCTACGAAATGAACAAGGAAATGTATATAATATATGGAGAAATGTGTCACTTTAGGCTATACTGTGGATTTTCAGGGATAAAGAGGATGGACAGACTTTTCTTTCTTGGACGACCTATATTGGTTTCAGATTTTGTTAGTGAAGAAGTTATTTTGAGGGGAAAATGAGTCTTTCCTTTTAACAGAAATTAATTATCTCATTTTTTTCATTCTTTCAGAGCACCCCAAAATCTCTCCCAACTGATCAAATTGTTACCTCCTTGTCTACCTCCTTTTTCTTCTTATTTTATTTTTACTGTGTGTATATTTTAGACTGTTACCAACATAACTAAAATGATCAGTTGGAGGGAAAACAAAATGAAAAGATTTTCATCATGGAAAAGAAGTTTGCTAGGTCATGGAAGCATAAGGGACAAGCCTGAGCTATCCACTAAATTAAGGAAGAGTTAGCAGTTTTGCTACAAAATGAAAAATATAATAAGAAATATGGACTTCTGAATGATTTCCTAAAAATAAACTAATTCAAGTCCTGAACATATAAGCTCTTAATTTAACGTCTTCTTAACAATAAAATCATTCTTTTGGATTATAAATAATCAAATAATAAATACCCACAATACCATACTATGTTCAAAACCTATTTTAAGCAGCTCAATAGGAGAAAGTTCAAATTCCTTTTAGAAATACCCCTAGTAATAAATCATTGAAACTAATGACGAAAACAAGTAGGAAAAATATAAAATAAAATGTGTTACCTTCCTTTAATAATAAGTTATTTTTCTCCTGGAGAGTAGGGACGGTCCTTTTGATGAGTCACTGGAAGAAAACAAAGCAAAATGTCATGGACCTTTTGGAAAATTGAGGTAAAAATGAAGCATCTAAATGCCATCACTAAGGCTAAAAGGAGAAACTTCATGTTTTGTTAAATCTAGGTATCTGGATGAAAAGAGCTTATTTAACATTGTGGAAGAGAAGTAGTAAGAGGAATTTGGGGACTTAGTTTGTTAAGACAAGCAACTTATTCCTTGTTTTCTCAGGGTTTTCAAAAGATTAGAAGCTTTCTTGAGAGGAAAAGGTAAAATAGAAATAAGTTAAGGGGGAAGCGGCTGTGGCTCAATCAGTAGGGCTCCCGTTTACCAAATGGGAGGCCCCGGGTTCGGTTCCCGGGGCCTCCTGGTGAAGGCAAGCCCGCCCGCACGGCGTGGTTAGCTGACCCAGCGAGCACAAGCAGCAAGGGGGGGATAAATGAATAAATAAATAAAATCTTAAAAAAAAAAAAAAAAGAAAGAAATAAGTTAAGGAAGATGAATTCCATGCAGTGTAAACCAAATAGTACAAAGTATCCAGTGTTGAACTGACTTTCAGATCATGTTTGTTATGGCTTATCTATGTCTATAACTTTCTTTCAGAATACAAGTAATCCACATTACTCTACATTTTGTTTGTAATTTGTCTAAACTTTCCATTCAATTTTTGAAGTACTTATTAAATGTCTGACCTCAACCAAAAATACCTGAGAGAAAAACCCTACTTTGATCATTTGCCTGCTCAAAAATATATACCTTGATAGTACTTGCAATATGAAGTTACCCTCTATAATGTAGCAATCCAGATTTCTATTTTATAGTCTTAATCTAGTTCTCGAAAATATTATCCCCTGGTATTCTACACTTGGTACCCAAATTTTAGTTATTTAGTTATTTATTGAACATTTACTAAATGTCACACGTATGCATTATTTTATTTAATGCACATGTGAAAAAACTGAAAGTAAATTATTATCCTCCTCGTTTAAAGGTACTAGTCTCTTTGTCCAAATTTCATAATTTGTAAACACTGGTTGCAGAATTTAAATTTTGCTCTTATATGATATAATATTCTACTTCCCCAATACAAGCTCCTCATACTTCTCCCCCTTCTAATTTCATTTATTTTCTTTACTGGAGTCCTAGTTTTTGGACACCTGCTTCAAGATTTTGTCCACTATACTTAGATTATCTATATAGACATACCCAACATCAAAATTACAATAAATTTAGTAGCAACTTCAGTACAGTGGAATGAAAATAGGTCTGGAAATGAGTCTTAGGTCCATAAATAAATAGTTGTATGGCATGAAACCACCTGACCTCTCTGGACTTTGTACCCCATCTGAGGAGTGGAGTTAAGCCTAATATAAAAGGCTTTTCTGAGGAGTAATGTAAAGCTTCTGTCCAATGTCTGATTTATAAAAGGCTCCTAATACATAGGGTTGAATAATAAATAGACTTCAACATATAATATGTGGCTGTATCTCAAGACTTTATATTCTAGGGTGATTCCCTATTCCTAGAATTTTAAGGTTCTTTTTTATTTTTTAAATCTAGTATTGCTAAGTCCTATTGATTAAAAATTCATTATATACAATGTAATATCAACTACAACAAAGCCAATTATTTTTTGGTTCAGTACTCTCAGCTGAGAATTGTTTTCTCATTAGCTAATGCTAAATAGAAAATCGATCATGAAATTATTGAGAACAAGAGTTGTTGCTAACTTGAGCTGACAGGCAACATAAGCCAAAGTAAAGAATTATTAAGAAAAAAGTTCTACCTTTCATTATTACTTCATTTATTGACTCATTCGCTCAATACATAGCTAATGGATTACTAATATTTGCAAAGCACTGAGATGTTGCAGACTTTATAATGATAAATCAAGAAGGACAGAGTTAATAAAAAATATATAAATATGATTAATATAGAATAAAAAGTGAAATTTTTCATATTAGAATTACACAGAAATTCTCAATAGAGTTTCAAGATAGAAGCATTATTTCATTTTATGCACATATGGAAAACTAAAAGGGACTTATTATCTTCCTTCTAAAGATAGTACCTAGTGCCAAATTCTATGGCTTGTAAACCCTGGCAGCAGGATTTGATTTTTGCTCTTACATTTTATAATAGTCTACTTCCCAAACATAAGCTCTTTACACAATTTCCACTCTTTATTTCTTTTCTTGTAAGGGGAAATTGTAGCTCCCTAGGGTGTAATACCCTAGCGGGGAAGAATCTGGAAGCAAAACAGCCTCATGGGAAAAAAATTAAGTGGGAGAAAATGAACTGTAAGACAGGTGGGCCCCAGAAAAGAAAAATGTAAGGAAAAGGGAGCACTGAATGAGGGAGACAATTTAAACAAATCATAGGAGCTGGGGAGAAAATTCTGCACAAAAACAAACAGAACAGATGGAGATTCACAGAGAAGGAACAGAGGAAAGGACGTTTTCTCCCAGAGGTGAAACAATTGCACCCAAAATGGGCAATCATAAAAATTGTACCACAAATCCAAGGCAAGAATTGTGCAGAAGAGCTGAGAATATCTGAACAGTTAAACATAGGCTATTCTAAAGGTCCAGAATAAGTTGAACCAAGCATCAAAGAAGATCCTTAACACAAAGTCAGTCAACAACAAAACCCTAGACAAGAGGTAGGAACTGTCTAGGTTAATACATCAAAATAATCAGATGCCCAGACATCAGCAAAAAATTACAAGACATACTAAATACTTTTTCAAGTGAGCCCTAATTTAAACGATGGACTATAGTTAATAGAACAATTTTTAAAATTTTCTTTCATGATTTATAACAAATATGCCACACTAATGCAAACTGTTGATAATAGGGTGACATATGGGAAATCTATTTTATATATGTACAGCATGATATTTCTGTAAACCTACAACTAACAAAACATTATTAACAAAAAACCTTAGGCAAGGCAGAACAGAATGATTTAGAGGGCAGGCTCTGAAGCCGGACTTCCTGGTCTCAATCTTCACTTAATTAGCTGATTACCTAGCTGTTTAACATTGATTATTATACTTAACTTCTCTGTGCCTTTATTTTTCTTATCAGGAAAATATGGGTACTAATATTACTGACCTTAAACATTGTAGGGAGGATTAAATGAATTAATTCTTACAAAGGTAGAAGAGCTCCTGGCATGTAGTGGCTTTCTTTACCACCTCCTCTCCCCGGGCCACAAAAAAACATACACACAGGGACTTAGACATGTTAATAATAATAATAATAATAAAGCCTAAATGATTAAAATACATACATATATATATTAACACACACATTTGTAAAGAATATGAAATGATACAACATTTCAGGAAAGCAATTTTATAGTATCAAGAACCTTGAAAACATATATTATATAACCTCTGACTTAGATATTCAAGTTTTAAGAATTTAGCATAAGTAAATGATGGCTTTTTGTAAAAATTAACTACAAGGATTTTTGTCACAATTTTATAGCAGGGAAAAGTTGGAAATGTGTCACAAAGGGGCTGGTTTAATGATTGTATATCCTTATAATGAAACATCATACTAAAGCAGGATAGATAGGGAATCAATAGACGGATCTAGAACCTGGCAAAAAGTTCACGGGGACATCAATACCCCCAAGATGACTGCTAGAAGACCTTCATGAGATTCTCCCATTCGGAACGAGATTTCCTCAGGAAGCCAGGAGAAGCCCCGGATATTCTCTAGGGACCTTATTATTGGACCCTCCTGGGGGATTGATGGGTGGGGTAATCAATCAAAATAGCAAACAGCTGGGACTCCTCCCATGCCATTAGCAAAGGAGTGGAATAATTAATGGTTCAAAAAGCAAGCGCCTTGCCTTCTGCGCCTTGCTCTCACCGAGACCCCACCCCACCCCCCACCCCTCACCTCCCCTCATGGATCAACATGCAAGTAAAACCTGGGCATTTATAATCTATAATGGAAATTGTAGTCTGTAAATCAGCCCACTTTATCACTCTTCAGCCCCTTCCTCTCTCTGGGACGCATTATCTGTTATTTACTCCCATTTCTCTTCCCTCCCTACCTTAATAAATTACTAGATTAATCAGTGTGGCATGCTCTTGAAATTCATTTCTTGCAGTTTAACCAAGTACCTAGACAAAATCTGGCTACAATACAAACATTAAAACTTTTTATAGCAAGATATTTAAGGACTCAGAAAGTTAGCACTTAAATGAAAAAACGTTAGAAAATTGTACCAATAGTCTCCCATATTTCTGAAGGCAGATGTAGATATAGATAGAAAAATAAATGGATAATATAGTGTTTCTTTCAATGGTGATTTTAATCCTTTTCTCTGTGTTTTTCATATTTTCCAACTTTTCTATAAAGAACATGTATTAGATAATAATACCATAATTTTGAAAAAACAAAAACATAAAAAAAGGCAACCTGTATTTTTGCTATGGTTAAATTGGGCAAAACATAAATTGGAAACCTAAGACAAAATGAAGGTGGAATTACATTTGATTTTACTTTCATTGAAAAACCTGATTAGCCATAAAAAGTAGGTGCATGTATATGTTTATGAATCATATAATTCCATCATGTATTGTTCTTTTTTACAATATATAATGTCTTACTGTGACCCTATTTTCTTTATTATGCCTTACATTTTATTGTGCTAAGTACTAAGATTGGTACTCCCATCTTTAAAATGACTCATATTTGCCTAGCACTTCTTTTGAAACCTTTTATTTTTAACCTTTAGTATATTTTGTTTTGAGGGAAAATCTTGTGGGAAAATGCTGCGTCATTTTTTAAAATTTTGATCTAAAAATATCTTTCTACTTGATAAACCAATGTACATTTTTATGAAATTACTTATATTAACACTCATGCTATTTTATTTCATATTTTACATTTATTATACTTTGTTCTATTTAACTTTATCCATTTATGTATTCTGTTGGGAAGATTGAGTTGTCTTCTGAATATTTCAAAGACATGCAACTTAATTTTATTCTTATGACAGTTGCTTTTAAGTTCAAATCATATTTATTTGCTCTTATTGATTTACTAAATTTATTCAATATCTATATATTCTACCTGACAAGATTAAAACTTTAATATTCTCTGTGGTCTCCCTTACTGCACATAGTACCAAGCCTCATCATCTTGACATAGGTTTATATTCATTTAAAAAACTTCTTTATTTCCAATCCCTTAAGAGTATTTGTTGGAGTCCATCAATTTCCTGTTGCTCATGTCAATAAACCATTGAATGAATAATCCATATCCATTAATATTTATTACTTTCATGAGAACTTATTTGTTATAGTGTATGTACATAAGCATTTATGTCTAATACAGGACACATTACATAGCAGAAAATTAAGAAGTGCTAGGTGAATTTATGAATAAATGGATAATTTCACTAGAATAGTGTTTAATGATCTCATTTTACCAGATGATTTTACCATTATATTGTCTTCTGGGTACATGCACTGGATGAAGGAGTGCTTTATAAATTTCATCTGTTTGACATGCAATATCAAGAACCTTGCCATCACCAATAGATAAGAAAGGTATTTTCTCATCCTGTCAACACAAGATTGTGGTTTTGAATTATATAATATAACATACACTTATAAAGGAAACTTTACATGCTAAAGCTTAATGAAAAAAATATTACAGAATTTGACATTGTAGTAATATAGTAACCCACATTTTGCATAAGGTATTCTCTATGTTTAACTATTTTTTTCCAAATCAAAACATCACTACATCCATGTAGCCCTATCTGATTTTCTAAAGTTAAGTGTTATTTTACTTGAAATGATATCAGCTTGCACATTTATTTGCTATAACCTTTATAGCATGCTGACACATGCTATTTTTCCATCTATTGAGGTGCTCATATAGTGCTTCTTTTAGTTTATTCAATTAACATATTTTACTGCATTAATTGATTTTTGGGTGTTAAACTAACCTTGAATTCCTAGAAAAAAATACCACTTGGCCACGGTATATAATTTTTTAATGTGTTCCTAGATTTGGTTTGCTAGCATTTTGTTCAGTATTTTTGCATCTAGTTTTATGAAGAATATTGATCTGTAATTTTCTTCTGATGTCAATGTCCAGTTTTGATTACAGGATTATACTGGCCTCAGAATGACCTGGTAAAGGTTCACTACTCTTCTATTCTTAGAACGGTCTGTAAAGAATTTGTTTTAATTGTATTAATTGTTCATTAAATGTTTAGCCTGCCCTGCCCGCATGCTTCTGGAGTCCTGTTTTTCTTCCAAATCTCTGAGAATGTGCTGGGAGAATTGTGGGTCACTAAAGGATTGGGTGCATTAAATTTTCCTATTTAGCTCTGGTCCTGAACTACTTCTTCCATTGAATCATTTTAGTTTTTGTTTCAACTTAGCTCTTACCAAAGTGAAAAAGAACCAGTTCCTCTTGTTATAAAAATAATAACAAAATTTTATATACATCAATACTGAAGACCTGAAAACTGACATAGCATTGAACCAATGTTCTAAAAATAGAAAAAAAGGAAGCCAGAAGAAGAGAGAGAATGGTGAAAGTATGACTATTTGGATATGCATAGCATGCTCTGGAAACAGGGCAATGTTGAACATTTTGCTCTGGCTTACGTGCCAGAGCTACTGTGGCAGGTACTATGATAAGACACTGAAATTTATGTTGGTGCTACGTGATAGAGGACTTTGTACCCATACTGGGAATTTGAACTTTATGCCATGAATAAAATGAAATGTCATCCAAAAAGGTTAAATAGAATAGTGACTTAATATGATACAAGTTACAGCAACATCATTTGGTTCAAATTGTGAAAATTTTTTATATTTGCTTATTATTCACTGATCTTGGAAAAACAATTGCATAAATCTTTTTGCATAAAGAATAATGCTGAGAAAAATAAAACTGTAGTGGTAGTATAGTTTATCTTTTATTCACACTATATTGTTGACCTAAACTTACCAAAGACCCAACACAACACACCATTGAATTAAATGTGTGAAGCAAATCTGTTTACTGTCACATTTAATGGGAGTAACAGTCACTGTCTCCCACAAAACTGTACCTTTTATTCCTATCTTAACTCAGAAACAAAAATACTTCTCACAGTTCTTTTCAAACAGTGTTTTTATATAAGAATTTTATTTAATATTCAATATTAAAATGGAATTTTAATATCACATCTTTATAGCAAAACTATAGATACAAACCATATGTTTTAAAATAATTACCAAAACTTTTCTGCTACACAGAAATACAAAATAGTAATTGTTTTTGATAAAATATTATAGATTATACAGTATTTATGACACCCACTCATTCCTAAAACAATTTAGTTGAGTAAGCATGATAAATTGAATTATGCACATTGTGCTGATAAAGATTTTGAGACTCAGAGTTGGGCAACTTTCCCTAAGTTAGTGACTCAGCTTAGATTCAAAATCAGCTCCTGCTGACCAGTTCCTAGGACTTTCCTCTACCCCATACTACCAAGAATTATGAAAGTGGAACCTTTCAATAGAACAGTTATGAAGCAAATTAAAGTGTCTGCTTATAAATTCAGACCAAAATGTCTATATCAAGAGAAAAATTCTACATCCAAGACAACATCACTAACAGGATGATTTAGGAGTTTTCTTGAGACATGATTTACTCCTTGTTTTCTGTCCTTTGTTTTGGGACATGCATCATGCTGCCTTATTGCATTGATAGTGGTTTTCACTTAGCCATGAAAAAAGAAATCTCTTCTCCTAACTTAGAGCCATAAAACTAGGCAATGAGCCTAGAATCAAAGGTAGTTTGGAAGACCTAAAAATTTCCATTTTTCTAAAACTCTCTCCAAGGGGTGTATCATTGTCTCCTTTCACTTTCTATTTGTATTGAATATTCCCACCCAATCAAGACACCCCAGCCCACCCCACCCCACCCTGCCAATAGAATAGGTAGTATATTCAACCACAAATTGAAATCTATTTTTCTCATAAACATTTTAAAAGCCTCAACGTTCTTCTGAAATGTTGAACCAGCAGCCATTTTTTTGTGTTGTCACTTGAACCTCAATTTGGTCTTTACATCATCAAAGTTGGCTAGAATTAATAAATAGATTACACTAGCAATAAAAAATAACTAATACGGGAAAGAGAATGATCCTGAACAGAGATAAAAATGCTTATAGATTATCTATCAAAATAAATGAATCTTTTATACAGTTTGGAATGAATTAATAAATATAAATGTGTATGATGCAGTTCTTGACACCTAGTAGATGATCAGTAAAAATTATCTTTCTTCTTCATGAAGTCCTCACTTAAATTGTGAATATTCACATAATAACATTAGTACTTTGTTGAATCATATAGACATTACTGTTAAGGCTGCAAAAGTGTTAGGCATAGTATAGCGGCAAAGAACTAGAGGTGTTCTCCAATAAGGTGATGAATGAATGAAAACAGTAATTGCCCATTAGAACACGTAACGAGAAATTGCAACACCTACTCTCCAGTTCATTGGATGTACCCAGGACAACTAACAAAGAGATGATTATGAAAAACGCCCATCCAAGGAACAGAAGGTGTCTGCAATTGCAAGCAAGACAGCTCCATCCATCCATGGGATCTAAGCCTCCTCTCAATTAGAAGCAGAGTGGGCATCACCATCCCCAAATCCTTAGGATTGGGGAATGAACAATGGACTAAAGTAGACTTATTATTATTCTAGCAGTGGAAGAACTCTTATCATTGATGTAAAGCCAGTGGCCACCAGAGGTTCTGATGGATGGGAGAGGGAGGAATAGGTGTAAGATGAGGGCATTTTCAGGACATTGGATTTATCCTGCATGACATTGCAATAACAGATACAGGCATTGTATATTTGCTCATAACATAAAATTTTGTGGGATAGAGTGTAAACTGTAATGTAAACTGTAGTCCATGTTTAGTAGCAATGCTTCAATATAGGTTCATTAATTATAACAAAATGTACCACACTAATGAAGGATGTTGTTAATGTGGGAAAGTGCGTGGGGGGGTGGGGCATATGGGAATCCCTTATATTTTTTATGTAACACTTATGTAATCGAAATATTCTTTAAAAATAAAAATAAAAATAATTTGAAAAAAAGAGTAGGTCAAAGACAAGAGGATACAAATAAGAAATATCTAGCCGCCAGTCAAATATTTTGCCCTGTGTATTGTAGGTTTTTTCCTTTAATATTTATATTACAATTTGTATATTTATATGGAAATTACAAAGATATTAGGGTCAAAAATTATATTGGGGACACTTGTCTGTCACCTGAATTTATTTAGCAAAGACAATTACTCCATTAAAAAAACTATAATAGAAAGGAAAATTCCACTAAGAGGAAACAAATTTCAATGAGCTATTATTCTTAGACAAACTTTCTAAACTATCTTCTGAAAGTTAGGGAATCAAGAATGTTGATGATTTCATCATGGAGATATCATATACAATATCAACAAGATGGTAATATGATAGAATCCTCCTAATTGGCACAAACTGATGAAAACAAAAATAAGCTAATTAAACAAGTATTCTGATTAACAGAGGCTCTTAGGAATACCTTGTGCTGCAAAAAATGCCACTTTTAATTAAGGTATTGTTTACATAAATAACTGGAGATATGATGATTTTCAAAATAAAAAGTTTAGCTTTTCAAACACACATGTTATTAAAAATCTAATAAGTAAATGTGATAAATTATTTCTGGTAGTATGCCTTAGTAACTTTCTGACAAACAACATATTTATAAATCTGAATTCATATGTAAAAAGCACATCCTGTGACTTAATGATGACTGGTGAGTATAACTTCTACAACCCAAATCATTGAAAATCCAATGAAAGTTGGAGTCTACATCTAGATAATAGAACAGAAACAACAAGACTTTGTTAACCTTAAATTTGAACTGAGTCAGACATCATATTGCACCCTACTGACAGATAAACTTAAAAAATATGTGCCATTTTTCTAGTAGATTTTTATTCTTTTATCTATTCTGTTTCTGTGCCTTTTTTTTTTTTTTTTTTTTTTTTGCTGCCAAAGTAGCCCTCTCCATCCATTCTCTAGTTAGAACTTCTTAGATGCTGATTAATATGTGACTAAAGAGAACCTCAAGTAGACTGCTCTTAAAGCAGTTGATTTATTCTACAGTGTAATTTGCATTCTCTTGCATATATGCTTTCAGAATCATCTGCAATTGGACAGCTCAGACTCGACGCAGAACAGGTATGAAATTATTTCAGGGCTTAAATAATGACAGACTGGGATAGAAAAATGTTTAGTAAAAATAGTGAATGAAATAACAATTCTGTGACTAGAAATGCCTGGGACTGAAAGCCCATGGATAGTTTTAAAAATAGGTGAGATATTCCAATATACTGTAGTATCTAACTAAAACCAGCTATGTGGTCTTGTAAAAATTATCAAACACTCTACATTTCAGTTTTCTTATCTGTAAAATAGGGATAGTAATATTATTAATATTAATATTGACATGAGGGAATCAACAATAAGATAATCTATGAAAAGTACTTGACCTGTAGCAATATTCAATAGATTTAATCATTCTTTGTTCTTGGTTTAAACATAATCTTTTCATAGTAATATAAAGAATGGCTATGGTAAGAAGAGTGAGGGGATCATTTTCTCCTTCATTTCCTTTTGTAACCACTGATTACAGCAGTTTTACTTGTAACTGAGTGATTTACAACACTTTTGTAAACAAATACTTACCCTTCTTTACAGGCTGTTTATTTAGCTTATTTCTATTCCTTTACTTGTTGTGTTATGTCAACTGACCAATTTACAACACTGGTGTTACCTATACCCAAATGCTTACCCTCAATTACAGCCCTCTTTTACAGCTACTCTGTGCTTACCCTAGCTGACTTTTATTAGGTTTCAAGGGTTTCTTGGTCCTGTGCTTGCACACTCCCTATTAACTGTAAAAAAAACATAGCCAGTCAATACATGATGTCACTATCTCTACCTACCTTTGTTTTAATCCCATCAAAACCCTATGCACTTTAGACTTGGGGAGACAGATTTGAGCTTAGAGGGGCTCCTGTCTCCATGCTGGTTGACCTTGCATTAAAGCTCTTCCTTTTCTCAAAATCCTGATGTCATAGCATTGACTTCTGTGCACATCATGCAATGACCTCTTGTTCAGCAACAATCTGGAGACTCTGGAGGGACTGAAAGGTCTGTCCCCAGGTTATTTCTTGTCCAAGGATCTAGGGCCCCAGTGGAATGGGCTTGTCCAGTCAACAGCCCCGTGTGGCCAAATAGACTTGTTTGCCTACTCACTTGATGATTGAAGCTTTCTCCCATCCCTGCTGTGTCATAGAACATCAGTGCAATTTTATTTTGAAACAAGAAATGGTTCCTGGTTCTGGATGTCTAATCAGTGAATAAAGGGGAAGATAGAGTTGTAGTCAGGAAAGTTGCCTAGGGTTTGATTCTCTGGTTGGGGTTAAAAGACCCCATATCCCTCCTTCCTACAAACCTCCTCTGCCTCTACCTCTGTATCTAATCTGGTTGTTGGTTTCCATATCTGATCTGGTTCTGATCTGATTGTTGTATTATTTGGATCTCTGTAAAGTACTGGTACTGTGTTTGTAATCATACTTGTTAATGTTGTAAAATTAATTGTTGATTTTAGATAATCATGTGAAATGTAAATAGTATACCTGATTATAGCCTTTAGGATGTATATTGATTAATTGTTCAATGTTCAGCTATGAACTCATGAAACAGAAAAAGATATTTTTTTGGTATAACAGCCTGGCCCCAGTATATATTAAAATCTGGAGAACTGACCTGAAAATGAATTTCAAATTATAATATTACCCTACAATTAGATTTAGATGAGACAAAATCTCAAATGTTCAATCTTTTATGTCTTTGTATCAGAATAAGAATTTGCAGAAAAAGTGCAAAATTATTGTTCAAATTAGTGAGTTTTATGTTTCTTTGTTTCTGTGCTTTTATATCTGACTTTAACAAAATTTCATCAGAGGGTTCTATTCAAACTGTTTAAAGATAAATAAGCATATATACATATATGTATTAGTAATAAGCACATAGATACTAATACTCCTGGAGTCCCAGAAATTTGGGAAACCAAGCTTCTAGGGCTCTTTGAACTCCTCCTGTCTTCCGTCTCTGTGTCATGGCTTAGCCTAGCTCCCCTTCTATAATGATAAGATTTCCCAAATCCTACTGAAGCCTCAGTGAGATTTGCAAAATTTCAGTCTTACCATTTCAGAATTATGAGCCTCGATACTCAGACTTTTACTGATTAATTTACAGGAACGTGGTTTAAGGTCAGACAGAAATCAGAATAAACAAAACTATTTGAAAAGAAAAGCTGAGAAAAACAAATCCTCCTGAGCCAAATAAGCCCCTATAAACCCTCTAGGTACCAGAGTCAGGCATTAGTACTTGTAATTACTATAAGCAACCTGGACATTAGAAAGAAGCCACCTGGAACTTCCTGATACCAGCAACACCCTCCCCCTTAATGTTTTTTCCCCTTTAAGAAAGCAGAGTGCTTTTCAATGTAACTTCTAGGGCTGCCCTGGGAAATGGCAAAGACTTTTCCAATTGTCCTTATCATATCTTTATGCAAAATTGATTTGATATTTGGAAATAAATAAAATGAAGGCATATGGCCTCTGATCAATACTAGAGCCACCTGAACTGTCCTAAATCCCACAACCCTCATTTAGAACCTTAAAACCAAATTCAAGAGACCAGGACACATCCATTCTGTTTCACCTCTCCCTGTCCCCAAGATCTCTTCAACTTTGGCTGAATATCAATGAACCAGCTAAGGCTTCTGGGGAAAGAGGGGATTGGGTGCCTGAAAATGGTGAGGTGTGGGTTTGATTTAGAATTATTTCTACAGTGCCTAGAGATAATGTGGGTAATTGAAGGCAAATTTCAAAAGGTCTAGTAAGTAAAGAAAAATGTCCTTAAGAGCTATGGAAAGGTTATCCTGGATCACGCTTGAAACAAATTAAACAATTGTAGTATATTATCCAAAGCTTGATAATCAGTATGCTTTTGAGGTTGTTCATAATTTAATGATATTATTAAAACAAAGAGGTTTTTTAACCTCCAATGGAGGAAAAATAAAAAGGCATTTTTTTTTGCTTTAAGAAATTGCTGGATTACCAAAGGTTTTAGCTGTAATTAAAATTCCCAGTCATTCTTAGGCACATATTGAGGAACACACTGATAACCATGAGGCAAATACAACTGCAACAAAATGCAGCAACAAATTCTAGTCCTATTCCTGTTTCTATGATGACTTTTAAAGCAAACAACTCTATTAGAAATATTTAAAAGAATAGGAAAATATTCTTTTCATAAGCCAGCATTTTTTTTCACATAAGAATTCTTTAATGAATAAAAGTACATATCTGTTTCTTCATCTTGTTTGTTTTTGTGTTTGTTTTTGTTATATGATTCCATTATTTTTTTAAATAAATTTTTTATATATTCGAAAAAATTTTCCCCACATTAACAACTTTTTCCATTAATGTGGTACATTCATTGCAATTGATGAACACATTTTGGAGCACTGCCACTAAGCATGGACTATAGTTTACATTGTAGTTTACACTCTCTCCCACTCAATTCTGTAGATTATGGCAGGATATATAATGGCCTGTATCTGCCATTGCAATGTCATTCAAGACAGTTCCAAGTCCCAAAAATGTCCCTGTGTTACTCCTCTTTTTCCCTCTCCCTGCCTTTAGCATCTCCATTGGCCACTGTCTCCACATCCATGATATAATTTCTTCCATTGCTAGAATCACAATAAGTCTATAGTATAACACCAGTAAGTCCACTCTAATCCTTATTTTATTCCCCAGTCCTGAGGATTCTGGGACGGTGATGTCCACTCCACCTCTAATTGAGAAGGGGTTTCAATCCCATATGACCGATGGATGGGATTCTCTTGCTTGCAGTTGTAGACTTTCTTGGTTCCTTGGTATCATGGTTGTCCATCCTCACCTCCTTGTTAGTTTCCCTGGGTGAGTCCATTGAACTGGAAAGTAAATGTTGCAACTCTGCTGAGGTTCAGGGCCCAGCTGGCACATGGACAGCCCAAAGATTCAAGTCTCTTGGACGTACACCTAACAACTCCAGCACCAACTATAAGTTCAATTAGAAGGGACAGAAGAGGCATGTGCAGAGAAGTCACAAATGAGTTTAACTCTGTCACACTCAGGAGCACAAACTCCAAAGTAGGGACCACTGGCAAGGCACTGAACTCCAGAGCTATCTGCCATGATCATAGAACCTCAGTGTCTCCAGAGCGCTCAAGAGGCCCACTATATTTGGGGTAGTATCTACTTTGGCAGTCTATGAGATCCTGCTGAGACGTGAATAAGCGTTACCTCTGGCATGACCCACCAACTCACTTTGAAGTCTCTTAGCCGTATATACTCATTTGTCTTTACCTTTTCCTCCTTTTATTCAAGGTCTTTTTTCCACTTTCATTGCTCATTGGTTCTTGGTAGTAATCCCTCAGTGCCAGGAAGGCTCATCCCCAGGAGTCATGTCCCATGCAGAGGGGAAGGAAATACATTTATATGCTGAGTTTGGTTTAGAGAGATGCCACATTTGAGCAATACGGAAGCTCTCAGGAGGTAACTCTTCCATACCCTACAACACTAGGCTAAGTTGCAACTTGAAGAGCAAATGCTCATAAGCATAATCATCAGTATCAAGGACCCATCAATGGACCATCCTTCATCACTAGTCATTGCCCCTGTACTTTGGGGATTGTTGCTGTTTCCTTAGAGAATGTGGCAGAGCTCCCCAGGAAGGGAATTCAATATTCTTTAGGTTATTGTGTGACTCTCTCCCCACTATGACAATGCCTCATGAACATTTGAACACTATTATATATCTTATATGTATAGCCCCAGGATGGGAGTCCAACTCCTTCCCACTCATTATGTGGGTCTCCACCCACTGATATAACAGACTATGAAAAAATGATCCCCCACATATTCTCTAGAAGACTGCCCCAGGTGCACCCTGTCCCGAGTATCCCCCCATCAAACACCCTAAATGAGTAACCTTTCCTTGTCAGATTGTCAATGTTGCCAAAGAAGCTTTCCCAACATTGTAGTTTCAAGCACATACTCACCAATCCCCAGTGTTCACCTGCTCCCTCCCCCAACCCTCCCCCCAGTTCTATGGACCATTCAACACACCCTCCCCACCCTAACCCCTTGTCATGCACTGCCCAACCCAATAGTATCACTACACCTATGTCATATCCCTTCACTGCACAACTACTCACAATCACCTTATCATAGATTTTGCCCTTATGGGCATTGACTCACAACTTTCTACTCCCTTTTTATTTCCTGTAAAATATCTTCCAGACTCTAGCTCTCTGAGTCTGCTCAATTTGCTTAATTCATATCAGAGAGATCATGTAATATTTGTCCTTCAATGCCTGGCTCACTCAACATAAGAGCCTCAATATTCACCCATGTTATCCCGTGTGTTAGTACTGTATTCCTTCTTACAGTTGAGTAATATTCCATTGTATGTATATACTACATTTTGTTTATCCATTCATCTGTTGATGGACATTTGAGTTGATTCCAACTTTTGGCAATAGTGAATAATGCTGCTATGAACATTGGTGTGCATATATCTGTTCATGTCCTTTCTTTAAATTCTCCTGGGTATATACCCAGCAGTGGAATTGCTGGATCATATGGCAGTTTTATAGTTACACCCCTTTTGAGGAAGCACCAAACCATCCTCCTCAATGGCTGGACCATTCTACATTCCCACCAGCAGTGGATGATAGTTCCCATTCCTACACATCCTTTCCAACACTTGTAGTCCTCTGTTTCTTTAAAGGCTGCCAGTCTAATGGGTATAAGATGATATCTCATTGTAGTTTTGATTTGCATTTCCCTAATAGCTAGTGATGTTGAGCATCTTTTCGTGTGTTTTTGAAGCATTTGTATTTCTTCTTTGGAGAAGTGTCTTTTCAAATCACTTGCCCATTTTTTAAATGGGTTGTTTGTCTTTTTATTTTTGAGATATAGGATTTCTTTCTATATGCTGGATATCAGGCTCCTATCAGATATATGGTTACCAAATATTGTCTCTCATTGGATAGTCTGTCTTTTTACTTTCTTGACAAACTCTTTTGAGGTGCAAAATGTTTAATTTTGAGGAGATCCCATTTGTCTATTTCATCTTTCACTGCTAGTGCTTTGGGTGTGAAGTTCATGAAACCATTCCTATTGCAAGGTCTTGTAAATGCTTCCCTACATTACCTTCCAAGGTCTTTATGGTCTTGGCTCTTATATTTAAATCTTTGATTCATCTTGAGTTGATTTTTGTATAGGGTATGGGATGGTTTTCCTTTCTCATTCTTTTGGATAAGGACATGATCCCATTATTAAAACTTTCCTTCAGTGCAACAAGAGATTTGTGACTAGAGTTATGCTCATCTAATTTACAAAATCTGAGAAGTTTTCATTATAAGCCATTGTGAAATTCAGGATGTGATTTTTAATATATCTTGTTTAGGATCCTAGCACAGTTCATAAGAAACTGTATAAACTCTAATTTCTATTATAATTTAGGTTAGCTAAAGGGAATCATTTTATTTTATTTTTTAATACTCAGAAAAAATTTTAAAAGATACTTAGATTACATAAATGTTACATAAAAAATGTAACATATGCCCCACTCTCTCCCCCTCCCACACTTTTCCACATTAACAATATCCTTCATTAATGTGGTACATTTGTTATGATTGATGAACACATATTGGGACATTGCCACTAAGTGGGGATTATAATTTACATTATACTTTAAATTCTCTCCTGCACAATTTTGTAAGTTATGACAAGATATATAATAACCTGCATCTGTTATTGCAATGTCATTCAGGACAATTCCAAAGTCCTGAAAATGCCCCCCATATTACACCTATTTTTCCCTCTCCCTCCCCTCAGAACCTCCAGAGGTCACTCCTCCACATCAATGATAAAAGTTCTTCCATTGCATTCTAGTAGAATCTATAGCAGAATAACAGTAAGTCTACTCTAGTCCATGGTTCATTCCCTAATCAAGAGGATTCTTGGATGGTAATACCCACTCCACCTCTAATTAAGAGGGGGCTTAGATCTCATGGGGCAGATGGATAGGACTATCTTGCTTGCAGTTGTAGACTCTCTCTGTTCCTTGGGATGGTCATTGTCCATCATAATTTCCTTGTTCATTGTCCTGGGTGAGTCCAATGAACTGGAGAGTAGGTGTTGCAATGCTTGAGATTCAGGGACCGGCTGGCACATGGAAAGCCCAAAGATATAAGTCTTTTGGAAATAAACCTATCAACTCTAGTACTAACTATAGGTTCAAATAGAAGGGGGAAAAGAGCCATGTGTAGGGAAGTCATAACTGAGTCCAACCCTGTCACACTGGAGAACATAAATATCCAAGTAGGGCCCACTGTCAGGGCACCAAACTCCTGAGCTGTTAGCCCTGACTATAGTATTCTGGATGTCTCCAGGGCTGTCAGTAGCCCCACTTTTTGAGGCAATATTTACTGTCACAGTCAATGTGATTCTCCTGACATGTGAATAGCTGTAACCTCTGGAAGGACCTCCCAACTCACTTTGAAGTCTCTTAGCCATATAAACTCATTTGTGTTTACCCTTTCCCCCTTTTGATCAAGGTCTTTTTCCAATTGCATTGCTAGTTGGTACTTGGTAGTAATCTCTCGGTGCCAGGGAGGCTCCTCCCCAGGAGTCACGCCCCAAGCTGTTGGGGGGGGGGGCGGTAATGCTTTTATGTGCTGAGTTTGACTTAGAGAGATAAGCCAGCATTTAAATCATGACTTTAAACCATTCCTCCCTATGTAAATGAGGGTTGAGGATCAACAAACAATCATGATTGCTAAATTATTATATAGATGTTTTTATATTATAAAAGAGCAAAAATTTAATACCTAAAATTACTGAAACAATTAAAGTGGTACTCCTGTTTATGGTTACTCTAGACTTAACCTCACCCTTGTGTATGCTTACTATTTTGATGGTAATCCTAGATTGAATTTACCCTTGTTTATGGATTAGGCTCATCCTTGTCTTTGCTTGCTATTGGGATGGTAACCACTCCCCCTTCCTCTGTTTAATATCCTTATGGAAAACTTTGTGACTGGCCTCTACTTTGTACTTTCCTATCCCAGAACATGGATCTCTGAAAATGATTGTAACTTTGTGACTCCTCCTGGTTTGTGGTCCACCTGCATCTTGTTCAGCTCCTTAATGTTTATTAATGAAGGAAACTGTATCCAGCTCCACCCCAATTATTCATTAGCACCCCAATGTTATAACATATTAAAATTTCTACAGATCAGAGAGGCAGTTTTGGGCCATGAGGGCACTATGCTCCTTTGATTGTGCAACTAAATAAACTCTCTCTTTGAAATCCAGATGCCTCAGGAATTGGCTTTAAAAACACATCAGGAGAGAAAAACCCACTTTTGCTCAATATTACCTACTTTTCTCCAGAAACTTGTTTTGGAATTATTCATAATATATCTCGCTAAAATACTGGTAAAATGATCATTTGAGGAAAGCATTATTTCTGGAAACCATCCACTAAAACATTTATGTCCTCTGAACTATCATTGCTAAGTACAATACAATCATACAATTTTATTCTACTTATGCATGTTCTCCCTAAATTTATACAGGTTTACTGATAAAATAAGCTAGAATTATATCTATTAGATCTTAAGATGATGAAAATGTAAATTTGTGTTTAACAAAATTAAGTTATTATTTTGACAAACTTTATTTTAAGAACAATTATGTTTTATAGGATGTCTGAAAACCGTTTCAAAAATATTTTTGGTAACTTTAGGTATGTGGTATTTAAAGTATTCAGGATATGCTTTGTTAAGGAAAAGAGTGTAGTTTTGTCCTATAGTAAAATGACTGGTTTTTACAGAATGAGAAGCAAGAATGTGTAGGACAAAGCCTGGGTAGAAATGGAAGGTTGTGAAACCTTTGTGAAAATGAAATTTATTTGTTAAGGTTGATGCTGTATAGGATTTGATAGGTTTATTTATAGTATTGTTAAAGAGTTTTTGTGTCAAACTGTGTATTCAGGCAAAACTGGAATTGGGTATTCTCTCTGATAAAATAATGAAATTTTCTCAATTTATTGTTCTGCTCTTGGTAAGAGGTTATAAAAGGTTTTTTTCTCCTTAATCATCTAAGTATTCTGCCAGCAGACACATTCTATGTCTTATCAGAATAATATTCTTGTTGATGTTCATGTTAACCTTATCATCTTTTATTCTTTTGGAAGATAAGTCTTACTTTTAAAGAAATTAAGTCTTTTTCTTACAATCCTATTAACTCCCATTTTACTCTTTTATTGCCACTTGATTAAATAGGGAACCAAATAATATTTCACAAAGGCCCATTTTCCTGTTTAACATAATGTTCAAATGTGACAACTTTTGAGATTTTTTCCTTACAAATCAAACCCTAAAGGATATCTTTTTATTCCAAACTGTTGCAAAGGATTTATTCTCTAACCTTATAAAAAGTGAGGTGCTAAAATAGTTAGGTTCATTTAAATATGAGTTGTATGGTAAATATTATAAAAATGAAAAAGTTTTCTAACCTTATGTTGGTTGACTATGTGCAGGTAAAAATGTTCATAAAAAATTGAGATTGTATAAAATTCCTAGAGACTTGACAATGTTTTCACTGCCCATATTGTGTCCTGATACTGATCTGCATGATATTAGACGAGAGTATGATGTTGTTGATCATAGTTTTAGTTATATTTTTTTAATGCTACATATCACAGGATCAACCAAATTTCCTTATCAATTACATCATTTTACTCTTAGGCTTCTCTGAAAGTGCATGTGGTCAGCTACAGGTTAGAACTTCATCTTTAATAAAAAGGAACTTCAAAAGTGAGGCAAGGCAAGAATATAAATTATGTTTTACCTGTTAATTAACATAGCCATAGTAAAAATGTAAAGGTAAAACAGGAAAAACCTGCTGCTATGGTTAATAGTTGATGACTTCGATATAAGTTAATTGCTAAATATTTTTGTTTCTGGAAATAGCTTAATTTGGAAAATGCTCGTAAGTGACTTAAGGGCTAGGTTACAAACTCTTGCAACAGTCATATTTGTCCCAAGGCTTTGATTGTTTTATTTAAATTCTGAGGTGCTTTGCTCTTTGTATGTGACCTGGTAGCTCCCTGGAAGCTTGGGTGACACCTGAGAGTTGGGACTGGAGTTCTCACCTCTGGAGGTACTGAAGGAGATTAATTCTAGAAGATAATCCCATGCAGCAACTATTAAAGAAACTGAAAAAGAGATCAAAATTTAATTGGGGATATGTATGGGGCTGATCTGGTTAAGACTGAAGTAAGTCAGAATACAGGGTGGAGGGTGATATTATCTGCATTTGGGGACTTTAATTTCTATGTGAAACCAAGGGAGGAGAAATTTATTTGGTCCAAAATTTAAATTTTCTGTGGCACACTATCTGATTTAACCTGTCTGGTCATTTTATTTAAAACAACCTAACTCAGCTTTACCTAATATGGAACCTAGAATAGGAGATGAAATCTTAATATTCCATGCAGGTTTATGTAATACCCTGATGTTTTCAGAGTGTTTGGGGCATAAAATGAAAAAGTATTTGTAAGGTCCCTTGAGGGACTGGAGAAGAAAAGCATGGAAATATTAAACTTACCCGCCTGGGGAGGTACTGTCATTCTCTCAAGCAATAGGGGCGCTCAATTTGCTGAAACTGTAATAAAAAAAAAAAAACTTTGCAAGGTCTAAATCTAAAATCCACTCCTTTTGAGAAACATAAATTACCCCCATCTAAACTTAAACAGGGACATCTATGAAAATAAACTCTGGAAAATATGAGCCTTGCCTCATAAAAAGAAATATGGTAATGAGCCAATGAGGCTTGCACTTATGAAACATTTCTGTAATAATGAAGCTAAGACAAATTATAATTAATGCATAAGAGTTACCCCTGAAAACTTCCTTGTTACTCAAATATGGCTTATCTCTAAGCCAAACTCTGCAAATAAACTCACCACATTCCTCCTTACATGGGACATGACTCCAAGGGATGAAACTCTCTGGCACCAAGGGATTAATAACAAATATTAATCAGCAATGCTTTTGGATAAAGGTCTTAGTCAAAAAGGAGAAATGTTAAAAGAAATAAAACAAAATAGTGTAGCTATAGCTAAGAGATTTCAAATGGAAAAGAGGTAATTCTGGAGGTTACTGTTACGGAGGTCTCAACCAGACATTGCAAACTGCCACAGTATGCAAAACCCTAAGCAACAAGGCTCCTAAAATCCCTAGAGATATCTGGGCACCATAAACAAGCCACATGATTACATGGAATCAACAGTCTGTGTTCTATTCAGGAATCTATAAAAAGCTATTTCCCTAATAAAATACGGTTATATTCACTTATAAATCCCCTAACTATGATCCTTCTACTTATTTTATTTGAACTTATACTTTTCAAATTACTTACTACATTATTTTTCAGAGACTTAAAGCCTCCTGATTATTCCTATACTGCTCGAGCTCTGAACAGGGATACCAGTCCCTCGAAGAACAACAACCAGGAACTTGTGAATACCTTCTACTGCAAGCAAAACAATTCCACTCCTCTGCCCCATAATATCCATGTCCCTCCTCAGCCTGAACCAGCCAAAGTAGCCATTACCCCAAATCCCTCACAATTGAGGAATGAACAAAAAATAAGTGGTGATTGTTACTGCTGACTTTAGCGGTTTTGCTTGTAACTGAGCAATTTATAACACTGCTGTAACCAAATGCTAACCATTCTTTACAGCTTGTTTGTTTGGCTTATTTCCATTCCTTTACTTACAATCTTATGTTAAATGAGCGATTTACAATATCACTGTAACCTGTAACCAAATGGTTTGTTACAGCCCTCTTCTACAATCATTTTGTGCTTATCCCAGTTGGCTTTTATAAGCTTTCAAGGGCTTCTCAGGCCTGTGCTTGTACATTCCCTATTAACAGTTACCAAAACATAACCAATCAATATGTCACTATCTCCACCTCCCTTTGTTTGAATCCCATCAAAACCCTATGCACTTTAGACTTGGGGAGACAGATTTGCGCTGGTTGGGGTGGTGGAACGCCTGTCTTCATGCTGGTTGACCTTGCATTAAAGCCCTTTCTTTTCTTGAAACCCCCTTGTCATGGCATCGACTTCTGTGCACATCAGGCAATGAGCCTTTGTTCCTTAATACTTTCTGGAGTCAATTTTGGTTTGTTACCTTAATTAGATCAACTGAGTCTCTAGCTTCCCTTATTCTCCAGCCCAAGATATAATGGACAATTACTTGGTATAGGAAGACATCCAATCTGCCTAAACAAGAATCTACATAGCAGAGAACTTCAAGTTGTATAAAGGTATCTGTGGAATGATTTTTGTTTTCTAAGTTTCTTTTAGAATAATGCCAGGTTTGACAAGAGCTTCCAGAATATTTGTAAAAGAACAAATGGTAGAGTATGAAATAAAATGAATCACAAAACCACAGAAACATAGTGCTGAAAGGTATTTAAAGAAATCCTTAGTCAAGGTTCCAAATTCAAATACCAGCAGTGGGCAGGCAGGTTGTATATTGGATACATTAGCCAATCAGCCACATGAACCGTAAAGCAATAAAGACAAGACCCATTTAAATGTGGGAGCTTTTATTCAGTTCCAACCAGTTGTTGCATGTGAGAAATTAGACACAGTATTTTTGAATGTTCACAGTTTCAAGAGAAATGGGATACTCACAGATTTATGTATAATCTCTCATTTTTAAAATAATTTCAAGTCATATAGAAATTTTGAGAGTACATCTGCAGCTAGAAATATTCCAGACAGCCAGTATGTGAGTTATGACCTATCCAGTTAGCCAACTCTCCTCACAAATGAAAAAACTGAAACCAGGAGAGGTCATTGTACAACGAATATCTCTCTCTTTCTCTCTCTCCAAAAACTGTAATCATTAGGAATAGGTTTAATTTAACAGTTGAGAGTGAGGTAAATTTCTTGATTCTATGTTAAAATAAGAATATGATTTCCCTACGATTTTCCTTTATAAAAATCAACTTCATTGCCATCAAACTCACTTTTGTTAACCTGCTTTATTCCACATTCTGGTCTTCAATGACCTCTCTCATACTATTCCTTTCTTTCACCCCACCTCCGCATTTAATATCCTAATTGTTCTCAAAGGCAATCTGCAAATCTAAGTTTTCCAAGGGCAGAGACCATGAATCATTTATTCACTACTCTGTCCTTTGTACAGTGCCTAAGGCATTTGGATGTGTCCAATAAATATTTCTTGAATGAATGAGTATATGAATAAATGAATGATTGTATGGTCACCTCAGTTGGAACTGAGTAGCACATGTCTTAGACAGCCTGATTCTTTTACCTTTTAGTAAACCCAAGAAAGGGTGTCATGTTCAAAGTATTGTCAGCTTTCTTGTTCTATTTAAAATGTAGTGGCTTAGGGAAGTAGATGTGACTCAAGTGATTGAGCTCCCACTTACCATATGGGAGGTCCGTGGTTCGGTTCCCAGTACCTCCTAAAGAAGACAAGCAAGACAGTGAGCTGATGTGACAGGCAGGCAAGGCAAACTGATGCAACAAGATGATGCAACAATTGACACAAGAAGCAAAACTTAATGAGAGATATAACAAAGCAGGGAACGGAGGTGGCTTAAGTGATTAGGCACCTCCCTCCCACATTGGAGGTCCCAGTTTCAGTTCCTGGTGCCTCCTAAAGAAACAAGGAAGATGAACAGACACAGCAAGTGCAAACAACAAGGGGGTGAGGAGAAATAAATAAATAAAATAAATCTTTTTTAAAAATGTAGTGGTTTAAGGTCACCCCACCTGTAAGTTTGAGCCCCAAGAGTCAATTCTGGGATATCAGGAAAAGTCTTACCCACAGATATGTCTTCCATTCCTATTTAGCCTCCTTACCAGATTTCAGGATCTTGGCAAGCAGCCACTATATTTTATTTTGCCTGCCCACTCTCACAGCATTTAACTCAACAATTCCCACATGGTAATATCTTGATAAAGTGAAATGAATAAAATGAATAAAACTTTAAAAGAAATGTTTTAATCTAACTCCACATTTCCTATTATTTTCAGTGTTATTTTTTATTTTCCTCCCAGTCCAAATTTCTGATATCCAAATAATTAAAAGGTAATGAAATATGCCTTACAAAATTTGAAATGTCTAATTTTCAGTTGAATTCAGTTCAACATCAGGTTATTATTGTCTAATCATATGCCAAATACATTATTAATTGCTGGGGATTCAAAGGAAAACAAATATGAACAAGAAAAGGAGACACAACAGTGAGAAGTACAATAATGGAAAGATGTTCAAGGTATGGTGGGAGGGAAAAGGAGCAATTAACTCTATCCAGGTTGATGCATGAAGGGAGAGTTTACCAAGGATCTTGTTTTAATGTAACCTCCAAACTGAAAAAAAAAGAAAGAGAAAATAAAATCCTTCTGAAGCAACTTGAGCAAGTTCATTTTTTCCCCTATCTAGGGCACATATAGACAGGAAGATGTATAATGAACATATAAAATGTCTTATTATTTCTTTTTGCATGTTCACTATTGAAATTTCCATACTTGTTCAAGTTCTTTGGGAAAGATGGTCAGTTTTAATAAACTGATTTTAAAATTATAATCTCATAATTTAAATATGAAATCAGAATATCAGGAAATTGCTGGCTGTTATGGGCTGAACTATATCCCCCAATTACCCCTAATCCCTGATCCTCTGAATATGACCTATTTGGAAATACAATCTCTGAAGATATGATTACTTACAATGAGACCAAACTGGATTAGTCTGGACTCTAAACCAATATAACTCATGTCCTTATAAAAAGGGAAGTATTGGACATGGAGAGACATAGGAGAGAAGTCCATATAAAGATGGAGGCAGATGAATCAACAAGCCAAAGAACATCAGGGATTACTAGCAAACAACAGAAGTTAGAAGTAGTTTTAGCTGGGTGGTTCTGACTTAGGGTCCTTCAACAGGTTGAAGTCAAGATATTGGCTGGAGCTGCAGTCATCTCAAGGCTCAAATGGGGTTGGAAAAATATGCTTTCAAACTCCTCCCCTGGTTGTTGGCAGATTCAGTTCCTTGCTGACTATTGGCTGTAGGCTTCAATTTCTGACCATGTGTACATTTCCATAGGGCTGTTTAAACATAGATGCTTGCTTCCACCAAGGTGAGAAATCTAAAAGAGAGACAAAGAGTATGGACACCCAAGATAGAAGCCACATATTTTATAACCAATTCACAGAATTGTTATACCATCTTGTCTGCAATATGAAGATGGTTACAGACCCTCGTACAATGCCAAAGGGACTATACAAAGGTGAGACTATCAGAAGGTGGGGATCATTGCAAAACATCTTAGAAGTTAGCAATCACAGTTATAAAGAATTACAGCCTGAAAAGATGGGTATGAGCCACAGTTCAGTACCAACCTTCCTTCTTGCTCTGGTTCCAGAACTTTGCCCAATGTCTATCTCAGACTGTGTGGATATTTAATTCTTGATATTATGCTCTTTAGTTTCTTAGTCAGTGTTTCTTATATTTGCCTTAGCTAAGTTCCTAGATTCTACCCTTTATGTCTCTGAATCTATAGTACCTCCTTGCTTATTTTTCTCAACTGATCATCTGGACTTCAACCCTATAATCTCTGACTTATTGTACCTACCAATCCCTGTCTTGTAGAACTGAACTTCTGTTCCCAGCTGGCATAAGTTTCCCTCATGTATTATCACAATACCACAATATGGGGCCAAACTTCTTGAGGACAAAGTTATTAAAAATAACCTCTACGAAACGTATACAAAGGCAATTAATTAACATTATCATATAAAATAGTAATACAAGAAGTAATGTTTCTTTAAGGATAAGTCTTTTGGTGACTTTTCCCTGTGCCCATACCTGTGCAATAAATGAGCAGGTATGGGTGAAAAGGTCCTACTTCAAGAACTAGAGTCTTGACCTAGATAAGGTATATCTGTTACCTCCTCCTCCTGTGTAGACCTCCTTACTGTGATTTTATTCATAATTGAAACTCACATTCAGATGCTTATGTTTTTAGGAAGTGAAAACATGTGACATTCAATTCTCAGTCTTAGTATTAGTCTAGAAAAGTTATGATATGGTTGATCTTGAAAAATGGAGAACTCATTGTTCAAATAATGTGAATTTTGATACTTACATGTAACTGTGTTACAAAATGCTTCTTCCACTTTCTTCCTCTTTCTTCTATGACCTTTCACCAATTTTTAAAAATTTCAAGTGACTTTCTTATTCCTATCAAATGATGCAGTTATAAAAGCAAATTTGTTTGCAGAGATATGTGTTGAAATAGCTATGGTAAATAATAATGATCTAGGGACACTAATTTCATACAAAAAGTGAATTTGTTAATCAACAATTTGTTTTTAAAATAAAATTGAAATATCTGAATCAGGCTTTTCTGGAAAAATTTTTCTCATTTTTTTCACAAATATGTTTTGCCTTGTTTTACATCCATACTGTGTCTGAATAGGAAATAGATTTAAATAATGTTCAGTGTTTTCCTTCCCTGATAGCAAGATATATTATAATTTGTAATGTTACTAAACAAATAATGAATGAGTTGCATGAATGAAGAGGCCAATGAGAAATATTCTTGCATTTTAAGAGATTTTGTACCAATTTGGAACAGAAAAATGCTTCCAATGATAAAGGCTCTGTATATGTGTCTCTGTGTGTGTCGTGTGAGTACATTGGAGGAATGGGGTGGTATCTTGTCAGTTGGCATATCATGAATTCTTCTTATTCAATGATACCACATGCCTTAAGAATATGAAGTGCCATGTGGTAATAATATTGCCGGAGACTTAGCTCACTCTCATCATAGCTGCCAGTAGCTGTATCCAGGCTTAAGGAGACCACTGGATCTGGGAAAATATCCCTTCTTGGGACATTTGGATGAGGGGGACTGGTCATGGGTGAATGTCACCCCTTCATATTTTGTTTGAATCATATTTTTTAAGCATCTGACATAGAAAGATTCTCAATTTCATCAGCCTACATGGATAAGTAAGGAAAGATTGGAATAAATCACGCTTACCTATACTTAATTCATATTATTTTGTGAGCAGACATGCAGAACAATCCCTGTCTAGACAGAGCTGATGTTTCTACTATCATTCAATGATACTAGGGGTATGATGAGAGAGGGTTATAGAATAAAAAGCTTAATAATAGAGGAATCATAGCAAGCCAAGAAAATAAAAAGGAAAAAGGAAAGTAAAGATGAATTCAGTATAGAGTGAGATCGAGAGAGTAGCATAAAATAAGAATGGAAACACAGGCATGGAACAGATTACGTAGGTCCCTATGAATAGGATGAACACATAACTTTTCATCCAACCTATTAAAATTTGCAGAGAAAAAGACAGGGCTATTCATTTTTCCAGGCACCAGACATAAACTGGTACTCTCCAAGGCAAATCAGAATTTATTGTTTTTCTACACATAGTTATCTTAAGGATTTTGATCTTAATCATAAGAATAACTTGAATTTATTAAAAAGTAATAAGCAAAAGAGAAACATCATTATCTTGCTTCTTTAGAAAAATCTCTCTGGTTGAAATAAGAGTAGACGATGAGAGACTTGTTAAAGAGCTGTTGAACTTAACCATGAGATGATAGTAATACAGACAAAAATTATTGCAGTGGAAATAAAATATTTCAATCATGGATTAGATATGGGAAATGAGTTTGGAAGTGTTGAAGATGGCTAATAGGTTACTAATCTGCTTGAGCTGGATGAAAGGAGAAAGGTCAGGTTGGATGAGATCATCCTGAAGCCATTTTTGGATATTGTCAATACCTTCCAGGCATTGACAACCAGGAACATGACTATAGTTTAACAGATTTGTGTTAGTTGACTCATTGTAATGAGAGAACACACGTTGTGGGGAATCATGGGCCATCTCATCAAGAGCAGGTAGGAAAGGACTCAGAATTTTGACTTGTGTGAAGTGATTTGGGGAAGGTACAAAGAAGCAAGGCTTTGCTCTGGATTGCATGTTGTCAATCAGAAAGCATAATGCTATGGGCACTTAATAATTCTTATTTAGGGAAGCGGCTGTGGCTCAATCAGTAGGGCTCCCGTTTACCATATGGGAGGCCCTGGGTTTGGTTCCCGGGGCCTTCTGGTGAAGGCAAGCCCACCCGCACGGCGTGGTTAGCTGACCCAGCGAGCACAAGCAGCAAGGGGGGGATAAATGAATAAATAAATAAAATCTTTAAAAAATAATAATAATAATAATAATTCTTATTTAGCAGGTAGGAAGAATAGAGAGTTTAAAGATGCAACTTAAATATCATTAATTTATATTAGTGAAGTTATTGGAGATGCTTGGTCATTTTCATAATTTGGAGAGCATTCTTGTTGTTGTCTATGCTTAGACTTGTTGACAAATAGTATTGTTTTGTCTTAATCCATCAGAGCCACGGAGTGGTCTGGTCTAATCTTGGTCTTCAGTGAAATTCTTTATGTTTTAAAAGGAGAATACCATAGCTTATCTAGACCTACCTGATATTACCAAGCCAACTTTGGATGTCAGGGCTGCTTTTCTCTTTCTCAATATAATAAATAGGGGGTGACTTTGAGACATCCAAGTGGAGCTATTGAGGATGTATTGGATACATCAGTCTAGATCTCAATAAAGAGAATTTAGTTGAGGAAAAACATTTGACTCTATGTTTTGGCATAGCAGTTTTCATCTAAAAATAATTTTTAAAAACTTTTAAGTGCTTTATGTGTATTAATTCAAACTCTCTACAACTTTATGAAATTGTTACTATTATTATGTTATTTAACAGTTAATAAAACTAAGGGGAGCTGATGTGGCTCAAGAGGTTGAGTGCCTTCTTCCCACATGGAAGGTCCCAGGTTCAGTTCCGGGTGCCTCCTAAAAAACAAAAACAAACAACAAGCAAACAAATGAAAAAAACAACTTAGGGGAGCCAATGTGGCTCAGTGGTTGAACGCTGGCTTCCCACATATGAGGTTCCAGGTTCAATCTCTGGCCCTGGTACCTCAAAAAAACAAACAAACAAAAAAAAACCCTAAGAGATAGAGAAAATAAGAAATCTCCCCAAAGTCACATATCTAGTGAATGGCAAGGCTGAGATTTTAACCAAATCAGCCAGTTCCAGAGTTTATGTTCTTAACCACAATCCTATGGTATATTAATCATAGAAAAGACTAATATACTTGAAAACAACAAAAATGGCTGAGTCCTGCCTCACATACTTACAATTTCATAAACTTGAAAAAGTCACTTAACACTTAACCTCTGTGAATTTCATTCATCTCCCTTGCAACATGGGAAAACATTATTTAAAAGACTCTAAAGGTTAAAATGTCTACTGTATGTGAAAATGCTTAGCATTGTGTCTAAGACCTAATAGGCACACTGTAAATGATAATTAAATTTAGATAAAAAGTTCTTGGCATAGTAGTGCAAGATTTGTCCAGAAGCTCAATTATAGCAAATGGCAATAAAATATCCAAGACTGAAGGGAACACCATCTGAAAAGAGTTCCATTTTCAATGCCTTTTCAAGATTGTTTAACCTGTTAGAGACAACAAGGTCAAGAATCTGAGAACAATCAGAGTAAAGAAATATTAGGCCCATCATAAAAAAAAAATCATAACTATGAAAAGTTAGCAGGACTGACATTTAATCAGTCTGTTAAAACGTTCCTGAACAAGGAAAGATGAATAGGGTACTAATATGTACTTCTATAACCACAAATTCTACAAGGCTTCTGAGTTTTCTGGATAACTAAAGTTATCTTTTCAAAATATTATTAACTGCTAAAACATAAAATCCATGTGGTTATGATGACACTATTGGTTTTTATGGCATTTGAACCTTAAAACTGATTAAATCCCCACATATCAGTAGAATTCATAGTGGCTTGTGACTTGGCACTTATAAAATAAATATCTACTTGGGAACTTAATAAAATAACATGTTAGGAGAAAGAAGTCTGTGGGTAGAATAAAATATTTGTTAGAACTAATTTCGTACTTGGACTCTGCCATCAATTTTGGAAGTGGCCTTCAGTGATGTCTTCAGCTCACTGCCAGGAAAAATAGGCATCTTTCAAGATCTGAGAAAAGTATCTTTCACTGGTTGTCATGACTATTCACACAAGCGGCATCAGCTAAAGTGCTGGAAGGGATAGTCCAGAATCTACCATCTGAATGTTCCATGAAACCCATTCAACACTAGAAAAATGTTATAACTTGAATATTAAAAATATTTAAGTGATCAAATTGTCAAGATGAAATTGAAAAAGGTAAGGCTGGTTTTTTAAAAGACGTTGTCTTTAATATAACCTAATTCAGTTTGAAAAACTCAAGGCAATGTCCTGCAGCCCCACATGTGCATCAATTCTTTGAATGAATATCATTTTTTATATCACATTTTCTATAATATGGGGAAAGCCAAGGAGAAATCCAAGCATATCTCAGCTCATCATCAGGAAGCAGAATATTGTCAGTCATTTTCCTAAGGTTATTGTGCCTTATGAAAACAAAAAAGGAGAAGAAATGGACATATCTGAAATTTGTGAAGGAGGGTTGATCTAGTTATTTAAATGCAAATCATATCATTTCTAATATTCTAAAATTGCAATTACATGCAAAAGAAAAAAATGGAAGACAGCTATTATGAATTTCCTGTGGGGTTTGAGATGAATAAAGTGATATTGTTATTTGAAATCTAAGATCTTGGGAAAAATATGTGTTTAATCATATAGTATTTTTTTTATTTTTAAAGAAATTTTAGATTACATAAATGTTACATCAAAACTACAGGGCATTTCCATATATCTTACCCCCTCCTGAGGAGAAATTTTTTAAATGAGCAGATTCCCTCCGTAGTAGCTTGATACTGTATGTATCCCAGAAAATCATGTTCTTAAAGCTGGCCCTTAAAGCTGGATTAGTTTACTTCTGTTAAAGCCTTGTCCCAGGTCGGTCTTAATCCACTTACCTGGGTCCTTTATAAATGAGATGAATACAGAGAGAAAAGAGAGGGAGCCAAGGAAACAGGAAGGAAGGTGAAGGCAAGGAAACTCAGAAAAGGAGGAGGGAGAGCCCAGCAGAAGCTGCCATGTGCCTTGCCATGTGATAGAGGAGTACAGGAATGCTGGCAGCTGGTCTTCAGGGAAATAGTATCACCTGATGATGCCTTGATTTGGATATTTTTCTTAGCCTTGGAACTGTAAGCTGGCAAGCCAATAAGTCTCCATTATAAAAGCCAACCTATTTCCGGTTCATTGCATTTTGGCAGCTTAGCAAACCAAAACAGGTTTTGGTACTAGGAAAGTGGGGTGCTGCTATTGCAAATACCAAAAATGTGGAAATGGCTTATTGATTGGATATGTGAGAAGAATTGTAAAGTGCTTGATAGAAAAGGCCTAGATTGCTTTGAGGGTACTATTGGTAGAAATATGGACCCTAAGTGTACTTCTTTTTTATTATTATTATTATTATTATTATTATTATTATGGGTAAAAATCAAAATTCTCACAATACATACAAACATTTGCAAAATGATATATAAATATATATGCATATATGTGTATTTGCTTACAAAAATGTTATTTATATATATATATATACATATATTTTAAGAGGTGCTTAGATTACCCAAAATATTACACGGGACCCACTCGGATTCCCATGTTGCCCACCTCCCACACCTCCCACCACATCCCACACAAACATCTCCCACAGTGTGGCCCACCACCCTCAATGAACTTACACATCCTGGAGCCTTGCCACCAACCATAGACCACAGTTCACACTGTAGACCACACTCTCTCCCACTCAGTTCTGAGTGGTGTGTGCTGATTTAAAATGGCCTACATCCGTTGCCACAACCGTACTCAGGACAACCTCCAACTCCCAAAGAAGCCACTAAGTGTACTTCTGATGAGGCCTTAGACATAAATGATGAATATATCATTGCAAACTGGAAGAAAGGTGATGCTTGTTTTAAAGTTACAGAGAACTTGGTAAAATTGCCTCCTGATGGCAGATGAAAGACAGAATTTTAACGTGATGAACTTGAATATTTAGCTGAAGAGATTTCCAAAATAAATGCGGCCTGATTTTTCTTTGCATCTTATAGTAAAGTGCTAGAGGAAAGGGATAAGCTGAGAATGGAATTCCTGGGCACACAGAAACCAGAAATTGATGATTTGAAAATTTCTGAGCTTCTGGAAAGCAAGTCCCCAGAGAAAAATGCCCCAGTGAGGATTTAACTGAACCTGGAACTAGTCAGCTATTTCAAAAAAAGCCAGGACTAGAAATGCAGTTATCTAGAAAGGATTTGTGGAAAGTCCTTTGATGGTTGAGAGCCTTGTGTGCTACATGCAATACCAGCAAGCTTTTTGCAAGATCTGTATGAACAGACCCAGTGTCAGACTAGACTAAAAGGGACAGAATAGGGACAGTTTGAAGGAAAAATGACTTCAAAGGCAGAACCATGGAAGCTGAGGTCTGGAATGAAGACCTATTCTTGGGCCTGGAGAGTGAGCCCACCCATGTGTGTGGAAAGGGTGAGTACGCCCCAGCACTTGCCGAAGGTAGGCCCTCTGCCCTGTTGTTCCGGAAGAGTGTTGTTGCCCTAGGCTTCAGAGAGGATGGAGCATATCCCCTGGGAATTGTGGAGAGTCTGGCCACCAGACTACTTTTCTGATGGGGTTGTCCTACAGATTTTGTGGAGTCCAGACACCAAATCAATGCTTGATGTGGGTGAAACTAGAACATGGCAGCTGTGCAAGCCCCTGGAAAGGGTGGGGCTGCTACTCTATCAGGCCCAAAGGACAATATACATCATTCAATAGATCTTGGAATCTATGGAGTATGCCCTGAAGGGTTTTGGAATTGTTTGGAACCCATCACTCTTGTTTTCCTTCCAATTTCTCCCTATGACAAAGGGAATGTAAAACCCATGACTGTCCCTCCTTTGGATATTAGAAGCAGATAACTTGTTTTCTAAGTTTCACAAGGCCACAGCTAGAGGGGATTTGTATCCCAAGACAGACCACACCTATAACTGATTTTGATGAGACCTTGTACTGAAGAGCATTACTGAACTACCTTAAGGATTTAGAAATATTGTGAAGGAATGAATGTATTTGCATATGAAAAGAATATGTTTTGGGGACCTCCCAAGGGTGGAGTGTGGTAGTTTGAAACTTCATGTACCCCAGAAAGTCCTGAAGCTGGTCCATTCTCTGTATGTATGAAGTTACTGCAGGTGGGAACTTTTGATTAGGTTACTTCAGTTAAGGGTCTTTTGATTAAGTTACTTCAATTAAGGCATGGTCCAGGGTGGATCTTAGTTCTCTTACCTGAGTCTTTATAAGAAAATGAAATTCAGATGAAAAGAGAGAGACAGAGCCATAGAAGCAGGAAGCTGAAGGTAAGGACACCTGGAATAGGAGGGAGAGCTCAGTAGACATGGCCATTTGCCTTGGCACATGACAGAGGAGTCCAGGATGGCTGTTAGCCCGAAAACACCACCTGATGATGCCTTTATTTGGATATTTTTCTCAGTGTCAGAACCATAAGCTTGCAAGCCATTAAATCTGCATTGTAAAAGCAAACCCATTTCTGGAATATTGCTTTTTGGCAGCCCCCCAAACTAAAACACTCCCCTCAATGCTACAGTCAGTGAAGGGCTATTTTTCAAACTGGCAGAGGAGGATATATAATGAAGATATAGAAGTTTAAGTTTTGGGGCCTTTTATTTGCTCAAGTCCATTCCAAGACTATGCTATGCTTTATAAATATGCAAAGCAAGACATTTTAACCACAAGTAGGTAAAACAGCTGTTTCTTACCCTCAGACTTCCCCTTGGCCACATTTCCCTCCATGTTAGGTAGCACTGGAATGGATGCAGGTCTTTGGGATACATATGAGGGGACATAGAATTAGGAATATTATCAGTTGTGTCATGTGGGGTAGATGAATGTGGTTTGCTGTTAGTTTTCTGTATAGTTAAGTTGGTGCTAGCAGACTCAGGGTAGGAGTGGCTTCTAAAAGTACTCCTACTAGCAACTTGGTATCTTTCCATGAAAGTACAAAGCCAGAGGTTGTTTATCATAGGAATATGTTCTATAGTCCTAGTTGGGAAGTAGATGGAGAGTGGAGAAGAAAAATGTTCTAGAGACAGAAGTTAATCTGCAGAAAATTAGACAAATCATCATGTATAAAATCTTAAGCAGATGATTTGGTTCTTATTAATGCCTAGTCAAAATGGAAATTCTTTCCAATCAGGAATACATTTGATAATGCAGCATATATATATAATTATAAATGTGCCATAAGTTTTCCTTTTTTAATGTGAATGGAACTAAATAGAATTTATGGGGAAGAAACTTGGAGCAGTTCTACATGTATTAATCATGTCTGTGTGAAGTCACATGTTTTATGCATTCCTACACATAAAGTTATATTTAACATATCAGATGCCACTTGTCCTGACAAAGTGTGGTGGCTCTAGAATAAATCACAGGCAGATCACACTAAAGCAATAATTTATTTAAAGGAAATGATAATTTTAAATCAAAGTAATGAAAAAAGGCACCTAGACTATTTGTTGATTCAGTTAATGAAGATGAATGAATTATATAAATACATGTAAAATATCAAATTTGTTGCTGATTTGACAAGAAACACTGAAATCAATAAAAAGAGTCAAAGTAATAATGAGCCTGTGATAGGCAGACTCATGGCTCCCTAAGATGTCCACATCCTAATCCCCAGAACCTGTATATATGTTACCTTATATGGCAAAAGGGATTTTGCATGTGTGATTAAGTTAAAGACTTTGAGATAGGGATATTATCCTGGATTAACCCTGTGGGCCCAATCTAATCACATGGGTCCTTAAAAGTGAACGAAGTTTTTTGGTTGTGGTGAGAGGGAAATGTGACTAAGGAAGAAGCGTCAGTCAGAGAATCGAAGAGATGGAACATTGTGGCTTTGAAGATGGAGCACGGGGCCCTGGGTCCAAGTTGTCAGCAGCTCCTGGAAGCTGAAAAAGGCAGGAGAATATATTCTTCCCTTGAGCCTCCAGAAAGGAACACAGCCCTGCTGACATCCTGATTTTAACCCAATGAGACCCATATTGTCATTCTCACATACAGAACTGTAGAGAATAAATTGTGTTTTAGGTCACCAACTTTGTAGTAATTTGTTACAGCTAAAATAGAAAATGAATACAGTGCCACTCCAACAATGTTAATGAGTGTGGTCAATTACAAGAATATTTAAGAATAGTCACTGCACTAGAAAAGTTTATATGTCTTTAAATATTAAAGGTTATATAACAAAGTAACTTGGGGTGACTCTGTATTGCAGTTGTTCAGGATGTCCCAGTTTATACCTATAGTCCCAGTGTAATTAACAATATCCCTCCTTTCACTTTCAAAAATTTGGTCAATAAATTATGTTGTCACCCTAAAGAAATTTGATGTAAGTTTTCCAAATTTAATAATATAAAAATTTTACATTAACATTACAAATAAGATATTATAAAGATTAAAGAAAAAAAATTTCTAAACCAGGGGTCAGCAAACTACATCATAAGCCAAATGCAGTCTGTCACCTGTTTCTGTATGGCCAGAGAGCTAAAAGTTATTTTTAAATTTTTAAATGGTTGCATTGTAAATGGTTATGCAGGTACCTACATAATATCCATGATTTTGTCTCTTGGGCCACAAGGCCTAAAATATTTCGTATTTGGCCCTTTAAGACAAAGTTTGCCAACCACTGTTCTAAACTATTAATAATTAAAACTTTGAGCAACGGTGTTCAATGAAAAATGGAATCCTCTTTCTGTTCTCTCTATAGGAAATGATTATACAAAATTATTTTCATATGAAGAGGTGATTAAAGAGTAAGCAGCCAGAGAACATAGGAAAACAGTATTACAAATAGATGTCAAGAATATAATTAATAATATGAAGCTATTTGTTTCAACTCTTGTAATTTCTATGTTTGTCAGCCTCCAAAATTCATAATTTGTTGTGTTGTATTTTCTCATTTAAAATAAACATTCATTTTCATACTTAATTTTATATCTGCAACTGCATATTCCTTTGTGTGTGTGTGTGTGTGGGGGGGAATCTTCAATATTAAATAAGCCTCAGGCCTTCCTAACTTAGATCTCCATTTTGGATTGAATTGTGTCCCCACAAAAGATATGTTGAAATCCTAACCTTTGATTCCTTGAATGTGACCTTATTTGGAAATAAGGATGTGATTGGTTAAAATGAGGTCAAACTGGACTGGGAAGGCCCTAATCAACTATGAATGGTATCCTTATAATAACTTTAGACATAGAGAGACAGACACTGGGGAGAAGGCCATGTGAAGACAGAAGGCATATTAGAATGATGCATCTAGAAGTCAAAGAATACCAAGGATTCCTGACAAACATCAAAAGCTAGAAGACACAAGAGAGGATTCTCCCTTAAAAATTTCAGATGGAGCGTGGTCCTGCTGAAAACTTGTTCAGACTTCCAGCTTCCAGAACTGTGAAACAATAAATATCTGTTGTTTTTAGCCATCCAGTTTGAGGTACTTTGTTATGGCAGCCCTAAGAAAGTAAGACAATCTGCTCCTGCAAGCTGGTCAATCTGCTAAAATCCAATGCCTTTTGAATTGCTTTCCTCAGCCTCTTCCTTGGGACATAGGGCATTCCATAGTAGCCAGATCAGTGCCAGGTACAGTGTTCACCGCCTCCTTGTCAGGGGAACATTTCAGTCTTGAAAGGCTGAGGCACTGTATGTGCACAACTCAGCCTAGGAAGCTGTCCCCTAGTGAACTATACCTGGTGGGGCACTGAATCTGCACGGAGACAGCTGCTTGTGAGGCTAAGTGCTCAGAAGGTGGTATCATGGAGGCTGAGTTGCTTTCTTCTGCAGTTTCCCAACTGCCCTCATACATTCTCTTCCAGGGGCATTTGTATTGAAGGAGACATATCTTGGTCTCCTGTCTACTAAACCAAATACCAAAAAAAATGAGTTGGCTTAAATAGCAGGAATTTATTGGATCATGATTTTGAGGCTAAGAGAAATTGAAAATCGAGGAGTCAACAAGGCAATGCTTTCTCCCCCAAAATGATGGCATTCTGGAGCTGTCTACTGGCGACTCTTGAGTCCTTGGCTTTTTTGTCACATGGTGATGTCCTCTCCTTTCTTTTCTGGGCTTCCTACCTCCACTCCCGCTTCTGCTCCTCTGTGTGACTTTGTCTTCAGAAAACCTCCACCAATAGGAATAAAGCCCAACCTCATTCAGTTGGGCCCCACCGTACCTGAAAATAACATCTTTGAAAAGTTCTGCTTACAATGGAATGAGCTAAGGTTTAGAGCATATCTTTTACTGGGGGACATAATTCAAACTTCCATAAGGGGTAAAACCCTGGGCACGTTCAGAGGATAGTGTTCCATGCTATAGCAGGCCAGCTACACTCAGCCACTTATTAGGTCCTCACAGGAGGGCTGGGTCTCAACCTGCAGTTTAAGAGCCCTGAACCCTGCCTCACCTCCTCAGCAAGCCCACTGGCCTAGTGCATATGACTCCTATCTGAAGCCATTTTAAGGGCCATTACAAAGACCCCATCACAGCAGAATGCTCTGCTGTTCTTCCAGAGGGCCATGAATCTCTGTGCCTCAGACTTTACACTTGCTTTCTCTCTCTCTGAGATTCACTTCTCCCTTCATTCAGGACTCTACTCAATGCCACCTTCACAGAGAAGCTTTTCCTTGACCATTCCGTCTAAAAGAGCCATCTGTATCACTCTTTACTGTACTAATATAGGTTATTATTTTTCATGGCATGTCACTCAACCTGCTTTTTTACATTGCATATCTAGATTTTCTCTCTTTCTTGCTTGCAAGTAACATAGGAATAGAGACTTTGTCTCTGGTGTTCCCTCTTGTAACACCAGTACCTAAGAAGGTGCCTGGTACACAGTGTGACTGCACAATTTACTGAATAAATTATTGAAGGTTTTATACATTTCCCCCTGGTCAGTGAGCTTGCCTCTAATGCAGTCATATAATTTGAGATCCCCTCTTAGAAATTGCTTCAAGGTAATACTCTGCACAGAGAACATTTGACAGTTTCTTTCACTGGAGAAGAAAATAATAAACAATTTTGACAGGCTGCCTAACCAAATTTGATCTTGGATAGAGTGGTCCATGTTATGTGTTTTCCTAAAGCAAACAGACTATTAGAAGGTATATATTCACACCTAGGTAATATCTCAGTATCAAGAATGACATGGGCATTTATTCCTTTGACAATCTTAAGGATGCTTATTAAAACAAAAAGAGAAATCACTTTCTCTTTTATCTGAAGCTGAAATAAATTTTTTTAAAAGTAAAGATTGTTTCCATTTACTTTACTTGCTTGTGTACTTATTTTATGTTTTATTGTGTTAGTTCAATGATTAAATTCTCAACCAATAATGTATTTATGGAAATGAACAAGGAAAGTACATTTTTGATGGATATGGAAATTTTATGACTACTACAAAAGAAATGCAGCCCACAATTTATTTTTCCAGTGATTTATCAAGTGGCTCCAAATTTTTGGCAACTAAAAGTGGATAGCGGAATACACATGATCATAGGAGATGCAATGATTTATCATTCTGGCTGTTTCCATGCAGGTTCAAAAAGCTGTTACTCTACAGTAGCTCAGCCAAGCAACACATCTAGTAGCAAATGGGTCAACATTGTCCTTTATAACAACTATGTTATCTGATAAATTGCAATAACACATAACTATCTTTTGTGACATATGCTGTGTGACATCAGGATATGACAGCTGAATTAACATTCCTATAAGACATAGGAGCTGTCAATCAAATGAATGAGAAGCTCAACATTGACTCTGTGTTTATAGATCAATAGACTAGAGATAATAAATCTTGACTCCAGCCTTAGTATTTGCACTTTTAATAACCTCCCTAGGTCATTTTGACCTAGTGTATTTTGAAAAACACTGAGGTGTTAACGGCAAACTAATCAATCAATCCACAAATACACTTAAGCATGTCAAATACAAAGTAGTGTGCTAGACATGATGGGTAAGTTGAGGAAGTCTGAGGGAGAGATCCTATGTCTTAATCCTTAAGAAGCTGAGAATTGACTTGGAAGTCACAGATAAAAAAGAGATACACAGCATGATTTAAGTGACTAATACCTGGCCCTGAAGATTAAGGATATAGAGCACTCACTGAGAATCAAAGCAACCAGGAAAGATCAGCTTTGAAGAATGGAGAGGGAAGAGGAATTCAACCTCTTTGTCAGAAACAGAGATTCCATGTTGTAAAATGGTGAGGTATAATACATAAAAGGAAATTCAGGCAGACTTGAAAAGACAAATAGAATAATTAGTTTTTTCCCTGTATTTGAGAAGCTTCTCAACCGTATTAGATTGGAAACTCTACTTTTATTACAAATATTTTATGGTAATACCTTTATTATTCTGAAGTAAATGATATAAACATCGAAAAAGTCAACATAATGTTCTAATTGTAATATAAAGGAAAACATATATGGACAATAATTTATAATGAAATAAGTTGTATTTTGGCCTGTAAAGCTTAAGCATGACTGCAATAAAACATATAATGAAGTTCAATGACATTTATGTGCCACCAAAATGAATGAATGTTATATGTTCAAATTTATAACATGTAGGTGTTTAATATGATAATGCCCGCTTGTGGTGCTATTTAAGAAATGTTAAATAATGTTAAGAAAGTTTTAAAACAAAGTTTTCATTCTATATGAATGTTAGTAGCATCCTGAAAAATTCATTGTATATTAAAATGTTTTTATGCAAAATAGGGCTATTATTCTAGAATCATATAATTTTAAATAGATCTTTAAACAGAAGACTGATTTCATGCAAGATGCCAGGAAATATTTTTTTCATGAAGCTTCCCCACACATTGCCATCTAGCAAATTTGGCCCCAGGATCCTTGATTGTGCCAGTAGTGTCCCATCAATTACTGTGAAAAATAAAATTTTGCACACAAAATTCCAAAACTCTTCTTGGGATTCGGTATCATCCCCTGCAAAGAAATACAGGCACAACGTATTTCATTGTCCTGCAAGGATGGAGGATAGACCTGAAAAAGACAGTGACCGCGAGAATATGAAAGAAAATACAAAAATAAATGAAAACATAAAAGAAGAATCAACAGCTAGTGTGACAGGCTGGATTTGAAAAAGGATAGGGAAAGCCTGAGAAGTTTTTGTTTCTTTTTAACTTTTTTTGAAGTTACTAGGATATCATCATTGTGTATTTGTGTGTTTTATGGCTGCCAATTATATAGTAACAATTATGTTTTTAGGCAATTTTCTTCATTTATCATTAGTTTTCTGACTTGCAAACATAGTTCCTTTAATTAAAGTAATGAAGTGAATATATTTGTTGGAGGAGATTATATAGTGTTATGTTGGGAAACTTAAGGAAAATGGAAACTGACTCCCCACACCCCTGCTACCCTCTATCAAGCCATCCTATTTAAGTTATGGATGGCATAACATCTGCCATACCTGAAATATAACAGCATGGTACACTAACAAATGTGTCCAAAAGGCATCCCTGCTGGCCAGGGGAATTTCCTGTTTATATATACCAACAACCGACTTCTTTCACTTTTGCTTAGCGTTCAGTTTACAGTGAGGATCATACTGAAGGATAAAAAGGAGATAGATAAGTAATCAAAACACTTTGATTGAAACACATCAAAAATGTCTTGTAACTCTTGGAAAATAAGAGGATTATTGATAAAGCATTATGGTGAAGTAGGTAACTGGTATTGGGTGGTAAAGGGAGAGTTTGGTATTATACGTGCTGATTTTAAGGTGATTAATTTTTAAATAATTTTATAAAGAAAAAGCATAAAATCTTTCAAAATTCTGTTTCTGGAAATTGATGAATCCTTATGTTCATAGAAGAGATTTTTTGCTGTATCTACTGAAATTAAAATTTTTTCAGTATTTTTTTAAACATTAATTTGTAATATTTCTGCCCAAGTGTGTGCTGTCCCCCTTGGGAAAGCCAAACCTTAAAATACTTTTGTATTTCATTGTATTTTCTGCGGTTCTTAATTTAGTTTGGATCTGTGGTCATCATCAATACTCTTTGTCCTTTATTTTTGGATCTTATTCCTTCTGGATCTTATTCCTTCTGTAATTCTGGTAGAATTACATTTCCAGGTTGCCCTGTAATTGGGTCTGGACATTTGACTGGTTTTAGCCATTGAGCTGTAAAAGAAAGTGGCAGATATCTCTGCTAGAATGAATCTTTAATTGCCAGTGTGAAACACCCAAGAGCTCGCATTTTCCTCTCACACATCAATCAAGAAATGATTGAGATGGAGGCTGCTCCTTCAGCCTGGGTCCCTAAATGACAATAAGAAGAACCCCTTACAAATGCATTATAGAAAAATTAAGTGTGGAGAAATGTGTTTGTTGTTTTAAGCTAATGATACTAGAGGGTTATTTTACTACAATATATCTAGTTTATCTTTATTGGTATAGAGTCAATATATACGTATCTGGGAATTCGCTGAAATTATATATAAAAATTGTACATGAAATTGCACATCCATTCTCTTCAAAGGTTTTGGACACGTGTGATCTGTGTTTGTATCCTTACTTCAAAACTTAATAGTATCTATATGATCTCAGACAATTTACTTAAGCTTTCAGTGACACTGTTTGCTTATCAAATATGGACTAAAATAAAATCTAAATGTGGCATCATTAAGGCTGTTTACAAATACCCCAGCTCTCTCTTCTTCCTGGCACATTGCAGGATTGCACTTCACCACCCACTTGAAGTTATGTGAGCCATGAGACATGTGCTGACCAATGAAATGTGACCAGAATTAACATATATCACTTTTGGACAGAAATTTTAAGAGCCAGAGCATACTTCACCACTTTCTCTCTTTCTCTACTGTAGTGATGAGCAATTTTAAAATTAAAATCAAATTATATTTAAAATTAAAATAATTGGCTGCTCCCACATCTCACATTAGATTGAAAATAAAATTTTTGCAGAACCCCCACTTTCAATGAACATGTAGTGAGATTTTTGTGCTTGGGGTTATTTATTAATGAAGCATTACCTTGTCTACCCTGACTAATTACACTTATACATGCATACTGGTTTTTTTTTGTTTTTTGTGGTTTTTTTTTTGCTTGATTTTCTTGCTATTATTTTGAAAACTGTTCTCACAGTGTAAGAGAGATCAAATGACAAAATGCATATTAAACACTTATTAGTGTCCCTGGAATATGATAAATGCTCAGTAATTATTAGTTGGGACAAGTCCATAACTTTCACTAGAGTCAAAAAATATTGTCTCTTTAAGAATTCATTGACTTACAGAATCTGGAATTTCCATGATAACAACTGATTTTAGGGATCCTTCATTTAAGAAGAAGCAGAAACTAAATTAAAATTTCTGCTTTTTTACTAATACCACTCTAAAGAGATACTAGGTATCACAACAAAACTCATAATAATTACTAGGTTACCATATTAGTTTAATTAAGACCAATCCTTTATATACCTCCTCCAGATCTAATACTACTCAATGAAAACTATATGTAAGGCAATATAGCACAATAATTATCTTAGATTTTCAGTCATCTAAGAAATATTTGATTATATCCAATTTTCTTTTCTTACCTGCAGGAGAAAAGCAGATTGCTGCATTTCACACTATACTGAGTATGAGTACAACTAGATCCCAGTCCCATCACTGACTTGTTCTGTGAGTTTGGGTGAGTCAGTAAGCTATGAAGAAGTAGAAATATAGAAAATACACATCTCAAGCAATTATGTAATAATTCATGTGACCTGGAACTATTTAAAACAAGTTTGTGTTAAAGCATAAATCTGAAGGAATGTGTTCTGAGTAGTATGAAATGGAAAAATACTTTGGGCCGGACATCACAATATCCAGTATCTTATCTCGTCTTTGCACCACTTACTTATTAGCTGTGAGATCTTCGACAAATTAAAATTTCAGAAGCCTCTGTTTCTTTACTTGTGATAACTTAAAAGTGAACTGTTAGTAGATAATGATTCAGATCCTTTCTCATTACAAAATTAAGATTAATAAATATTTAAAAATAAAAAAATGTGTTTAATGTGTTATAATTTAAAGTTTAGTATGAATCAAATCATTTGATTCACTTAGCAATTTAATTTGGTCTCTATTTTTCTATGTATTTTTTAACTGATTGGTAATGTGTTATAGTTTTCCTGCAAAAGTGACATTTTAGCTTATGTGTTCTTTATCTGGCCCACAGATTCCCTTAAAGAACTGGCCAGAGTCTTTGTAGTTTTTGTCTATTTGGTCATTAGTAGACATTTCCACTCTAGCAAGTGTTAGGAGTTTAGCCGGACTTCAGTCAGGCATAATTCCTAACAAAACAATTGCTACTTTTAGCACAAGGGCAGCCACAGCAGAGGCTTTTGTTCAGTTATCTTTTTCTCTTTTCCCCTTTTCTACTTTCTTTCACATTACTCATTTCAATAACATCTCCTTTAGTTCAGGGCAAAGTGCTCCGAAATGTGTAGGGGAAATAATATAAATAAGAGGAATCGTCCTGTCAGGTCCACAACTAATTAGATTCACTTTTGCAGCTTGATGGTGAAAATGTAGAAGTTTAACTAAGAAGAGATTGAGTACAGCCTTGAGTTTAGAAGTCAGGAACTTTATAAAGTCACTACAAAGCAAATGCAGAAAGAATGATACCTATCACTATGACTGACATGTTGGAACTGCCCAATAAATGTTTTTTCAGGTGAATTAACTACTCAGTTTTTGTTACAGAGATAAAGTTACTCTGGTATGTCTCCTTTCAGCAAAGGAAATGAATTGTCATTCTTTCAGGGCCTCTATCCCATCCTTTTGTCCCTAGATGCCTAAAGTAAATGCTCTAATTTGATTAGGATATGTAAAGAACTCCTTCTCTATATTTTCAAAATACAAATACAGTATCTTCTTAATTTCTATTCTTTCTGTTTCCCACTTGGACTTCCCCATGATATACACTTTCTTATATACGCACAATTTTCAGACAATTCTTTCCATTATTCTGTAACAGGAGGCTAACTAGATGATTTGCACCCAAAATAAGAAGCTTATTATGTTAAAATGCCATGTCTTCCTACAAGGAGACAGAGCCAAGAATGGCAGCAGACCTTGTTCATAGTGATTGTGGAATACTCCATAATAAGCCCCCCAAAACCCTCTCCAATCTCATCTTGTTCCACTCACTGGCTTCACAATTGAACCTTCTTATAGATCTAGCTCATGGCATGCCTGATCAGCCCTTTCTGCCTTTATCCATACCATTTGCTGTCTGAAGTGATTTTTCCCCTTGGACCTTGTTCATTCTTTTTTGTACCTCATTAGTAACCTGTGACTTGTCCTGGTTGGAACAAGTTGTCCTTCATATTTCCACAGCACCTTCAACAGGCTCAGTCATCTTCTCCACTTAAATGCCATCCCTCAGAAAGGCTTTCCAGAAGTTCCACTAACTATGCAAGTATGATATTATCTGTCTTAACCTCTTGCTTGTTTACTTGGGAATGCATATCACAATTATTTTATGTACTTGTTTATGTCTATCTTCCTTACTAAAATGGAGGCTCCAAGAGGCATAAATTGTTTCTCTCTGCTGTACACTAGAGATCAGTACAATGTTTGTTATAGAGTGGATGCTCAATAAATATTTTTTGACTGAATGAATGTATGATGAATCAATTGCTTTGCATTTATCTGCTTACTTTCTAAACAGGACATTGATACTGAATTTTTCTTTGGGTCACCAGTATCTACCACATCATAGGGATGCAATAGATGTTGTTAACAAATACCTATTGATTTTTCAACTTAAATGCATTACATTTATTTTTTATTATTATTTTTAAAGAAGCTTTAGATTAGATAAATATTTCATCAAAGATATAGGAGATTCGGATTCCCATATACCTCACCGCCTCCCCAGTAACAACATATTTCGCTAGTGTGGTACATATGTTACAATTGATGAACACATATTGAAGCATTGCTACTAACCATGGTGTATAGTTTACATTATAGTTTATACTTTGCACCACAGAATTTTATAGGTTTTGAAGAAATGTATAATGATCTGTATCTGTCATTACAGAGTCATGCAGAACAATTCCAATGTCCCAAAAATGCCTCATGTTACACCTATTCTTCCTTCTCCTTCCCCTCAGAACATCTGGTGACCACTCATTTAAATGTAACTCAATTGAAAAAATGATGAGTTACATTTAAATGAGATTATAAATAAAAAATCTCTTCTAGGTTCATTATGGAAAAGAATGTTGATATAATTTTAATCCTCTTAAACACATTTATTTTCAGAGTCGTATGTTTTCATAAATGTTGGGTAAGTTTTTCTCTCTTACATGTGTTCAATGATCAGGTTTTTTTTTTTTTCTTTAGGACAAAAAATCAGTGACTGATCTGAAACAACAATGAGGCACCTATTATAAGAACTGTGAAAGCCTAAAACTTCCCCAAACCCTAATTATACATCAGTTTGTATGGAAATCTGACTAGAGGACAATTCTGATTATCTAACAGTTCTTTTCTCAACAGTCCACTTAAAAATATAAGCAAATGCTTCCAAAAATCCTCAGGGAAAGTGAGGAAGTGTTCAACTACTCAGTGAAGTCCAAAACCTGATTAAAGAGGTGCATTTTATTAAATAAAGTATAGTGAGAAAACTTATATTTTCTAAATGTTTCTCATTATTTAAGGAATCCTAATAGTCAGCCGAAACACAGCAACTTGCATCCCACTCAAAACAAATTCCTTTGATTCAAGAAATGTCCTAGGTCTGAAATACAAATGTCATGGCCAAGAATGAAGAGACGCTAACTTTCACCAAGACTCACTGTAAATGGTTTTATTAGCTCCTAAGGAGAACTGAAATTGTTCAATTTCCACTTGGAAAAGTTACAGTCCCAACTTGTAGGCAACTGAATTATGATGGACCTGTGAGGTTAGACTCTGTGTTGCTTTTAACAAGACAATTGCTTTAAAATATTAAACTTAAAATCTCTATTTCTTCTCTATTTGCTTATTTTTTTCCATATTGTATTTTTTATCTTTATCCTTCCCCTCTGTCTTCTTTTCCACTCTTAATAAAAATTGGTTTTCTCTTAGCTGTCTTATCTTTTGACAAAAAAATTAATGGCCTAATTCACAAAGCTCTTATTGATTGGAAGCAGTTTAAAATGTGCAACTCAAGGTATTTCCCTTTGCTAGACAAAAAACATATCCTAGGGAAATGAAATTTTCATGCAGAATGGGACTTTTTAAGAGACCTTCAAATTTATTACATTAATTACTTCACAGTTTCTTCCTCTCTGTTTACTTTGAGTCTGGGAAACATGGATAAAACACACAGAAAACATGTGATAAGAATAAAATCCACATAAGCATATTCTCTCTCTATTTTTCATCCTCCCATTTTTATACCTCACCTACCCCTGCCCACACATACACACTCAAATATACACACTACAAACAATTTAGTTTTATCCAATGTCTCTTCATTGTTGACTAAAGATATGAAGTTCTGAGGTTAGGGCTTTATGTGCTATGAAATTTTAAAGTTGTGGGCAGAATTTTCTCAGGGCCATGAGAAGTGGAATTATGGGAAGAGAGTATGTTTGGTATTATAGTATTAAGATCAAGGAGAGCATTGAAAGCAAAAGATTACCAGAAAAAAATATGAGAGTGAGTGTATCTGGAGAGAGAATCTTGAAAAATTCCAAGAGACAAAGCTGAAATATCAGTGCATATTTTATTTCACATTCCATATTATGTTAGGTCACATTTCTCACTATAGTTCATCAGAGATTTTGCAATTAGATTCAATGCCAGATATAATAGACTCCATTAATGAAATGCATAAAAGTCATGACCCAAATTTGAATGAATCTACTCCCACTATCAAATTTGGGAAAAACAAAAGAGCTAAAATTTAATTGCTTTCAAGTTAGTTTCAAAGAACTTAAAGTTCTAATTACAACTTCCCTAATGTCTCAACAGAATCAGCAAGAGGGCTTTTGGGACTCAAATTCACAGATTTGGTACTTGCCACTTCAAATCAAGCTTTTTCCATATATAACACACCATATCACTGATTATCCTGAATTTAAGAAGAACTATTATTTTTAATGAAAGAAAAGAAAACTTATTTTTTGTTGTTGTTTTATTGATAAATTTATCTTACAAATTAGTTTTTCCTCAGATGATATTGGAAATTAGACAAATAATTGATGGTTGCCCCTGCCAAAACTTTTTTTTTACTGGCTTAATGTAAAAAATAAGTTTATTGTTCACTGACAGTCTAGTGCAGACCTTATCAATTCTCTAAGGAAGTCTTCATAGGCTGCGGGGGTTCCACCATTCACATTTGGTCCTCGCCTCACACCCCACAATGACTGAATGCAATATTCACTATTTCAACAATTTGTAGGCTGCCCAGAGGATTATTTCATGTCATTTGTCGATTTTTTGAGGCATGAATTGGAATCATAAAAGAAGCAAGGCTAATGAGAGGGAAAGAAGCAGTTAATACAATTGTGAAACCATCCAGGGGGAACAGGATACAGCCAAGGACAGGAGACCTCACCATGGTTAAGGATACTGAGGGGAGGAATCTTAATTTATCACATTTGTTAGGGAAACTTGAAGTGGATCTTGACAGGCTACAAAGAGCCCCAGTTTTATAATATAAGAGATTTCCCAAGCACTGATAAGTCTTTCATTTGGGGAAGGTGAAGCCTAATGGCTTTATATGGGCCACCCCATTTGAAGCAGCATGACAGCCAGCAAGTAGGGATTAGTGACAAATTTTGACCACCATGGAAATGGAGGTTGAAAGAATCAGGGAGACTATTAAACCCACTAGATCTTTATTCTAGTTACAATAAGGTAACACAAACACTCATCAAGAACTAAGAATAAAGCATAGTCATGCATAAAGAACCAATAGAGCAGTTCAGGGCAGGTGGTAGCTCATTGGTTATGGGGAGTCATATGTCCAACCTTGACTGATAGGGTAGAGGGCAAAATAATTAATACAAACTTGACCACTGAAGGAGATAGGACATCCACTTGGAACTGGTTCTGAAAATTGGTAGGGCTGGACCTGCATGTGAGAAGCATTAATGGCTGTATCTGAATAGGGCTGGAGAGCATATCCCAGGATGTCATAGAATGACAATTTAAATCTCCGCAAGTCATAAAACATAAGGTCAGGGGAGCTTTCAAGAGAAACCTATTTTTATAGACTGAAAGGTAATAAAATAAAGGACATAATATACTATACAACAATTACTGGGTACTTCTCACTACCTCTTATACTGTTTTGCTTTATTATTTAATTTTACTATCTGCTATTGTTAATCTTTTCTCATTATCTCATTAGTCAATTTTTAGTTTTAGAATTCCCTTCCCATTGTTGATGTTTCATTACCCATGTGAACTATAGAATCCATTTACCCTATTTTATTTGGATCGTGCTAAGTGTATAGATTTTGTAGACATGATGTACTTATACTATTGAATCTCTGTATGTAAACTAACTTATTCAAAACTTCTTTTCTGCTCCCACAGCATTTTTAAAGTTTAACTCACATAAATCTTGCACATTTCCTGTTAACTTTATTCTTCAGAGATTTATTATTTTGTTCTTCTGTTAAAGTGACTTTTTTCATTATATATTTAGCCAGTTGATTTTTATCTATTGGAAAAGTATATAATTTTAATAAAATTAAGTGTGTACTTAGAGAGTGAGTTAAATCGCTTGTGGACAGCATATGAAGGGAAAATAGTGAGAAGTGAGTTTCAAAAAGTAAACAAAAGCAAATCATAAAGGTTTCACAAGCTTGGCTTTTATTCCGCAGGTGATGGAAAGTCTTTAATTGTTTTAAACAGAGGAGTCGCATGAACAGATTTTTATTTTAGGAAATTGTATCTTGCTGTCAGTGTGAAGAATGGTTTATTGGGGCAAGACTGAAAATGGGAAGGTTTCAGATATGTGACTACTGAGTTAGGATTGGACTAAGAAAATGAGATTAGACATCCAGAAAGGGGACAGATTTTACTTGTAGGAAAGAAAATTAGCAAACTTTGGTCACTGATTACATAAGTGATGGGAGAGAAAAGAAGTTGATGAAGGGGGAAACAACTTGCAATTAAATAAAGTCTCTGTAAATTCCAAGAAGAAATCAGTGATGCTCTGAAATTATATAACATGAAAAAGATAACTTGGAATGCCATTGAACTAGTGATAAAATATAAGGCAGCCTCTAATAATAGACCTTTAGGCATGTATATGTATGGACATCATATTGCAGCAAGCTGAGAAGCAAATGAATGGCAGAAACAGAGCATAAGACAAGGTAAAATCATAGCTACACGAAATGTGATAAGAGGAGGAAACAAAAAATAGAATCTTGGAGAGTATCAAAGTCCAAGAATAAGAGTTTTGTTTTGTTTTAGTTTGTTTTATGTTTGTGTAGAACATGAATATATTAGTTTCCCAATGTTTGCCGTGATAAATTACCATAAATGGAGTAGCTTAAAACAACAGGAATTTCTCTTTCATAGTTCTGCATTTTAGCTCTCCATATCAAGGTGTCAGCAGGGTCTTGCTCCCACAGAAAGCTCACAGGAAGAATCCTTCCTTGCCTCTGCCTAGTTTCTGTTGGTTGCCTGCAATCTTTGGCATTCCTTGTTTTAAAGCTGCATCACTCAAATTTTTGTCTCCGTCTTCACATGGCTGTTTTCTCTGTGTGTCTCTGTGTCTCTGTATTCTCAGATCTCTTTACTTACAGGAGAACCCAGTAATTGAATTTAGGCCCCATATTAATCTAGTATGACCTCAACTTGGTTGCATCTGTAAAGACCCTATTACTACATAACTTTGCATCCACCAGTACAGGGGATTTAGGATTTCAATGTATCTTTTAGAAGACATAAATCAACCCCTAACAGTTTGGTTAAGATAAACACGTGTCTCTTTGACCTCAGAATTTTAAAAGTACATGGAGAGAAAGACCCTGAAGTTTCTGAAGACAATGAGCAAGCAAGATCATGTTGGAGTTGAAAGGATGGTTTTAGAAGTATATACATAGTTGCAAAAGGGTGGATCTACAATTGGTTGTGGTTAACACAAATAATACCGTGCTAATAGTATCCAGAATAGAATAATGTTCTTTACTCATGGTTTGCAAGGCATAAAATATTTTGCTTTTGTAAACTAAAATCATAATTACTGTTAAAAGTTTAATCAGGAATTGTTCATCCTTCTAAAGGAAGATTATTTCCACTCTATTCTTTTTGCTTTCATATTTCCTAGTAGAACAAACAAAATCATGCTCAGGAATGCACATTATGCAAAATTATGCATGATCTCCAACTATTTACATATATGATCTTAGCAATTAAGACTATTTCATTTCCATTCTCTCAGTTAAAAGAAACAAACAAACAAAAAAAAAACACTTTGGCCATCCTGAAATAACAGCAAGGACAGTATTCTTAATTTAAAATCCTAGATTTATTTTATTCAACCAAATAAGATGTATTAGTCAGGGTTCAGAAACAGAACTGACAAGAGATATCTATAAATAGTATGAGATATTATAAAATTGTCTTACGTGACCCTGAAGATGCACAAGTCCAAACCCAGAGGGCATTTAGGGCTCTGATGAAGGCCCTTGATGAGTTCTCTAGGGGATGCTGGCTGTCTGAAGTAGAGATGAGAATTCTTTCTCTGAATGCTGAAATCCCTTCTCCTTTTAAGGCCTTCAACTGATTGGATGAGCCGTCACTCATATACAATCCTGAGTTGACTGTAGATGTAACCAGCCACGTATGCAATTAACTCACTGATGATTAGTCCATGAAATGGTCTTGCATTACAATTAGTCTAGTGTTTGCTTGAACAAACCCCTGGGCACCATTACCTGGCTGAGCTGACTCATTATCCTAACCATCACATAAGGGAAATTAGATTTAATATTAATTAAAATATAACTGTGATGATGGATATATTATAAAATGTTTGATTATTCTTTAATCTGTGCAATATACAATATGAGCATATCCATTTAATGCTGTTTTTCATATTTATGTTTTTATTTATCCAGGAAATACTCTAAAGTCTTGCTCCTCAACTTGTGTTCCCTGGACCTGCAACAGCAACATAATCTGAAAGCTTGTTAGAAATACAAAAACCTCAGTCTTCACCCAAATTCAGAATCTGAATTTTAACAAGATCTCCACTTGACTTATATACCATATGCCCTACAAGCTGAGAAGCACTGATCCAAGATACAGTACTGACAGTACTGCAGAAAATATAAGGAAAGCTAACAGAGCCTTCTATATTCTTCACAAAGCTTCAGTAAGATTTGTGGCATCAGAAATTGCAACAGTAATGTGATGTGGTTTAACGACAGTGTAATAGTTCAATTTTGATTTATAAGCTTTGGTAGAGGAAATTGCATTATTCAGCCACCATATTAAGGGCAAATTCATAAATATCCTCCCCTTGTGAACATTTCACTTCAAAATAAAATTTGAAAATATTATCACTAGATATGCTCAACTCTCCCTTTAAATATCCAATATTCCTGTAATTAAATATAAAAAAACAGATTTTTAAAAAGCTGAAATATAGACGTAATGAGTTAACGAGAAACATTTGGTGAATGAAGATCTAGTCTTGGGTATTATGCAAAATTTAATTTGTGCAATATTTTATTTGCACATGTGTAATCAAATCAATTCATCAATGCAAAACATTGCTTTCCCTGACTCAGCTCTACATGGTTCCATGATTTTCAAAAGATGAAAATCACCCCCTGCTAAAAATAGATTCAGAACATTATTAGTGGATATTTTGCTGAATTATAAGCAATGTCAAAAATCTTCGTGGGTGTACAACAACATATGCTTTCATGCTCCCTGATGTACAGGCCAGCTGCAGATCCACTGATCTAGTCTGGACTCCCTGAGTCAGGCGGGTCTCCAGGCTTCCTCCCAATTTGAGGTCTTTTCCAACAATCTTCATGCTGGGACCTAAGCTAAAACAGTTATTCTGGAATTCTCTTCCAATCTTGGATCTCAGGGATACAAGAGTTTAAGTGGAACCACAGGATGCTTCTTAAAACTTCTGCTGAAAACATATACATTGTTACTTCCAGTCACAGTCCATTGACCAATCCCAGTATCAACGGGCAAGAAAATAAACTGTGCCGTAGTGAAAGTTACATGGCAAAGAGTATGGATGTACAACTCCATACTTGGAGGAAAGGAGCCAGTCAATATTTAAATAATCAGCTTCAAACTTTTGTTATTTTTTACCTTGCTTATATGCCATGTTTGACTCTAAACTTTCTGAAAGCAAGATGTAAGCTTTCAGTTCCAACTTCCCTAATTCCTTTCCAAAGTAGGGATTGAATCCATTTTACTGAATGCATTAGTTAGAGATACAAGATTAAAAGAAAAAGAAATAGATCGGTGAATTCTTAAAAAGCTAAGATTTGAATATTAGCTGAAAGCTTCCAAGTTCAATCTTCAGGCTAAATAATCATATATCATAAGAAGTCTCACAGCCCTTTTATTTTTTATTTTATTTCAGTGTTTCATATAATCATTTCTATGGCTGCAGTGGTATTTATTCTTCATCAGATTTTTTATTATTTTGAGAATTTTTATTAATTTACCCACCTGTGTAAAATCTAAATGTTACAATCTCTTTAAGTATCATAGAGATGTCAACTAGATTAAACAAGCTAATGTAAGTAAAGAATGTGGGATAGTGCCATGTACATAATGAATGTTCAAAATGTGTGAGTCTCTCCCTCTTTTCCAAAGGTATGTTTTATTTTTATTTAACAATAGTCTCCATTGAATGGTGAGGCATTATTTCACTAGAGTTCCAGGGTTATTTCTGTCCACCATGTATTTAGCACTGGAAGAGACCTCTAATTTAAGTGTATTAGTTTACAGATGGAGATATTTGTACCAGAGAATCACAGGGCAATGTTAAAATCATACAGAAAATTATCATCAGGAACAGAAGTAGAAGTTAGGTAACGTAATTTCCATTTCCGTGTATGATTTCTACAAGGCTTATTGGCAATAAATGTTTGATGCTCCCACTCCCTTGCAAGCTCAGATCCACGGTGCCCCAGGTCTCTCCCTGTCCTGCCATTCCTTGGATGCACCTGAGATTCTCTAGTCTAACACTTTCCCTTCCTATCCCCCCACCCCATACCCAGTAAAAATGTACCAATTGCAGACTACTACTCTTTGAGGCATCACTCTTTATGGGCTCTGTTGTAATTTTCTTAAAGGGCATATAATGAATCTAAGAAGTTTTTACTAAGGTCTGAATGGGTGGTAAATTACAATATCCATTAATTATCAATTCACAAGTAAAAGCTACTGAAAGGAATTATAGAACAAAGCTGGTGTCTCCTTCATCAATATGCTGTTCCAGGCCTGAGCATAGCAGGGGTATGTTTGAAAGTGAAATGCTTAACTTGTAGTAATTTACTAAATCATGAAGACAAACTGTGGAAAATTTTGCTTGTTGGCAGCAATACAAGGAACTAGAGGTGTTTTTTGTTTTGTTTTGTTTTTTGTAATTTCTTCTTTATATTTGTTTAAATAAAAGGAAATAGACATTATCACTACATAGGGAATCTGTTTGGCATATATTCTTGTAACCATTTCTCTTAATTATTAGTTCAACTTGAACATTTATATGCCCACAAGGGATTTTTAATTATGAAAAGCCCATCTATAACTTAATATTTTAAAATTTCAGGTACTTTCTAATTCTCTTGATGTTCATTAAATTCCATTTTTAGATAATCCATACTACTGAACATTTGTTTGCTTGCTAAGAATGGCTATTTGGAACTGGAATATTGCATACATGGAATTGATTTAATTAAAAGAAATCTTATGGTAAAAATATATATAATCTTGTATTGTTAGTTGATGAAACCAGATAATTTTAGTATTTAAAACTCAAAATTTGTAGTATGTTGCCTGAAGTTATTGCAGGAACCAGTGCTTTGGAGCAGTATATTGTCCTTATCTAGAAATTACAGAATCAAAATCTTCTGTGGAAGATCAGTTATAACAATATTTACATTTTTTTTTAAATGAATGAAACTTTCAATAGATTCTCTAACAGGCTGCATTATGCCTCATCATTTCACTACTTTGACAAGGATTATAGCAAGGTAGTCGGTGCAGAGAAGTTAGGAAGTCTGAGGTTTGTGGTACATATTTTTCTATCACTGCATTAATTGCACGGTTCAGGAAACTGCATAGCTTCCATCTTTTCTCTGTAAAATATGGCTAATGCTTAATGAAACCTGGAATGAAAGTAGTGCATTATTCTAATTCTGTAAATAGTGATGGGGTATTTGCCTGCTCCATCTTGATTTTAATTTTAGCTCTACATAAAATTGCATATTACATTCACCACTGCTTCTTAGACTTGCCACGTGTAAAAAGAGATTTACTACTGTGCCATCACTGGCAATGCATTGTACAATTGATAAGATTCTTAAAATGGTGGGCCTGTATACACATATCATATATCACTTTGATGTCAATCAAGACGTATGCAAAGAAATGGATTAACCAAAGCAATAAACTAGACTTGAATGTGTGTTTGTGTATTCAAGTGATCATTGGGGATGTGTGTGTGTGTATACATATGTATATATTTCAAAAGGAAAAATGAAAGAAAACAAAAACAGTTATCTTCATCTTCCTATAAGTGTTCTCATTGGCTAAAAGTGAGAAAGAAAAGGCAGAGCCTGTCATACTTGTCTGTTTCTGACTTGGGCCTTCAGAATAAAGCTCTAATTCCTTTAAAAGGCTTAAAAGACAGTTAACTCTCTAACCTGGTGAACCTTAACCCCTCTGCCTTCCTTCTCTTCCTATCTTAGCCACGGTTATGGGATTAAGTCCTTCATATCATGCATATTGACTTGATTCAGCCCCCGATGAGTACCAGATCTCAAGATCCATCCCTTCTCCATTTCCCACAAGAAATCAAATTACCGCCGAAATTTTGCAAGTTTAGCCACAGTAATCACACACACACACACACACACACACACACACACACACGGGTCTCGTTCTTTCACAGCCTCCACCTTCCCTCTGGCTCCATCTCACGTGACCTCTGATCCTCTTTCCGGCTCTGTGCCACAGGTTCCGCTTCCTCCACTGTCCTGTTCTTGCCACACAAAAGCATCCACATGCCTTGGAAAGTCACCCAGGCTTTCCAGTTTTCCTTCCCCACCTATCCTGGAATTTTATGAATAACATTTTCCCATCCTATTGCACCTACCCCCAGTGTGATCATCTGCCTCTCATTAACCAAGAATCCCATACATCAACCTTACAGGTCTGTCTGATGAGCCCGAAGCTTGCTGTATCCTCTTGTTTTCCTTTGCTGAAACCATTTATTCTTCTTCTGCAGGAAAAATAGTGTGGCCTCTCTCCCACTTCTATGCATGTGCAAACACATACAGCCTTCTGCTACATTCTCCCAGAAATTTCCTCACCATTCTAACTAGTCACCACTCATCTCCAACTAGAGTTTCATGAACCCCTGACCTGGAATACGGTATCTCTGCTTTTGCATATTTATTTATCTTTTCAAAATTCTTTTGATAAGCAAGGACTTATGCTTATATATTCCCTTAGTTAATTGAACAGATCTTACAGAGAGCTAAAGTTTAGGAACAAAATTCAAACCAAAGTTTAGCTGGTTTTATCAGAGAGACAAGGGTATTTTTTAAAAGGTATTTATAATTCCAAAAGCTCTAATTTTATGTAAAATATCAACAAGTTCTGGATGTATTTCAGTTGGTTTAGGAAGCGATGAAGAAGGGCAATTCAAAATTTAATGCACAAATGTCATCTAAGAAATCCTCTTCTAACAGGAAAGATGACACCAAACTGGCTCATTCCTGGAGTGCTGTTTTGATGTCAATTACAGCACAGCGGGCCAGGTGTTTGTTGTGTTTTTGCCATCCAGTGAAGTCTTGCTCCTAGGCTACTCAAGTCACAACCTCCTGTGGTGATATATCAATCAGAAAATGCTTTTCTCTTTTCTTATGTGAACTGTTCCTTTGACACTCGAACTAACACAAGGCAATGTTGCTGCAGTGTTGCCTCAGTAACATAAGCATGTTCGGAACTTGACAAGTAAGATTATTCCTCTTAGGTACCTGGCAGTCGTGAAATTGAACTGTAGCATGAACTTTCTGGACTGGTTTTCCTGAAGTGTGAGAAATGACATTAAACAACAGGAGCAATGGGTGGTGAACTATTCTTGTAGTTTTTTTTTGTGACACGGATACAGATTTTTCCTCAGCTTCATTTACCTGACACACATCTTTCTGAGCCTCCAGGATTGTTAGTTGGGCACCTTGCTGTTTGGAGGACATTTGGTTTCTGTGTTTTAACACCTTACCAAATGTTCAACGTGAACCAACACTTGTATTTCCCTCAGGGTAATTTCTATCCTTCAAAGTACTGCCAGTTTTCGTTTTAGAATATCAAGCAATTTTCATTATATAATTTTGCTTGAGAATAAACAAGGTAATATGTGGTAACATTTAGACCTAGATTTATCCTTGAAGTTTTCAAGTCTGTTCCATAGAATTATTCATTTATATTTCTAGTCCATTGCAAAGGAAAATATTTAACTTCCCCTTCACCAGAATAGGGGAAAATTTGATAGTTATTTTCTGCTCTGTCAGTTTAAAATTATGTTTTTTAAAAATGTATTTTCTTGGACTAAATATTCTAGGTTAATATTGGGAAGACTGTTTTGGGGCCAATTTTAAAGTTTATATCAAGCTTAAAAAATAATGTGGTTCAAATATGCATTAATTTTCATAGTTTTTCTTAACTATGAACTTTAAATACACATTCCAAAAACCTAATACGATGAAATTTTGGAAGCTTGATATTTACTCAAATGTAATTAAATCAAAATTCTTTAATGAACTTGAGAATTTCTCCATTTACTTTACTTACCTTGCTGAAAAAGTCTGCTAGTGAATAATTCTTTTCTTATAGTCAGTCTTTAATTAGCCGGCTCCTTTTTCCATACCAATATCTGACATTATTTTTTTAAAATGTATTAAAGAGACTTAATTATGCTATATGAGACATGTATAAGAATAAATTGTTTGCTCTCCTTGTTTTGATATGTGTGTTATATACGCTATTTAATTTTGCCTAAGAACAACATGTGAAAATGAAAATACATTGTTTTTCCTTATTTGGTAGTAAATGAACAACCTGTCTTATTAGAGTAGTCTAGATTATGTCATACAAAGGAGATAAAGAAACATGATGTGTCTTTTTTTTTTTTTTTTTTTTAATTAAGTGGCCTTTTAGATGCTGTTTTATGGAAGCACAGGTCACAAGACACTGCCTAGAATATTCATTAAGAGCAAATGCACACTGGAGTCACAGTCTCTGAGTGCTAATCCCAGCTCCACAGTTGATAGCTATGTCATCTTACTTAACCATTCTGAGTCATCATTTCTTTATCTATAAAATGAGAATGATATTAAGGTGCCTGGCACATGGTAAGCACTCAGTGATAGTGCTTTTATCTTTACTGTCATCAATATTTTTATTCAGGTATTTTTATTACTGCCAAGATGGAAGAAATGTTTTCCCATCAAAGTGGGAGGATAAGAAAAGGCTCAAATGTAATTTGAAAACGTTTATCCACAATAATGGGAAGGGAAATGTTTAATTAGACAGAAGGCTTAAGAGTACAATTTAAAGAAAATAAATTATTGCTAAAAAATACTTTTGCTACCTTGGAAGGTCCTGGAGCTATAAGCTTTTTCTCTATAAAAAGTCAAATTATAGACAAAAATTAAATTAGAGTCCATTGAGATCAATTCTAATGTCCATTGAAACTGGACTGGAGGATATTGACAACCCATTATAAGATGAGAGCTACAAATATTTCTGTTTTACAGAGGGAAAATCTCAAGCCTCTTCATGTAGTTAGAATATCAAATATCACAAATGAGTGAGGGGGGATTCCAAGATGTCCTGACTTAGGCCAATATGCTTGCACTACATTATATTACTCCTTAAATAATTATCAAAGCAAAATATTTGACTTTTAGTACAAATTCACACTATCATTTTGAAGAAATGTTTCAACATTTGACTGAAACTAGGATAGTGACATTTGGAAAACTAATGCAAATTACAAATTACATATGATCTAAGCACTTACGAATATTTAAGATAGACCTATACTAACAGTAACCGACATATTTATCAAACTTTTAAGTTACCTATTACTGGTTTATTTTATTTAAAACTAAAACAGAACCACAGAATGGATATTGGAGTCTCTGTAAGGGCTCAATAAATACCATCCTGCTTCCCACATTTTGAACATGTTGAGAAATAAAAGAAAGGAATGAAAGTTGAAAAGGTAGAATATCACCTTGAAAACAAGTCAAGTTAGAAAATGTGGCTTTTGTTCTGATAAGCAAGTGGGTTTATTGATATTGCATCCTGAAGTCAAGCCAAAATGCTCACTAGATCCAAAGAGAGCTTATCCTTACATGAAAGTAACTTGCACCCAAGAGATGCAATAAATAAACAATTTACTTTCCCCAATTCTATCAATTCTGTAATTCACTCCTGCTCCCACTGGGTAGAGTAAAGGAAAGATAGAGTCCACATGCTTTGTTAAATGAATTCTAGTCTAGATTAATCTTTATCCAGGACCTCTAAGATAAAGATTAATCATTCCCCCAAAAGGGTAGCCATGCCTTAAAGACATTTAGCATTGTTTGGCCCACATAATAAATGGCATGAATGGCAAATCAAGTTGTTGTTGATTGTTTTTATTTATTTATTTATTTTTTATTCCAATAAAGATGCTTCTAAATCATATGCCACACTGTCTTCCTAGATACAAACAATTTTATAGGCCATCTACATAGCAATACACTTTGCTAGATAATATGAGTGCTATAAAGATACATGAAGTCACTTAGGATTGAAAAACTGGGACAGGTACGTTGGGGTTTTGCACCAATGAACTTGTAAAGAGTAATAACTAACTGGGAGAATTCCCTATGCTCCAACTCCCCATTTGATTTCTGCCCCTAAAATCCATAACTAGGAATCACACTCACCCAGTCTTAACTTCCTGCTGAACTGAACTAATACTCAGAAAAGAGAGCTTTTTAATATAAATATTTTACATGGTCCTTTAGATCATTTAGTATAATTGAAATAGCAATATACATTGGTTGGTTTATTCCTGAAATAAGAATAACCAAGCTAAGGCTAGTCATTTTGTTTCCCAGAATCTCTTTCCTACTACATTTCTGAGTTAAAGTTTACTGCTGAGAACTTTTATGAAATGGGGAAGCCCTGTAAAGCAGAGGCCATAGTGTTCAGACAACAAGTTTCCAGGTCTCTTCACCACCTCCCACTTTGCACCACGGTGCTTCACAGAGTTATGCTACATCATGATGGTAAGAACAGCCTTTCCTTACAAACTCCAGCTTTCTTCCTCTGCTTCTGTGCTACGAGCTGATGTCAGGATGACCCTTTCTCTATTTCTACAGCCTCAGATTTTCAGATATTTACTCTCCTAACTCTCCCCTTTGGTAAGCAGAAATTACTATATAAGAACTTTATTTCCATAATATTGGAAAGACTCTGTTTTCTTGACCAGAGACTGATACACAATCCAACTGAATTAATTTTGGAATAAGCAAAATAAATCTTGCATCAAAAAAAAAAAAAAAATCATGAAGATCGCAACATGGTAATCACCCAATATATAAGTAAGATTATGTTGTTTACTTAATAAGTATACATTAAAATATATTTTATCTATTTTTCTTAGGCATAAATTTAATTCACTATGCTTAACAATGGAAAGGATGCCATGTTACTGTGCAAGTAAATATTTTTATATGTGAAGATAACCTCTTTTCATGGGAGCATATGAGCAAATTCAATGTAGATATACTACTAACATTCTTTAATATTATAGATCTCTTTCAAAGGAAAACAACCATTTTCTTCAACCCATTGTTAACTTGTGTTGTAAAAACCCTGCAATGAAGAAATCGTTTTCCCTCAAATGTCTCATAATTTTAAAGTTCAGTTCAAAGACATCATTCTTTGCTCATGGATAGTGCTTAATATGTGCTTTATAAAATTGATTATTTCTCTTTTCTTCAATGACTTCTTTACATACACTTCAGTAGTTAGTACTAATATCCTTTGGAACATGCCACAGTAGTCATAGCTCAACTCAGGACATAATTAACAATTCAGTTTTAGTGCTTTCTTAAATCATAAAATTTAGAAGTTACTATTTGTTTATGTTTCATTCTTATTTGACAGTCTAAGGGTACTTATTGATCTTTAAATACTACTTATTGGCTATTAGTAAACTTTTGAACTTTTAGGGACAAAGATGTCAGCAGGTAAGTCATCCAATTCATTTTTCCCTAAAGATCTAAATTGTTTATAATTCTTGCTTTCTGTTGACTGATCATTAATAAACAGACTTCAAATCTAACAGCTGGTATTCTTTATTCCTCAGTGTTCTCTTGGAAGTGATCATTTGATTAACCATGATAGTTCCTAGCATGCAGATGTGCACAAAAAATGACTTAAGGGGGTTAATGTTTGAAATTAATAACTGTTTTGCTTCAGATTCCCCCTACATGCTACATTTGCTTATCTTTGGTGGTGCTGCCAAACCATGTCAATACTAGAGAAATGTGCTTAGTATCAAACTGTATATTCAGTGAGTCCAAGAAAGCCAAGACAAAAATGTATCAAATGTGTGGTAACTGGCAGTTCACATGCTGTCATTTTCTATCAAATTCTGTTTAGCACGGAAGCAGTTTCAAGTCACATTCTGGCCACATTCATCTATTAAAATATAACATTTTTAACAACATTGAGTTTGACCAATTTTGCTTTCTGTTACTTCCAATAAAGTCTGATCATTCTTTTAAACCCTGATTTGTTTATACTGTGAAATGATGAATAGATTGATCCTGAACAACAAGGTAAGTGAAGAGATTATGATTATATTCAACAGTATATCTGAATCTTACTTAAGGCCATTAGATAGAATTTGAATAGAGGAGACAGCAGAAATTTAAATTCTATTTATGAATATTGTCATACATGGGGTTGAAGGTTTTATTTAAGGGTTTCATTAAATATTATATTTCTTAGTTTTCATTTCAATAAAGGTATTTATGTACCCCAATTTAGACATGTACTGAATCTTAATCCACACTTCTGTGAGAGTAAACCCACCGTATATATGATCTGTTGAAGATGTTAAGTTTAGGTGTGGCCCAATGAATGAGGTTGGGTCTTAGTCCAGATTACTGGGGGCCTTACAAAGAGAAAGAAATTGGAAGCCAGAATCAGAGAAAAGCATGGAGAGGAACCAGAAGCCAGAGGTTAATGGAACTGGAAAAGAAAGGAGAGGACATCCCCATGTGACATGGGGTAGGGATACAAGCCAAAGAGCCCCAAGGATTGTTGGCCGCCAGTAACTGAATGTTACAGACTTTAAGGAGAAAGCATCACCTTGCTGACACCTCAGTTTTGCTCTTCTCCTACCCTCAAAACTGTGTGCCAACAAATCCCCACTAAATCAAACCATTGTATGGTATTTGTCTTAAAAACCTGGCAAACTAAGGTAAGATTTATGAAAATAGTACAACTATGGAATAGATATACCTAGCTTTCTTCTGCAAGCCAATGCACTTAATAGTCCTGACGTTTGATATATATCAAACTTTATTTCAAAGTTGTGACTAAAGGATGAGGTCAATCTCCTTGTTAAGCCTATCTGTTTAATGAGAAAGAAATCACATACATTTTATGTACGGTGGGGAAAGATTTTTGAACCAGAATTTAAGCAGAGTTATGGTATAGATAGACTAATAGCCTCATTTCAACAAGATAGCACATACTAAAATTCCTATGTATTTTGTAGTTTTTTATAATTTACAAAATACTTTAACTTATTTTGTCTCATAGCAGTTTCATGACAATTCTATGAAAAAAAGCAGTAGAATATTGTATTATCCACACTGTGTTGAGAAGAAAAATGTGAGTGAAATAAAGTAACTCATTCAACTCACTCCCTTCATATTGGAGACTGGATTACCATATAGCACCATGCTTCTCTTCAAGACTACATACAAATCCACATGCTCCAACAGGTTTTAATTGCAAAAAATAACAAAGCCCCCAATTATTAGAAATAGAGAAACCTTTTCATTGTTTGTTAGGAAGTCATTACATGAGTTCAAAATAAATTTCAAATAGTGCTTTAGTGAATGTGTATATATATGAATATGTTTATACAACACTTTTCACTTTTCACAAAACAATGTAACATTTTTCAGAAAGTTTATAAATTACTCTATGTATTAATACACTATCATTGTACAAAAATTTGTGTCTGATCAGTGTCTGCTTTATTGTCTCTCCCTCTGTTTGGCTCTGAAAAGTGCACAAGTAAATGTCAAGATGAAGCCATTATCTTTTTTCAACATTGACTAACTTGATATGGAAGCCCAGTAACAACTATAACTGTCTTACAAGATCTTTATATAGAACCTAACTGGCTATATTTTAAAAACCCAAAGGAAAATAGCACTAAATGAAGAATGGTATTTTGTTTATGTCTACATAGAATTACCAGATTTAAATCAATAGCTCCAATTGTTCCTGGAAGCGTACCAAAGCTGTGATTTCCTTTGTCATATTGTCTTCAGCACACTACCTTCTTCTGAATTCAACAAATGCACATACACACACTCCCTACAAATATTTTTATGTACCGTGGAATCTCTTCACCTCACAGAGGCCCACTTGTTTCTTCTTTCTGTTCCTCCTGGTGTCTCTCCAGGACTCTCTAGTAAGAACAAAACAGCCCTGTCTATTTGCCCTATTTGGGTGCCTGACATTATTCTTAGTGCCTGTCAAAAGTTATCCAAACTTGCAACTATCTCCTGTCAATATGACAACAGATGATAATGTACCTTCTCTGGGAATATCTTTCAATAAGAATCTTCTCAGAGAATGTCTGGACCCAAAGGAGTGCATAATTATAAGCATCTAGGCAATCAACTAAGGACAGGTTCTATGTCATTGATAATTGCTCATTGCTAGAAGGGTCTCAAAAATAATTTTTTCTGCTTTCCCTTATATTAAAGATTAGGAAACTGAAGTTTAATAATGTTAATGAATTTTCTATATCAATAGACTGGCTTACCGGTCTACAGGTATTGAATTAAAGAACAAGACCTCACCTTGACATTTACCTGTATGGATTATCTGTCTTTTGGTTCAGAGCACATGTGTTAGCAGTCTTTTAGGATGAATGAAAGCCTCTTTACATGGTATAACCAGCATCCTATAGACCATTCTCAATTGATTTTACCAGTCTCATCTCTCATCAATAGATACCACCCAATCATACGTGCTATACCAATGGATAGCCTTATGTCCACTAATCACAGCAAACTCTCACATCATTTATGTTTTTAGAGTCTGCTCCTCTTTTTAAAATGTTAAATCCAGGCTTTTCTACATTCTGCCTCTCTTGTAAAGTGCTCTTAAACCTCCAAGAGCTGTTGTACTTGCTAGCTATTTTTCTCCCATAAAACCTGGAAGAAATCTCTATTACAGCACAAATCACACTGTCTGCTCTCATTTCACTGGAGGAGTTTGAAGGCAAGGACCACTGATGTTTATATCCCAGTATCCAGCATAGAGCCAGGTATATAGTAGGCCTTCAGAAAATGCTTATTGGACTATAAGTAAAAGCAACGAACAGCAATCCCTCTGTATTTATAATCTAAATCTGGAAAGTTCCTCCACAGCAATCTGCTGACTCACTCAATCCTAAAATGCTATATCTCAGTTGCTGAGTTGCTTCCCTTCCCTAAGCCAGCTATTGCAATGTGTGAGGCCAGTTCAGCCTCAATTTGGACTTCCACTTAACTCAAAGCCATGAATCCAAATCCTTATTCACTTCAATTGGAAAAGTTAGTTTGAATTAAAACTGGCTTCATTCATTCATTCATTCATTTGTTCAACACACACTTCAGTGCCTCCTAAGCTCATTTGAGACAGGAGCAGCTCTCCCAGTGACAATTTCTGTTCCAGGTTCATTTCATTGCTCCATACACATAGCTTTAGAAAGTTACTGAATGCATTTCAGGCAAGCCAGTTTGGCTCTTCATCATTTTTTTCCAACAGATATTTTATGCATATTTAGTATTCTAGTGTAACAAGAGTCTAAATACAGAAATTCTAATTTTTCCTACAGAGTACATTTACTCAACTCAAGTTTCAATACTTAGTCTTACTTCCCATAACTTCAGAGGAGCAAATTACTAAATTGTAGAGTGTTGACTAAGGACAAATATCTTAAAATTACCAGCAATAACAAATATTTGCTAATTCCAACTTTAACTGAAAATCATCTAACAAAGCCTCCTTGCAGATTCTGATGGAAATTACAGGATTTCTATTACAGAGAACCTTCTCACAGAGGTATTTTTTTCTTTATTAGAGAAGTTGGGGGTGTACAGAACAATCATTCATAACTACAGGATTCCTGTCTATCAGGCTACCACCAACACCTTGTGGTGTAGAACATTTGTTACAATTAATGATAGCATATTTTTATAAATGTACTATTAACTAAAGTCCTTGGTTTAACTTGGTGTTCACTGTTCATATTCTGTAGTGCCATGAATTTTTTTAATTTTTTTATTCTGTTACTATATATACAATCTAACATATCCCCTTTTAATCATATTCAGTTATATATTTCAGTGCTATTCATTGCATTCAAATGTTATGCTTCCATCACCAACATCCACTACCAAAACATTTCCATTATTCCAAAGTTAAACTTTAACTCCCCACTCCCTATTCCCTCCCCACACCCTGGTAATATATATTTTAGATTCTGACTCTATCAGTTTGCTTATTCTAATTGTTTCATATCAGTGAGATCATAAATATTTGTCCTTTAATATCTGGCTTATTTCACTCAACATGATGTCTTCAAGGTCCATGTAAGTTGCTGAATGTATCAGGACTTCATTTCTTTTTAAAGCTGAATAATATTCCATCATATGTATATATCACATTTTGTTTATCCATTCATTGGTTGATGGACATGGTTGCTTCCATCTTTTGGCAACTGTGAATAATACCATATGAATATCAGTGTGCAAATATCTGTTCAAGTCCCTGTTTTCAATTCTTCTGGGTATATCTAGTTGTGGATTACCAGGTCATAGGGTAGTTCTGTACTTTTCTTTCTGAAAAAGCACTAACTATCTTGCAGAGTGGCTGCAACATTTTAAAGTGTGACAAGTAATGAATAAGTGTTCCTATTTCTCCATATCTTCTCCAACATTTTCCATTTTCTTTTTTAATAGCAGCCATTCTAATGGGTGTATGTCATTATACTTTTGATTTGCATTTCCCTGATGGTTAATGATGTCGAGCACCTTTTCATGTGCTTTCTGTCTACTTTTATATCTTCTTTGGAAAGATGTCTGTTCAGGTACTTTGCCCTTTTATTAATAGGGTTGTTTGTCTTTTCGTTAAGCTGAAGGATTTCTTCATATAGTCTGGATAGTAATCTTTTTAAAGATATGTCATTTCCAAATATTTTCTACTATGTGTACATATTACTTTCATGTGTATATTTTATTTTCATGATAAAGTCCTTTGAGGAACAAAAGTTTTTAATTTTGATGAGGTCACATTTCTATGTTTTTTCTTTTTCTTTTCCTTGTGCTTTGGGTGTAAAATCTAAGAAACAATGCCATAATACAAGGTCCTGAAGATGCTTCCCTAAGTTTCTTCAAAGAGTTTAACAGTTGTAGCTTTTTTATTTTATTTTTTTAAGATATTTAGATTATATAACTGCTACATGGAAAATATAGGGGATTGCCATATACCCTGCTCCATACACATTTTCCCACATTTTCTCACATTTTCTCACATTAACAACATCCTTCATTAGTGTGGTACATTTGTTACAATTGATGAACACATTTTGGACCATTGCTACTAAGCATGGATTATAGTTTACATTGTAGTTTACACTATTTCTCCACACGATTTTTTAAGTTATGACAAGTTATATAATTGCCTGTATCTGTCATTGCAATGTCATTCAGGACAATTCCAATGTCCCCAAAAAGCCCCCATATTACACCTATTTTTCCCTTCTCCCTCGCCTCAGAACCTCTGGTAGCCCTCTTGATCATAGTATATAATTATTTTAATATGCTGTTGAATTTGATTTGAAAATATTTTATTGAGGGCTTTGCATCTATATTTACTGGAGATATTTTTCTATAATATTCTTTTCTTGCAGTATCTTTATCAGGCTTTGGTATGAAGGTGATGTTGGCGTCATAGAACGTGTTATGGAGTGCTCCTTCCTCCTCAATTTTTTGAAAGAGTTTGAGTAGAATTGGAGTTAATTCTACTTAGAATGTTTTAGAATTCCCCTGTGAAACAATCTGTTCCTGGGCTTTTCTTTGTTGGAAGGATTTTGATTACTGATTCAATCTCTTTACTAGTAATTGGTTTGTTGAGCTCTTTTTTCTTCTTGAGTCAATATAGGTAGTTTGTGTGTTTCTAAGAGTTTATCCATTTCATCGAGTTTATCTAGTTTATTAACATGCAGTTGTTCATAGTATCTTCTTTTAGTTCTTTTTATTTTAACAAGGTCGGTAGTACTGACCCTTGTTCATTTCTGATATTCGTTATTTGTATCCTCTTTCTCATTTTCTTTGTAATTCCAGTTCATGATTTGTCAATTTTATTGATTTTTTCAAAGAATCAACTTTGGGTTTTGTTGATTCTCTCTATTGTTTTTTCTGTTTGTTTTCTATTTCATTTATCTCCACGTTAATCTTTGTTGTTTCCTTACTTCTGCTCACTTTGGGTGTAGTGTGCTCTCTTTTCTACTGCTTCCACTTTTGGGGTTAGGACTCTGATTTGAAGTCTTCTTCTTTTTTGACGTAAGCATTTAGAGCTATAAATTTCCTTCTTCACACTGCCTTCACTGCATCCTATAAATATTCTGTTTTTGTTGAGTGCAGTGCTCTATGTATATCTGTTAGGTATGGTTTGTTTAGTGTATAAGTCAAGTCCACTTGGAATAAAGAAGTAAACTGCTCATTGCTATCCACACTATGGAATTTGTAAATCCCACCAAATATATATATATACACATAGCTTTGGGTCTATAATCTTATTCTCCAAAATGTGAAAACTATTTTTCTTTTATATACAGAAATCAGCCTGATAGCAGAGCCTTCTAGAATCACTGAGAAGAAACTCATAATGAGCTTGTTGAATATGGTAATCTTACCACAGTCAAATCACTAAAGGAATTGAAATGGGGTTCTCTTTCACTGCCCCTTCCCAAACAAGCTAGTTACACCCTTGCATTTGTACTAAGTGCTATATAGATATGTTATCTCATGTAATTTCCAGAACAACCTAATGGCATAAACATTATTAAGATATTAAAGGTAAAGAAGCCAATGATCAGGAGACACAGAAAATAAGAAAGAAAATAGTAGAATTGGGTTTTGAGTCCCCATACAATTGTTCACAAAGCCCAAACCTATTTTTCTATAATATGCTAATTCCTATGCATATTTATGGGCACTGAGTTATAAAATTTATAAAATCTTTTACATACATCATTTCATGTGTTCTTCATACTGATATTTGAATAGTAAGCACTTCTATTATTTTCTGATGAGAAAATTGACACTTGCAAAAATTAATTTGCCTAACTTTAAAGCTCAGATAATACATCTGAGGCAAGATTTTGAACTATGTCCCTCAACTCCCAAGCCAGTGCTCTTTCCACCACATTGGGTGTTATGAGGTCTCTTTGTACCATGAATGTTGTTCTACTGTTTAGTGAAAGTGAACATCTTACATTTCCTTTAAAAATATGAGCATGTATTACCTGAATTCTGTAAAGTTCCCAAAGATGATTGATTTCCTTCTTTTAGGTCACATGGAACCAAATCATCACTACAATGTTTTATTTTGCATATTACTGAGCTCCTTACTTAACTTCTCCTGTAACTTGTCTAATTTGTCCCCATTTAAAAGCCTGTCATTTGCAAATCACAGAAGAAAAATATTTGTGCAAGAATGATTATTTCTTTCTACCTGCACAAATTACTGACTTTGTCACCAGACAACATTGTAAAAAAAAAACAAAAAACTGTACTTAAGTGATGTCTACATTAAACGTGGCTATGTCCCATTTATAACCTTAATAGATTTACCGATATAGATAAGAAATAGTAGAAATTACTATGTTTTTAATCTAAAAGCTACAAACAAGAGGCACATGCAAAAATTCATGTAGGTTTACTTAGAAATTTTTCGATGCAGAATATGAAACTATTTTATATTAGTAATTGAAAATCTATTTTAAGCAATAATTGATTATGGATTTTAGGAATAAAGTCAATTAGAGAAATAAACTAGTTATATTACATTCATCCATTTTTCTTAGAACCAAAAATGACTCTTGAGAAAATACTATTTTTTAACTTATTAACAATTTCTTTCTTGTTCTTATCTCGACTACTACAAGGGCATTTACCCAACAATTCCAATATACAGAGATTTATTCATGTATATGTTTCTTTATTTCATATGCCAACTTGTCCCAAAGTCAGTTTTAATCATCTGACCAGTGGCTAATATTTGGTACCATCTGCATGTATCTCCATCTTTGACTCTGTCTCTGTCTATCTCTATATAACTTCCTGCTCAATGAATGCAAAGAACAACTATAATTTTCTCTTATTACGATAAAATATAATATAATATAATATAATATAATATAATATAATATAATATAATATAATATAATATAATATAATAT
>JAKSZT010038599.1:13947458-13990434 GCA_026826555.1 Tolypeutes matacus | reverse complement strand
ATAATATAATATAATATAATATAATATAATATAATATAATATAATATTAGTTAGATATGATGGCATGGAAAAGAATGATACAAATTAGAAACTTTGCGAATGTTTATCAAGATGCTAATGATCAAAATTCCTTCACTTAAATAGATATTTTTTTATTACCTTCAGAAACTCTTAATGACTCAAAGTGACAATTCCATTAGCATTTGTCTCATGAATTTTTTAAATTTTGGTAGAATTTCTATATACAGCTTTGTATTTTGTTACCCCTTTTACATGTGCCAAGGCCAAAATAATATATAATGGACTAATCCAAACCAAAGGTCTCCAAATACAGTAACAATGTTCTACTTTCAAAAGATCCACTTGCTACCACAAATATATGTATTCAGGGATCTTGAACAGCCTAAAATCTTTAGCCCCTAGCTCATTTTCCCTCACCCAAAACACCTTATCTGTCTTGAAAGTTTGGCTTCTCTTGAGTTGAAATAATGAAAAAGAAGGAATGCTAAACTCTTCTTACATGAAATGTGTGGCATTTCAAAATGGGCTAAAAATAAACTTCTTGCAATCTATATAGAGTCCTACACTTCCAAAGCTGGGAGCCTTGGAACCACATGGCATACTCAGAACTCCTTTTGTACCTGGGATTACTTTTAATCTAAGGCAAAAATATTTGACCTTGCCATTGCCTCATCCTGTTAAGCTGGGATTTACAATCTGCATTAGATCTATTAACTTGATAAGGCCTATTATTAATATGAAGTCTGGGCTTTCATATTAGTGATAAGATAACTTTGCTTTGTTATATTTAGCTCCCCTTTGAGAGAATGCTGTCCTATCATGAAAGCTCATGGATCATGCTACTTACTAACAGATTTACTTAGTTTCAAATGCCTTCCCACATTGATTTCCTTCAGAAGTAAGCCTCAAGACAAGATATGAATAAAAGTAGTTTATTGAGGAGGTGATCCTGGGAAGCACTAGTAGTGGGGAAGTGAGGGAAGGGAAGAAAGAGAATGAAAAGTGCTTTAACCAACAGGATACCATTGAGATTACTGGAACTCAGTCCTAAAGGAGACCTGCTGGGGACAGTGCAGAACTCAGGAGCAATCGTGCCAGGGCGTTTACTCAACAATTCAGGTAAGTCATTGGACCGAGGCTGCTCCTGGGAAATAGTGACTTCATGAAATTTCAGCCCTGCCATGTACGGTGACAGGAGAGGTTCCCATGGTCCAAGAAGACCTTCAGAAAAAGACTAGCTTTGAGTAGGAATCCATTGGCTTATAGGATATCAATGAGTTCCTAGGGTATATGACAGAGTTTATGACACTTATTGACTATTGCTTTCCCATTAAATACTTTGCCTTGAGATCCCCCTGCTTAATGTGAGAACTAAGTATTTTCTCTTGGGTACTCAATGCCAACTGCCAAACTAGTCAAACTGTTGTTGAATTTGAAAAGCAATATGCTAAGGAAAAACACCAATCACAAAGCCTTCACACATTATGATTCCATTGATATTACATTTTGGAAAAGGCAAATCTATAGGAACAGAAATAAGATCAGTGGCTTCCAGGTGCTGGGTGTGCCCCTGATTGACTGCAAAGGAGAACAGGGAAATTTTTTTTTTGGTGTGGGGGGGAATGTTCTTTATTCTGATTGTAATGTTAATTACATGACTTTTATTTATTTGTTAAGACTCATTGAATATACTCTTAAATGAGTAAATTTTGCTGTATGTAAATTATACTTCACTAAACCTGTGAAAACAAAAATAAAAAGAACTTTTACAACTCAATGAGAATATGAATAGCCCAATTAAAAATTGGAAGAATTTCAAAAAAATCTTTGTGTATATTCACAAATGGCCAATAAGCAAATAAAAATATGTTGAGTAACCCTAGTCATCAAAGATGCAACTTAATACCATAATGAGATATCAACACACAAACTCCAATAACATAAATTATAAAGTCACACAATACCAAGTTTTGGTGAGGATAGAAAGTAACTGGAACTCTCACACATTACTGATGGAATTACAAGTTCAGTTACTTGAAAAATAGTTTGAGAGTGAAACTAATGAACTTATGAGTCACATGACTCACAGGACTCACAAGGCTCAAAAGAAATGAAGTTGCATTTCCAGAAAAACACTCCTATGCACACCTTCATAGCAGTCCCAAACTGGAAACAACCCAAATGCCCATAAAATAGTAACTGTTTAAGCAAATTGTCATAGGCCAATACCATGGAATACTATTCAGCAATAAAAAGAAACAAAATATTGATATATGTAACAGTATCAATGGATCAAAAAAAACATGCTAAATGAAAGAAGTCAAACAAAAAGATACATTTTGTATGATTTTATGTATACTTCATTCTCATTATTCCCAGTTGTAATGTTCTATAGAGTCACTGTGAACCCTGAATTAGCCAATACTGACACATTGCCCTTAGGGAAAATACAGGGTTAGGTGCTTGTGAGCCTATTATCACATTTTGTTAACCAATCAATAATACATAACCTTGTTGTACATGTGTTTCTGTTTAAACACCTTATTTAATATATATTGTTGATTCATTTATATTGAACTCAGGGCCAACAACACTATAATTCACGCCTAAAAGAAGCCTACCTAACACATGTATGTTTTCTCCATAAAGTACATCACAACCTACTTGCATTTAGGAATGCTAAACAGCAGTTCAGCACTACACTCAGGGGCCATTTTAAACAAGGATGTCACCATCAATAATTGCAAAACTACAATAAAAGTGGCAATAAGTTTGCCACCAAAAGACACCTTTATAGTATGAGGGATGAAACAAGAAGGCAAAGCATTGCAAATCAGTTATTACCTAGAGTCCAGGGTCAGGGACTGGATCTACTGCAAGTAGGTAGGAGGAAACTTTTTAAACTAATTGGAATATTCTATATCTTGATTGTGCTGTGATATAACTCTATGCATTTTCAAAGATCATTAAATTGAACACCTGAAATAGATTAATTTTATTTTATGTAAATTATACTTCATTTAAACTGAGAAAAATGTGATAATTTAATAGGAATAAATTGGATATATATTCCACTTGATATAAATAAAGATTGAGAAGAAGGGAAGGGAAGATTAAAAATGTAATCACTTATTCCTCTTGCATATAGGCAGTAAAACTTTACAATTTTATTCTTAATTCCTGTAACGTTAGATATATAAATTATTGTCTATATAAATGTATAAACTAATACTTTTAAATTTTCTTGTGTATATTACTAATTTGTGGCCTAGATAAAAGCAAGCCACAGTCCCATATTAGTCTTCATCCTGCCCCTCTTCCCCTAAAAATAAAACAAAGAAAGAGCAAGAAAAGGATAAAAATTAAAAGGAATGAAATAAGATCAAACACATCATCTTGTTAGCAATGTGGTGTTGCTGTGTTCATGTTATCAACTTTATCCAAAGTTTTATCAATCTGCAAAATTAGGAAGGTATCCATTCCTATCTCAGAGTAGGAGTGTGATATTTAAATAAGATAATGCATGCAAGAAACTTGACATTGTACCTGCTGTTGCCTATATATTTGTTGGTATTGTACTTAACATGAATAAATATTCATGTTAATTTTTAATTTTTATTTATAAAACTAGTGTGTTTATTTGAATAAATTGAATATATTTTTCCTTGATATTGTTACAAATTCAGTTATGTAACAAAAGTTAGGAGCAATCTTTTCTTCTACATTTCAAATTATTAAACTTTGGAGATAATATTCTGATGTCTCATGAACAAATTGTTAACTTAAGTAGTAGGGAAGAGAGAAGGCAAAGTATTTTTTCAATACCTAGTGTGCACCAAGAAGCATGCTAAGCATTTAACTGTCAATACCACCTTTGATGCTCACTAATTTTTTAGTTGGACACTATCATTATACCCATAGTAGGCTTTGGAAAATAAATATTCTGGACTTGAATAATTGAAACAACAGTTGTTAGAAGTAAAGAGCCAATAAACAATGCCCACAATCATAGAATAGAAATCATAACTGACTACATAAATTGTGGGACCCTGGGCAAAATGAAAATGCAAAACACCTTCTTCATAAAGTATTAAAAATTGAAAAATGGTGAAGCAGAGAATTAAACAAAACTCAGGGTTTTTGTAAGTGTGGGGTTGTATGAAACTATGCAGGTCACATGCCCATAATGCCTGACTTGATATATTTCAAACAATGGGTGAGAAATTGGAATTTGTGACCTTTAATTCCTCTTCTTGAACTTGTTGAATTCTATAAGTGTCAAAATAGAAAGGATCCTTTGTGCACATGTCATCCATCTATCATGTGTTTAGAGTTTAGATGAAGGTTCTAAGGTACAGAGTAGAGCTGCCTACTTTCTAGAAAGTAATGTACTAAGCAGTGGCAATACCAGCACAGGAACTGGGGTCTCCAGAGTCCTAGTTCACTGTTCTTTCTACTCTATCAGGCTGCATTTTTTAAAAGACAAAAAAAAATCAGCTTTTGCCTGTGGCAGATTGAGTTATGTACCCCAAAAGCAGCATGTTCTTAATCTTAACCCCATTCCTGTTAGTGTGACTGCATTGTAAATAGGGTATCTTGAAGATGTTATTTTTAGTTAAGGTGTGGACAAATAAATTAGGATGGGTCTTAATCCTTATACTGGAGGTCTTAGAAAGGAAAAGCCAGGTAGAATCAAGAGACAGAAGTCAAGGAAACCCAGAAGAGAAAGGAGAAAATATCGCCATGTGACAGGAATGTCAAGAACCCAAAGATTGTCAGCCAGCCAAAGTGCTACTGACCTTGGGAGGAACCAAGCCTTCTATGCTCTGAAACCATGAGCTAATAAATTCCCATTTTTCAAGGTATTTTTGTGGTTTTACGGTATTTTTGTGATTGCAGCCTGGTAAACTAAGACATAGTCCTTCAATGGGCGATCACAAACAGGGACCCTACAGGTTGAATGAGGTGTGCGAAATGGTTTGCTAATCCTGAACAGTTTTACACTCATTAAAGCAAATATTTAAAAGTAAGAATATTTTATATTAAAAATATAGACTTCCATTTTATTTTGAAAAATCAAATGTTCTGGCCACATTGGACTGAATCCCTCCACCAGCCATGAACTGAGAGGATTGGTACTTTCCAGTGCATCATAGTTCCCATCTTCCCTAATTTTTTATAGCAAGTCTCTATTCTTATTGATGTTATCTGCCTGCTCTTTGTCTGAATTTGAGCTTTTGGTCTCTGCCATAAAAGATTAAATCTTCAGTAGTTCCTTACCTAAAATATTATAACTCTTTCAAAAATAGACAGTGAAGATTTACACATAGGCATAGGATTGGAAAATATGATGTTTCTCCCAATGCAATGATTAAATGTAATTAGATACAGTTATACTGAGGCAATTTTGCAATGTTTTAATTATTGTGCTGTTATAAAACCAGAAATGCTACCTCTCACTACCATTTAAATTGGGGCTATGTATAGCGGCTGTTCTATTTTCATGTATTAAAAAACTCACTTGTTTTTTCTTTTATTGAGGATTACTTAAAAGGTTGTTCACTGGGTAATGGTTATAACTGGAACCTTAGACATTAACAATTTCAAATTTCTTGAAAGTCCCTTTGACCTCTCTTTCTACACTCATTCCCAGTTGAGAATGAAAATGTGGAGATACCTATTAAATATCTGAAAATATTTCTTTTAATATGGATGAAAAAAACCCAAGACCCATCTCTTAACAGTGTTTTGCAAGCAACACATATTTAGCAGAGGCTTATTCTGACTCCTTACTATAGTCAACTAGCCAGAGAAATTTAATTTCTAATTAAGTGAAACAGAGTTTACTTTTGATCTAGAGTTGATTAATAAGAACTTTGTCCTCTGTGTTGCAAAAAGAGGGATAAATTAACTTTACCTTAAATTAGGCAAGGGGGGGATTTGCTTTTACTGCTTCACATCTAACCAAGGCAAAAACATATATCCCTAAACCAAGAGATAAGCTCCTTAAAATATTTCATTTCAAGTGGTGCAGGGATTAGGCCTTTTGTTAACGAATATGTTAACTGGTGAGTTCTGGCCCTCTGCTCATTGAATTCCTTATTTCACTAATTCAGATTATTTTATTATTTATTTTATCTCTCATGGATTTCCAAAATGCTCCCTCTCAACTTTTGGGATGAAAATAAAGTCAAATGCTTTCCTCATATGAGGTCCCCTTGTTCTTTTAAGTAGAAATTTTGGAGCCAATAGGGGCTTCCAGATTGCATATCATTTGTTCTTGTCAGTACAAAGAGTTAAGTTGCAGGAGTGGGTACCAAGGGTTTCTTCTCACCTAGCCCAGTTTCATAACCTTCTGTCACCTACTCCCCCTTACCTGTGTCTTCTTTCAGATTGTCCTACCTCATGAAAGTGGAATTGTCAGAATGTCAATAAACATCTAGCTTATCTGACAATATAAGGAAATACTTAATTTAGTGTTAAACTAATGAGTGGCCACCACTTGAGCCTTCCTTTTTTCTGGCAAAACAGTTTAAATCCTGAATATAAAACTTGAAACAAAAGATCATTGCAATATAAATGCCATTATATTATTCTAGTTCATTAATGTCTGCTTTTGAAATAACCTATTAATATTCCCTCAGAAAAGGTTGAAGCTATTAAGTACAAAGCTGCCAACATTCTGCTTTAATTACTACATGAATAACTATGTTTCATGCAAATACAAAATCTGTTATACACAGAGAAATATGTTTGATGGCAAAAAGAGTCAAAGAAAGTTAATATCTTTAAATCATAGATTTATTTGGTGACAATAATGTCATATATTTTTCTTCAATAAATACATTTTACAAAAACTTATTTCAATTATTTGAAAGAGTTGTGTATAAACATTTTTACATATGGCTTAATTGTTCCAAACATTTAACAAATATTTATCGAATGCTATACTTCAGGCTAAAAGCTGGACATACAATGATAATTCAGTTCTCATTGAGTTTATAGTAAAATGAGAGTGGAAAACATACATCAAATCACCACTCAAACTTGTAAAATTCTAACTGCGAATGATGTTAAAAAGGAGAAAACCATGGTATTTAGGTGTCTATGATGGGAGTTTTAACCTGAGCATCACCATCCCAGAATCCTCAGGATTGGGGAATGAAAAATGGACTAGAGTAGATTTACTGTTATTCTACTATAGACTTATTGTTATTCTAGCAATGGAAAATGTTTATCATCAATGTGTAGGTAGTGGCCACTGGACGTTCTGAGGGGAGGGAGAGGGAAAAACAGGTGTAATATGGGGGCATTTTCTGGACTTGGGAATTGTCCTGAATGACATTGCAGTGACAGATACAGGACATTATATATCTTGCCATAACTTACAAAATTGTGTGAGAGAGAGTTTAAACTATAATGTAAACTATAATCCACACTGAGTGGCAATGCTTCTATATGTGTTCATCAATCTTAACACTGTACCACGCTAATGAAGGATGTTATTAATGTGGGAAAGTGTGAGAGGGGTAGGGAGCAGGCATATGGGAATCCCCTACATTTTTTATGTATCATTTATGTAATCTAAGTATCTTTAAAACATAAAAAATAAAAAAATAAAGGCAGGGAAAGTCTAAGCCAGTACCTACAAAATAAACAGAATTAATCGGGCAAAGAAAGAAAGTACATGCATCATAGAAAGAGCAACTATCAATGTAAAGACCCTGTTGTGGGAGGACACATGGCGAGAGTGAAGACTGAAGGAATGCCAGAACAGAGGCGAGGAGCATCTAGGAGATGAGGCTGGAGAGCTGGGTAGAGGATAGATGATTCACTTATTTGTAGCTTTCTTAAGGAGTTCCATCTGGATCTTTAGAGAAACTAGTAGCCATGGTAGGCAGGTGACATGATTATATCAAGGTTTTGAAAGGATCATTTTGGGTATATTTGGAAAAGGGACAGAAGAGTGCCATTGTTAGGAGACCATTATGGTAGTCCAGGTGAGAGCTAAAGGAGATAATATGAGCCAGGACTATATTGTGTGTGTGTGTGTGTGTACACACAACACACATTTATACCCCTGGTCTACTCTGAAAATTGAGCCTCTCCTAAGAACAACCCTCATATAGAGAGCCTTCCTAAGCCAAAGTCACATAAGATATGGCCTTCATGAATTGCCCACTGAAATTAGGTCAGGAAGATACGTACATTCTAAAGGTCAGAAATTACTTTTATATTTATAAGTATTTTGATTTTAAATAATTTGAATTTTGAAATCATTTCAGACTTGCAAAACAGCAAAAATAGAATAGAGAATTCCTATATACTCTTTTGTTTTTATTTGAGAAGTTATAGGTTTACAGAAAAATCATGCAGAAAACAGAGTTCCATACAACCCCAGCCCCCTCTATTATTAGCACCTGGCATTAATGTGGTAAATTTGTTATAACTAATGAAAGAACACTATAATATTTATACTATTACCTGTATGATATAGTTTTACATCAGAGTTCACTGTTTGTGTTATACAATCCGGTTGTTTTTTTTCATTTTTTTCTAGTTACATATGTACAACCTAAAATTTCTCCTTATTACCACATTCAAATATATAATTCAGTATTGTTAATTGTGCTACCATCACCACCATTACCAAAACTTTTGCCAGCACCTCAAAAGAAAATCTATAATTTAAGCATTAACTAAACATTCCTTTTCCCCACTCTGGCCTCTGGTAACCTGTATTCTAGTTTCTGACTCAGTGAATTTGCTTATTCCAAGTATTTCATATCAGTGAGATCATACAATATTTGTCTTTTTGCGTCTGGCTTATTTCATTCAACATGATGTCTTCAAGGTTCATCTATGTTGTCCTAAGTATAAGGACTTCATTCCTTTTTACAGCTCAATAATAGTCCATTGTATTATTTACCATATTTTGTTTATCCATTCATTGGTTGATGGACACTTAGGTTGCTCCCAACTTTTGGCAGTTGTACATAATAATAACACTTATAAAATGGTTGTGCAAATGTCTGTCCTGTTCAAACCCTTCTTTCAGTTCTTTTGGATATATACCTAGAAGAAATAATACTCTCAACAAATCTACATATCTTATTCAAATTTGATCAGTTGTCCCACGCATAAAATTTCTTTGACAGGTCTCCTTACTTTCTGGAAGCTTTTTTCTTTGTCTTTCATGACCTTGGCACTTTTTCAGATTACTGCCAGCTTTTTGTTGTTGTTGTTGTTTGTTTTTGAAGAATGTCCCTCAGTTTTAGTTTTCGGTTTTTGGGTTTGTTTGTGTGTTTTGTTTTTCAATGTTTCTTCCCTATTAAATTCAGGCTGTACAATTTTTTGGCAAGAATACACAGAAGTGATTTTGTGCCCTTTCAGTATATGCTGTCAGGAGGCACACAGTGACCATTGTCCCAATGCTGGTGATATTAGCTTTGGTCACTTTGTTAAGATCATATCTGCCAGGTTTCTCCACTGTAACGTTACTCTTTTCCCCTTAGTAACTAATAATTATCTTGCAGGGATATGCTTCAAGACAATGTAAATATTTCATTTCCCATTAGAATTTTAGACACTAATTTTTATCATCTACTGATGATTCTTTTAAAATAACTATTAGTTTGGCATTTACCAAATGGTAATATTTCCATCATTTCTTCTCCACTTATTAATTGAAATTTTATAATAGTGAAGAATTTTCTCTTTCCCCCCATTAATTTATTCAATTATTTATTTATATCAGTATAATTTCATGGATATTTGGCTTTTTCTATGAGCTATATCCCATTACTATTATTATTTATTTTGTTCCTTAAATAGTCCAATAACTGACCATGGGAAAATGTCTCCTGCATCTTTTTGACTTGTCCCAAACATTAAAAAAAAAAGAATGGTTCCTACTTATTCTTTTTTTTTTTTTTTTTTTTTTTTTTGGAGTTATAAGTAAATGTAATTGTTTTTTTGTTTTTTTGTTTTTTTATTGTGGGTAAAAATCAAAATTTTCACAAAACATACCAACATTTGCAAAATGATATATAAATATATATGCATATATGTGCATTTGCTTACAAATATGTTATTTATGTATATATATAAATATATTTTAAGAGGTGCTTAGATACCCAAAATATTACATGGAACCCACTGGGATTCCCATGTTGCCCACCTCCCACACCTCCCACCACATCCCACACAAACATCTCCCACAAGTGTGGCCCACCACCCTCAATGGACTTACACATCCTGGGGCCTTGCCACCAACCATAGACCACTTATTTGCCCTGTTTTAGCCCTATAATTAGCCATTTCTCCAAGGAGTACAACAAAGAATTTCTAATATGTTGATTTCTAAAGGTGCTGTCAGTATAAGGTAAACATAAAGCTCCCATATTATTCTTGTACTGTCCTGAACATAGGAGTCACACTTAAAAATCAGACCATACAAGATTAGCTGCAGAAAAACAGAACTCTTAAACCCAAATCTAAAAGTATTGCCTATAATGAAGAACTAATTAAAATTCAATCCAATTCATTTCTGGGAGTAGGGCTGAGGTAGGAAGCCGAATTGATCATATTTCAGGGCAGTTTATTCCTAAGTCTAGTGCACCAAATGCAAACATTTCTACATCTAGAGAGATTAATAACACTATTTCCCTATAGGTTAAATCCAGAATGCCCCTCCCTACACTACAGGGTCTATCTTCTAAAGGGAGTCAGGTCAGGGAATTAGACGCAAAGCATCACAAAGCAGGACAACTTAAGGGTGCATAAAAACCCAACTCTCTGAACCTAGGGCTGAGGGTTATGGAGTTCAGAGAGTGTTTGTTGACTTATCCTTCCACTGATGCTTGTAGTGTTAGAACAAATTAAATATTTGGTTTACTGCACATTAGAAGATGCCTAATCCTGCAATTTCTCTGCAGAACTCAGTAGGCAGTTAAGCACTTAAGCCAGTATAGACTATGAGAAAATTTGATGAAACATATAGCAAATATAACAGGATCCATCAGGGCCACAGGGTTTCAGGATAACAGGTATAGATAGGTATAGACATGGACATACATATATATGCATATATATAAATATCAATTAATTTTCAATAAACATGCATTTATCACTGAACAAGTGTTTTAGTAATTTAGATATGGGTAAAAAGTAGGTCATCCTACTAGGGCAACCAGGCAAACAGCTATAAATTTTAATAGAGTTACAGTGAGAGATGCCTCAAAGGGAAATTGTGGAGCCATAAATGAGGGAATATTCAATTTGAGGAGGGGATGAGTTAGGAAAGGGTTAGGGAGGTGATACATAAAATAAACTAGTTATCATATAAAATAAAAACAAAGCATTCATGATCTTGGTGATCTTCTTTTCCATAGAACGTGGTATTTTAAGATATGATTTATTTGTACAGATATGATTTTTAAAAGAAGGAGGGGCTGTGATGTAGCAGATAGCTCCTGCTTTCTTCAGTGTCATAAGCTCACTGCTTACCCTTGAAATACTAGTGTATAGACTTCAGAACTAAATATAATTGTGAATGTGAAGTCTCCAGTTTCCTGAACAAGAGTTGGCCTTTCAGTTTTCAGAAACAGTATATAAGAGAATTTGTTCAGTTAATGGCATATCAATTTTACTTCAAGATACACCTATAATTCTCTATATATTCAATATGGTGCTTCAGATATTAGAGATATTCAACTGAATCCACAATAGCAGATATATTTCTTAAAGCAGAGAAAGAAATAATTGCAGCTACTTTTGAATCATTTATGGAAGAGTACCAGGGAACAGAAAACAATGTTTGCCATTGAAAACAATATTTAAATGATAAAAGAATTATTTATATATATCAAGAACTCAGTATAAAATGATAGTATAAGTCATTTTAATTTATGTTGAAAACATCAAAGAAATGAATATCTTTTATTTTTCCATTAGTTATGTTCAAGTCTCTAGTTATAATCAAGTCTCTATTATCAATGTGCTAGCTATAAAAACTGATCTCTCTTATACCTGCCATTTTCTTTCAGTGTTTACCTTATTATGTATGAATGATCAGGGAATAAAAGGTACTTTAAAAATGATTGCAAATAAAATATAACAATGACTCAAAAATCCTTGTAAATTATATATAAAATGGATCCAAAAAGAACATAATGGTTTTCTTCTATTTTGCATGATTCTTATCTTTTTTTTTTTTTTTTTTTTTTTTTTTTTTTTTAGTTATTAAGTAGGTAATTAATTAAAGAAACTTTAGGTTACATAAAATTACATAAAAAACATAGGAAATTCCCATATGCTACACTCCCTCCCCCTCCACACTTTCCAACATTAACAACATCCTTCATTAGTGTGGTTACATTTGTTACAATTGGTGAACACATATTGAAGCATTGCCACTAACTGTGGGTTATAGTTTGCACTGTGTCCTGCACAGTTTTGTAAGTGATGACAAAATATATAATGACCTGTATCCATGATTGCAATGTCATGCAAGACAATTTCAATGTCCTGAAAATGCCCCATATTACGCCTATTTTTCACTCTCCCTCCCCTCAGAGCCTCTGGTGGCCACTGCCTTTATATCAATGATACAAGTTCTTCCATTGCTAGAAAACAATAAGTCTATAGTAGAATAACAGTAAGTCTACTTTAGTCCATTGTTCATTCCCCAATCCTGAGGATTTTGGCATGATGATACTAACTCTGCCTCTAATTGAGAGGGGGTTTAGATCTCATAGAGCAGATGGACAGAACTATCTTGCTTGCAGTTGCAGATTCTCTATGTTCCTTGGGATGGTCATTGTCCATCCTCATCACCTTATTAGTTGTCTTGGGTGAGTCCATTGAACTGGAGAGTAAATGTTGCAACTCTGCTGAGATTCAGGGCCCACTGGTACATGAATGGACCAAAGATTTCGGTCTCTTGGATATACACGGATCAATTATAATACTAACTATAGGTTCAAATATAAGAGGCAGAAGAGCCATGTATAGGGAAACCACAAATGAAATCATCTCTGTCACACTGGGAAGCATAAATTCCAAGGTAAGGCCCACTGGCAGGGTGCCAAACTCCTGAACTGTCTGCCATGCTTAGAGTGTCTGGGTATCTCCAGAGCCCTCAGGAGCCCCGCTATTTGAGTTTGAGGCACTATTTATGGTGGCAGTCAATGAGATCCTGCTGAGAGGCTCATGAGCATAACCTCTGGAATGACCTCCAACTCACTTTGAAATCTCTCAGCCATAAAAAACTCATTTGTATTTACCATTTCCCCCTTATGGTCATCTTTACTTTTGATCACAAATGTTTTGATGGAGACAATAAGCTATAATATTATGAATTGATTATAAACCATGACAATCTTTACTTTCATAACATTTTACCTTCTTAAATATATTAATGTTAGCATCAAATCTGTGAGGTAATATCAATGATAATTGTACAATAGAATGAAAGTCTTTACTTTTTGGAAGCTGGAAATGCCTAGGAGATACAAACACATAAAAGATTTACTCTATGTCATTCATTCTTATTTTCTCTTTCACCTTTTTCTCCCTTATTCAGATTATGACCTGTGTTTAGAAAAAATAATACTAATAATTTCTTTTGAATTAGGCAGAAATCACATCAGTTTCTCATGTGAGGACTTTTGAATGACAGATATATTCCAACTGCCTGAGCATTTAAATTGATTCTGTAATGTAATTTCTGGAAAATCACAAGTGAAGAAAATGGTTTCTCTGTGTGCATGCAGTTGTTGACTAGCCCACGTCCATCACTTCAATGAGATGAAACATCTGAAAAATTGGCATCTGTAGACCAATCATAGAATAAATAATGTCCGTTTTCCACTGTATATGTCCTAAGTGTCTTTGGTAGGCATTTTTTGTCTTATATGCCTTCTTACTGGTAATGTAGGGAAGGTGATATTTCCTGATCACTCTTATCACTGGTATAAGAGAGAGGTTGATACATATATAATCACAAACCAGATTGACTAAAAATTCCCACTACAAACATTAATAATTAATTCCTCAGAAAATAAACATTCTTCCTACAAATTCATTAATTGGCTTCTGATTTAGAAACCCTTATTTTTTACTTGTGTTGTCAGCAGTCTGTCCTCTGGATGAACTCTCTAAATCATGTTTGCAGATATGAAAATTGAAGATTAACTTGGGATAATTTCCCTTGGTGACATCTCAATCTTCTTAGTCCATTAACTGCAACATCTGGAAAGAATTTGTAGATAATACCTCTATTCATCACTAAAGAAAAATGCTCGTAGAAATATAAAGTATCAGGAAGCTAGGGAATTCAGGTAATGAGCAAGAAGACAGCAAGAAAATGCAGATCCTTTTAACTCAACTGAATTCAGGTGCTTATTTTCAATTGTTACAGTGTATCATTGAGAAATTCTTAAGAGATTACTACTTGGTAAAAACAGATTTTCCTAAGCGTTGGTTGTTGACATTGTACAACTTTGTGGTTTCAACTCATTAAGAGCTACCAACAAAATTACTGTTTTTACAGCTGCAGAAAAAAACGCATATGTGAATGCACACAAGATACCTTCTTGTGGCTCCTAGAACTAAGTCCTGTGATAAATGGTTGAGGGTTAGAGTCCGGAGAAATGCAGAGACCTGGGGGAAGAGGTTACATGTAACTAATAAATTTAAAACAGAGTTAAAACTTCTATTCAACTTAAGCCCTATCCCCTCATTGTCTGCATCCTCTGAACATTTCTCCTACTGTGATTTTGAGCAGAAGGAGAACTTTTGCCAAAGGCTCTGCCTTTCTTCTTAATACCGACCTTGCTTCTATTAAGGATCTGTATTTAGTGGGAGTTATACTTTGAGGGTTGAGCCTTTCTCCATAATTTTGGAAAGTAAATACTGTAAAATATAATAGAATTAATGACAGAATGAGGCATATCAAGGAACAATGTGTAGCATCTGAGGATGTGTGACAATGCCTGGCAACTCTGCACTGGAAATGCCTTTTTGGCCATGGGCACCACTGTCTCCTTAAGTTCTCCTAACAAGTGTTATGAAGTTGTTCTGACTTAGAGGTACAGTTACTCTTGGCTGCTCTTTTAACCCAGGAAAATACATGAGTGAGAACCATCTGCTTTCCTCTGTGCAGATACTTCCCTATCAGATGTGGGTAAAAATGGGATGAAAAGTGCCTCAATCTAGATTTTTTTCTAACATTTTTTAAACTTTATTTTGCACATTTAATAATTGAAAATATAAACAATTAAAAACTAAAAAGTAAACACAGATGAAAACATGATTCAAATACTTCATTGCTAGAACTAGTTATAATTTATAGTCCCCATTTATTGAGTTATTTTTCTAGTTTTCAGATTAAGAGAAGATGTTCATTGAAGAATCTTCATATTGCGGAAAAGTGAAAAGAGCACAACTCTGGATGGCCAAGAATCTGGTGGCTATCCCATGTAGCCATGTGATGTTCCTTTGTGATTTTAGTCCTAAGATATTTTGTTTTCATTTTTCTTAATTATTCTGGTCAAATATGGTTTATTATATTAATTTTTTAATATACTTTTTATTTTTTTAAAAAAGATACTTAGATTACATAATGTTACATAAAATATATAAAGGCTTACTATATGCCCTGCTCCCTAGCCCTCCCACATGTTCCCACATTAACAATATCGTTCATTAGTGTGGTACATTTGTTACAATTGATGAAAACATTTTGGAGTATTGCCACTAAGCGTGAATTATAGTTTACATTGTAGTTTACACTCTCTTCTGCACATTTTTGAAAGTTATTACAAGATATATAATGGCCAGTATCTGTCATTGCAATGTCATTCAGGATGATTCCCAAGTCCTGAAAATGCCCCCAAAATACATCTATTTTTTCCTCTCCCTCCCCTCAGAACCTCCAGCAGCCACTGCCTCCACATCTATGATAAAAATTCTTCCTTTGCTAGAATCACAATAAGTCTGTAGTAGAATAACAATAGGTCTACTCTAGTTAATCATTCATTCCCCAATGCTGAGGATCCTGGGGTGGTGATACCCACTCTGCCTCTAACTGAGAGGAGGCTTAGATATCATGGGGCAGATGGATGGGACTATCTTGCTTGCAGTTGTAGACTCTCTCTGTCTACATGTGTAGAACATTTGTAGAAAAACCACAACTGAGTCCAATTCTGCCACACTGGGGAACATTCCAAAGTAGGACCCACTGGCAGGATGCCAAACTCCGGAGCTGTCTGCCCTGACTATAGTGTCTGGAAGTTTCCAGAGCCCTCAGGAGTCCCACTATTTGAGGCACTATTTAAGGTGGCAGTCAATGAGATCCTGCTGAGACATGCATAATCGTAACCTCTGGAATGACCTCCCAACTCATTTTGAAGTCTTTTACCATATAAACTCATTTGTCTTTACCTTTTTCCCATTTTGGTCAAGGTCTTTTTCCAGTTGCATTGTTAGTTGTTGCTTGGTATTAATCCCTTGGTGCCAGGGAGGCTCATCCCTGGGACTCATGTCCCACACAGGGGAGAGAGTAATGCTTAGAGAGAGTCCACATTTGAGCAACAAGGAGGCTCTCAAGAGGTAAATTTTAGGCACCCTATAATACTAGGCTAAGTTTCAATTTCAAAAGTAAAGGTTCATAAGTACATCATCACTACTAAGGGGCCATCAAAGGTCCATCCTCCTTCACTAATCACTGCCCCTGTACTCAGGGGATTCTTGCTGTCCCATTAGAGAATGTGGCAGAGCTCCTGTAGCAGTTTGGCATTATTTATGAATTCCAAAAATAGATATTGGTTTATGTTTGTGAACTGTTATTTTTCTCTGCGCATATTAGATTATATTGGATTCAGAGACTTATTTGATTAAATAATGATTAAGGCTTTGATTGGGCCGCATCAGTAGGACCAACCACAGAGAAGGGAGGTTGGAGTTTTGATCCTGGAGTCTGGGACATAAACTCGCAGGAGAAGCAGATAAGTGAGAAAAGAGAGAAGGTTCAGTTAGACACGGCAGAGAGAATCAAGCTCCGGGGAAAGAGATAGAGCCAGTCGCCCGATAGTCTAGAGCTGACCTTGTGGAGAGAGGCAAAACCTAGAGAGCCTCATTGTCTACAGCTGACCTTGTGAAGAAAACAGAGCTGCTGAACCTGGAGAGAAATGAGCCCTGGGAAGGGAGGAACCCAGGAAGCCTGAACCCTGGCAGACGTCAGCAGCCATCTTGCTCCAACACATGGCAGTAGACTTTGGTGAGAGAAGTAACTTATGCTTTATGGCCCGGTAACCATAAGCTTCTACCCCAAATAAATACACTTTATAAAAACCAACCAATTTCTGTTATTTTGCACCAGCACCCCTTTGGCTTACTAATACAGTGCCCCAGGGTGGGAATTAGATATTCTTTTGGTTATTGTGTGAATCTCCACCCACTATGACAATGGCCCATGAACACTTGAATACATTCATATGCCTTATGGGTATGCCCCAGGTGAACCTCCTTCCATGCATCCCCCATCTCTGACACCCCACACCAATGATTCTCCCCTGCCACAGTTGTAACTGTTCTGTGATGCAAAACTTCTTCAAAATTGAAGCCAACAAAATAGCCAAATACAATCAATAGGAAAATGATATGAAAGTTTTAAAAATAACAAATAAAATATTTAAAAATTTAAACTTTGCAATAATAAAAAAATATAAAATGTTTTAAAATTTTTGACATTAAGTCTTTCATCACTATAAGATCTGTTGTTTTGTATGTACAGTGGCATTTCCTTCCGTTTATCCCCCCAGTGTCATATTTTTTTCATTTTGTCTTCAAAGAAGCTTTAGGTAACAGAAAAGTCACGTACAGAATATAGGGGATTCCCATATACCCAACATCCTCTTCCTTTTCCCCTTTCCCCTGTTACTAACATTTTACATGTGGATGGTACATTTGTTACAGTTGATGTACAAATATTGAAACATTGCTACTAGCTATGGTCTATGACTTATATTTGGTTCACATTTTGGACTGTACACTTTTATAGATTTTGATGAAAGTTTAACATGGTCTGTATCCATCATTGCAAGATCATGTAGAACAATTCCATCACCCCAAAAATGCCCCATGTCCCATCTATTCTATTCTTCCCTCCTCTTCCCCTTGGGACCCATGGTAACCACCAAGATTAACTCATTGAAGGACAAGATTCATAGTTGCAACAACAGAGTGGTCTTTCACACGGGCGTCTCCTCCCCTATGCTCTCAAGAGACTCCCAAACCTCTATTTGAGATCATAGCAGGACTCTCCAAGATGGGAGTCCAACACCTTCCTACTCATTATGTGAGTCTCTACCCACTGATACAACATACTATGACAAGATGAACACTACACACTCCCCAGGTGCAACCTGTCCTGCATGCCCCCCACATCCAACACCTTAAACCAGTAATCCTCCCCTGCTATATTTGCTGGAAGAGCATTCCCAAAGTTGTAGTTTCAACCATGTACCTGCAAATCCCCATAGTCCACCTGCTCTCTCCCCCACCCGCCCCCCAGTTCCATGGACAGTCCAACCCATGCTCTCAACGCTACCTCCCTAAAAGACCAGCTCTGCTGGGCCTAAAAACATCATTGCACCACTGTTATGCCCATCCAGTGCACAAATACACACTCCACCTAATCATAGATTTTGCCCATATGAGCATTGACTCACAACCCTCTACTCCCTTTCTGTATCCTATAAAGCTACCTTCCAGACTTTAGCTCTGTGAATCTGCTCAATTTGCTTAATTCATATCAGCGAGGTCATGTAATATTTGTCCTTCAGTGCCTGGCTTGCTTTGTTCAGCATCAGGTCTTCAAGAGTCATCCATGTTATCCCATGTGTAAATACTGCATTCCTTCTTATAGCTGAGTAATATTCTATTGTATGTATATACTACAATTTATTTATCCATTCATCTGTTAATGGACATTTGGGTTGTGTTCAACTTTTGGCAGTAGTGAATAATGCTGCTATGAACATTGGTGTGCGTATATCTGTTTGTGTTCCTGCTTTAAATTCTTCTGGGTATATACCCAACAGTGGGATTGCTGGATCATATGGCAGTTCTATAGTTAACTTCCTGAGGAACCTCCAAACTGTCTTCCACAATGGCTGCACCATTCTATATTCCCACCAGCAGTTGATAAGTGTTCCCATTCCTCCACATCCGCTCCAACACTTGTAGTCCTCTGTTTTTTAATAGCTGCCAGTCTAATGGGTATAAGATGCTATCTCACTGTGGTTTTGATTTTTATTTCGCTAATAGCTAGTGGTGTTGAGCATCTTTTCATGTGCTTTTTAGCCATTTGTACTTTTCCTTTGAAGAAGTATCTATTCAAATCACTTGCCCATTTTTTAAATGAGTTGTTTCTCTTTATATATCCAAAGCCTAGGGTTTCATTATATATGCTGGATATTAGCCCCAATCAGACATGATTACCAAATATTTTCTCCCATTGAGTAGGCTGCCTTTGCACTTTCCTGACAAACCCCTTTGAGGTGCAAAAGTTTTTATTTTTGAAGAGGTCTCATTTATCTAATTTTTCTTTTGTTGCTCATGCTTTGGGTATAAAATTCATGAAATCATTTCCTAATACTAGATCCAGTGGAATTTCTTTACATTATCTTCCAAGATATACATGGTCTTGGTTCTTATATTTAGATTTTTTAATCCATCTTGAGTAAATTTTTGTAGAAGGTGTGAGGGGTATTCCTCTCTCATTCTTTTGAATATATATATCCTGTTCTCCAAGCTCCATTTGTTGAAGAGGCCATTCTCTCCCAGTTGAGTGGGCTTGGCAGCTTTGTCAAATATCAGTTAACTGTATATGTGGAGATCTATATCAGAACTCTCAATTTGGTTCCATTGGTCAGTATGTCTATCTTTGTGCCAATACTGTGCAGTTTTGACTACTGTACCTTTGTAGTATGTTTTAAAGACAGGTAGTGTAATTCTTCTAATTTCATTTTCAATATGTCTTTGGCTATTCAAGGTCTCTTGCCATTCCAAATAAATTTCATGGTTAGCTTTTCCTATTCAGTAAAAAATGCTATGGCAATTTTTATTGGGATTGCATTAAATTTGTAAATCAGTTTGTGTAGAATAGACATCTTAATGATGTTTAGTCTTCCTATCCATTTACAGGGAATATTCTTACGTTTATTTAGGTCTTCTTTGATTTCCTTTAATAGTGTGTGTAGTTTTCTGTGTACAAGTCATTTATATCTTTAGTTAAATTTATTTCTAGGTATGTGATTCTTTTAGTTGTTATTGTAAATGAGTTTTTTTTCTTGATTTCCTCCTCAGTTTGCCTATTATTGGTGTGCAGAAATGCTCCTGATTTTGGCACATTGATCTTATAACCTGCCACTTTTTAAAAGTCATTTATAAGCTCTAGAAGCTTTGTTTTAGATTTTTCAGGGCTTTCTGTGTATTGGATGATGTTATCTGCAAATGGCAAAATTTTTACTTTTTCTTTTCCAATTTGGATGCCTTTATATCTTTTTCTTTCCTAAGTGCTCAAGCAAGTACTTCTAACACAATGTTAAATATGAGCGGTGACAGTGGGCTTCCTTGTCTTGTTCCAGATCTTAGAGGGAAAGTTTTTAGGATTTCAACACTGAATATGATGTTAGCTGTGGGTTTTTCATATCTACCATTTATCATGTCGAGGAAGTTTACTTCTATTCCTATCTTTTGAAGTTTTTTTTTTTTTTTAATCAGGAAAGGGTGCTGTATTTTGTAGAATGCTTTTTCTGCATCTATTGAGATCACATGATTTTTTTTTCTTTCATTCTGTTTATGTAATGTATTACATTGATTGATTTTCTTATATTGAACCATCCTTCCATACCAAGGATGAAACCCACTTGATCATGGTGTATAATTCATTTGATGTGTTGATGAATACAATTAGCAAGTATTTTGGAGATGATTTTAGCATCTAGGTTCATTACAGTGATTGGTCTATAGTTTTCTTTTTCTAGCATCTTTGTTTGGCTTTGCTACTAGGGTGATGGTGGCATCATAGAATGACTTAGGTAATGATATATCCACTTCTAATTTTTGGAAAAGTTTAAGCAGGATTGGTGTTAGTTTTTTCTGGAATATTTGGTAGAATTTTTCTGTGAAGCTATCTGGTCCTGGGCTCTTCTTAGTTGGGAGGTTTTTGATGATGAATTCAATCTCGTTACTTGTGATTTATCTGTTGAGTTCATCAATTTCTTTGTCAATGTGAGCTTCTTGTATGTTTCTAAGAAGTTGTCCATTTTCTCTAAATTATCCGTCTTGTTGGCATACAATTTTTCAAAGTATCCTTTTGTGGCACATTTTATTGCTATGGGGTCAATGGTGATATCTCCTTCCTTGTTTCTTATTTTATGAATTTGCATATTCTCTCTTTTTTCTTTGTTAGTCTACCTAAGGGTTTGTCAATTTTATTAATTTTTTTCAAAGAACCAGCTTTTGGCTTTGTTTATTTTTTCTAGTACTTTCTTATTTTAAATTTCATTTGACTGTGCTCTAATCTTTGTTATTTCCTTCTTTCTACTTGTTTTGGGATTAGTTTGATGTTATTTTTCTAATTCCTCCAGGTGTGCAGTTAGGCCTTTGATTTTAGCTCTTTCTTCTTTGTTAACATGGGCATTTATGGTTACAAATTTCCTTCTCAGTACAGCTTTTGCTGCATCCTGTAGGTTTTGATACATTGTGTTGTCATTTTCATTTGTTTCAAAATAGTTACTGATTTCTTTTGCAGTTTCCTCCTTTACCCACAAATTGTCTAAGACTGTGTTGTTTAACATCCATATCTTGGTGCCTAATCTGCTTGTCTGCCCCTTACTGATTTCCAGCTTCATTCCATTGTGATCAGAGAAATTACTTTGTATAATTTTGATCTTTCTGAATTCATTGAGAGTTGTTCTCTGGCCTAGCATGTGGTCTATCCTGGAGAATGATTAATGTGCACTCAAGAAGAATGTATATACTGCTGTATTTGGGTGTAATGTTCTGACTATGTCTATTAGGTCCAGATCCTCTAATGTATTAATCAAGGTCATTGTTTCTTTACTGATTCTCTGTTAAGATGTTCTGTTTAATTGTGATAATGGTGCATTAAAGTCCCCCAGTATAATTGTGGAGGCATTTATTTCTCCACTTAGTTTTTCCAATGTTTGCCTCATGCATTTTGAGGCACCTTTGTTAGGTGCATAAATGTTTATGACTGTTCTTCCTTCTTGGTAGATTATCCTTTTTATTAATATACAGTGGCTTTCTTTGTCTCTTACAATAGTTTTTCATTTAAAGTCTATTTTTTCTGATATTAGTATAGGTACTCCTCCCCTTTTTTTGGTATTGTTTGTAAGTAAAATTGTTTTCCTACCATTCACTTTCAGCCTCCTTGCATCCCTGGATCTAAGGTGGGTTTCTTATAGGCAGCATATAGATGGGTCATATTTCTGCCAATCTGTGTCTCTTGACTTAAAAGTTCGATGTTATTACTGTCAAGGAATTGCTTTTATTAGCCATATTTTCTTTAGGTTTATGTATGCCATATGTTGTTTTTATTTCTCCTTTTATCTTTTAGTTGTTCTAATACTCTCCTCCATCTCTCTCTCTCATGTTTTTTCCTTTCCACTTACAGAACTCTTTTAACATTTCTTGAAGGGCTGTTTTCTTATTGACAAACTCTCTTCATTTCTCTTTATCTGTGACTAATTTGGTCTCTCATTTTTGAATGCCAACTTTGTTGAATACAGAATTCTTGGCTGGAAGCTTTTTTTCTTTTAGCACCTTGACTATCTCACCACTGCCTTCTTTCCTCAATGGTTTCAGATGAGAAATCAGCACTTAATCTTATCGAGCTTCCCTTGTATTTGATGGATGTTTTTTCTCTTGCTATTAACTCTTTGTCTTGAGCTTTGGACAATTTAACAAGTATATGTATCAGAGTAGGCCTGTTAGGATTTTTACTCTTTGGAGTGCACTGTACTTACTGGACACCTATGTCTATGTCCCTCAGTAGGGTTGGGAAATTTTCAGCCATTATTTCCTCTAACACACATTCTGTCCTCTTTCCCTTCTCTTCTCCCTCTGCTTATAATGCATAAGTTTGCGCATTTCATGTTCTCATTCAAATCTCTAAGTACCTGCTGGATTTTATCTATCTTTTTATCTATCTGTTCTACTATCTGTCTGAATTCAGATGTACTGTCTTTCACATTGCTGATTCTTTCCTCTGCTCTTCAAATATGCTGTTATGTGCTTCCAGTGTATTTTTTATTTCTTGCATTGTACCATTCATCTCCATCATATCCTTTATCTTTTTATGTATGTTTAAAATTCTACAGTATGTTTTCCCAATGTTTTCTTAACATCTTTAATCTCTTACTGCACTTCATTAAGTTGATTCATGATATTTGTTTTGACATTTCTGAATAGTTGTCCATGTTCTGCATCTCTTCCTGTTTTTTAGTTTGTTCATTGGACTGGCCCATGTCTTCCTGTTTCTTAGTGTGGCTTGTAACTTTTTGTTTGTGTCTAGACATCTGTTTATCTTGATGGGTTTATTCAGTTGATTAACTTTTCTTTTTACTCTATGGTTTTATTTTGTTGTTGATTTTGTGTGTGTGGTAGTTTCACTTTGACACTTCATTCCTCTTTTATTTCCTTGCCGTTGTCTCTATTCCCTTGAAAAAAAAATTAGGACCTGAGAAAAATAAAGTGATAAGAAGAGAAAAAGAATAATAGTAATAATAGTAGTAGAAGGTAGAAGAAGAAGTGTACAAGACCTAAGAAAACGAATAATTAACACGAGTAAGTAGTTCAGAGGAATAAGAATAAAAATGTGGAATAAAAACAATGAAATGAGAAACAAAATAAAGAAAAATATCTAGAATGAATTAAAAGGCCATAATTATGAGAAGACAGAAAAAGAAAAGAGAAAAAGAAGAAAAAAGTAAAAAAGGAAGGAAAACAGAGAAAAGAGAGAGAGAGAAATAATAGCAAGAAAAACTGAAGACCAAAGGAAAAGAGGTGGAATGAAAGAACAACAACAGAAAACAGAAGACAGAAAAATGAAGGAAAGAAAAGAAATAGCATAGTTAGAAAAAATGGTAAAAGAAAAAAAGGGGAAACAAAGAAAGGGGGAACACAACAAACAAGAAACAGGACAGCAGCAACTAATAAAAAAAAAAAAGGAAAAAAAAAAAACCCAAAACAAACAAACAAACAAACAAAAAACAAGGAAAATCAGCTTTCCCTCTTAGACTCCTAAGGAGCTTCTCAGGCTGCCAGTGTTCATCAGTCAATTACCCTGCAGCCTGCCCTCTGCAGGTTTTGAATCCAGTTTTAGTGAGTAAAATAAGGAAAAAAAAAATGGAATCTTTTTTAAAATAAGAGATCCAAGAAAAGCTAATAACAAAAGAATGCCTATATGTTCCCTGTTATAAAGTATCAGCTGGATGCCTGATAGCCTGGTGGATCACTTCTCTAAGAAGAACTCAGAATGGAACCAGGGACCTCCTATATACAAGATGGGAATTCCCCCACTGAGCTAAACTGTCCCCTTAGGTTTGTTAGTCTTTCAGAACGCTATCTGCCTCCTTTCCCTCAGGCAGGTTAGATTCCTAGCTTTTTGCCAGAGTCCTACAGATTAGGCACCTGTCCATCCCCGCCCCCTCTCTAATCTAATTCCTCTCTTTACCTGGGCAGCTGGGTGTAACAGCCTGCCTGAGGAGATCCCCCCTAACCTCTTCCTGTCAGGTCGGGGTCCCTTCCTGAGATTCAAAGGGGGCTCAGCTGGCCAAACTCACCTCAAAGAAACCACTCTCCACCCTCTCAGACCCGTCTTCCTCCCAGGGGATGCCCTCTCACACTCTGTTGAGAACAGTGAGCCAGAGGCTCCACCAAGGCTATTTGCCCTGAAGGCAGGGTGTATGTGCTGCTTTCAGCCACAGGGGTGAAGGGTGAGGGAGGGTATCTTTCCAGTACCCTCCCAGATGACTCAGAGCACCTTCCCATTCTATATATATCCAGAGCAGCTCCTTGAGATAGGTCTCTGCCCTCTCTCTGCTCTTTTGTTGTGAGAGGGTAGGACTCTGCCTTATCCACCTGGGCACCATTTTCCCAGAACTCCTCCCCTAAGATATTTGGAAGATCAGTAAACCTCTGAGAACCATCATTCACTTATCTGTAAAATGGGAATAATAACTACTACTTCGCTGTTGTGAGGAGAAAATGTGATGCCGCACGTGACCATGCTGGTATATGGTATTGCTTAGTAAATATTAATCATTAGCTATTATACTAAGTAACCTCTGGCACAAGTTCAGAAAAAAATCTAGCTAGTAGCCAGGTATCTCAGACTGAGTTTATTCTTTGTTTTGAAGAAAGTAAAGTACAGATTTCTCCCCAATGTAAAAATTTCCATGTGGCTACAAGATGTGTCATTTCACAAAGAGAATAAAAGGTTAGAAGAATTAATACACAGTGTGAACCATCTCTATGATGTAAATTACATCGTGCTCATGTCTTAAAGTGATATACTAATTGTCATTAAATATTGCCACAAGTTGAGTTTCTTAAAAAAGAATTTAAAATCCAATTCCCAATGATAGAAAAAATGAAAGCATATATAGAACTGTGTATCAAATATATCTGTTCCATAAATTATTTCTGGACTTATGTTGTGATCTAGGAAAATATACATGAAGTTATGCTTTACCTAGGGAGAAAACACTGTAAAATATTTTGTGCTTCTATTTTTCAAAGTAATATAAATAGTTGGAGAACATTATAGTCATATACCACCAATTTTCAGAATATTAGCATTCAAATGAAAATGTCCTAGCTTATTAAAATATTACAATTTTAAGACCAAATCCTTTATATGAAAATTCTTTTATTTTTTTTACCATCCATTCATTCCACATGAGTATTTATTGGGTGCCTGAACTTTTTATAATACAGACAAAATGAGTTTCCAAGTTTATAGTTGCTGTTTTTGTAGACTCCAAATTATCCTACTACTGAAAACAGATTTCCAGGCTTGGAATAGAGACTGTAGACAGGGAGGATATTTAAGTGGCAGCATGACATGAGGCCCCGCATGATGTGGCCCTGTCCAACTTTCCAACCTTATCTTGTGCCACTTTTACCCTTGTCCTCCATGATCAGATATAGCATCTCTTCAACATAGCACTATTTCTCTATCAAAATCTGAGCATAACCTTCTAGTTATTTACACAGTAACTCCTTCCTTCCCCAAGACCTTTATATGGTCTCTAATGAGCATTTCTGAATTTATGAGAATTCTCATATCTTGAATTCCACCTGTCCAACATACACATCACAATTCAAAATTCCAGGTTCCCTTGCATATAGCCTGCAAACAGATAAACAGACAGGCTCTGCCAATCAGACATAGTCACAATAACTTCCTCAAAGCTCTGAGTGGCTTTTTGCTGTTACTGAAGGTGAAAGAGGTCCCTTGCCTTTGGTAACGAGTAAATGGTAGTAGTTTTCCACTGATTGGAAAGTCAAGTTCTTCATACCAGAGTGACATTGGTGGGCATCAGAAATGATTTAATCTTGTCCTGGTAGGTTGGCAGTAACGCCAGCAGTTGTTTCTTCATCAGGTTGGTTCTATTGTATGGATTTAAGTTTTGGAAAGCTCCTGGAAGCTTTGTCTCAGAGCCTAGTATTCCAATCCTCTTAACAATATTGTAAGCTACCTGATAAACTTTTAGTGTTTTCTGGTAACTAGGTCCTTTTGCTATTATCTATCTGAGAATGCTGTTTCTTTCCTTCTTAGCACTTGTGGCAAGTTCTAATTCTTTTTTAATTGACTTGATTGTCTCTCCAAAGGGACTGCAAGCTCCCTGAGGGCAGGGATGGCATAGTTCTTGACATTTAATAACCACTCAATAAATGTTTTTGAAGCAAAATGTGAAGCATATGAAAGTTTCAGTTTCTTCATCTTCTCAGCTTTTATTTTTTATTCAATGAATGAATCAATGAATGAAAGAACCCTATCTCTTTTGGGCTTATCCGGATTTCCCCTGACTAAACAGAGCCTGAGGCAAAGGCTTTAATTCTTTACTTAATCAAGGAGTGTGATCCCAGGGAGCAAAAATGAGGGAGGTGGAGAGTTAAGTAGGTTTAGCGGGAGAATCAATGTGAGGCTGTGCTATTGAGTCAACGTCATTTAATGTGGCATCATTGAATGAGAAGCCATATACATGCATCTCAGGACAGTTCACTGGGTGGTCAAAGGAGCGAGAATTTATCCACTGACTCCTCTCTTCCTGTAGACAAAAGTCCACTTTTAAAAGTAATTTTAAATTCACCTCCCTTCTGGGCTTATCCATAGGCATTCAGAAGAGACTATGGCATTCCAAGCCCTGTCAACACAGACCACACAGGCAGGAGGCAAGAGGCATACAGCACTGCCAAGGACAAAGGTATGCCTAGGCTCTACCTGAGTGAAGGGGATCATAACTCACACAGCTTTCCCAGCTCCCATGGCAGCTCAAATGAAGGAGAGGTAAAGCTGGACGTGCTAATACACTTCATGCTTATCAAAGTATAATGTGAGGAAATGGTTGGTTTGAAATTTTGCTGTGAGCATGTGTGGAGAATACTCATTATGTTTCAGTGCATGGTTTTTGTGAGAATTGATTCCCCATTCAAATGGCCATAGAAATGACTCGTGGCAATTTGTCCAACAGAAAAAGACCCCTGGTGTTTAGTTCAGGAGTGAGCACCTGATCTTCTAAGCTTGAGCAATCAGAATCCTTTTCTTAGTGATTTGGAATTGGCAGTGGTAGAGATAAGATTCAGTCTATTCCTAAGCCATACATCTATAACATTTAAAATCAAAACCTTTTAGCTAAATCACACTTGTTAAATAAAACATAGATGGGAGCATTTTTTCCTGCCTGTTAAAATTACAGGTAGCTGAGTGGGAGTACTTGTGACTATGTAAGTGGGAAAAAAATATAGTGTGATCAAATAATATACATAGTAACATTCCATTAAGTTATTATTCTTGTCCCTTTCTTCCCTGAAGACTTAAAGCTTCAGGGCTAAATGGTTTTTATGTCCTCTTTCTTATTCTCTTTCCTTGGGTCCTTAATTTATCTTTACAGTTGTTCTCCCCCTAAGTGCTCATATTTTCAGTATCATTCATTCTATGCAGTGCATTTTTGTTGATCTTGGCCAAGGCTTAGAGAATGCTTTCACTCACCTTCTTGCTGCTACTTTTTATTGCTGGTACTTGAGTATCTTCTTTTATGGATGAGGGTGCATTCTGGTATTTAAGGGGCACAAGAAAAGCATGCATAGAGCTATCGTTTCACCAGGTTCACAGATTTCCTATAGTCACAAAATTTTCCTTTAACTGTGCACGCTAAATAAAATTAGTAGATTTATTATTTAGTTGGAGGACAAAAAAGTGATATTTTTGTCCTCCGACTCTAAAATCATAAGCAGCTTGGTGGAAGTACTTATGACTATAGAAGTTAAAAAATAAAGTGTAAGCAACAAGCAATATACTAGCAATCCATTGTTAATATTCTTTCAGTTTTTATTTTTAAAATTTTGATTTTACTTCCACTATTGACTGCTAAATCCGTAGGTTAACAGGCAGACTGTTAAGGTATGCCAGTATTTTCCTGCATTAATTTCTTTCTTGCTTTAGGAATGTGAAAAAGTATCCACCCTGGGTTCAGAAATATGTAATCTTACTTTCTCCACTTTAAATTTTCCCATTACATTTTCAAATTGCATTTATTAAGCTAGAGTTCAAGTATTCAAATCAGTTTTAGAAAATATAGTTCAACATCCTTGAAACTTTCCTAAAGAGCTCTCTAAGTGCTTGCAAAGGATTCCTTCTCTGTAGATGGAAAATATGTATGATAACGATGGTAATAATTATACCTACCGATTCTAAGCTCTCTTAGGGTAATGCTAGTCTTAATGAAGATGACCACAGAATAAAGCAATGCTTTTTTATGCCAGGCAGAAATGACAATTTTACATATGACCTGCAGATTAAAAGCATGACTTTGGAGTCAGATTGTTGTGGTTTGGAACTCTATGTACCCCAGAAAAACATGTTCTTAAACTTAATCCATTCCTGTGGGCATGGACCCATTCTAAGTAGAGCCTTTTGATGAGGTGCCTTCAGTTAAGGTGTGGCCCACCGCAGTCACTATGGATCTTAATCCTATTACTGGAGTCCTTTAAAAGTGGAATGATATTCAGAAAGACAGAGGGAAAGCCACAGGAAGCAAGAGGCTGAAATTTGAAGTAATCTGGAAGATGAGGGAGAGGCCAGGAGAGGTTGCCATGTGCCTTGCCATGTGACAAGCTAAGGAACAAGGATGGCCAGGTGCCAGGCCCAGAAGGCCAGAGTCTTCCAGAAGAAAGCAGTGCCTTGATGATGACCTCATTTGGACTTTTTCCTAACCTCCAAACTGTGATCAGATAAGTTCTCATTGTTTAAGCCCACACCTTACATGGTATTTGCTTGAGAAGCCAAGGAAACTAAAACAAGATAAACATAAAGTTAGATCGTGGCTTTGCCACTAACACACAATTTACTAACAGTGTGAACTTGGGCCCTATTTTCCCATCTTTAAACTGGTAGATACCTACCCCCCATATAGTTGTTGTACAGATTAAATGAGATATTCTGGGGCTGGCTTCCTGCATCCTTGGTCGTTGGCTCCTCTGACATGTTGTGGCAACCTTTCCTGGCCTTTCCCTTCTCTTCCAGTTTCCACTGAATTTCGGCTTCTTTTTTCCCATGGCTTTCTCTCTATCTGAATATCAATCTACTTGTAAAGGACTCCTGTAATAGGATTAAGACCCACCCTGACTGATGTGAACCACTCGCAACCGGATGTAGCCTCATCCAAAGGTCCTATTTACATGGGTTCATACCCATAGGAATGGTTTAAGGTTAAGGACACGTGTTTCTGGGGTACATAGCTCTAAACCACAACAGTAACCAAACTTTATTTACTGATATTTTAGATATTATTATCAATATCAACAATATTTTATATTTCTCTCCATTCGACTATTTATACCTGGCCATTGTGATATAGAATTCTTTGTCTGAAGTACTTTTTAAAAACAGAAAAGCTAAAACAACACAAAGAAGAAATACATTTCTTTTGTAAAACATTTATTTTTTTATATAATATGTAATTATTATATAATTTTATAGCTATAGACATCACAGTCATAATAATAGCATTTTTCCACTTTTGGTTTTCTTCTCACCTTTCACTCATTTGCATGGTGTTTATTAATTCTTCTGGAGGAAAATCAATAATAATTGTACTTTGAATAACCAAAGTAGGATTCAAAAAATAATCTAAGTATAGAATGGTAAGATATTTTGGAAAGTGCAATCAATATTTTTCAGCAGTTAATTTATTTAGGTTTTTTGGATGATGTATTCTGGCAACATTTTTTTTTTTTTTTTTTTTTGTATTTGTAAATGCAACTTTTTTGGGGAAAAAAGTCTGCATGATTGTGGCTCCTAATTGTAGACAAGTCTACCTATTTTGTGGTCCTGGGACTTAGGGTAGCATACATTCATTTCTTAATCAGGAAAGCCCTATTTTTACACTTGGACAGAACATGTGGAGTTCATTAAAAATATGTGTACTTCTTGAATGAACATACACAGGCCATTACTTTTGTCTAGAATCTGAGGTTTAAATTGCATAAACCTACGAAGAAATGCTGAACTTGTAAATAACTCTTCTTATGTAAAATGACTAGCTATATCAAAAGTGTATTTTTATCTTTGTTTCCCTAGAATTGAACGCAGGGTAGGGTTCAAGAAATGTTTGTTTCATGAATAGATGAAAAACTATCTGTGTTTGTATATTGAGGGAAATTTTTTACTATTATTGGCTATTTGTCTTATAGGATGAGCTCATTATTTTATTGTTTTTATAAATGTTTTCATTAAAAGTTATGAAATTCTCTATTTATATTAAGCAGTTTATTTAACATGAGAAAAGTGTATGGGTATGTGTGTGTATTTGTGTTGTATGTGTGTATTTTGGAGGACATATTATTATGATCCAGTAGCTCTGATAAAATCTTTATGCATATTTTCTCTTCTAATTTTCACAATATCTCTCTGTGATGTATACTATTCTTTTCTCCATTTTATGGATAAAGAAACCATGGGACCAAAAGATTAAGTAATTTAACCAGTCATAAACTCAAAAGTGAAAGTGTGAATATTTTAATTGTCAGTTTGACTTTAGAACTCCTGTTCTTAATAACATTGCTAGGGCTTCAGAAATGTGCTTTATGACATGGTACTAATTCAGGCCTGTGAGTAGTATACCTAGTTGACTGACAAGATAAGCAGTCCTTGCTCTCAGAAACGCTAGCTCCAGGGCTGGGAAGACACAGTGAACGGTATTTACTACACTTAATTTTTATTCCATAAGCTAGTTTTACTTTCAGTTAATTATTTTGTTGTTTTTATGATGTATAAGCAATAAGCAAAAGGAAATTGTATGTTTAGAAATTAGAGACTCGATAAAACAGCAAATAATTATCATATTCAATACTCTAGTGTCTCAAATGAGCTGAACCCTTTAATTATATACCTATTTCCATAATAGTGTCCACCAATTTATAGTAAAACAATAGTAGTACAATGTTTATATCCCCATTATGACCAAATTAAACAATTTTAGGTTTTTTTTTCAATAACTATTTGGGCTAGAGATGATTGGTTGACTCCAATCTTAAATCCTTGCCAAGAATCTCATGCTTATTACATGGCTGACTTTTTTTTTTTTTTTTTCTGTTTAATTTTTTAAAAGCTACTTAGATTACATAAATGTTACACAAAAAATAAAGGGATTCCCATACGTCCCACTTCCCACACCTCCCACAACCTCCCACATAAACATCCCTCATTAATGTGGCACATTCATTGCAATTGATAAACACATCCTGGGGCTTTGCCATTAAGCATGGACCATAGTTCACATTGTGGTCTACACTCTTTCCCACACAGTTCTGCATGTTATGTGATGATATAAAATGGCATATATCTGTCATTGCAATGTCATGCAAGACGATTCCCAAGTCCCAAAAAAGCCCCCAGATTACAACTGTTTTTCCCTCTCCCTACCCCCCAGAGCCTCCAGTGGCCACTGGCTCCACATCAATGTTATAATTTCTTCCATTGCTAGAATCACAATATGTCTATAGTAGAATACCAGTAAGTCCACTCTCGTCCATAACTCTTCCCCCAATCCTGAGGATTCTGGGATGGTGATGTCCACTCCACCTCAATATATGACTGACTTTAGAATATAGTTGTTGTGAAAATGAATAAAAATATTTTGCAAATTCTGGCAAAATAATTCTTTATAAATACTTGATGCTTACAAAGAAACAAAGAAATTTTATTGAATAAAAATTAAATGCTTAAATATTAAGTGATTTCAGGTTGTGCTGACAACTTCCTCAGTTCCTAAATGCTAAGTTCCATGAAATGAAAATGTCATGTCCACAACTTATATGTTTACGAAAATTGTTTAGTTGCCTTGTGGTCCTAAAAAAGTGCATATGTGTGTGTGCGCATGCATGCCATTTTAATCAAGCATTTAATGTCTCTGATCCATATAGATATAGCCTCTTTGATATTATCTGGCATTGTTAACATGGCTTACATTAGTAAATACCATTTTGATTGACCCCTTCACTTTTCTGAAAGATATCTTGTTATAAGTGGCAATTGTTTTCTAGCTCTTGGAAAAAATGATGAAGTCTCTATGATAGACTTATTCTCATGAAGAGTGTTTCCCAAAATATTCCACTAAACACCATCCCATCAATATGTAATATGCTCTGGAGAAAAATGTTTCTGTGCAAACTTTCCCATGCCTAGGAAATTCTATATATTTTTTCTCTCTGATATTCACAATGCATTAAAAATATATTGAAATTCTGTGGGAAAGGGATTGGTTTGACTTTGCTTAACTTGGCATTACAAAACTTCTATATCCATGTTACCTTTTACTTGTGAACTATCGTTTCTTGGCAAATATGTGAAAAATGTTGTTATGGAGCAAAATTAGTTTATTATTTGGTGATTTTTCTTGTAAGAATCAGAATTATTTGTATGAGAGTAGGTAATGTCTACACTTAAGCTTGAACTAGGAAATTAAAATGATTAATGAGATAATACACAAAATAACATTTATTGACTTTTAGTTCCATTTTATGTGAACATATCTAATTGGGATATTTTTCTGACTAAAGTCTTAGAGGCCCTTCCTATTTCAGTCCAGGAAAGAAACTCAATTCAGTAACATTTATTGATTGCCCACTTTGGAAAAGGCTTTGTTCTAAGTACTGTTACGGATAGAAAGATAATCAGACATTAATCTTTGTCAAACAGAATTTCACCATATAATGGGATCTCTCTCTCTCTCTCTCTCTCCCCCCCCCCCCCCCCGTCTCTCTCAACACGTACACACATTACTCAGATAAATTGTGAAAAATGCTAGGAATGAGTTACGTACAACTTTTTTTTTTTTTAGAAATTAGATAGCATAGGAAAGAGGAGAGGTAGATTTCCTGGAAGGGGATATGAAAAAGCCTAACAGATTGGAGATTGAGCTGTATCTAGAACAATGGGGATTCAATTTAAGAGGCCAGTTGATAGACATTTTGAACAAAAAAGAATAGCCTGATCATGGTCAAAGGAAAAGCAAGTTTGTCTTCCAGAGAATAATGACTCTGGCTTGAAAAATTTTTAAGAAATTTGATATGATGTGCTAAAAGACTGGGGAAGTAGTTATGAAAATATTGTAGATGATCTGTAATTTTTGGCAAGGGACTCTAACATGGACTTTATAAACAATTGGAAGTCATTAAATATTTAGAACAAAGATTAATTTTTCCATAAAAATCACTGACTTTTAGGAAGATAACTCAAATGGTAATAAATAAAATGAATTAAGGAGATGTAACCTGGAGACAGAAAGATCCATTAAAAGGTTATTTCAGTAATTCAGAAGGGAGTTGATGAAGGCCTGACATTGCAGTGAAAGAGAACTTGGAATGTTTCAGAGATGGAACAGTGGAAATGATTGAGTGTTGGTTGTGGGAGCATGAAAGGATTTAAGAACACACCAAGATGGATTTGAAACCCTAGATCATTGGATGGATTTAGTGGATCTGGTTTGCTGGGCAAGTGACATTTCTGCTCCACTCCTAAATCAGTGCTGTTAATAAAACCTCCTTCAGATAGATGAGGAACATCTTCACTCTGAGGTGTCCATGAATCTGCACTTATCTTTGGAAACTCTGAAGTTTTGTGTCTAAATGACTGGAGGGAAGAGAGTGTTTCAACTAAAACATACAGGCAGAAGAAGCAGAATGGATTGGTATTAATCTTCAACTGAATTCCTTGTGAGTAGGAATTATAACAAGACTAAGAAAACAGAGATATAAGATATATCCTTTAGCACTGAGAGTTCTGCAGTCTAATTGGAGAAAGGAAATAGCTTAAAGAATCAATAATGTAAGGGACCATATATTCTGTCCAAAATTAGTGCCATAGATAATAAACCATCTAAAAGTTCAAAGAACATAGGTAGTAAAGAAAACCAGGATGTTAAACAATTATTTGATGAGTTCAAATTTGGGATTCTAAAAAAGGGCAGAATTCAGCTAAGCACAGATATTCTGTGCATGGAAAACAGTGTGTTTATAGGACCCCTTATGGATAGCTATGTTCATTTATTTATCTACCCATCCATTCATTCATTTAATAATTTTTCAGTACCTACCATATATGCTAGACAACATCTATATAGAATGTTCAGGAATAATACAAAGCCAGATAAATTTGATTGCAATGCTGATTTGCATCCAATAAATTCCTACCGGGCCCTATGAGAGGTGATACTAGCTGCTTGACTGATTTAATCTTTATAGCATCCTTTTATAGATAAGAACTTGTAGTTTAGAGAGATTAAGGAACTTGTCCAAGATTTAAAATAATGTCTTTTCAGGAGACAAAAACTGTATCTTCTGATTCTAAACATTTCTCCTGCAACATTACATGGCCTTCGTGTAGTTACCTTTAAGTTTTGGGGTCCACTTGCTTCTAAATTTAAAGAGTAAGAATGGAGCAAGTTTGTGAAGGATGTATAAGTTAATTAAGTGGCATGTTTTCATTTGAGGCAGACAGAAGGCACTCTGGTTCAATATTTATCAGTCCCAGATGGGGCCACACATGACATTTGTGGACCCTAGACAACTTTGCCTTTGTGGATCCTTTCTTTTACAAAAATATTAAAAATTATATCTTTTGAATATGTTGGTATAAAGATAAATGTATACGCTATAAGACCTAAAATTAAGGTTGAATGTTATGTGCTACCTTGACATCTGGTGAAATCAGAATGACTTAAATGGCCTAACAACAAGTTCCCCTCCCTATTTGCTCTCTCAAGAAGGTCCCCTAAACAAAAAACCCTCCTTATCAAAGGGACCAGGCACAGTTTCTCCTTACTCCTGAGCAATGGATTTAAGTTCCCTGCCAGTCCATGGAATTGTTCAAACAAGTGAATCACATTCTGCACCCCACCTTTTTGATACTACAATGCCTGCCTCCCACAGCCACTGGTGTTCACTCTGTTCCCATGTGCAATTCCGATATGACCCTGTCTGGTGTGCAGTGTTTTCCTCCCTGTGAGTATGTATGACTAATAAACTGTCTTCCATCTTATATGTCCAGTGCCAAGTGCCACATACATATGCCTTGGATAGGAATCCCTTCCTCACAAAAGGGAAAATAGGAGGTGATAAAAATAATATATTAATATTATATTTTAACCATTTTCTTTGACTTTATTCATTTTTTAAAATTCTCAGTTTAAGAGAAATTTAAATATTTTCATTGCCCACCAAAACTGTTGTGGGCCCTAGACACTGTGCATACTATATCCACTGGATATAACAGACTTGGACCTAAGATCATAGTCAATTATAGTGGAATTTTCTATTATGTTTTTATTCAATACAATTTTTTTTAAAATGATGGAAATATGAATGCCTGCCATATTTTTTAATAAAGAAAAAAATCCATTCTAAATGAAATTATTTTTTATTTTTTTTACTATAACTAATAAAACTAGACTTATGGTCACTCTAAAAAAGTCATTACTAGGGGCTTTTAAATGATATGCTTAAATAGGATATGAATGCTGAGGAAAGGAGGACAAAAACAATTTATTTTAAATCATTCTGTGAACTGTAAAACACTACAAGAGTGCAATCTGCCATTATTTTCTAGGTCTGTGATTTTTAAACCATGCTCCAAATGCCATAGGGGTTCTTGTAGGTTGTCTCAGGGGTTGGTGGGAAGGGCAGGTATTGAGGGCAAGTATGTGTGGGGGCAGCAAGGCTCTGCAACACCATCTGCTCATTTCTCTCCCCTCATTCCCAAGTCAACCAGAACAGCTCTGCTTGTCTATATTGATCAATCACAAAATATTTTATTAGAAGAAAGAATCAGCAAACCAGAAGACAATCAAATCATACAGTCAGAAGAACAGATAGAGAAAAGAATAGAAAAAAAATTCGCAATGTCTCAGGGATTTTAGTGCCAATATGAAGAACACTAATATATACATCATGTGTGTCCTTGAAGGAGAAGAAAAGGGGAAAGGGGTAGATAGAATATTTGAGGATGTAATAGCCCAAACTTTCCAATTCTTATGAAAGACATAAATATACATGTACAACTTGGAATTGTCCTCAATGGCATTGCAATGACAGATACAGCCCATTATATATCCTGCTATAACCTACAGAATTGAGTGAATTGAGAGCATTTAAATGACAATGTAAACTATAATCCATCATTATAGGCAATGCTCCAAATTATGTTTATCAATTGCAATGAATGTACCACACTAATGAAAGAAGTTGTTAATGTGGGGGAAAGTGGGAGGTGTGGGGAGTGGGGCATATGGGTATCCCTTATATTTTTTTATGTAACATTTTATGTAATCTAAGTATCTTTTATAAAAAAAGAAAAAAATTAAAAAAATGCGTGTCCAAGAATCACAACATACTTCAAACAGAATAAATTATAATATATATACTCCAAGACACATTTTAATCGGAATGTCAAATGCCAAAATAAAGAGAGAATTCTGAGAGCAGCAAGAGAAAAGTGATTAATCACATACAAGAGATCCTCAACAAGACTAAGTGCCGATTTCTCAACAGAAACCACTGAGGCAAGAAGGCATTGGCATGACATATTTAAGGTATTGAAAAAGAAAAACTGCCAGCCCAAAATTCTTTCAAATTGTAATTCAAAAATGAGGGAGCATTTAAAATATTCACAGATAAATAGAAACTGGGAGAATTCATCAATAAGAGATCTGCCTACAAGAATTAGTAAAGGGAGTTCTGCGGGTGGAAAGAAAAGACAGGAGAGAGTGGCTTAGAGTACTGTGAAGAAATAAAATAATCAGTAAAGGTAACTAAAAGGGTAAATGCAAAACCCAATAGTACTGTCTTCTCAACATAACACTCTGCTCTTTAATTCATATAAGAATCAGAATACAATTGAATAAGAAAAAGGCATATTTCCTGGTAATGGACATGTGAAATAGAAAGTGGTAAAGTCAGACAAAAATAGTATATAGAAGGGAAACAGAGGGATATGGGAGCAGAGAAAATGTATCCTAATGAAGCCAAATTGGTATCTTTTCAAATTAGTAGGTTATAGATGTCAGGTGTGTAATATTAACCCAAGGGGGACCACAAAGTAAGTATATGAAAAATATACATAAACAGAAATGACAAAGGGATCATCCAGATATATCACAAAAGATCAACTATACAGAAACGGAGGTTGCAATAAAGGAAAAGAGAAACAACAACAAAAAAATATATGACATATAAAAACCAAAGGACAAAATGGCTGAAATAAGTACTGCCTTTACAGTAATAACATTGAACGTTAATATATTAAACTTCCAAATCAAAGGACAAAGGATGGCAGAATCAGTGAAAAAACCATGGCCCAACTATTTGTTGTTTACAAGAGCCCCAAAGACATGAATTAGTTAAAAGAGAAAGTACGTAAAAAGATATTTTATGCAAAAAAAAAAAAAAAAGCTGGAGTAACTATACTAATATCGAATAAAATAGACTTCAAGTCAAAGCACTTATAAGAGACAAAGAATGACACTATATATTAACAAAATGGGATAATCTACTAAGAAGACATAACAAGCATAAATATTTATATACCTAACCACGGGGCCCCAAAACACATGAAGGAAACACTGGCAGAAATGAAGGGAGAAATAGAAGCCCCTACAATAACAGTTGTGTCTTCAGTATAACACTGTCAACAATAGATAGAATATTTAGACAGAAGATCAATAAGGAAACAGAGAAGTTGAATAATATGATAAATGAACTGGAACTAATAGACATTTACAGAGCATTGCATCCCAAAGCAGAAGATATATATTCTTCTCACATGCACATGGATCAGTCTCCAGGATAGACCACATATTGGGTCACAAAAAACAAGTCTCAATAAATTTAGAAAGTTTGAAATCATACAAGCCATCTTCTCTGATCATAATGTAATGAAGCTAGAAATCAATAGAAAGTTCACAAATACATGGAAGTTAAATAATACTCTCTTAAACAATCAGTGGGTCAAAGAATACATTGCAAGAGAAATCAGTAAATATCTTGAGAAAAATGAAAATGAGAATACAAGATACCAAAACTTATGGGATTCAATGAAGGCAGTGCTGAGAGGGAAACCTATAGCTCTAAACACTTACATTCAACATGAAAAAAGAGATAAAATTAAAAACCTTACTGCACACCTAGGGGAATGAGAAAAAGAACAGCAAACTAATCCCAAAGTAATAAGAAGGAAAGAAATATCAAAGATTAGAGCAGGAATCAATGAGATTGAGAATTAAAAAGCAATAGAGAGAATTAACAAAAGTCAAAAGTTGGTTCTTTGAAAAGATCAATAAAATTTGCAAGCCCTTATGTTGACTGACAAAGTAAAAAAGAGAGAAGATAGCAAATAAATAAAATCAGAAATGAGAGGGGGAACATTACTACTGACCCAACAGAAATAAAAAGGATCATAAGAGGATACTATGAACAACTGAATGCCAACAAAATAGACACCCTAGATGAAATGGGCAAATTCCTAAATAGACACGATCAACCTACACTGACGCTTTAAGACATGGAAGACGTCAGCAGACCAAGTACACAACAAAGAGATTGAATCAGTTGTCAAAAACCTCCCAAGAAAGAAAAACCCTGGACCACATGGCTTCCCAGGGGAATTTATTCCAAGAAGAATTAATACCACTGCTGCTCAAAATGTTCCAAGAAATTGAAGAAGAGAGAGCAATACTTAACTCATTCTATGAAGCCAACATCACCCTATTACCAAACTGGATAATACTACAAAAATAGAAAATTACAGACAATTTTTCTTATGAATATGGATGCAAAAATCCTCAACAAAGTACTGGCACCTTGAATCTGATAGCACATCAAAAGTATTATACACCATGATTAAGTGGGTTTTATCAAAGGGATTAGGGTGATTCAACATGAGCTAATCAATTAATGCAATACATTGCATCAACAAAATGAAGGGAAAATTTACTCTACAATGACACATAAAAGGCATTTGACAAAATTCAGCATCTTTTCTTGATAAAAACACTTTGAATAGGAATAGAAGGAAACTTCCTCAACATGATAAAGGGTATATATGAAAAGCCCACAGCTAACATCATACTCAATGAAAAAAGTCTCAAAGCTTTTCCTCTAAGATCAGGAATGAGACAAGGACACTTATGGTCAACACTGTTATTGAATATTGTGCTGGAAGTTCTAGCCAGAGTAGATAGGCAAGAAAAAGAAATAAAAGGTATCCAGACTGGAAAGGAAGAAGCAAAACTTTCACTATTTGCAGAAGACATGATCTTTTAATTAGAAAGTCCCCAAAAATTACAATAAAGTTACTAGGACATTCAGCAAAATGGTGGAGTACAAGATTAACATGCAAAAAGGAATGAGCAAGCTAAGAAGGAAATCAGGAAAAAATTTCATTTACAAAAGCAACTAAAAAAAAAATCAAATATCTTGGAATAAATCTAATCAAGGATGTAAAAGACTTATACTCAGAACAGGACAAAACATTGCTAAAAAAAAATCAAAGAAGACCTAAATAAATGGAAGAGCATTCTGTTTTTATTAATTGGAAGCTAATATCATTAAGATGTCAATTCTTTCCAAAATGATTTACAGATTCAATACAATTCCAATAAAAATTCTAACAGTCTACTCTGCAGAATTGGAAAACTCAGTCATCAAATTTATTTCATAAGGTAGGGAACCCCAAATAGCCATAAACATCTTGAAAAGGAAGAACAAATTTGGAGGACCCAAATTTTTTAAATAAATAATATTAAAAAGTTACAGTGGATAAAACAGAATGGTCTGGCACAAGGATAGATTCACACAAGGAAAGCGAATTGAGAGTTCTGAAACAGACCCTCACACCTATGGCCAAATGATTTTCAACAAGGTGGCCAAATACTCTCAACTGAGAAACAATAGTCTCTTCAACAAATGATGTTGGGAGAACTTGATATCCATATCCAAACGAATGAACGTGGATCCCTATCTCACACTTCATACAAAAACTAACCCAAAATTGGTCAAAGAACTAAATATAAGAGCCAGTACCATAAAACTCCCAGAAGAAAGATGCATCTTTAGGTTCTTGTTTTAGGCAATCGTTTCTTAGACTTTACACCCACAACACAAGCAACATAAGAAAAAATAGAGAAATGGGACCTCATCAAAATTAGGAATTTTAGTGCATCAAAGGACTTTGTCAGGAAAGTGAAAAGACATCCTACTCAGTAGGAGGAAATATTTGGAAACTACATATCTTATAAGGCTTAATATCCAGAATACATAAAGAAATCCTACAACTCAACAATAGAAAGGCAAACCAATACAAATATGGGCAAAATACTGGAATAGACATAAAGAGGATATACAGATGGCTAAAAAGCACAGGAAAAGATGCTCAACACCAGCTATTAGGGAAATGCGAATCAAACCGCAATGAGATATTATTTCACACCCACTAGAATGGCTACTATTTAAAAAACAGTAAATTAATAGTAATATTATGCTAAGCTAAAGAAACCAGACACAAAGTACTGCATATTGCATAACTCCATTTATATAAAATGTAAATATAAATAAATCTATAGCGACAGAAAGAGATGAGTGGTTCTTTAGGGCTAGGGAAGGATAGTGATTTTGAAGTGACTTAAGAGATATGGGTTTGACACGGCGGAATGTGGACGGGGTCCTGCCCGGGGGTCTGTGATGTGCACACATGGAGTGAGAAGCTTGGGACATCTATCTGCGTGGATCGGCGGCAAGGACCGAACGGTGGAGATTCATGTGTTTTAAGGCTGCCAGTGGAGGTTGGCACAGGTGGCTGAGCCCCGCGGTTAGGGGAAAAAAAATAATAAAACGGCCATTTGGAGCCGCGGGCAGGGCAAAAAAGTTTTATTTTCTGGGGATCTGGCTGCCTGGCGCCCCTTGGACCTTGTGTGAACAGAGCAAACGAGCTAATCAGCACCCGGTGAACTGGAGGGGGGATTTTGGTCGGGGAACAGAGCTGATTTCCCTACCACCCAGGGATAAGACCCGGGCCGCTGCGGAGCCAGGAGGAAGAGACACTTCCCAAAAAAGGGAGGGTTCAGTTGGAAGACAGGGAAGGGTATTTTATATTTTTAGACATTGATCTGGCTGCCTGCAACGCCCCATAGCTTTGGGGAGCAGATAAGCTGACATGAAGCAGCATCAGGCTGAGAGCAGACACGAATCTGCACTCAAACTGATTTGCTGAGCAGCCCGGTGAAGCTGGAGCTCGGCGCCAGAAGGGGCGGAATCCACCATCTTTAGCACTCCTCACTGACTAACATCAGAGCTTCAGCTAACCTGGGGAGTCCGGAAAGTGGGACGTGCTTGATTAATTTCCACGGGCCCAGCTAGGGTCCCTTCCGTAAGGGGGTTGGTCTAGAGGAGGAATTATTTTGGGCACTGCATTTGGCTAAAAAAAAAAAAAAAAAAAAGTGAGGTCACCTCAACAAATGAAAAATAAATTCTTTTTAATTTAGTTTAATAGCTAAAAGCTGCTTCAGGACCTGCATATAGAATCCTGTGGGGAAATTCATTGATAAACACAAGTAGGCAGGAAGTATCCACGTGGACCCTAGGGGAATCATTGACCACCCTTAGCTCTGTTTGACTGCTTGCCTGTGTGGATCTTTGGTTTCTCTCTGTTACTTTCTGGTCTATTGCTATTATTCCCGTTTTCCTCCCCCCTTCCTTTTCCTTGTATTTTTTTTTTTTTTTTTTTAGGTAGGTGCTGCCAGCTGGTCGCTTCTTTGCTGGGCTTCTTATTCAGTAATTTCCCACTCGCTGTATATATTGATTCTGTATTACAAACTATCGCTTATCCTTCCTGCATCTTTCTGCCTTCTGTTTTCTGTTGTGGCTCTTAGAGACAACATTTTTTCATAAGCCCACAACTTAAAGGTGTCAATTTCTATCCCATCTATTTTGTTTTCTTCTCCTTCTTTTTTCTTTTTTTTTATTAGTATGAACTTTTTCCTTTCAGACCTTTCTCTACTATTTCTCTCCCTCCTCATAATTCTAGCCTTCTAAATCACTATATATATATTCCTCCATTTGTTTTCCCAGTCCATTGTAGGAACTC
>JAKSZT010038599.1:13651762-13912458 GCA_026826555.1 Tolypeutes matacus | reverse complement strand
ATGCAGGAAGGATAAGCGATAGTTTGTAATACAAAATCAATATATACAGCAAGTGGGAAATTATTGAAAAAGAAGCACAGCAAAGAAGCGACAAGCTAGCAGCACCTAATTTTTAAAAAAATGGAAGAAAAAAGAAAGGGGGTAGGAAGGAGGAAAGAAAAGCAAGGGACCAGAAAGAAACAGACACCAAAGATCCACACAGGCAAGCAGTCAAACAGAGCTAAGGGGGGGCCAATGATTTCCCTAGGGTCCAGGTGGATCCTTCCTGCCTACTTGTGTTTATCAATCAATTTCCCCACAGGGTTCTATATGCAGGTCCTGAAGCAGCTTTTAGCTATTAAACTAAATTAAAAAGAATTTATTTTTCATTTATTGAAGTGACCTTCTCACTTTTTTTTTTTAATTTTAATTTTAACTTTTTAGCGAAATACAGGACCCAAAATATTTCCTCCTCTAGACCAACCCCCTTACAGAAGGACCCTAGCTAGGCCTGTGGAAATTAATCAAGCAGTCCCACTTCCTGGACTCCCCAGGGTAGCTGTAGCTTTGATGTTAGTCAGTGCGGAGTGCTAAAGATGGCCGATTCCGCCCCTTCTGGAGCCGAGCTCGAGCGTCACCGGGTTGCTAAGTAAATCAGTTTGAGTGCAGATTTGCATCTGCTCTCAGCCTGATGCTGGTTCAGGTCGGCTTATCTGCTGCCCAAAGCTATGGGGCGGTGCAAGCAGCCAGATCGAATAAAAATAAAAAATACCCTTCCCTGTCCTCCAACAGAACCCTCCCTCTTTTGGGAAGTGTCCCTTCTTCCTGGCTCCGCAGCGGCCCGGATCTTATCCCTGGGTCGCTACGGAAATCAGCTCCGTCCCTCCCCCCGACCAGAATCCCCGCTCAGGTTCATCGGGTGCCAATTAGCTCGTTTGTTCTGTTCACGCAAGATCCAAGGGGTGCCAGGCAGCCAGATCCCCAGAAAATAAAACTTTCTCGCCTGCTCGTGGCTCCGAGTGTCCGTTTTATTTTATTTTATATTTTCTCCCTAACCGCGGGGCTCAGCCATCTGTGCCAACCCCCACCGGCAGCCTTAAAACTCACGAATCTCCACCATTCCGTCCACGCCGTTGATCCGTGCAGATAGATGTCCCAAGCTTCTCACTCCACGGGTGCACAGCACAGACCCTGGGGAAGGACCCTGTCCACAATCCGCCTTGCTCTGGGAGCTTGCAGTGTGTGCCTTCCTACACTAACGCCATCTTGAGAGTCCCTCCTGTTGTGAACTTTTATTTAGACTGTTAAACATTAAAAGCAAAACAAAATTTAAAAAGCAAAAAACATAAAGCAAAATCTTGGGCAGCAGATGTGGCTCAACCAGTTGGACACCTGCCTACCACATGTGGGGTCCCAGGTTCAGATCCTAGTGCCTCCTAAAGAAGACGAACAAATGCTGCACCGGCTACAATGAGCTAGACACTGCACCCTCCACAATGAGCAGACGCCTAAATGCGCAGACGCCACAAGCCAGCAGATGCCACAGCTTGTGGGGAGTGGATGTGACTCAGGCCTGTTGGGCAATCCCTTCCCAAGTGGGATGTCCCTGGTTAGGCTCCCAGTGCCTCCTGGAGAAGGCAAGCAAACAATGAGTTGACAGACAACAAGACCATCTGGGATAGGGGCAATAAAAAATAAAAATAAAAAAAGTAAATAAGTAAATCTTAAAAAAGAAAGAAAAATCCCATATACTCAATATAATCTATTGGTCTCACCATTTCCAAAAGAAAGGATATTTTAACAAGGCCCTCACAAAAGCAGAAAGGAACTGATTTCAAAACACATGATAAATAGGGCAAATTGAGTAAATTAAATTCTTTGAAAAATTTACTATTTTATCCTTATGTTACTTATTTCTCTACAGTTGATGAAAATTTTATAATGGCCAGCCAGATCTACAGAAAAGCATTTGAGGAGTACTGTCCATACTGTGGTGAGTCTAGAAGGGACAATCAGATCATCAGCCCTAAATTTACAATTGAAGAAGCCAAGGCCTCCAGGGCTTCAGGGATCTGTGAGAGGCCACAAACAAGGTGGTAATAGAAACCAGCTTTATGCCCAAGCCTCTCGACCAACTTAATGCCTTTTTGTCACATTTTTGCTACACCTTTGATACGATAGATAAGGCAAAGTCTTGTTGAGGTTTTTTCCTTGATATATTAAATGAGATGTCACAGCTTGAGTTCTCTGGAAGTAGATTCTATGATAGTGTTTAGGGTGCAGGATATCTTATAGGAATCAACACCTGTGAAACAGGAGGACGTGGGATTGGACAGAGGAAGAAGCTGAACTGTGATACAGGTTTAAAGGTTCAGCTAACTTATGGAAGACATCTAGAGCAGATGAATTTGTCACTTTTTCTTCCCAAATGGTTCACCTTTGTACTCTTTTCTTGTGAAGTCACTGGAAGTAACCTGCCCCAAGAAGGTATGATTCGAGGTGAGTAGGGTCTCTGTAGATGAAGTAGATCCTGAGGGAGCTGAGCCTGGAGACTCTCTGCTGACCATACTCCGTACTGCTGGGCATTGAGTCTTTCATTGAAGAGGGGACTAGACAACATCTCTCTGTGTCTGCCTCAGCTGACTTGTGATCATTATTTAAATATTTGGAGTAAAACTCTCACATTATTTATTGGATTGTTTTAATCATTTTTTCTAGCCTACCTAAATAATTCATGTCCAAGATTTTTCTTCTATAATAATTTCTTTTTTCTTCTATTTCTAGATAATGATTTCAATTCTGTATTTTACCTTTAGAAACACAAACATAAAAGGCACATGTAGGGAGGCAGATGTGGCTCAAGTGACTGGGCTCCCATCTACCATATGGGAGGTCCAGGGTTCATTTCCCAGGGCCTCCTGGTGAAAAGGAAGATGGCCCGCACAGAGAGCTGGTGTGGCGGGATGGCTCAACGAGGGGAGGCACAGAGGAGAGACAGTGAGAGATGCAGCGGATCAGCGAGCTGAGGTGGTGCAGGGGATTGAGCAGCCTCTCTCCACTCCACTCTGGTGCCAACTGGAGAGGGGACAAGCAGACACAGAGGAACACACAGACAGCAGACAGCAAGCACAAAACAATGGGGGGGCGGGGGGAGAAGAAATGGACAAATCTTTAAAAAAAAATAAAATGGACAAAAAGTGCTTTTTAAAAAGGCACATGTAAATCTAATAGTTAAAGGACCATTCATAAATAAAAACTTGTTGAATGCATAAATGAATGAAAGAATTGCTTTCACTGATATTTCATCATGTCACAGACTGAAAGATAAATTGTTGGAAACTTTCCTCAAATGCAAAATGATGAAGGGTTAGTAGTGTTAGTTAAAGTTTTTGAGGTAATATCTTGTGATTGGCTTTAAAAAATTAGAGTCATTTTGTCAGAAATGGCATATCCTCAATCTGTAATAAAGCATTTGAAATGAATTGTTGAGATAATTCATTTTATATTCATTTAATTAGTAAAAATAAACTATGAAAAACAGGTTTCAAATGTAAGCTTATATACTTATTTTGTTTATTGAGTAATGATAATTTTCAAAATGATTTAATGAAGTAAATTTAGTAGACAGACCAAAAGATAATCACAGAAGAGAAAATATCAATAGATCTTGAAAATCTTGAAAAAGCAGTAATAGTAAGATTGCTATTCTGTAGCTCTTTGATAGCAAGCATTTTTAATGGAAAGTGAGTTTATGCTTAATAATTTATTTGTGGCTCACTGAACTTTTGTATGATAAATTTACATGGTAAATTCTAGTCTGAAAAAAGATATGACCCGTTAAATATTTGACCATTTTGAAAAAAGAAGCTTGGCCTTAAATTTACAACTTATTATAATTCAGGGTAGTCCCTTTTTATGATGCATAAAATAAAGACTGAAAATTTGAAGTATCTCTCACAATGTTATAAAGTTATGGATCAGAGTCTACCAGTCTGCAAAAATCAATCGTAAATACTTTTAACTTTATCTACATAAAATTGAGTTAGCTCTATTTTATCTCTGAGCATAACTTTTGATGTGTTAATTTTGCCAAATAAAAATCAACAGGATAGTTTTTCAGGACTCTTTTTAATATTTTAGTAAAACAACAAACAAACCGACAAAACTAATGCTAAAAAGAGTGGGTCATTGTACTAGAAGAACTAATAACTCAAAAAATATTTTAGACTGAAAAAATTCAAAATTATATTCCAAACAACAAAAGAAAACTTTTTTATATCAAGAACACCATCTTCTAGTATGATTTTGCTGATTCAACTCTTACAGTTGGGGCAGAAAAGATTCCCTTCTTTTTTTTTTAATAGTATTTTAATTAATATATTTATTCATTTATTTATTTATTTTAAAGAAACTTTAGATTACATAAATGTTCCATAAAAAATATAGGGGATACACATATGCCTAACCCCCTCTCCCTCCCACACTTTCCCACATTAACAACATCATTTATTAGTGTGTTACATTTGTTACAACTGATAAGTATTGCTACTAACCATGGATTGTAGTTTGCATTATAGTTTACACTCTGACCTGCGCAATTTTGTAAGTTATAAACAAAATATACAAAGGCCTGCATCTGTCATTGCAACGTCATGCAGAACAATCCCAACGGCCCGAAAATGCCCCCATATTACACCTATTTTTCACTCTCCCTCCTCTCAGAGCCAATGGTGGCCCCTGCCTTTATATCAATGGGACAAGTTCTCTTATTGCTAGAATAACAAAGAGTAGAATAAAAGTAAGTCTACTTTAGTCCATTGTTCATCTCCAATCCTGAGGATTTTGAGAGTGTGATGCCCATTCTGTCTCTAACTGAGAGGGGGCTTAGATCCCATGTGGGCAGATAGATGGAACTATCTTTTTTTTTCAAACATAGCTTTTTATTTTTAAAAAAAGATACTTAGATTACATAAATGTTACATTAAAATATAGAGGATTCCCATATGCTCTCCTCCCAACCACTTCCACATTTTCCCACTTTCACAATATCCTTCATTAGTGTGGTAAATTTGTTACAATTGGTGAACACGTTTTGGAGTATTGCAACTAAGTGTGGATTTTAGTTTACATTATGTTTTGCACTCTCTCCTACACAATTTTGTAAATTATGACAAGATATAGAATGGCTTGTATCTGTCATTACAATGTCATTCAGGACAATTCCCAATTCCCAAAAATGTCCCCATATGAGACCAGTTTTTCCCTCTCCCTCCCCTCAAAACCTCCGGTGGCCACTGCCTCCACATCAATGATAAAAGTTCTTCCACTGCTGGAATCACAATGTCAATACTAGAATAGCAGTAAGTCTACTCTAGTCCATCATTCATTCCCCAATCCTGAGAATTCTGGGATGGTGAGGTCCATTCCACCTCTAGTTGGGAGGGAGCTTAGATCCAATGGGGCAAATGGATGGGACTATCTTGCTGCGGTTGCAGACTCTCTTCCTTAGGATGGCTGTTGTCCATCATCATCTCCTTGTTAATTGTCCTGGGTGAGTCCAATGAACTGTAGAGTAGGAGTTGCAGCTCTGTTGAGATTCAGGGCTCAGCTAACACATGGAAAACCCAAAGATTTAAGTCTCTTGGACATACATCTATCAACTCTAACTATAGGTTCAGATAGAAGGGGCAGAAGAGCGATATGTAGGGAAACCACACCTGAGTCCAACTCTGTCACTCTGGGGAGCATAAGTTCCCAAGTAGGACACATTGGCAAGGCATCAAACTCCTGAGCTGTCTGCCTCATCTATGGTGTCTGGCTGTCTCTGCTATTTGAGACTATATTTACTTTGGCAGTCAATGAGATGCTGCTGAGACATGCATAAGCATAATCTCTGGAATTAACTCCCAACTCACTTTGAAGTCTCTGAGCCATATAAACTCATTTGTCTTTATCCTTTCCCCCATTAGTTCAACGTCTTTTTCCAGTTGCTTTTCTAGTTGGTGCTTGGTAGCAATAACTCAGTGCCCGGGAGGCTCAACCCCAGGAATCATGTCCTACGCTGGAGGAGAAGGTAATGTATTTATATGCTGAGTTCAGATTAGAGAAAGGCCACATTTGATGAACAAGGAGGCTCTCAGGAGGTAACTCTTAGGCACCCTATAATACTAGGATAAGTTTCAATTTCAAAAGTAAAGGTTCATAACTACATTCATCAATATAAAGGGCCTGTCAATAGTCTTTTCTCCTTCACAAGTCGTTACCCCTGTATTCAGGGGTTTCTTGCTGTCACCTTAGAGAATGTGGCAGAGCACCCCAGGATGGGAATTTGAGATTCTTTTGGTTGTAGTGTGAATCTCCACCCGCCATAACAATGCACCATGAACACTTGACCACATTTATATACCTTACAGGTATGCCCCAGGTGAACCTTCTCCCATGCATCCCCCATCACTGACACCCTGCACCAATGATCTTCCCCTGCCATTGTTGTAACCGTTCTGTGATCTAAAACTTCTTCAAAAATGAAGCTAAGAAAATAACCAAATACAATTAATAAGAAAATTAAATAATGGTAGTTTTACAACAAATAAAATACAAACTTTAAAAAAAAATTGGAATAATAAAAATTAATTGAAAATGTAAAATTAAAAATTTTTTGATGTTATGCCTTTCATTACTGTCAGATATGTTGTCTTGTATGTACAGTGACATTTTATTCTGTATATTCCCCCAGTGTCTTATTTTGTCTTCAACGAAGCTTTAGGTTACAGAAAACTCACATACAGAATATTGGGGATTCTCATATACCCAACATCCTCCTCCTTTCCCTTTTCCCCTATTAATAACATTTTACAAATGGATAGTACAGTTGTTATAATAGATGTATAAATAGTGAAACATTACTAACCATGGTCAATGATTTACATTATGGTTTACATTTTGGACCATACAATTTTATAAATTTTAATGAAATTTAACATGGCTTGAATCCATCATTGCAACATCATGTAGAACTCTTCCATTGCCCCCAAAATGCCCCATGTTCCATCTATTCAATTCCTCTGTTCCCCTCCCCTCAGGACTCAGGGCAACCCCTAAGCTCCACTCCTTAAAGAATAAGATTCATAGTTACTTGCAACAACAATGAGGGCTTGACATACTGGCCGTTCTTACCCTATTGGGTACTGCCTATGCACCCAAGAGACTCCCACCCTCAATTTCAGAACCTAGCAGGACTCTCCAGAATGGGAGTCCAAAGCCTTCTTGCTCATTATGTGGGCCTCCACCCACTGATGCAACACACTAGAACAAGATGAACACTCACACACTCCCTAGAAGCCTACCCCAGGTGCACCGTGTCCCAAATGCCACCACCCCCCCATCCAACACCCTAAACCAGTAATCCTCCCCTGCCGTATTGCCAAAAGAACATTTCAAATGTTGTTTCAACCACATACCCACAAATCCCCAATGTTTACCTGGTTCCTCTCCAAACTCTCCCCCCAGTTCCATGGACAGTCTACCCCACCTTCCCCACCCTACCTCCCTTACAAACCAGCACTGCCTAACTCATAGTATCTCTGCACCACTGTCAGACCAATCCACTGCACAACTGCATACTTCCATCTTATCAAATATTTTGCCCTTGTGGGCATTGGCTCACAACCTTCTTCTCCCTTTCTGTCTCCTGTAAACCTATCTTCCAGACTCTAGTTCTGTGAGTCTGCTCAATTTATTTAATTCATATCAGTGAGGTCATGTAATATTTGTCTTTCAGTGCCGGGCTTACTTCACTCAACATAAGGTCTTCAAGATTCATCCATCTTATCCCATCTGTAAATACTGAATTCGTTCTTATAGCTGAGTAATATTCCATTGTATGTATATACCACAATTTGCTTTCCATTCATCTGTTGACAGACATTTGGCTGTGTCCAACTTTTGGAAATAATGAATAATGCTGCTATGAACACTGGTGTGCATATATCAGTTTGTGATCCTGCTTTCAATTTTTCTGGGTATATACCCAACAGTGGGATTGCTGGATCATATGGCAGTTTTATAGTTATTTTCGTGAGGAACCGACAAACTGTCTTCTACAATGGCTGCACCATTCTACTTTCCCACCAGCAGTGGATGAGAGTTTCCATTCTTCCACATCCTCTCCAACACTTGTAGTCCTCTGCTTTTTTTTTTTTTTTCCCAGTTTACAAACAAATCTTTCTTTTTGGGGATTCATATATAATCTCAAACTGCCACATTCTACCTTCTGAATCCCCAAAAGACATGACAGTATTCAAAGAAAGACTTAAATCAGTAACAATGCTAAGTACAAAACCACATCACAATCAGTTTATAGAAATACAGTTTGTCTTTGGGCAAAATCTCCTCAGGCTGTAAATCTGTGAAACCTACAAAATAAGTTATATGTTTCCAATATACAAAGGGACAGACATGGCTAAACATTTACATTACCATAAAGAGAATTTGGGAGGGAAACATGCGTCACTGGTCCCAAACAATTCCAAAAACCTGCAGGGCATACTTCATTAGATTTCAAAGTCTGAGACTCATTATTTCCTTCATCACCCCCAACCTGGGATGTCTCCCTCATCTGTTTGCTTCTTGTTTTTGCACATTTGTACTCATTGTCTGCTCATTGTCTTTTGTTGTTTTTTGTGGGGTTTTTTTGCTCATTGTCTGTTAGTTGTTTTTTGTTTTGTTTTTTTCTTTCTTAGGAGGCATGGGAACCGAAACCAGGACCTCCCATGTGGGAGGTTGGTGCTCAATTTCTTGAGGCACATCTGCTCTGCTAAGAGTCATTCTTAAGATGATAGTTTCTTCTCCTTGGGGCCTCATGGGGGCCCACCCTTTCCAGAGGCTTGCTCAATGCCCATTTTCTTGCTTCCACCCTTATCAAGCATCCACATGGAAACCGAGCTCTAGACCTCACCCACCAAGAACATGGGGGTGATGGCCACTCTTACCCCAATCTCTGAAGTACAGTCTCAATGCCCTTAGTATAGTGAGGGGGTGATATCATTCTCCCTAATCTCTGGTGTTTAGGCCCAACCTTCTCAGAAGAGTGAGGTGGTGACCTGGCCTTCCCTAATCTATGGGGCACAGGCCCACCCTTTTCAGAGCACTGGGGTGTCAATCTCACTCTCCCCAAATTTGGGGATGTGTTTCACCCTCTCTGTAACCTTGGGTGGCAAAACTCTCCCTGAACAGTGGGCTGGAATATCTACCCTTTTCAAATGCTGGGGCAAACTTACCCTCTCCATACACATGGGCGTGGTCCCTCTCTTGACCCAAGGAGATGTCTTAATTGCAGGCCTCAGCTTCCAAGGTTTTCCTCTTAAAGTTGCTTTCCCTTCCATCTCTCCCCTCCATGTTCCTTTTAGTCCAGGCTGACAGTGGTTTTGTTCATACAGCTCTTAAACATCAGGTTAAAATATAGATTCTCAACTTCCATTCACCCGAGATGCTAGAGTAAGATGTTCCAGGATGCTGTTCCCCTCAGAATCTTTGAACACTTAGCAATAACTGGTGGAAATATCTTCTTTAAAACTCCAGAAGCTCAGTTAAGCAAAATGTTGGTATCCATTCTTCTCATTATGGGACCTGCTTCCCCTTCTTGCCTCCTCCTCCCGATGCCCATGCGCAGTCTAGCGCCGCGGCCCCGCCGGCCCTGGAGCGGGCGCAGCCTCCATGCTCCATGCTCACCCAGGGCCGGGCGGCACCTCCCGCCGCCCCCTGACCCCTCTGTTTTTTTAATAGTCACCAGTCTAATGGGTATAAGATGACATCTCATTGCAGTTTTTATTTGCATTTCCCTATTAGCTAGTGATGTTGAGCATCTTTTCATGTGCTTTTTACCCATTTGCATTTCTTGTTTGGAGAAGTGTGTATTCAAATCACTTGCCCATTTTTAAAATGGTTTGTTTATTTTTTTTCTGAGGTCTTTATATATGCTGGATATTAAGCCCCTATCAGATATATGGTTACCAAATATTTTCTCCCCTTGAGTAGGCTGCCTCTTCACTTTGACAATCTCCTTTTAGGTCCAAAAGCTTTTACTTTTGAAGAGGTCTCATTTATATATTTTTTCTTTCATTGCTCATGCTTCAGGTGTGAAATTAATGAAACCATTTCCTAATACTAGATCCTGTAAATGCTTTCCTACATTATCTTGCAAGATCTTTATGGTCTTGGATGTTATATTTAGATCTTTAATCCATATTTAGTTAATTTTTGTATAAGATGAGAGATGGTGTTCCTCTCTCATTCTTTTAGATATGGATATCCAGTTCTCCAAGCACCGTTTATTGAAGAGGGCATTCTCTCCCAGTTGAGTGAGCTTGCTGGCCTTGTCGAATGTCAGTTGACTGTACATGCGAGGATATAAATCAGAACTCTCAGTTCATTTCCATTGGTCAGTATGTCTATCTTTGTGCCAATACCATGCAGTTTTGACCACTGTAGCTTTGTAGTATGTTCTAAAGTCAGGTAGTGTGATTCCTCTGATTTCATTTTACTTTTTCAATGTGTCTTTGGCCATTCCTCTTGCCCTTCCAAATAAATTTCATAGTTAGCTTTTCCAATTCAGTGAAAAATGGTGTGGTAATTTTTACTGGGATTGAGTTAAATCTGTAAATCAGTTTAGGTAGGATAGACATCTTAATGATGTTGAGTCTTCCTATCCATGAACAGGGAATATTCTTCTATTTACTTGGATCTTTTTTAATTTCCTTTAACAGTGTTATGTAGGTTTCTGCATACAAATCATTTACATTTTTAATTAAATTTATTCCTAGGTATTTGATTCTTTTCTGTTGCTATTGGAAATGGGATTTTTTTCTAGATTTCCTCCTCAGATTACTTATTATTGTTGTATAAAAATGCTACTGATTTTGCACATTAATCTTATAACCTGACACTTTACTGAACTCATTTATAAGCTCTAGAAGCTTTGTTGTAGATTTCTCAGGGCATTCAATGTATAGGATGATGTCATCTCCAAATGGTGAAATTTTTACTTCTTCCTTTCCAATTTGGATGCCTTTTATATATTTTACTTACCTAAGTCTTTGAGCAAATACTTATAACACAATATTAAATAAGAGTAATGACAGTGGGCATCCTTGCTTTGTTCCAGATCTTAGTGGGAAAGCTTTTACAATTTCACAAATGAATATGATGTTAGCTGTGGGTTTTTCATATATACCCTTTATCATGTTGAAGAAGTTGCCTTCTATTCCAATCTTTTGAAGTGTTTTTATCAGAAGAGGGTGCTGCATTTTGTAGAATGCTTTTTCTGCATCTATTGAGATCATCATGTGATTTTCTTTCTTTCAATCTATTTATGTGTATTACATTGATTGATTTTCTTATATTGAATCATCCTTGCATACCAGGGATAAAACCCACTTGATAATGGTGTATAATTCATTTGATGTGTTGGTGAATACAATTAGCAAGTATTTTGGTCCTTGGCTTTTGTTAGTTGGGAGGTTTTTGATGACTGATTCTATCTCTTTACTTGTGATTGGTCTATTGCATTCATCAATTTAGTCCTTCATCAATGTAGGCTGCTTGAGTGTTTCTAAGAATTTGTCCATTTCCTCTAAATTATCCTTCTTATTGGCATACAATTTCTCAAAGTATCCTCTTTTGATACTCTTTATTTCAGTGGCGTTAGTGGTGATATCCCCTTCCTCATTCCTTATTTTATGTATTTGCATCTTCTCTCATTTTTTCTTTGTTAAATCCAGCTAAGCATTTATCAATTTTATTAATCTTCTTGAAGAACCAGTTTTCGGTTTTGCTTATGTTTTCTAGAACTTTCTTATTTTCAATGATATTTAGTTCTGCTCTAATCTTTGTTATTTCCTTCTTTATACTTCCTTTGAGGTTAGTTTGTTGTTCAGTTTCTTTTTTCTTTTTTTCTTTTTTTATCTTTAGGACTAAACTCTTGATACATGCAAATGGAATTTTCAAGTTGTTATGAACCGAACCTACGGGAAATCTTTTTATTATTATTATTATTATTATTTTTTTATTTTACCCAGAGGTCCCTGGGATCGAACCCAGGTCCCTCCATATGGCAGACGGACGCCCAACCATTTGAGCCACATCCACCCCTGATGTTGTTCAGTTTCTAGTTCCTCCAGGTGTGTAGTTAGGTCATTGATTTTAGACCTTTCTTCTTTTTAATATAGGCATTTATGGCTATGAATTTCCCTCTCTGTACAGCTTTTGTTGCATCCCATAGCTTGTGACATTGTGTTGACATTTTCATTTGTTTCGAGGTAGTTATTGATTTCTTTTGATATTTCCTCCTTTACCCACTGATTGTCTAAGAGTGTGTTGTTTAACTTCCATATCTGTGTGCCTAATCTACTTCTCTGCACCTTACTGATTCCCACTTCATTCCATTGTGGTCAGAGAAATTACTTTATATAATTTCAATCTTTCTGAATTCCACAGAACAGAGAGTTGTTTTGTGGCCTAGCATGTGGTCTATCCTGAAGAATGAGCCATGTGCACTCAAGAAGAATGCATATACCACTGTATTTGGGTGTAATGTTCTGATTATGTCTATTAGGTCCAGATCTTCTAATGTATTATTCAAGGTCTTTGTTTCTTTATTGATTCTCTGTCAAGATATTCTGTCTAATGGTGATAATGATGTATTAGAGTCCCTCATAATAATCGTAGAGGCATTTATTTCTCCACTTAGTTTTTCCAATGTTTGCCTCATGTATTTTGAGGTGTCCTGGTTAGTTGCTTAAATGTTTATGGTTGTTCTTTCTCCTTGATAGATTTGCCCTTTTGTTAATATATATTGTCCTTCTTTGTCTCTTTCAATAGTTTTGCATTTAAAGCTTATTTTGTCTGATATTAGTATAGCTACTTCTGCCGTATTTTGGTTATTGTTCGCATCTAAAATTGTTTTCCAACCATTCACTTTTATTCTCCTTACACCCCTGGGTCTAAGCTGAGTTTCTTGTAGAAAGCATATAGATGGGTCATATTTCCTTATCCATTCTGCCAATCTGTGTCTCTTGATTGGAGAGTTTAAGCCATTAACATTCATTGTTATTATTGTCAAAGAATTACTTTTATTAGCCATATTTTCTTAATTTTATGTATGCCATATGTTGTTTTCAGTTCTCTTTTTATCTTTTTAGTTATGCTTACGCTTTCTTCCAACCATCTTTCTTCTGTTTTATCCTTTCACCTGCAGAACTCCCTTTAGTATTTCTTGAAGAGCAGGTTTCTAATGGACAATCTCTCTTAATTTCTGCTTATCTGTGAATATTTTGAACTCTCCATCATTTTTGAACACCAGCTTTGCTGGATAGGGAATTCTTGGCTGGAAGTTTGTTCTTTTAGCACCTTAACTATGTCATACCACTTCTTGCCTCCATGGTTTCAGATGAGAAATCAGCACTTAATCTTATTGGGCTTCCTTTTTTTTGTAATGGATCTCTTTTCTCTTGCTGATTTCAGTATTCTTTGTCTGGAGCATTGGACCATTTGACAAGTATATGTCTTGGGGTAGGCCTGTTAGGATTTATACTGTTTGGAGTGAGCTGAGCTTCCTGGACTTGTGCATCCATGTCCCTCAATAGAGTTGGGAAATTTTCAGCCATTATTTCCTCCAACACTTCTTCTGCACCCTTTCCTGTCTCTTCTCCCTCTAGGATGACTAAAATGCATATATTTGTGCATTTTGGGTTGTCATTCAAGTCCCTAAGTCCCTGCTGGATTTTTTCTATCTTTGTATCTATCTGTTCTACTATCCGTCTGATTTCAGATGTACTGTCTTCCACATTGCTGATTCTTTCCTCTGCATCTTCAAATGTGCTGTTATGTGCTTCCAGTATATTTTAGATTTCTTGCATTGTGCCATTCATCACTGTATTAGTCAGCCAAAGGGGTGCTAATGTGAAATACCAAAAATGGGTTGGTCTTTATAAAGGGTATTTATTTGGGGTAGAATTCCACAGATACCAGGCCATAAAGTGTTAGGTTTCTTCTCTCACCAAAGTCTGTTGTCACGTGTTGGAGCAAGACAGCTGCCAACGTTTGCCAGGGTTCAGGCTTCTTGGGTTCCTCTCTTCCCGGGGCTGTGTTTCTCTCTTCAGGCTTAGCTCCTTTGCTTCCTTCACAAGGTCAGCTGTGGACTATCAGGCAAATGGCTCCCTTCTCTTCTCCTGGGGCCTTCTCTCCAATATCAAAACTGCTTCTCAAAAACTGCTTCAACTCTGTTCTTTGCCATGCCTTTTATATTCAATTCCCCTCCCATCAAGGGGTGGGGCTCAACGCCCTACTGACCTGGTCCAGTCAATGCCCTAATCATAACTTAATCATGACTAGATTAACAGATTAGTTTACAAGCATGATCCAATTATATTTTTTGGAATTCATAATTACATCAGATTGCCCAGACGGCTACAATCACCATCATATCTGTTATCATTTTATGTATGTTTACAATTTCTTTGGTATATTCTCCCAGTGTCTCTTTATATCCTTAATCTCTTCGTCTATTTCATTAAGTTGGTTCATGATATTTGTTTGGACAGCTTTGATTTGTTGTTTCATGTTCTGCATCTCCTCCTTTTTTTTAGTTTGTTTGTTAAACTGGGCCATGTCTTCCTGTTTCTAAGTATGGCTTGTTATTTTTTGTTGGTGTCTAGGCATCTGTTTGTCTTTATGGGTTTATTCAGTTGGTTAGTTTCTCTTTCTCCTCTTAGTTTTATTTTGTTGTTTTTGTGTGCTGTAAGGTTTCACTTTGACACTTGGTTCCTCTTATTCTATTTCCTTGCTGTTGTCTATGTTCCCTTGAAAATGAAAAGTAGGAGCAGAGAAAAAGAAAGTAATAAGAAGAGAAAAAGAATAATAGTAATGGTAGTAATAATAGAGAGTAGAAGAAGAGCCATACAAGAGCTAGGAAAATAAGTAATTAACTCAAGTGAAAAAATCATAAGAGGAACAGAAAAACATGATTTAAAAAGTGGAATAGAAAAAAATGAAATGAGAAACAAAATAGAGAAAAATATATAGAATGAATTAAAAAGCTGGAATGTTGACAAGAGAGGAAAAGAAAAAAGAAAAAAGAAAAAAAAAAGTAAAAAAAAATAAGGAAAGAAAACAGAAAAAAGTGTGAGAGAGGGAAATAAAAATAACAAAAAAATTGAAGATCAAACAAAAAGAGGAGGGATGAATGAAAAACAACAGTAAACAGAAGATAGAAAAATCAAGGAAAGAAAAGAAATAATGTAGCAGAAAAAAATTGGTATAAGGAAAAAAGGGGGTTGTCAAAGAAAGGGGAAACACAAGAAACACAAAACAAAACAGCAGCAAAAAGAACAACAACAACAAAACAACCAAGGAAAATCAGCCTTCCTTTTAGGCCCCTATGAAGCTTCTCACGCTGCTGGTGTTCCTCAATTAATCACCCTGTAGCCTGCCCTCTGCAAGTGATGTACCAGGTTTTAGTGATTAAAATTTTTAAAAATTAAAATTAAAAAATGGAACCTTAAAAAAAAAAAAACACACACACACAACAGATCCAAGAAAGCCCAAAACAAAAAGAATATCTATATGTTCCCTGTCATAAAGTATAAGCTGGATACCTGATAACCAGGTGGATGACATTCCTGACAGACCTGGAAATTGAACCAGAGGCCTCATATATGCAACGCAAGAAGTCTTCCAATGAGCTAAGTTGTCTCCTTAGGCTAATTGGTCTTCAGAGACCTATTTGCCTCCTTTCCCCCAGGCAGAGTCCTGCTAATTAGGCACCTGCCCCTGTTCCCTTCTGTAATTTAATTGCTTTCTATCCCCAGGCTGGCAGCTGGGCCTTACAGCCTGCCTGAGCAGATCCCCACCTCCCCTCTCCCTGTCGGGTGGGGGTCTCTTCAGAGATTCAAATAGGGCTCAGCTGTCCAAACTCACCACAAAGAAACCACTCTGTCAGACCCCTTATCCTCCCAGGGAATGCCCCTTCCCAGTCCCTTGGCAGCAGCAAGCCAGGGGCACCGTGGCTACTTGCCATGAGGGCTGGGTATATGTGCCATATCCAGCCACAGAGGCAAACAACTTATGGTTTTCTTCTTTATCTTTCCAGTACCCTCCTAGATGACTCAAAGCACATTCCTGTTCTATATATATCCAAAGCACCTCCTTTACATAGGTACCTGACTTCTCTCCACTTTTTTTGTGAGAGGGTCAGCCTCGGCCCTCGCCATTTTCCTAGAAGTTGGATTCCCTTCTTTTTGATGACAAATCACACACTGTATGATGGAAGATTGTTACAAACCACAGACATTAGAATCCATTGTGGTTTTTATGATGGTAATTGATGATTTGAAATAAAAATCGCAGAATGGACAAGAGTAACAATGCACTCTAACTTGAGATTACATTGTCTTTTTGGATGAGCTATTGATATTCAAGAATTGAGCAATATAGGAAAATATAAGGGGCTGAATGATAAGAGTTGCTAGGGTTAAGAGATCCTCACCTAAATTATTTAGATATTGCTTTGTAGAGATATCTGGATCCATTTTAGATCCATTTTGTAAGATTGGTTTATTGGGTAAAACTCAAACCCTTGAATTTCTTCTCGCATACTAGTATTTCTACAACATGGATGCCAACTTTATGCCAAAGCCGACTAATTTATGCTGAATTTTTAATGTATATGTGTTCAGTCGTATCTGAGGCTTTCTCTGGGTTTACCAAGATAGAGTTTTCAATTAGCAGTATAGATCATGGGCTCATAAGGGTAGCACTGGAGGTTGTGATATGCTTGGTCATAGATGCCAATTCTGTCCTAAAAATTAGGTAGTGGTTTCTTAACCTAATTCTTGATTGCCTTATATACAGTAAAAATCAGCTATTGCTATGTTGTTGCTATTAATTTTCTCTTTTGATCCCTTGTTTTGCATTTGTACATTTATACAAATATAACTCATTGCAGTTTTCTGTAATATACTTCTGTCTTAGTTTGCCACAGGGCTGCCAATGCAAAGTGCCAGAAATGAGTTGGCTTTTCATAATGGGAAATTCATTTAGGGTAAAATCTTACAGTTCCAAGGCAATGAAATGTCTAAATCAAAGCACCATCAGAGATACTTTCTCACCAAAAACAGTTGCCACGTGGTGAAGGAAGATGGTGGGTGATCTCTGCTGAGGTCCCTGCATTCCCCTGCAGACTCTACTATCTCCAGGAACTCAGCTGTGGACAACTAGGCATAGGGCTTGTGTCTTTCCGGGCCCCCTTTCTTAGTCTCTCGGGGCTTTTCTGCTTTTCTGCAGCTTTGGGTGAACCTAGAGTCCTCTCTCACATAACAGGATCAAAAATGGTAGATTCTTTCTCTGTGTGTTCTGTCTCTCTCTGTGCCACAGTTTATATCAGACCCAGCAGACCCAGGCTGTCGCACACTTCACTAAGATAGTCCAATCAAAAGCCTTATAGGGATTTTATCAATTAATATAATCAAAATTCCATAACTGAATTTAATGCAAAGGACACCACAACCACAGGAATAGATTAGTTTAAGAACATAATCTCTTTTTAGAATACACCAAATTCAAACTGTCACAGCTTCCTTCTGTCTAACCATTAAAAAAATCAAACATTTTCACCTTACTGCAACACTCATCTATTTATTTATGTTATAGACACACACACACATGCACACACACACATTGATTGATTGATTGCAGGCTCAATGTGCTGTGCTGATGATATAAAGAATAATCAGTTATGGTTCTCATTCTTTAAAAATGCACAATATGGTGAGCATTCACAATGAATATACAGATATCTGATTTTTAAAAAAGCTCAGGGAAGATTTCATAGGAAATGAAGATATTCTAATTGAGACTTGAAGAAGAAAAGGAAAAGGACAGATAAAACAGCAATGCAAAAGCTCAATGGCATAAAACAGCAAGGTAGAATTTGACATGATTCTAGGTTAGCATGGTTCCAGGTTAGCATTATTCCAGTGAAGTGTGTATATTAACCAGTTAGGGTCTCTTACAGAATTCAGATGTCACAAATGGATTAGAATAATTTGAGAAGGGTTTCTTTTTCCCCGCAGGTAGTATTTATAAAAGTATGTACGTAAACTTCTGTGGATGAAACAATAATTTGTGCTAATAATATTGGAGGAGTTATTTCCACCTCTACGTCAAAAGTAATGAGAGGGAGTGATTGTCAGATCCCAAAAGGAGAAAATATGGTAGAGAAGTTTGCCTTGAGGGAAAGAATAAATTAAGGAGGAGAATTTGTGAGACTTGGCAGGGAAGAAGCCAGGGATTAAACCTAACAGAGTCACTCATCTCTCTCACTCTGATCATCTCCTGGGGGTCCCATTGGCTGAACCCACATGAAAGCCAAATTACACAGGAGCTCATTGATGTGCTCCCACTGCAAAGAGCAGAAAGGGGGCCTGGAGAGTGGATCTGGAGGGCAAACTAAATATACCTAGCACAGGATATACACAGAAAAGTTGTAGGAGGTGAGACAGATGAGGTGAGTAGTGGTGGGAATATAAAGTATCTTGAATCCTAGCTAGAGCTTTTACCTGGATGTTAAATTTTGGTAGGAAGGTATAATATTGAAGGTTTTCACTCAGGGGAAAGACAGATTTGTAGTTTAGAACATTTATTATGGGATTGGTCTAAAGGATGGGCAAAGTTAGACTGGATCCAGTGAAACCAGCCAGAAACTTCTGCAGTAAGTCAGGTAAGAAAGTTGAAAAAAAAACAGAGAAATAATTGGCTATGGATTTGGGAAGGAGCAGATTAATTTAAGAACGAGTAAGGAGGGACATTCTACAAAATGGCTGGTCTGTTCTCTTCAAAACAGTTTATGTCATAAAGTCAAGGAAAAACCGAGAAACTGTTCCAGTCTGAAGGAGAATAAGGTGATATAACAAATAAATGCAACACGGTTTTCTATAAAGGACATTATGTGGACAGTTGGTGAAACCTGAAAGAATCTAAAGATAGTAATATATATCAATGTTAAATTCCTGATTTGGATGGTTCTATTACGGTTTCCTAGGAAAATAAACATTTGTAAGAAATTCACACTGTGTGATATTGGGGAGCATTGGGGCATTAGGTCAGCAAATTAATCTCAAATGATTTCTAAAACAGTTTTCTCATACTATGCTTACACAATTTTATTATGAGTGTGAGGTTGTTTAAAGTGATTACATTATTTGATTTTGCAGCCATAGTATGAAAACATATATTAGTGTGGTACAACAATGTGGTAAAAATGGTGTTTTTACTTAATTAAGAAACCTTGGAGCAGGAAATGTACTTGGAATTGGTTGTTATGCATATTACAGGATTCATAATTATGTTTTTTAAAGACTATGATATTCAACTATCAAAATTTGAGCTGTGAATGGAAGAAATTATAACAATGAGGTGGAGCCAGTGGCCACTTGACACTTTCAGGGCAGGGAGGGGATGTGTAGTTGAATACAGGGGCTTCTTTAGGATTTGGAGGTTGTCCTGAGTACCGTTGTAGCAACGGATGTAGGCCATTTTAAATCAGCACGCACCACTCAGAACTGTGTGGGAGAGAGTGTGGTCTACGGTGTGAACTGTGGTCTATGGTTGGTGGCAAGGCCCCAGGATGTGTAAGTCCATTGAGGGTGGTGGGCCACACTTATGGGAGATGTTTGTGTGGGATGTGGTGGGAGGTGTGGGAGGTGGGCAACATGGGAATCCCGGTGGGTTCCGTGTAATATTTTAGGTAATCTAAGCACCTCTTAAATATATTTATATATATATAAATAACATTTTTGTAAGCAAACGCACATATATGCATATATATTTATATATCATTTTACAAATATTGATGTGTATTGTGAAAATTTTGATTTTTACCCACAATAAAAAATAAATTAATTAAAAAAAAAATTTGAGCTGTGGCTGTCAAATTTACACATATTTACATAATATACATATATATTACAGAATTAGAGTCCCTGAACTCTTGCTAGAGCTGAGACTTGGACTTCATCTGAAATTGCACCCTTGCTTGGCTTCATTCCCTTTTCTCTCCTATGTTCCTACACCCTGACTGGTTTCTCTAGAGAGAATTTCCTAATAAAGAACTTCTACTGAAATCGTTAGTTCAGGTACTGCTCTGACAGGTCATTAGAATTTACAACCTTGAATACAGCAGGACCTTAGAATATAATTCTCATTGTAGCAGTTGGATATTATTGATGAATTCCAAAAAGAAATATTGGATTATGCTTGTAAATTGGTCTTTTCCTTTGGGCATATTAGAGTGTATTGGATTCAGAAGTTTTACTTTTACTTGACAAAATGATGATTAAGGCTTTGACTGGGTCACATCAGTAGGATGTTGAGTCCCCGCCGCCATGGTGGGTGATATAGCAGAAGAGTTAATTGGAGTTTTTGAGCTGGAGCCCTGGGAAGTAAGCACACATAGGAGCTTGGTTGTGAGGAAGGAAAGAAGGCCCTGGGAAAAGAGATGAGCCGTTTGCCTGACAGTTCACAGCTGGCTTTGTGGAGAGAACAAAGCAGCTGAACCGGGAGAGAATTTGAGCACCAAGGAGAGAAACAAAGCCTAGAGAGCCTGACCATGGAGCCTTAAGAGGAAAAGGAAGGCTGAACGTCAGCAGCCATCTTGCACCAACACACGGCAACAAACTTTGGTGAGGGAAGTAACTTATGCTTTATGGCCTGGTAACTGTAAGCTTCCACCCTGAATAAATACCCTTTATAAAGACCAACAGATTTCTGGTATTTTGCATCAGCACCCCTTTGGCTGACTAATACACCCGTGGTATTCTATCTCAGATTAGAGCCCTTGAGGTCACATCCCTTCTGCCTTATAGGCCTCCCTCGAATAATTTGTATATTACAGAGATTATTTCTTCTGCCTTGTAAACTTAGGAAGGAAAGACTTGATTAACAGTAAATAATGGGTTCCTTCAATTTTTCTCATTCTTTACTATTTCTCTTTCTAAAATATCCCAAACTTCTACTTATTGAAAACATGTTTAAAACTGGAAAATAGAGGACAATGTTCAAATTACCATAGTCCCAGCAGCAAGTGCTTTTTGCAGTAGTTTGAAATCAATTAATGATTTACTTCCCATTCTGTATGTGAATGTGTAAGAGAATATTTCCATTGATATTGATTAAGGGAAATGACAATGAACTAGAATGTAAAATGCCATATCAGATGCGAGCAGAAGATATCTTTACAAGGGCAAAATCTTATCTAACCGGTCAGGTACAAAACATGAAATACCTTTGTCTGGGGTATAACTGTGACTCATGGCTTTGATTCTGAACTTTAAAAACCTTTCAAATAATAAGTCCCTGAAAGTCAGCAGTAATATTACCATGACTCCTTCTAGAGAGAGTTCAAAATTACAACGGAGGACATAGGAATATTCAATAGTGCAGAGAAGAGGGAATTGCTACAATCTATATTTTGTTAGCAGAGACTTCCTTCAGTGGAAGGAATTGTTTTCTGCTCAGGGAAGAAGCAGCACTGATTTGAATAAAGAGCTTAGAATCTAGGGCTGGAGCCAAACATGTTTAAGAGGAGAATTCTTTGCTCCCTTTCCTTTTTTTAAAATATTTATTTATTTATTTATTTATTTATTTATTTATTTATTTATTTATTTATTTTTAATATTTTAAAAGATGCTTAGATTACAGAAACGTTATACAAAAATTATAGGGATTCCCGTGTTCCCCACCTCCCACACCTCCCACAACCTCCCACATAAACTTCTTTCATTAGTGTGGCACATCACCTGCCATGAATATACACATCCTGGGGCGTTGCCACTAAGCATGGACCGTAGTTCACATTGTAGACCACACTCTCTCCCACACAGGTCGGCATGTTATATGCTGATGTAAAATGGCTTATATCTGTCGTTGTAATGTCACTCAGGATAATTCCCAAGTTCCGAAAAAGCCCCTGTATTACAACTGCTTTTCCCTCTCCCTGCCCCGAAAGGGTCCAGTGGCCACTGGCTCCACAACAATGTTGTAATTTCTTCCATTGCTTGAATAACAATATGTCTACAACAGAATATCAGGAAGCCCACTGTAGTCCATAGCTCTTCCCCCAATCCTGAGGACTCTGGGATGGTGATGTCCACTCCACCTCCAAGTGAGAGGAGGCTTATATCTCTTAGATAAGATGGATAGGATTATCCTGCCTACAGCTGCAGACTCTCTCCATTCCCTGGGATGGCCATTGTCCATCATCATCTCCTCACCAGGTGTCTTGGGTGAGTCCATTGAGCTGTTTTTTTCCCCCATTTTTTGAATATCCCAATCCTTTAATTTAATTTTATTTTTAGTGTTTTTTTTTTTTTTAAGTTTCCATGTATTTTATCTCTCACATTTAAACTTATCATTATTATTTCATTTTCCTATTAATTGTATTTGGCCATTATATGGGCTTCATCTTTAAGGAAGGTTTGGCTCACGTAAGGGTTACAACGGGGACGGGTGAGGATCGTTGTTAGGGGGTGTCAGGGATGGGGGTTTCATGGGAGGAAATTCATCTGAATATGTAAAAGATATATAAAATTGTTCAAATGGTCAAAGGGTGGGGCATGGTCACAGTGGGTAGAGAATCACTCAATAAATGAGAGAATACTGAATTCCCAGCCTGGAGAGCTCTGCCATATTCTCCAAGGGAGCAGCAACAGTCCCCCAAGTGCAGGGGCAGTGTCTGGCTAAGGAGGATGGTCCACTGATGGGTTCTTGTTGTTGATGACTAGCCTTAGGAGTCTTTGCTCTTGTAATTGAAACTTAGCCTATAGTTGCAGGGTGCCTAAGGGCTGCCACCTGAGAGCCTCCTTGTTGCTCAAATGTGGCCTCTCTCTAAGCGAAACTCAGCATATGAATGCATTACCTTCCCCCCCCCCCCAGCGTGGGACGTGACTCCCAGGGATGAGCCTTCCTGGCAAAAAGGGATTACTTCCAAGTGCCAACTAGCAATACAACTGGAAAAAGACCTTGAATAAAAGGGGGGAAAGGTAAAGACAAATGAGTTCATATGGCTAAGAGACTTCAAAGAAAGTCAGGAGTCATCCCAGAGGTAACGCTTACGCACACCTCAGTAGGATCTCATAGAACACCAAAGTGGATATCATCCCAAACAGAGGGGTTCCTGAGGGCTCTGGAGGCACCCTGGTCCTATATAAGGGGAGATAGCTCCAGAGATTGATGCCTTACCAGTGGGCTAAACTTTGGAATCTGTGCTCCTGAGAGTGACAGAGTTGGACTCAAATAAGTCCTCCCTGCACATGGTCCATCAGTCCCCTCTATTCAAACCTATATGTGGTGCTAGAGTTTGTAGGTGTACTTCCAGAGACTGGAGCCTTTCCCTGCCCATGTGCCAGCTATGCCTGGAATCTTGGTGGAGCTGCAACTCCTACTCCCTTTCCTTTTAACAGTTTTATCCACTTTAAATGCTATATTTATGCTGATGACTTTCAAACCCATCCATTTGTTCATTCATTCTTCATTCATTTATGAACAAGAAACTCTTAGGGATATGCTGGAGATACAAAGGAAGGCACTCATCTCTCTCTCTCACTCACTCTCACTGTCACTCTCGCTCTCACTCTCATCAAACTCCTAGTCTCCTTTTAGAATTTACTTCAGATATCATCTATTTTGGAAGGTGTCCTGCTCTCACTAACCTGGGCTAGTGTTTCCACTCATGTCTCACCTGTACTCTATGAACACCTCTATCATGGCACATACTCCTCATACTCTATTTTAATTGTTAGTTTATTAGTCTATCTCTTACCCTGGGGTATAGGTGTATGAAGTTCAATATCCTGTTATCATCATTTCTGTTGGTTGAATCAACAAACATTTGTTAAGCATCTAATAGTAGTGTTTTGGTTATCTATCTTCTATGTGAAAAAACCACCCCAAAACATATTGACTTAAAACAATAAGCATCTTATTTGCTAACCTGTCTGTAATCTAGACTGGGGTAAGTTTCGGTCTTGCTTGTGTTCCATTCAGATGCTGGGTCACCTAAGATTGAACCCATATGAAATGCTGGGAGGGTTGGGTCTTTCTTTCTCTTTCTCTTTCTCTCTCTCTTTCTCTCTCTTTCACTGTATAGTCTTAAAGCTTCTCTTTCTCACCTCTCCACATGGCCTCTCCAAGTAGTCTTTTCATTAGGTTAGCCAGATGTCTTCCATGGCAATTCAGGGTTTTCAAGAGTGCAAAATTGAATAGTCAGCTTTTGTAAAACTTAGGCATGGAATTTGTATGATTTTATTCTACTAAATAAAAAGAGTCACAGAGCCTGCCTATAGTCAACCAGAGGGGACCAAAAAAAAAATGCATTAATGCCAGAGTTGTTAATGTAACAGACCACCACAAACCATATTTTTGCCACTAAAGAGTTACTCGTCTCTCTCTTGAAAGATACACTCACTTTCTCTAAACACTCTAAAAGTCTCACTCCTTTATGACATCTGACACAAATGCAAGGTCCCATATCTAATTCCCCAAATTAGATACAAGGATGAATGAAGCACATGGAGGTGCAGTTGCTTGGGGACAGGTACAGGTTCTCTTGGTTTGAAGATGGTGAATTGAAGAGAGAAGTTATCTTCCTCAGTTTTACCCAATATGCAGTGCTTAGAGAAGGTAAGATAAACACAATGAGTCTCATCATTCAAAAGGAGTGGGGAAGGGACAAGGAGTACAAAGCAGCAGTGATGTGTCACACACAGATTGAGTGACAGGAGCTATTCATTCTATATGGCCATATGGTAATGCATTATCTATAAGAATTTAAAAACAATAATGCAACAGATTAAAAATCTATAAATATAAAAACAATAATATAACTGATTAAAAATCAGAATGTTTTTTATTGTCACTCTCAGTACATAAATGTAAACAGTGTCAGTGATAAATTCTTCTTTAAATTGGGGTAAATCCTTTCACCCTTCCTTATTGTAAGGCTTAAAATTTCAAGTGCTTCCTTGACATCTTTGAGTCTCACAAGACCCCAAAGTCCTAACAGAGAGTCACCCTGTTCTCACCAGATATGACAATATAACATCAGATGTCATGGTACTTTCATTGCTGGGAGAATAGTATCAAATTATTCTCATCCATTACTAAGAGGCTGCAGTAAATCATTTTAAGTGGCTGCTTGTAAAGTCCAAAGTGACAGTCTTCTCAGAGAGTCACATCCTACTTGTTCTTTCAGCAAGCACTGAAATATTGAAAGGAATCAAGAAGAGTTGTATCTTTTAGGAAGACTTGATGGGAGTGATGATATATTGGGAGGGAAACAACAGTTGCATTAGATGTCAGGATGATTCTTTGTGTTAAAATGTCTTTTCAAACAGGCTGTCTTCAATTGACTCATTTTATTTGAGCCTGTCCTTTATAGCTTCAGTTGGACCCTGTTTCCTCCTTAGGCAGATTCAGATCTTTCCAAGTTTTTAAGACAATCTGGAAAGGAGCAAGGTGGAGGTAATGTAAAAAATAACATTTTTCTAAATCATGCACTCAGATCTAGGATTCTATGGACAACAATTGCTCTTCCATTATTTGGTTTGTACCCTGAATTTCCTTCTCTGAGTGTTTGACCCAGCATTCCTTAGGTCAGGGTTCACAAGTCACAGAATTTCATAAATTCACTGTCTGATTTATATCCACTTCCTTAATTAGCAGAATTTGATTCTTTCCTATATCCTTGCTGATTTAGACTAGCTCTCCTTCTAATACAAATATGGCACCTTTATTGAGTAATAAAATACATCTAGTATATTTTACTGAGGCCCATATACCTTACATGCTAACAGTTGTGGCCATCCTTTGACATGTGGTCTTGCTTCTATACTTCAATCTTTTGGTGACTAATTCATTACAGACATTGTCTAGAATGAAGGGCACAATTGGTCTGTATTCTGAATTCTCTGCTACAATATCCTCCTATCTGATTAACTCTGACAATTTCTGAAACAGATCCATAAACTAGTAGTGTCCCTTGGGTACTACTTTTAGACCATTTTGATTCCCCTTTTAGTGATAAGGTAATTTCCCTTAGTAGTTCTTTGCCTGACCCTGTAAAAATGTCTTCAATCCACCTCCCAATCTAGTATAGTCAAGGATCTTAGCTACTTCATTTAGGACAGGTGTGATTTCTGTGTTCATATTTAATGTGCTACTTAACTCTACTGAGCTAGAAGCCATAGTGCTAAACAACAACTTTGTTTTTATTTGCTTTATAATTAAAATATTTCTGGGGATTCCAGCCAGAGGAAATGCTGCATTGATCTACTACTTTAATGAGAAGGATATGTTTTGTATGAAATAATTAAGTCTTTATAGGAAATTCTTTTTAAAAATGGGAATAGTCAATGATGCTAATCAGGACAAAAGAAAACAAGTACAGATAACTGAAACCAAGAGATCATCTACACACTCTGTCTTTAGTAAATAGCATCTATTTTTTCACTGAGCACTGGCTGTGCCAGAGTACCCAATGCATAATCAAATGAGCTAACAGTAATTTTTTCATCCTGTCTTCCCCATTATTTGATTAAAGGAATAATGAATAGAAAAATCTCCAGTGGAAGGTAGAAAGAAAAGAAATGCTCCTGGTTATGTGAGAATTACGTTTCCTGTTTCTACCTGTATCACCCTGAGATGGTTGGCTAAGGTATCAACCTCCTCAAGCACTCTCTTAAGAATTGGCTCAGGAATCTGCCTTTTAGCTCAAACAGTGTTAATACTTGAGCTGTTGAGAGAGGAAAGTAACAGAGGATTCTTTAATTTGATGGGTCCTACAGGTAAATCCTGCTTTTAGACTGATGTATTCTTTCAAGTGAAGATCTATAGGACTGATTGCTGGTCAGGTTTGGCAAACTGTATTTTTTTCAAAAAAGAAAGCCACAGCAATATTTCCTGTCACACAAACTCTTCCAGATCTTTGTCATTCCCCATCAAGAAGTGGAGTCTATTTTACCTGCCTTTGAACCTGGGCAGGCTCATGAAAGTTCTGAACCTAGAGTAGAGCATAAATGATGCTATGCATTTTATGATACAACTTTAGTCTGGCTATCTCTTTCTGTGATGCTTGCTATGATCGTTAGGTTTATGTGTCAACTTGACCAGGTAATGTGCTCAGTTGTTTGCTCAAGCATGCACTGGCTAAATTGCACTGTAAGGACATTCTGTGGACTTAAATCATCAGTGATTTGATTGCATCTATGGGTTATTACATCTATAATCAACGGAGAAGCCCTTAAGTAGAGAAGTGATTTCAGCATGAAGAGAGAATTCCCATCTCTACTTCAGACAGCCAGTGTCTCCTGAGGAACTCATCAAGAACCTTCATAGGGGTTCCTGATTGTGGCCTGCCCTCCAGAATTCGGACTCATGCATCCCCAGGGTCGCATAAGACAATCTTATAAAATTTCATAATATTTACAGATGTCTCCTTTTAATTCTGTTTCCCTAGAGAATCCTGACAAATAGACTTGCCCTCGCCATCCACCCCTCATATATTAGTACACACACACAACATAGAGGTACTACTTATAGATGTTTGGCCAACAATCCAAGCTAATGTCTCCACCTACATCATGCATTTGAATGAGCCTTTGTAATAAGATTCTGGCTTCCAGCATTGAGATATCAGTGGATATCAGAATTAGATGTAACAGATCAGAGACAATCCATTCCTGCTGTGCTCTCTCTGAATTCCTGGCCTACAGAATACATAAGCAAAATAAATGGTTGTTTTATGTACTGAGATTTGGGGTAAATGGATTTTGAACTTTAGTAACTGGAACAAAAGGTATTCAGCTGGCTGCTTCTTAAAGTTGCCTAACTAGCTTCAGCACATGTTGCTCTATCATATGTCATGTGGAATGGTGAAATGAAATAAAAGACAAACCATAATATCTTTTCTCTGCTGTAACTGGAAGGCCAGATACACTTTTTTTTTTTTTTAATAGAGAAGTTATAGGTTTACAGAAATATCATGCATAAAATTCAGGGTTCCCATATACCACCCTATTATTAACACCTTGCATTAGTTTGGTATATTTGATATAATTGATGAATGCACCTTTTTATAATTGTACTATTAACTACAATCCATAGTTTACTTTAGGGTTCAATGTGTTGTACACTTCCATGAATTTAAAAAAAAAATTTTGTTTTAGTAACATATATATAATCTATAATTTTTCCTTTAACTACACACAAACATACAATTAAGTGGTATTAATTACTTTCATTATGTTGTAAAACCATCACCACCACCTATAACGAAAACTTTTCCATCATCCCAAACAGAAACTCTGTAAAATTTAAGTGTTAACTCCCTAATCCCTACCCCCAATGTATTCTTTGGTAAACTAGATTCTCAATTCTGACTCCATGAGTTTGCTTATTTTAATTGTTTCATATCAGTGAGCTAGTACAATATTTATCCTTTTGTGTCTGACTATTTCACTCATTGTCTTCAAGGTTCATTCATATTGTTGCATGTATCAGAACTTCATTACTTGTTTTTAGAATTTTTTAAAATTTTTATTAGAGAAGTTTTAAGCTTATAAAACAATCATGACTGATGTGCAGGAATCCCATATTCCCCTCAACCCCCCACCCCCCCAACACCTTACATTGTTGTGGAACATTTGTTATAGATTATGAAAGAACATGATCAGACTATTACCATCAACTATGGTCTCTAGTGTACACTTGGGCTATTTTTTCCATACACCCCTTATTATTAACACTATGAATTATAGTATTGTTTGTTTGTAACAGTTAATGAGAGAACACTTTCACGTTTCTATTGTTAAACACAGTCCTTTTTTCACCACATGGTTCACTGTGTCATGCAGTCCCATACCTTTTACATTCTATCCCAAATGTACACTCAGTGGCTTTCACTTTCATCACAGAGTTATGCTGTCATTGCTCCAGCAAACCTTTGAACATTTTCCTTAGTCCAAAAGAAAAAATCCTATACCCCCCTATTATTGACCCTTAGCTAGATTATTTCCTAGCTTTCTTTCAATTGGCATTAACATCCCTAGACTACACCATTCAGCCACATTCCCATTTATAAACCACCCATGTTAGTTATACTCACTATAATGTGTTACCATCAGCTCTACCATTTCCCTACTTTTACAGAAAAGCTAATTGAAAATTCTACATAAATTAAGCATCAGTACCCCTTCAGAATCCTCATCCTATCCCCTAGTAACCTGTAGTCTAGGCTTTAAATTCCACGTGTTTATGCTTCATTTTTAGTTCATATTAGTGAGAACATGCAATATTTGCCCTTTTGTGTCTGTCTTATTTCACTTAGCATAATGTCCTCAAGGTTCATCCATGTTATAATAGGTGCCCCAATTTCATTTTTTCTTACAGTAGCATAGTATTCCATTGTATGTATATACCATATTTTGTTTATCCATTCATTGTTTGATAGATACTTGGATTGTTTCCAATTTGGCAATTGTGAATAATGCTGCGATGAACATTGGTGTGCAATTATCTGTTCACATCACTGTTTTCAGTTCTGGATATATTCCTAGTAGAGGGATTGTCTGATCATAAAGCAGTTCTATATTTAGCTTCCTGAGAAACCACCAAACTGTCTTCCACAGAGACTGCATCACTCTACATTACCACCAACAGTGAAGGAGTATTCCTATTTCTCCACATCCTCTCTAGCACATGTTTTCTGTGGGGTTTTTTTTGTTTTTTTTTTTTTTTAAATAATGGCCATTCTATGAGGTGTGAGATGATATCTCATTGAAGTTTTTATTTGCATTTTCCTAATCCCTAGTGATATTGAATATTTTTGTGCGTGCTTTTTTGCCATTTGCATTTCCTCTTGGGAAAAATGTCTATTTAAGTCTTATGCCCTTTTTAAAATTGGATTGTGACCTCTTTTATTATTTAGTTGTATAATCTCTTTATATAACATGGAACTCAAACCCTTATTGGATATGTGATTTCCAAATACTTTCTCCCATTGATTGGTTTTACTTTTTACCCTCTTGACAAAGTCCTTTGAAGCAGAGAAGTTTGAGGAGATACCATTTATCCATTTTTTTTTCTTTCATTGCTTGAGTTTTCAGTGTAAAGTTTGAGAAACCACTGCCTACCACCAGGTTTTGAAGATGTTTTCCAACATTTTCTTCTAGGAGTTTTATGGTTGTACCTTTTATATTTAGGTCTTTGATCAATTTTGAGTTAATGTGTTTATAAGGTGTGAGGTAGCGCCCATTTTCTTTATTTTGGAAATGGATATCCAGTTATCCCAGCACCATGTGTTGAATAGACAGTTCTGACACAGCAGGGCAGGTTTGACAGCCTTGTCAAAAATCACTTGACCATAGATGTGAGGGTATGTTTCTGAACAATCAATTCAGTTCCATGGCTCTATATGTCTATCTTTATGCCAGTACCATGCTGTTTTTACTACTGTAGCTAGATAATATGATTTAAAGTCCAGAAGTCAGAGTCCTCCAACTTCATTCTTCCTTTTTAAGATGCTTCTGGCTTTTCGGGGGCCCTTACTCTTCCAAATAGATTTGATAATTGGGTTTTCCATTTCTTTAGAAAAGACTGTTGGAATTTTTATCAGGATTGCATTGAATCTGTATAATAATTTAGGTAGAATTGACATCTTAACGACTTTTAATCTTTCCATCCATGAACATGGAAAGTTCTTCCATTTTTTTAGGTCTTTTTATATTTTTTTTAGCAATGCATTGATGTTTTCTGAATACAAGTTCTTTACATGCTTGGTTAAGTTTATTCCTAAATATTTTATTCTTTTTGTTGCTACTGTAAATGGAATTTTTTTCCTGACTTCCTCCTCAAATTGCTCATTACTAGTGTATAGAAATACTACTGATATTTACATACTAATCTTGTATTCTGCCACTCTGCTGAATTCATTTATTAGTTCTAGTAGCTTTGTTGTAGATTTTTTTGGTTTTTTCTAGGTATGGGAGCATATCCAAATAGAAAAAGATTTAATTCTTCCTTTCTGATTGGATGCCTTTTATTTCTATTTCTTGCTCTAGCTAGAACCTCTAGCACTATATTTAACAACATGGTGACAGTGGGCATTCTTGACCTGTACCCAATCTCAGTGGGAAAGCTTCCATTTTTCACCCTTGAGTACAATGTTATCTGTGGGTTTTTCATATATGCCCTTTATCATGTTGAGAAAGTTCCCTTCGATTCCTATTTTTTAAAAGATTTTTATCAAGAAAGAATTCTGTATTTTGTCAAATGCCTTTTCTGTGTTAATCAAAATGATCATATGATTTTTCTTCTTTAATTTATTAATGTAGTGTATTATGCTGATTGATTTTCTTGTGTTGAAACACCCTTGCATTTCTTGTGTTGAACTTGATCATGATGAATAATTCTTTTAATGTGTTATTGGAATGGAGTAGTGAGTATTTTGTTGAAGATGTTTGCATCTGTATTCATTATGAAAATGGGACTGTAATTTTCTTTTTTCATAATATCTTTATCTGGCTTTGGTACTAGTGTGATATTGGCTTCATAGAATGAATTTGTTAATGTTCCTTCCTGTTCAATATTTTGGAAGAGTTTGAATAAGATTGGTAGTAAATCTTCTTTGAATACTTGGTAGAATTCACCTGTGAATCCATCTGGACCTGGGTTTTTCATTTTTGGTAGTTGTTTGATGACTGTTTCAATCTCTTTGATTGGTTTGGTGAGGTCTTCTATTTCTTCTAGGGTCAGTTTAGGTGGTTTATATGTTCCTAGGAATTTTTCCATTTCATCTACATAGTCTAGTTTGTTGGTGTACAGTTGTCATAGTATCTTATTATTTTTTACCAGGAGGTCCAGGGGACTGAACCCAGGTCCCTCCATATGGGAGACGGACACTCAACCATTTGAGCCACATCGGTCCCATAGTATCTTCTTATGATCTCTTTTATTTCTGTAGGGTCAATAGTAATGCCTCCATTTTCTTTTATGATTTTATTTATTCGCATATTCTCTTTTTTTTTTTTTTTTCTTTTCAGTCTAGCTAAGAGTTTGTCAATTTTGTTAGTCTCTTCAAATAAGCAACTTTTTGTTTTGGTAATTCTCTTTATTGTTTTCTTTTTCTCGATTTCATTTATTTCTGCTCTGATCTGTGTTATTTCATTCCTTCTACTTGCTTTGGGCATAGTTTGCTCTTCTTTTTCTTTTATCTCCAGTGGTGTAATTAAGACATTGACTTTATCTCTTTTTTTTAAAATATAAGCATTGAGGGCTTTAAATTTTTCTCTCAAGACTGCTTTCACTGTATCCCATAGGTTTTGATATGTTCTGTTCTTATTTTCATTTGTCTTGACATATTTATTGATTTCTCTGGCAATTTCTTCCTTGACTTACTGATAATTTAATAGTGTTGATGTACTATAAGACAATTATTATTAAGAATTGTGAATTCATAAGCTTTCTAATCAATAGTCTCTGCTGTTTTACCCTAGAATTGTGAATGACTAACTTGTCCTTTGCCTTTTGGAATGTTATAATACTGCCATGCAGGCAACTCCATCATCTATTACCCAAAAACAAATGTTTAAAAGGAGCAAGTCAACAGATATGATATTTACACATCCTGTTTGTATCCCCTGTAAAACTAAAAGCTAAAAGCCTTTATGTTTCTGTTCAGTGTACCATAAATAGAATAGAACAAAGACCCCTAAAGACACTGTGCCTTTCCTGTGGAGGGCTGGCCACCCCCTGCTGGATGGATTCAGTTAATTTTGATGAGGTCATTCCTCACGAGTTGCAAGACTCATTGGAGTTCTGAGGTTGGACCCCAGGCTGCCAGTCAGAGCCTCACCCAGGAGGGGATGCTCTGCCTGGGACTATTTTTCCAATTGGGGCTCTGATCAGCGACAAAGGGGCGCCCAGAATGTGAGAGTTCAGACGTTGAGTTTTCCCCTGATTTGATGAGTGGTTGTATGTATTTTCATTCTTTCTTATGCCTTTTATTAATTTCTCTTTTTTTTTGTGATTTCTCAATTGTTATAATCATTTAATATAACCAGAAACTCATTTAGCTGAATAAATCTACCTTTGCATAGCATTTAGAGTTCTTACCTCTTCCTTAGCAGAACAAGTGTGCTATTTAATCTCCATATATTTGTGAATTTTCCTTTTTTCTGCCTGGTGTTGATTTCCAGCATTATTCCATTATGATCAGAGAAAGTGTTTTGTATAACTTCAATCTTTTTAAATTTATTAAGATGTGCTTGGGACCTAACATATGGTCTATCCTGTAGAAAGATCCATGAGCACTTGAGAGAATGTTTTGGGGTGCAATATCCTGTATATGTCTATCAGGTTTAGTTATTTTATCATATTATTCAAGGTCTCTGTTTCTTTATGTATCCTCTGCCCAGATTATCTTTCCAATGATAATAGTGGTGTATTTAAGTCTCCAACTATTATTGTAGATACATCTATTTCTCCCTTCAGTTGTGCCAGTTTTTTGGCTCAGATAATTTGTGGCATCTTGGTTAGGTACATATACATTTATGATTGCTATTTCCTCCTGGAGACTTGCTCATTTTATTAGTATATAATGACCTCTTATAAGAGCTTTGCTTTTAAAGTCTATTTCATCCAATGTATGTATAGCTATTCCAGCTTGTTTTGGGTTACTGCATGTGTGGAATATCCTCTTCTATCTTTTCACTTTCAATCCATTTGTATCCTTGGATCTAAGGTGAGTCTTTTGTAGCAGCATATAGATGGTTTATATTTCCTTATCCATTTTGCCAGTCTGTGTTTTTTGATTGGGGAGTTTAATCCATTAACCTTCAAAGTTATTACTGTAAAGGCCATTCTTACTTCGTCCATTTTGACCTTTGGGTTTTATCTATCACATCTTTTTTTCACCACTCTTTTTACATTTTAGTTACTTTTAGTGATATAATCTTCATTTATAGACTCCCTTACAAGCCTTTCTTTCCTGTCTTTTCTTTTCAGGCTGTAGCACCCTTTAGTATTCCTACAAGCCAGCCTCTTCATTACAAACTCTCTCAGTTACTATTTATCTGTGAATATTCTAAACTCACCTTCATTTTTGAAAGACAATCTTGATGGATATAAGATTCTTGGCTGACAGTTTTTCTCTTTCAATATCTTAAATATATAATACCACTCTCTCATTGGTTTTTTATGAGAAATCAAAACTAATTCTTTCTGGGCAATTCTTGTATGTGATGAATTGCTTTTCATTGCTTCTCTCAGGATTCTCTCTTTATCTTTGACATTCTGATTGGTAGGTGTCTCAGAGTAGGTCTACTCAGATTTATTTGTATGGGAGCATGCTTGTGTTTCTTGGACATAGATATCTATGTCCTTCAATAAGTTTGGGAAATTTTCTACCATTATTTCCTCAAATATTCTTTCTGCCATTTTTCACTTCTCTTCTCTTTCTGGGACAACATGGCATGTATGTTTGCACATCTCTTGCCATCTTTTGGTTCCTTGAGATCCTGTTCAGTTTGTTCCATTCTTTCCTTTATCAGTACTTTTGTATGTTTACTGTATTCAAGGTCACCGATCCTTTCTTCTGCCTCTTCAAATCTGCTGTTAAATGCCTCCAGTGTATTTTTAATATCATTTGCTGTGACTTTCATTCCCAAAAGATCTTCTATTTTTCTTTGTAGGCCTTATTCTTCTTTGTTCTCACCCAGTGTCTTCTTGATATTCTTAACCTCTTTAGCCATCACATTGAATTTGTTAAGGAGATTTGTTTCAACATCTATGAATAGTTTTCTCAACTGCTTTATGTCACCTGGATGTTCAGTTTGTTCCTTTGACTGGGCCATATCTTCCTGTTTCTTGATATGGATTGTAATTTTTGTTAGTGTCTCAGCATCTGATTTACTATATGTATTTATTCTTGACCTCTTTTCTCTCTTTAGTATAGGGTTTTCTATTTGATTGGCTCTGCATAACTGCCCTTCTTTGATACTTGGGTCAACTTAATCTGGAACTTTTTATAGTGGCTTGTGTATAGCCAATCTGAATGTTTTTCAGCTCTTTTTCATCTGTTTCTTGCTCTTTCTCCTTTGTTGGTTGTGGCATAGGAGGTGAGGATGTGGTTGGCACAGTAAGCCATGGAAGCAGAAGCTTCCAGCATTGCCCCAGGAACTGATGAAGCTTCTCCCATCTTTCTCCCTTGCCAGAGGTAGAGACAGAGCCACAGCCATGTACAGTAATCCAAGTCATGTAGGCCAAGACCATCTGTAGTTACCCAGAGGGACTGATGAAGCCCTATGACCCTTCTTCCCTGTGTGGAGCAGGGATGGAGCCCCAGGTGTGTGGACAGCAAACTAAACCATGTGCATCAAAACTGACCACAATTGCCCAGGTGGGCTACTGAAGCACCAGCCTACCTCCTCCTCTGCCAGGGGAAGGAATGGAGCTTCAGGTGTGCCCCACAATTTGTGCAGGCCAATGTGACTGCCATTGCCTGGAGAGGGTGAGGGAGCTGTGTCCCCCTTCCTGTCCTGTCAGGGTTGGGGATGGAACCACGGGAGTGCCCAACACTCTGGTATGAGTGGGCTGAAAGCACCTGCAGTTGCCCAGAGAGGTTAAAGAAACACTGCCTCCCTCCTATCCTATTGGTGGCAAAGATGTAGCCACAGGTTTGCCCACCAATATGGTTGGTGGGGGCTGAAAAAGCCTCAGTTGCCTGGAGAGCCTGGTGCAGGTCCCCTCACCTACTTCCTTGCTGAAGTTGGGGCAGAAGCTTAAGTTAGGGCCACAACAAGACCTGGGTAGAAAGAAGATGGCCCCTACCTTCACTGTGATTTTCAATCAGCCCCACTTTCCCTCATGCCAATAGCAGAGTTAAAATGAAGGCTACTGGCATCTTTCTGACTTAGGCAGATTCAAACTTTAGCTGTTCTTCAGATGGAACTTTAGCCAGCCGAATTTACTAACCAGTAACTGAAATCATTTCCTGACCATCTCTTCCTACCTTGTTTTTGGAAAATAGAGTTTCCAACTCCAGCCACAGAATTGTTCCTGAGGCAGGTACATGATGGAAAAAATTAATTTCTGCAAACTGACCTGATAACCTGGGTATGATTAGGTCTATGGGAAAATAGCAAACTCGTAAATGAACTTTTGGGTGACAACTGCAAGGTGGAGGATTGTCTGCACTGTATCAACATCAGATGCTAATATTCTAAATGCTAATCTGTGTGTACATAGAGAGATGTGTTTTGAAAATGTAAATATCAACTGAATTCATCTATTTAAAGATACCAGATGAATATATCCATATTTTTATCTTCAGAGACTGACAGAATGCCTTATAAATACACACTATTACATTAAAAATTGTTTCTTTGAGTTACATGTCCCTATTCCAAGCAGGTAGCATCTGCCATACAAGCCACATATGGTAGCTTGGTTAGTGAAGTGATAAAGAATCATTGTGGGCAGGAACCACCTGATTCAATTAGTCATCAATCATTTAAAACAAATCAACCTATAGTTTGACAGCCAGGGCCTTTGCACTAACTAGATAAACAACAGGTGTTTACTGTTCAGGCTCACAAAACAAAGATCATCCTTTATCTTTTCTCTTAATTGCAGCTTCTCTTCCCATCTTGTCAGCCTGCTTCAGGCACCCCAGTCTACTCAAAGCTACCAGAAGACATCCTATATTCTTTTTCCTGTAATACCCTCCTGCTCCATAAACTGGTTCATATATCTATGTCTCCTTCCTTTGTGTCAAGGACTAGTTTAAGCACATGTCTTCCAAGAAGCCTTCCCAAAGCTGGTCAGGTGGAATTCACCTTCAAGTCCCCACCATTCTTTTACCATAGCAGAATGTGGCCATGCCATTTTTTTTTTTACCAGGGACTGCCTTGCACTCCTTCCATAAATGTGCAGACCCTGGGAGTACAAAAGGAGTAAATCTGAGTTTCTTCTAGTCTAGGCTGGGGGCCAAATGCATAAAGAAATTAATCATAATAGAACTGGATATAGAACTATTTTATTTTCTATTTTTTAAATTTTAAAGAAGCCTTAGATTATATAAATGTTACATAAAAACTAAAGGGAATTCCCTTATCCCCTACCCTCTCCCCCTCCCATACTTTCCCATATTAACAGCATCTTTGATAAGTGTGATATGTTGTTACAATTGATGAACACACATTGAAGCATTGTTACTATGGACTATAGTTTACATTACAGTTTACACTCTGCCCCACACAATTTTATAGGTTATGACAAAATGTAAAATGGCCTATATCCATCTTTGCAATGTCATGCAGGACAATTCCAATGTCCCAGAAATGCCCCCATGGGGGGATGTGTATAGAGGTGTGCACCTGGGGCATGCTTCTAAGGTATATGAATTTGTTCAAGTTCTCATAGGGCATTGTCTCAGTGGGTAGAGACCAACACAATCACCAAAAGAATATTGAATTCCCATCCTGGGGAGTCCTGCTACATTTCCTAATAAAATGGCAAGAATCTGAGTACAAAGGCAGTGCCTAGTGAAGAAGAGAGACCATTACACCAGGCCCTTGATATTGATAATTGTACTTATGAACCTCTTCTTGTGAAATTGAAATTTAGCTTAGTATTATATAATGCCTAAGTGTTACCTCGTTATTGCTTAAATGTGGCCTCTCTCTATGCAAAAATCAGCATATAAATGCACTACCCCTCAACTCCACATGGGACATGACTCCAGGGATGAGCCTCCTTGGCACCAAAGGATTATTACCAAAGGCCAACAAGCAATGCTTCTGAAAAAATATCTTGACCAAAAGGGGGAACTATGAAATACAAATGAGCTTTTATGGCTAAGAGATTTCAAAGTGAGTCAGGAGGTCATTCCAGAGGTTACGCTTATGCATGTCTCAGAAGATCTCATTGACTGCTGCAGTAAACAGTGCCTCAAACAGCAGGGCTCCTGAGGGCTTTAGAGATAATAAGCAGGGCAGACAAGCTAGGATTTCTGCACCTGTCAGTGGGACTTACTTTGGAATTTATGCTCCACAGTGTAACAGACTTAACACTCATTTGTAGTTTCCCTATACCTGGCTTTTCTGCCCCTTTTATTTGAACCCATAAATAGCACTATACTTTTAAAATGTATGTTCCAGAGATTTAAATCTTTGGTCTGTTCTTTTGCTGGTTGAGCCCTGAATCTCAGCAGAGTTACAACTCCTACTCTCCAGTTCATTGGACTCACCCAGGACAACTAACATGGAGATGATGATGGACAATGCTCATCCCAAGGAACAGAGAATATCTGTAACTGAAAGCAAGATAATTCTTCCATCCATCTGCCCCATGGAATCTAAGTCCTCTCTCAATTAGAAACAGAATGGGCATCACCATCCCCAAATCCTCAAGACTGGGTAATGAACAATGGACTAAAATAGATGTATTATTATTATTTTTTTAATTGACTTTTATTTTTTTCTTTTTGGTGTACAGTTCTATGAGATTCCCCCACCCCCACCCCACTTACTGTCTGTGTTCATTTGTTGGGTGATCTTCTGTGTCTATTTCTTGCCCTCTCTTCTCATTTTTCTCCTCCAGGCTTCACCAGGATTCAATCCTAGGGACCTCTGATGTGGGAGAGAGGCACCCTGTCACTTCCGCCACCTTAGTTCCTGGTTTCTGACCCATCTTGCTTTGACTGTCCCCTGCATATCTCTGTTGCATCATCATCTTGCTGCATGACTTACCACGCATCTGCGCAGGCCTGGCTTGCCTCACGGGCCCCGCTCTCCTGCTTGCCTTTTTACCAGGAAGTCCTGGGGATTGAACTCGGGTCCTCCCTTATGGTAGACAGATGCCTAACCACTTGAGCCACATCTGCTTCCCTGTACTATTATTCTATTAAAATATCTCTGACCTATCACTTTCTACATATTTGACCTGGTGCTAGTAACTTAACCTAGTGGCTCTCAAATTTTCCTGCATATTAAAATTACCTGGGAAGACCTATAAAATCCTGATGCATAGGTCCCATCCTGTGTCAGTTAAACAAGGCATTCTGGAATCAGACACCAGTATCCCCTCACCTCCTACCCCATGATTCCAATGTACAGTCAAATTTGAACTTCTGTTTCATCACCTTAAAGTGGAGGAAGAGTTTCTACCTCTTAGTAGGTTTAGAGGATTAAGAGAAATAACCCAGTCAAAGCACTTAGCACAGTGCCCGTAACATGTTAAACACTTGATACATTTTTGCTCTCATTTTATAAAGTGACTATGACAGTCAAATTGTTCAATATATCTTTGTTTTTTAGAAAATCAAATGATTTTCTGCTGTTCCAGTTCTTTTCTGTACTTCATTAGTATTCTCTCTGCCCTGGAACATTTATCACAGTTTTCCTGTATAATAAAAGTGTGCTATTTGGAAAGGATGGACACCTGGTTTCCAAAACCAAGTTTGTCCCGAACTGGCTATTGGATGAGGTTTTGAATCTGTCTGCGTCAGGTTTCCTTTCTGTATTTCCCACAGAATCTACTCACTAAAGTCTTGCATATTTGAAAGTGAATAATGGCATTGTTAGACTCAGAGAGCCAGGACAAATAAAGATCCAGGCCCTGTGTCCTTCCTGGCCTTTCTTGGCAACTGTTGCTGTTTTCCCTGGAGGGAGGATGAGAACAGGAAAAGGAGCACTTTCCTTGCATTCTGTATATGTTACCTCCTCATTTTCCAGGATTGAAAGAATAGGAATAAATTCAGCTTGTTCCTAACATTTTTTGGTGATTAAAAAAAATGATTTAGGACCAAGAGGGCTGTATGAGATAGTAGAGGTCAAATAACACAATGTCTTTACCTAAGCATGGACAAGTGGTTGATAGCAGAGTGTAGCCATTCTAATTTTTAGTCTCTTAGTCAAAAGCTTATTTTTCTTTTTCTTACCCCTGGGAAGAGGTTATGAGAAAAACCATTATCTAAAACAGAAAATATTAGCTACTCTTTTCTTCTGCTAAGAAGATTAACTTTATATATTGTCTTTAAATAAAGTATTTTGCAGTAGTCAACTCAAACCCAGCCTTATTTCATTCTTTTTAATTATAAAAGGGAGTGGTGAAAAAAGGGAGAGGTGATGGTTTACACCTTTCCTAAGGCCAGAGAGTCAGAGAGATACTCATTCATTTATGTTTACAAATACGTGAAAGTATATATAGTATACTTTATAAATATATCTTATAGATGTATGTATATATATGTCTGTACATGTATTTATGTGTATTACACACACATACAACATACATACTCATACATATAGACTTCAACCTGGTGTGGAACAGAATGTTTTTTGTATTATATAATTTAAAGGCTTTTCTAGAAAGTAACTAATTGTTATGACAAAATGTTTGGGCAATTGTGTGTTAGGTGTTAAGAAAATTATGATCCCTCTTGGAAACCTAGTATTAGACACCAGCCAACTCTCAATGTCACATATGATAGCATAAGGAAATTTAACTGAACATTCAAATATGTAATGATCTTTATCATGCCTTTAACCTGCCTTTCCTATTTACCTCTAATGAGAACCCCCTTTTTATCTAGTCTACTCCAAAATATCTAAAGGGAACCCATTGAAATGGCTTTCCTAAGAGTCTTTTCACTTAACGGAAAGTTTGAATTAAAACTTTGACATGTGCTTATAATCCATTTGTCTGAGAAGTTGCTTCAATCTATTCCTTATCACAGTGTAACCAGGTGGTTCCACCAGCAGCCAAATTTTGTCATTCCACAGGGCTGAAGATGAAGTCAGAGATTTAATGGGGGTATTGGTCCAGATTCTCATCAGCATTTAATCTAGAAGTGGTATAATGGGGTTTTCCAAGTCATGTGCTTTCCAGTTAATTAACTTTGTTGAAAACCTGATTTAGTAGATATACATTACTGAGAATTAAGTGTTTTTTTTTTTCTCAGCCTTCAGCTGAGGGAGAAACAATGAGTCCCCTGACACAAAAGCCCTCTGTTGTTAGTAATTATAGAAGTCACAAACATCCCTTTAAGAAAATTTCCCCTGACACTGTAATTTAGAATCTTGGTGCAGGCAAAAGGTGAGGAAATTACATGTGCATACTGGTAATAGGAATAGGAAGCTCAAAGTTCAAGGATGCTACTTGGCTCTTAGCCACTTCTGGAAAACAGTAAATTTTTTGTCCCCTTGCTTTATTGCTGCCTTTCTTCCTTCACTCAACAAACATTTTTTTTAATGCATACTATATTCTTAGTAATGGGCTAGGCACTATGACACAGCAATGAATAAGGTGAATCTGGTCACTGTCTTCATATAGCATTCTGGCTGGTGAGAAGGCAGACACTGAACAGTAATTGCAATTACAAAAGGAGAATATACAAGAACCAACCCAAGCTAGACTAGGAAGGTCTCTCTGAGAAAGTGACTTTTAAGCAGAGACATGAAGATTGAACAGAAGATAGATGGATAGAGTGTTAAGGAGTGAAGCATTCTAGCCAGACAAGAGGCCTAGAATGGTAGCCCTCAAATATTGGGTTCCAGAAGTTAGAAAGAATTCATAGAGCCACGGAGCAGTGAAGAACCATCCGTGCTTGTTATTTTTGGTCTCCCAAAGATGTGGCCACCTAGATACAGATTCTTTCCACATGACCTACTTTGAAACGCTGAGTTAACTAGGCATCTGATAATTCACCACTAAGCTTTATTTTTTCAATCAAGGCATTGTTCCCTGGGACAATATTAAAATAAATTGTCTTCAGATATTAATGTCTCAGGCTATAATTTACTAGACTGTGGAGAGGAAATTATATTTAAAATTGCAAATGCATGTGTTGAAGGAGAAGGGCTAGTTCCAGGGCATCCAATGAATGACTACATCAAGTTAAATTGCATGGGATTAGACAAAGAAATAGCTACTAAAATATTTTTTTTTGTTTTTATTTGGGGAAATGTTTAAAAATATAGAAAATACTATGATTTTGTAAGAAATATTGTGAGAAATGCCAAGTACAACCACCCAGAATTGATAATCATTAATATTTTGTCCTATTCGACATTCTTTTAAAGATTAAAGAAATTATACATTACCAAATTGAAGTTTAATATGAGATTTGTATCTCAGGAAGTAAGCTTAGGAATAAAGTTTTAAGTCTCAGCAAATCATAAGTTAGGAAGTGGAGCTCTTGGCAGTGGGGAGAACAAATATCAATGTGAGTTAAAGAAGGGAAGGACAGTAATCACCGAAAATGAAGTGAATGCTTGTGAGCTAGATTGTGAGCTAGATTGAGCCATAAACTCAAAAAAAATTCAGAAGTCAACAAAGTCAAGTAGATGAGTGAAGCTGCCATGATGTAAGGTGATTAGGAGTGTGAAAGTAGTACTAAACTGGAAAGTATGTGGTCCTCTGAAAGCATGATGAAGAAGAAGAAGGATGAGGATGAAGATGTCAAGGAGAAGAGAAAGGTGAAAAAGGCAAAGGGGGAGAATGAAGCACTGTTAGCCACTCAAAACATACTGATGTAGAGTTTAGTCTTTAGATATTCTGTTTGAGATCTCTGACCAAGATAGAGTATGGAGTGGAGAGGGAGAAGGTAAAGGCATGTAGAGTCTGCCAGGCAGATACTGATGACATTCTTAGTCTATTCATGGCCAAGGCTGACTCCCTCTGTGGGGTCCTTATCGGAATGTAATGACTAAAGGCAGTGAGTATAATTGAGATATCATTAGGCAGCTGCATCTTGGTGAGTGTGAATCTTTCAGATCACTGACCAGTACTAATGCTAGCTGAGATCTGGACCTTCCAGGAACTGGTCAACAGCATAAATAAATGTTCAAAGTCAAGAAACAGTTCCAGTGTCCAGAGCATTACCAAAGAAGGAGAATCCTGAACAGTCCCTCTTTAACAGAGGTTTAGGATAATCTGCAGCAGTGACCTACTGGATTCCTGGGAAGGTGTACCAGAAAGGAAAATGAGAGAGAGAAAGAGAATGGGGAGGTGACGGAGAAGAGAGAGATGAAGAGCCAGGAGGAAAGTTGAAAGGGATCCTAAGGCAAAGTTCTCCTCCTTCATGTTATCTAAGATATGGGACTTCACAAAGAAAGCTCACTGAACATTTGTCAAAATGTCTAGGCTGCAAATAATCGGGGCCGTGTTGCTACCTAGATATGTGTTCTTGTGCTAGTAGTTTAGCCTCTCTGAACCTCAGTTTCTTCATCTCTAAAATGGCATAATAAACATCTCATGGACTTACTATGGAAATCCATTAAGATAGTGTATATGAAAGCTCTATAAACTCTAAAGTGCTGAAATACAATACAGTATCATATATATTATACCATAAACTTCACCTTCTCATTACATACATTTCAGGGGACTGGGCACATATAAGCTGCAGAGACAAGGAAAAGATACTGATTTTTGTTAGCATTTGCTGATGTACTACTTTCTGGGTACATAAACTGGAAACTCTTTCAGTGTTCTCTTTCCAAGGACATCTTTCACAACCATAGCAATATATATATATAAGATCACCATAAGGCCATTTATTCAACCCCTCTGTGGTTTTAGAATTTAAAAGTTGAATGTTGGGGATTAATGAGGACTCCACTAGAGGCCTAAGTTGATCATAAATTTTTCTTCAACATTTGCAATTATATTAATTCTCTGAAGAACTCAAATATTTAGTATAAGAAATTACTCATGCTATTAGAATAACATTCAAACTGAAGTATGGTGATTACTTTTTTTTTTTTTTTGCCCAAGAATAAATTGCCTGCCTACTCCATCATCTGGTTACTTCTGCATTATGCTTTACTTTCATCAAAATCATTTGTGCCAGCCTAAAATATCTCTTTCCCCACTTGTCAGGGAGCCTAAAATTCTATATTTACAGGGTTTGTTTAACCCCTCAGGAATCTTCAATTAGAATATAATTTTTTTGCATGTGAAAGGGAGTAATATATCAATGTTTTTAAAGCTGGTGTGGATTTATCATCATGTACATTAAATTCTTCAGCACCCAATGGTGAATAATTGGGTCAATTCCCTGAACCATGTTACCTTGGTCCATTTGAGGATCCCATTCCCTGAATGTCTTTTAAATCTCTTTGCTTCTTTCTATCCTTGTTGTTCATGTGTTTTTACCTGCACAATAGAATTCTAACTGGGCTCTAGGTTTGGGGTCCAATGTTTTTCGAACTTCCTTGTATGGTTGGAATCACCTTAGGTAGGTAGCTTGTTAAAATATGCGGCACCCCAGATACAGCCTCTAGAAATTCTGATTCCATGGGTATGGGGACAGGGCTGAGATTTTGCATTTTAGGAAGGCTCCTAGGTGATTCTGATACCAGTGGTTCATGGATCATATCCCAAGAAATAGTTTCCTTGACTGCCTTTTCTAAAATAGCATTTCTTCCTACCAATCCTTGCTGAAGTTACTTATATTACATCAACCTATTTATATCTCCATCACAGCACTTATCAGATTCTATGGGGACCTGCTTTATTTGTTTCAAATCTTTCTTACCTTATAATATAACTCAACTGAGGTCAGGGACTTTGCTTTATTCACCCCTGTATCTCTAGCTCCTAGGTACTCAAGAAGCAATTGGTGAATGAATGGAAGATAGAATAAATTGGTCTAAGCACTAGTTACTCCCCCTCTTCAGGACACCCTTCCTACTACTGTCAGCTTGGCATTTCTATTCTTATTGTTCCTTGTTCCGTCTCTTAAAATTTCAATTGGCTCTGGAGGACTTAGAGGAGAAATGCAAACTCCTTAACACAACCTGAGTGAACTTTCACAATCTCACCCCAAACTTTTAGCTTCATTTAGGCCCATTATCTCCAATTTACTCTCTTCTCTTGCCATATCAGTCTTTAAAAGTTGCCACATTCAAGTTCAGGTCAGTGCTTTTGCCCAAGCTATTTTCTCGCCTGCAGTGCCCTTCCTCCTTTTCTACTACCCTAACCCTCTGCTTGAATTCCTATTCATTATGTGTTACATAAAATGCCATTCTTCTCTGTGAAGTCTGTCCTAGTTCTTCCAGGCCTAACCTACTCTTTTTGTTTGTTTGTTTGTTCTTGTGCTCCTCACTCTTCCCATTCCATTGTTATGGTACTTCTTATACTACTTTGTGTCTCTCATCTTAGTGTCCCAAGAACTTAGGGCCATGTGATAAACATTTAATAAACGGGCCTTGAAAGGAAAAATTACAAAGTGTGCATTTTTTCAGAACTGAGATTGATGCCAGGAAAAATCAGATACCTTGAGTTCTCAGATATCAAACCTCATCACTAATCTTGGCTTGTGAAATCTGAAGGGAAAAGGGAAGAGGTCGGCTTTAGTGTGTCACAAAGCCCCTGGCAAAATAGGTTTGTTTCTTGTTTCTTTCCCCTAATTGGTCCAGTGCCTGAAGTTTTATATATTTTATAAATATATAAAATGTATATTATAATATATATATTAATATATATAATATATAATATATAATATATATATATATATTAAGGTAGGCAAGCAAGTAAAGAGTTTATTAAGAAACTAGGAAAAGGAACAGTACAAACTGGAGACATGGGTGGGGGCTGTGCTACAGGGTTTTACAGCCTTTCCTCATCCCTCCTCCCCATATTATGGAGGTATCTCAGCTACTTGCTGTCTGACTGGTTGCCTTTCTACCTTTACCTGCCAGCTTTCAGGGAACCAATGTGGAGGCCTTTCTGTATGGAGTTATTGGCTTCTTTTGAGCCCGGGAGTTTTAAATTGGACCTTGTGACTAGGTTCTTGGAAGGCTTTTCGGCTATAATGGTTATGGCTTTGTTCTCAAATAGCTGCTTTCCCTCAGGGGATTTCTGGGTGGAGTCTCATGGCTTTGTTCAGACCAGCAGCCTTCCCTATTTCCTAACTATAATGACCCTAAGGATGTTTCACCAGCAAGCACAATACTGGGGTTTTTGTGATCTGATTTGACCAGTTGATGGCTAAGAAAGGTATGATTTGAAAGAGACTGTAGAAGGTAGCCACATAGAATTTATCAGGACACTTAAGTTGCAGATCTGTCTCAATTCGTGTAAGACCAGGTCTTTCAAGAGTATCAAGAAACTTCCAGTAGCAATTTTTATCATATATTATCCATTAATATGCATCCAACCATCCATTCATTCACCAATTTATTATTTTTTTCCCATTCTTTATCTATTTGCCTATGAGTATAAGAGTAGAACCAAGACAAGAAGATAATAAATATATCAAAACAAGATACACTCAAGAAGTAGAGTCATGGAGTACCTCTGATAATGGGGTATTAAGAGATTGTGTAACGGAATTTTACAATTAAGTTTCTATGGAGACACCATGATACAGTAGATATGGAATTTTAGAGTGAAGTCCCAGATTACCAACAGCATTATTCACTAAGGAAATGGGTAGGAAATTGTTCCATGTCTCTAGATGTTACCAACTATTTGTAGAATAGAAAATTGTTCATAGAGCAGGAAAGAAAAATTTTCTCTACTTGTTTTAATCTCCTCCTTTACTTCAAGCCTAGTGAAAAGGGATTCTCTGGGCCCACTTAGCAATATTGAAATGTATTTCCCATATTTGGGGAAAAGACAAGACTGATGCTGATTCTTGCCCGAGGAAGATAAAAGGGCTCAGAGCAGCAGAATACAAGTGACTGTCCAGTTCATGGATTTGTTAGGGCAATGTGAGCAAGCTATCTGGGGGCTGATTAACTCCAGCCAAGAAAGCAAGTGAATCCCAAGAATGATGTCCCTGTATGGAACTGTAGGAAACCAGAGGTTAAAGGGTGATGCCTAGCTGCCACTTACAAATAGGTGAATGGAATTATCTGAAGGGTGATAAATGGAAGCCCTAGAAGTGGAAGACATTACCCATGTATTTCACATTCTAGTAACAGAATCTTGACTGCAATAGTCAATAGTGTCTACTCTGTCCTGTGATATATCAATAAAAATATCTAGACACTTTAAATTTGTATTTTATGAAAATTCTATCAAATGGGAACTCTAATGTTTATTATGTAAACATAATTTCATGCAATGCTGAAAACAATTTATTCCTAGCCATGAATAGCTTTTCTATCTTGTGCAACATTGTTTTTCCCATTTTATTTCTGTTCTGAGCACTGTATGGCCTGTACATTAGGTGATCAGTTCTGCCATGGTGTTCTCCACTTTATTAGGGCAATGAGTCATGTATTTTCTTTTCTCTTAACTGTTAAGTCTAATTTACTTATAGGAGACCCCAGTTTACAAAGACTCTCCTATTAGATTAAAAAAAATAAAAAAGAAATCCTAGAGCTTGCTGTATAATATGTGCAATAACCCCCACTTCCCACAGCCTGCATGATTAACTATTTTGCATCCACCTTTCCCTGGCATACCCTTTCTCTGGCAAAAGCTTGACATGGTTAAGCTTTTACAACCTCTTCCTTTGGCTTCCCAAGGCTTACTAAGAAAACTAAAGTTCTTGTGGTCTAGAAATATACATATTCTATTTCTTTTTATTTTTTCAAAAAGATACTTAGATTACATAAATGTTACATAAAAAACATAGGGGATTCCCATATGCCCCGCTCCCCACACTTCCCACATTTTCCCACATTAACAACATCCTTCATTAGTGTGGTACATTCATTGCAATTGATGAACACGTTTTGGAACATTGCCACTAAGCATGGATTAAAGTTTACATTGTCATTTATACTCTCTCCCACCCAATGCTTTAAGTTATGGCAAGATTTATAATGGCCTGTATCTGGCATTGCAATGTCATTCAGGACAATTCTCAAGTCCCCAAAATGACCTTGTAATTCACCTGTTTTCCCTCTCCCTGCCCTCAGAAACTCCAGTGGCCACTGCCTCCACATCAATGATATAAGGACTTCCATTGCCAGAATCGAAATAAGTCTATAGTAGAATACCAGTAAGTCTACTTTAGTCCACAGTTCATTTCCCAATTCTGAGGATTCTAAGATGGTGATATCTTAGAATATCAGTCCACCTGTAATTGAGAGGGGGCTGTGATCCTTTTTGGCTGATGGAAGGTTCTCTCTTACTTGCAGTTGTAGACTCTCTCAGTTCCTTGGTATGGTGGTTGTCCATTATCATCTCCTTGTTAATTGTGCTGGGTCAGACCAATGAGCTGGAGAGTAGGTGTTGCAACTCTATTGAGATTTGGGGCCCAGCTGACACATGGACAGCCCAAAGATTTAAATCTTTTGGCCATACATCTACCAATTCTAGTACTAATTATAGGTACAAATACAAGAACAGAAGAGCCATGTGTAGGGAAACCACAACTGAGTCCAACTCTGTTACCCTGGGGAACATAAATTCCAAAGAAGGGCCCAATGGCAAGGCACCAAATTCCTGAGCTATCTACCCTGACTATACTGTCTCCAGAGCCCTCAGGAGCACTGCTATTTGGGGTAGTATCTACTTTGGCAGTCAAAGAGATCCTGCTAAGATGTGCATAAGCATAACCTCTGAAATGACCTCCCGACTCACTTTGAAGTCTCTTAGCTATATAAACTCATTTGTCTTTACCTTTTTCCCTTTTTCATCAAGGTCTTTTTCCAGTTGCATTACTAGTTGGTGCTTGGTAGTAGTCCCTCGTTGCCAGGGAGGCTCATCCCTGGAGGTCATGTCCCATGCTGAGGGCAAGGTAATGTATTTATATGCTGAGTTCAGCTTAGAAAGAGGCCACATTTGAGCAACAATGAGGATCCCAGGAGGCAAATCTTAGGCACCCTATAATACTAGGCTAAGTTTCCATTTCAAGAGTAAAGATTCATAAGCACAATCATCAATCTCAAGGGCACATCAGTGGACCATACTCCTTCACTAGTAATTGCTCCTGTACTCAGAGGATTCTTGGTATTCCATTAGAGAATGTGGTAGAGCTCCCCAGGATGGGAATTTGATATTCCTTTGGTTATAGTGTGAATCTTCACTCACCATGGCAATGTCTCCTAAACATTTGACACATTGATATGCCTTGTATGTATGCCCAGGTGAGCTTCCTCCCATGTATCCCCCATCACTGACAACCCTCACCAATGATACTTCTCTGCCACAGTTATAACCCTTCTGTGATCTAAAACTTGTTTAAAAAATGAGGCCAATAAAATAGCCAAATTTAATTAATAAGAAAATGAAATAATGATAGTTTTAAAAATAAGAAATAAAATATAATTTTTTTTAATTTGGGATAATAGAAACTAATGAAAAATACTTTTAAAAAAAATTTAACATTTCACCTGTCATCACTGTAAGATCTGTTGACCTATATGTACAGTGACATTCTCTTCCATTTATTCCCCCAGTGTCTTACTTTTTTCATTTTGTCTTCAAAGAAGTTTTAGGTTACAGAAAAGTTACATACCGAATTCAGGGGACTCCCATATACCCAACATCTTCTGCCCTTTCCCCTTTCCCCTATTATTTTATATGTGGGTGGTACGTTTGTTACATCTGATGTGTTTTAGGTGTGATGAAAGTGTCCTACATGATCTTGCTGTGATGGATACAGGCTCTGTTAAATTACATCAAAATTTATACAAGCGTGTGGTCCAAAATGTAAACCCTTGACCATGGTTGGTAGCTATATTTCAGTATCTATAATGTTTTTTAACAAATTAAATTATGGGGACATAATCAATTATTTTGCATCACATTAATTTTATTTTCTTAATTTGTTTTTAATTTATTAACTTTATTAATATGCTAAATATGCATTAGTAGCCACATACAATTTTCAATTCAGTTTAGTGAGTACCTACCATATATCTAGTGCTTAGGCTTTAATAGATTCAAAAACATGTTAAAGAGATGAATGGATAAACAAAATGTTGTATATACATACAATGGAATACTATTCAACCATCAAAATGAAAGACTTTTTGATATATGTTCAAACATGGATTACCCTTGACAACATTATACTGTGTGAAATAAAACAGACACAAAAGGAAAAATATTACAGGCTTTCACTTATATGAACAAGCAATTCTATAGATAGAAGATTAGAGGTTTCCAGATGCTGGAGGGCAGAGAAGAATGGGGAGTTATTCTTAATAGGTACAGAGTATGTTTGGAGGATGAAAAAATTTAGGTAATGGATGGTGATGATGGTAAGTAATTACATTTACTTTCTAAATGTAATTACAGTCAATGAATTGTACAACTAAAAGTGGTTAGAATGGTAAATTTTATTATATATATGTTACCACAATATATATATTTTTAAGTTAAGGTACAAAAATAAGTAAAACACAGTTCCTGACTGTGGGAAGCCAAATATACAAACATGAAAGAGAATGTAAAATATTGTTTAAGTGTCTAAATATGTGGTACAGACCAGGGATGACTTAGGAAGGAAGAGACTAATATCTATTTTTACAAAAGAATGATGGCTGTGCCCCTATTACAAAATGATATTGATTCTAGCTGGCAGCACATCTCACGGACTGAGAGTCAGCCAGCAGTTGAACTCATGCAGAGAACCATATGTCAAAACCAGACCTTTTGTGAATAATGCAGAGCCTGTCCACGGTAAAGCCTTTGTCACAGGTACATATTTTAAAGATAATCCCAGGGTTCAAAAGTCATTTTGAACTTAGTGGATAAGAGCAAAACATAGACAAAAATGAATTTTGAGTGCCCGACATTAATGCCTCACCAAGCTGCCATACTAAATGTGAGCAGAAACCCAAAGTTTCCACAATATGAACTAAGATGACAAATCTTCTTATTTAATGGAATTCCCATCCCCTCCCCCAGGATTATATATTCTGGTCTGAAGAATGATCTTTCAGATAATAAGGAGGTCTTGTTTGTCTTCAGTGATCCTTGTTGAATGTCAGCTTATGCCTAGGAATAAAAATAATAAAGGAAAGGAGGAATTTATTCCATGAAATGGAAAAATTCACAATAAGAAATGTTTTTAAAAATGTACATGAAAGATGTTTGACTATCCATAACAACCACTAAGATTTTATCTCCCTTCAAGGGAAATACTTTAGATTTTCATTCTTATTAAAGATAAATGTAGACATTTAACTGACCATGCCTATAGTTAACTTTGGTTTCAACACTCTACTTGAACAAGCTAAATTATGGCATTGTTGAACTTCTTGAATTCTCTAAAATGGACTTGGAATACAGTTATCATGAGCTCATGCTGTCTCACTAATGGTAAGTAGGTCATATTAGACTCTACTGTCTCAGGTTTGGTTGGCTAATAATTCTTCTTGTCTGCTGTTTTCAGTCTGCTTCTCCATGAGCTAGGAATATATATGCATAGGAGAAAAATGTCCAAGATCAGGAATTCCTTTAAGAAACAAAATCATAAATGGAGCAAGTTAAATTTTTCCTTCAGTTTCTGCCAACAGAGATTTCTTAAAATATATTTTAAAGTGGAAGAAAAATCTCATTTTTTTTTCTTATACTATTTTTGTGAAATCTAAATTAGAATCATAAGACTCTTAAATTTTTAAAGTCAAATTTCCAGCCTAACCTCCTAACTGACTTAAACTAGGATTATATACCATTTACTGCAGTCAGATGAACTGATCAGTATAAATTCAAATGATCTCAGGGGACTTCTTTGAAGCAGTATTAGTAATCCGTTTTGGAAATGGAATAAAGTGTTTAAAGTGACACATGTCTTCATTTTCCTTTTCACACCTTTGGTTTTCAAAAGCTTAAAGTCAATCTCATTTTAAAAATCCCTAATGACATATTTAAATTATTTAAAAGAACATGAAGATGCATGGTATAACATAGACTTAGACATTGGCAAACAATGACTAAACGGTAAAAACATTAAATCTCTTTTCATTTCTTTGGATTGCAGTAAAGACCACATTCCAGTACCCTATGAGAAAAGAAGGTAGTGCAATTGAGAAAGGGGGTAACTTGAGTAAAATGCATTGTATGGAGGATCTGCATGATTTTTCTTGTCCTGTGCAATCAAGGCGACACCGTTATTCAACTCAAGGGTGTTTCCTACTGTGCAGATCTTGTGTGAGCCACTCTCCAAACATATGGTCAAGAGGTACAATGTCCAGAGTAGAGCAGTGACCCAGATAGCTGCAGGCTTCTGAGAGCTCAAAATGAAACTATCACCAGATACTGGGCTCATGGAAATTGTTTTAAAAACACTTGGAAAAGAAGTCACAAGCTGTATGCTAAAAGAGCTCTAAGCACAGTTTGATTTCTTCTAGCATGAACTATCTGAATACATGCTGTTAAATTACCAAAAAAAATCCCTTCTTTATATAAAATAGTTAAATAGCACTTTTTTACTCAACACATCATGCAACTTGGTAAATTTTGCTTCCCACATTAAAAAGTTGTCTTTAATAATAATAAATGAGGAGAAGTGTTGCTTTCTACATCAAAGTTTATGCTGATGAGATTATTGTAGAGGAAAGAGGAAGAATTTGGTTTTCAATATGCAATGGAGGGTTCCTAATATGTAAACTAAATGTTCAGAGTATGACTGGTTTTAGGCATGCTGCAATGTTTGTATTATAGAGAGGAATCTCAAAAGCATGTGCTTTTATTTCTAATTTTTAATTTTAATTTTTAAAGAAGTTTTAGATTACATAAATGTTACATAAAAAATGGAGGGGATTCCCATATGCCCCACCGCCTCCCCCTCCCACACTTTCCCATATCAACAACAACCTTCATTAGTGTGGTACATTTGCTAGCATTGATGAACATATGTTGAAGCATTGCTACTAACAATTACATTATAGTTTACACTTTGTCCCGCACAATTGTGTGGGTTATGACAAAATGTATAATGGCCTGAATCCATCATTGCAATGTCATCCAGGACAATTCCAATGTCCCTAAAATGTCCCCATATTACACTTATTCTTCCCTCTCCCTTCCCTCAGAACCTCTGGTGGCCACTGCCTTTATATCAACAATAAAAGTTCTTCCATTGCCAGAATAACAATAAGTCTATAGTAGAATAATAATAAGTCTATTTTAGTCCATTGTTCATTACCCAGTCTTGAGGATTTGGGGATGGTAATGCCCACTCTGTTTCTAATTAAGAGGGGACCTAGGTCCCATGAGGCAGATGGATGGATCTATCTTGCTTGCAGCAGCAGATCCTCTCTGTTTCTTGGGATGTGCATTGTCCATCATCATCTCCATGTTAGCTGTCCTGGGTGAGTCCAATGAACTGGAGAGTAGACGTTGCAACTCTGCTGAGATTCAGGACTCAACTGACACATGAACAGAACAGAATTTAAGTCTCTTGGGCATATATTTTACAAGTATAGTGCTAATTATAGGTTCAAATAAAAGGGACAGAAGAGCCATGTGTAGGGAAACTGTAAATGAGTGTAAGTCTGTTACACTGTGGAGCATAAATCCCAGAGTAAGGCCCACTGATAGGGTGCTGAATTACATCAATACTATTCACTGCTGAGTCAAGCCTTATACTAATCATGATATTCCTAAAATTAATCACTTTAATTTGTTTTACCCTAAAATTAATCACTTTAATTTGTTTTCAATTTTCTTAATTTTTGTTGAACACCTAAGTCTTATCACACTCCCCAATGAGTCTGTAAAATGTTGGTCCATTAAGTTTTTCATACAACAAAATCTGTCCCATAATTTATCAGTTTCATTTATTTCTGAAAACCAAAATTTCTCCTGGAACCCTACCAGTTTCTGCTCATTATAAAATGTTTTACTATATAGAGCTCTTTGCTTGGGACCTCTGTCTTGGAGAGTCTTTGCTTTATTTCAGTTTGCTTACCTTATTTCACTAGAGGATTCTATCAATGTCCTAAGATAATGTATAAGGACTGTACCATTTTAGAGATTTTGAAGATGTCATTATCATACCTGCACATTTGCTCATGCTGTAGGTTGCATAAAGTGTTAGATGAAAATATAATTTCCTTCAAATCTTGAAGGAATTGCCCTTACTTTTCTTACTTCAGGATTGCTGTTGAGCGGACTCACATAATTCTGGCATCCCTTTCTTTGAATGTGACCTGTTCATTTTCTCTGAAAATGTTCAGGTCTTCTTCTTTTTTTAAGTCATGGTGTTTTAAAATTTCATGATGATGTGCCTCAGTGTGAAACTTTTTAATTCATATCGGTGAATTCTGGAGACTCATGTTTATTGGTATTGCAGAAATAGTCTAATTCTTCCCCTCACATATTTTCTGTTCTCTCTTTCTGACAATGGGATGTTGAACCTCATGAATTGGCTTCCTAATTATCTTATCTTTTCTCTTCTATTTTATATATAAATTTTAACAAATAAATTCTATTTGATTTTCCCAACCTCTTTCATCCATTCTATTGAAATTGCTATAGACAGAAAGATAGCTCAATAGATTAATAGATAGATGATGGAGATAGATAGATATCCCTCTGTGATTATTTTTGTTCTTTGAATATTTTTAATGTGATTTTTCTTTTTTTCAAGAATGCAATAATCTTTCTTATCTCTCTAAGTTTCTATTGTAAGTTTTTTTGTTTTGTTTTTTTAAGTTATTTATCCCCCCCACCCCCCACTTACTGCTTGTGCTCGCTGTGTCCACCTGCTTCGTGTCTTTCTGCGTCTGCTTGTCTCCCTTTGTTGGGTCATCTTGCTGCGTCAGCTCACTGCACCGCACAGGCCGCCCACCCCCACTAGGAGGCCCCGGGAATCAAACCCGGGGCCTCTCATATGGTAAACAGGAGCCCAACCAATTGAGCCACAACCACTTCCCCTATTGTAAGTTTTTAATTTTTATATTGTTTTAGTCTTTGTCTTTCATGTTTTCTACTTCATGTTCAAAAGTTTGGTGATCAAATTTAAGAATGAGGCATTAAATACTTGATTGCGTGGATGATTCTTTAATAGTGATTTCATTGTGATGTCCACAGCTGGATTTTTCCTTAGGTGACCCCTGAGTCACTATCTGTAGAACTCCTGCCTAAGAAACAAATTCTTGGCTACTGGTATTCTGAGCCAATTCAGGCAAGGGAGAAGGGTGATTCATCACTGAACTTGCAGACTCTCCCATAGAACCCTGTATTAAGACACCTTTATCTTTCCCCACCCCTGCCCCCACCCCATGTCCTCAGTTCCCAAGCCTTCAGCCTCTCTGTTCCAGTTTTGGCACAGAGTATACTTTCTATGTCCTTCAAGGGCAGGGAGGAGAGTCATTGCATCTGACTTCACGGTCGTGGAGATCGGGACTATGCCAAGACCTAATTGCTACGAAAACAGAATTTCAAACAACCCCCATGATTCAGCTCCTCCCTACCTCTGTTTTTTTTTTTTTTCAGTATAACTAGTGCCTCCAATTCCTAATATTTTCTGGGATTTGGCTGGGAAAATTGAATGGCCTCTTTCCTTTTTTGCTTAGGCTTCAAATGCATCTCTGCTAAAATTGTTTACTTTTCTTCCATTATCTTTCTATCTTTTTATATTGTGTTTCAGGGTTATAAATGTCTCATTTTATTAAAGACGGATTTTGCATTTCTTTTATTCTTTTATGGTGGGGTGACTTTTGAGAGAGGAAAAGAGCAGAATGTTTTTATGCTGCCCTTTCTTTGCTTAAAATATCAGGAAAAAATAGGAGTATTTTTATTATCTGTTTTGTTTTTACCTTCCATACACAATAAAGACTGCTCATATTTCTTTGTGATGGATGTAAGAAAGCTCAGAGCCCAATTTGAAATTTTCCTCTAGCTGAGTATATGGAATTGATTGGTTTATTAATCTGAATCCTAATTTCAGTATATGTTTCACCATCATTTTCCCTTTAGTGAGGGGACTATATACACATGCACACACACACACACACATACATACAACACCACACAAGCACACACACATATATGTGTGTAAATACTCACAAGCACACTTTCTTCTACATTATATCAATTTTGTAACTGAACCAATTGTTTCCTTGCTCTCTTGGAAGAGAGGCTGTTGATAAACAAATAGAAGAAGGAAGGAACTCAAGTAAAGGAGAGTATAAAGAAAGAAAATAGAATTTAAGAGTAAAGAGAAAATGTCAGCATTTCTCAGCTGTAAATTGAGGGGAAAAGTTACTTTCTAGAGCTATTTTAACTCTATATATAGTAAGACAGGTAAAAATCTGACACGTTGTGGCACTTAATAAATGTGACTCTGACTGCCCCACCCCAGACACAAACCCTTTCCCTTCACTTAAAACCCATCCATCCCAGTGGAAAGTTAATGGCAATGGACATGATCAACAATAGTAACTGTGGTGACTGCTACGATCTTTACAGAGCCCTACCTTGTGCTAGATTTCTGCTAATATCTTTAAGTAAATAATTTCTAAGACTAAAGGAAATAAAAAATGAAAGCACTTAGTACAATAAATGACTCATAACTGCTCAGATATTTTTCTTTCAAGTATTTATTGATTTTTCTTTTCTAATTCCAGTCATTCTTCTCTAGACCTTTTTACCTTTTATTTTTCATTAGATAGTATTCCAAGCAGGCAGCCCACTCAAGACATTTCTGAACAGTGTTGATGTATTCTACATGTATTTACATTCAATAAGGCCTTTCACTTGACTGTTCTGCCTCTTACTAGATTTCCTTGGCCCTGGGTGACTAAACAGACTCCTGGCCTCATGCTGGCCACCGCTCACAAGGGGACAAATTATATTTTCAGTTCACGCTGTAAGTGAGCTGGAAATCAGTGCATTTCAATCAGGTTTTAGCTTAATCTTGACAGCACTGCATGTTTCTTTCTTTATTTACCTTTCCAAGTTGTAGATGTTTGCTTTCGCTTCAGCCAGTGTACCTTGGACCATTTCATTAAAAACGACTGCCTGTTACTTGACTTCATTATATGATTTGAGTTATATACATAGTACTAATTAATTTCAGCCCTTTATTTAGGGTGTTTTAAGGATTTTCAATGTCACAGATTATTTGACTATTGACTACCTAATGTTGTCTGGTCAGTATCTTCCGGTAGGACTTTTTCCAATCTTGCTAACATGTAAATGAATCTGATTTTCTTTTTTCAAACACAGTCAAGAACCCAAAATGGGCAGTAATTGCTCATTTTTCCACTTCTAAAATTAGAACATATCACCAATCTTTTTATAATCATTGATTATAATCATAATTTTTCAAATGGTAATATGCTCTAAAAACTGAAATTTTTGTTGTTACTTCTTTTCAAATTCTGAATAATAAATGTCTGTGCGTAAAATAAACTGGTAACTACATCAAAATGGAATAGAAAACAATGAGAGGCCTCACGGGCTCATTTTTCTTTGATAGGTCTATGTTACTTCATACTAACTTGCTCATGCAAAGATGAATGAAACTGACAATCTAAACTATGAGGAAACTAATAACTGAATTCTAAATGTTCTTCTCTGCGTATTGATGTCAGCTGAGGAAACTAGTAACAGCTGAGAAAACTATATGAATAGCTTCATAACTCTGGCTATAAAAAGAAAAGTAGAATATAAAGGGGGCATAGACAGGAATAATTAAGAGAACATTTATGGTAGAATTTCTATCTGAAGTATCAAATAACTTTTATAGAAAGTTTTTAAAAGTGAAAAAAAACAACAATATTGAAATTTATAACATTGTTTATCATCACTGTTCTATGGAGTTAAGATATGATTTTAGGTAGCCATGTCTCGTGATTTCTACAAGAATAAAGATATTGTAAAAGCAAAAAATATATTACATTTCTAATTCATATACACATATAAATTTAATTCAAACTAAACTGAATATCTATAATACTTTTATCATTACTAAAGTCTGACTATTTAATTTTACTAATTTATAATTCTTACCTATTTTGCTGCTTTCTTCTTGGATTATACAGTCAGTAAAAATTATATTTCTTGCCATGACTTCAAGTAGCATATTCCTCACAGGTTTTTATTTTTCATATTTATATCATTGATATTGTTGTGATTACCACAATTTAGTGAAATTCATTGAATTTGGTTATATCTAAAAACTTAGCAAATTAAAATTTTACCATTTTTTCCTTACAAAATAAAACTCATGATCACTTTTAAAATGTAGCTATTACCATTTACCTTTTAGTTGTGCATTTGTTGTTTTCTGCTAAATTATTATACTTCACTACAAAATAAGAAAGAGGAAATCCACAGCCAAGACCTCTCTGATTATATGTTTCAACTATTAAGTAGAGCTTGGGACATCATGTCTCTCTGTTGTGGATTACTGAAAGACCAAGTTGTCTTTCATTTGGCTCTTGGAGAGCAGATGAAGCTTTAAAGGAGCTCTAAGCTTAGTCTTGCCATGTGGGGGATCTCAAGATTGAAAGGGCAATTTTAAATTGCTTTTATGTAGTCCCAGCTAGATTAAGTGAATACTATTGTACCAGATTCTGTGTTCTGAATTTAAGAAAACTGAAAATGCTTTTTCTTCTGAGCTCGTTATATCCCTGAACCAATTAAGCAACTATTTGGTGTGTGAATGCAGTGTGACAGTGGGGATGAGTATGGGATGGCAGGTGATGGGTGTGTGTATGCCTTCCTACAGACACAATATCTATTTATGCAAAGTTCTAAGATGAAAATTAATTGGGTTCAGTCAAAAATGAATTATTCTTTGGAGAACACCAAAGTTGATTCAAAATGGAAAATTGTCCTATTGAACTAGTATGATTATATTTACACAGAAAGCAAAATATACACATACCCATGTATATCATTTACTTGTAGGCAGAAGCCTTTAAGCGTTGTGAAAATGTCCCATTTATAAATGTGTTTCTAACAGGGTATTAAATCAAAACTTTAATATTTTGACAGGACTGTTAACATTTGATGAAATGAATCCCACAGATTAGCATCCTGATTTACAACTCCCTAGACTCTTAGAGCATTTAGAAGAGTATCTTGAGCTAAATTAGATGAAATAAATAAATGAAACATTGGTTAAAAGAAAATATTTTCTCATTCAGAAGTAGGGATGGAATGCATACCAATGAAGGACACTCTAAGTAAAAAAAAATTAAATCAAAAGAACAATGAAATGAATCATTCCAAAGGCAATACGTTCTTATGGTTAAAATCCATGAGTGGTAATCAAGAAATCTAGATTTAATTCTTTATTCTGCTACTGAACTTGTGTGTATCATGCTCTAGTCATTTATCCATCCTGCACATATTAATTGAACACTCATTACAGGAAGCAGTAATATAAGTTAGTGGATAAGATGAACTTTTGAAGCAAGGTGAGGCATGGATTTTAATTCTGGATCTGCCGCTTGCTGTTATGTGACCTTGGGTAAGTCACTTGAACCCTTGGTGCTTCAGAATCCTCATTTGGAAAATGGTGAGAATATTGGTACTTCATACATTTTTGTACATAATTAGATGAGTTGGTATGTGTAAAGTGCTAAGAACAGTGCTTGACACACATTAGGTACGATTTGCATGTTTTCTCTTTAGTATGGAACTGATTAAAGAAATGTCTATTTAGGAGTTGAAGTAAGAGAGACAAGACATGTACCCACATAATATAGAAATAATTCTATAGTAAGTAAAATGCATGTCAACTATTGTTTTTGCCTGTGTATCGTCCATTATACCTCACCTAAACACCAACTCAATTCTTCTCTGGAGAACCACCATTTAACACAGTCTAAGTGGTTCAAAAGGGTCTACTATTGTGTCCACGCTCTGCCCCCAGCTCCTAAGGTGGACAATAAGTCTGAACAATAAGTATATTCTATTCCATCACCCAGAGCATTTGGTGCAGGATGACTATGTGAACTAATAAGTATCCAAGGAGAGAAAATCCCTGGATTTTTGCTGATCTATTTAATTGGAGAATTTTTTTTTTTTTGTAGGGGTTCCTAGTTTTGATGATGATATAAACCTAGATCTTCCAGGAACCAAACAGAGAGACAGCTTGCATAAGAATGAAGTGAATCACAAGAAAACAGTGTCAACAGATGGCAGAAGAGAGAGAGGGGAGAGAAAAAGTGAGAGACAGAGCTTTCATGACATCATACAAACTCTTGGATGCACCTGAAACTGCAATAAACATGTCTAGGATCTTGACCTGCACGAATCAATAAATTATATTTCTTAAACAAGTGTAAGTCAGATGTCTTCCTCCTGCAGCCAAGAGTCCTTACTAATACATAGGAGTTAATATTTGCCATTAGAGATATGCAAAAACTGTATGATTGATGTCCTAAACATTGAAGGGCTGCCACGTTGAAGGGTATTGAGCCCGAATATTATTTGAACTTTAAAATCCCTAGTCTTTTTAAAATTTCAATATATATAAGATTTTTCTATGGAAACAAAAAAAAATTAATTTAATTTTTGCTTCTTTATCTGCTCTTCAGAGCACTTTAACTAGAGGGTGTTTCCAAAGGCAATAATTTCTTATGGTTAAAATCCAAGAGTGGTAATCAAGAATTCTAGATTTAATTCTTTATTCTGCTACTGAAGTTGTATGCATCATGCTCTAGTCATTTATCCATTCTCTATCAGACTATGTCACAGGGTCTTACCCAACTACAAAGGCTGAACAGTCCTTCTCTCCTTAGTTCTCCCACACATTCTGTTCATAAAGCCATCATCATGTAGGATTTAAATTTATGTTTTTTCATATATATCTCCTCAATGGGACTGTGGGTCCCTTGAGAACACAGACAATGCCATATTCACCTTTTGCATCCGTTGAACCCACCACAAAACCTGAAATATAGTAATGCTCAATATTTGTTAAAGAATGAAATTCCAGGGCCAGGACACTAAGAAATGAAAAACAGACTAGTAATATCAGTCATTTAATGACATTACTGTTGTTTAGACAGAAGCACATCAGAGACCAGGAGAATGTAAAATATGATTCCTTGCTTTGGATTTGAGTGCTGTTTGTAAAAAGAATAAGGTAAAGGTGATTTGGCTCAGTCTCAGCTGTGAGGTTCTTATTCCATGCTGAACTACTCCATGTGGATATTTTCTTTTGGTCTGTACTACATTCTAGCTTTTTTTTCCCCTTTCAATTCCAGTTTGACAATTTCTTAATCCTTTACAACTTACCACCTCCTCCCTCCCCTCTCTTTGCCCCCTCCTGGTTATACATGCTTTCTCACTCCTCCTTCTCTGATGGATAGAAGGAACAGTCTTTCATTTCCATCCACCCTTCCTTTTAAAGGACCCTATTTTGAAATAGGATTGTGCGGCATTGGGGTGTATCAATTGGCAGTAGTAGAGGTGGGAGGGAAAGCAGGCTTTAAATCTGCAAATGTAAGAGAAAGAGGGAATTCATTTATTAAGATCTGACTCTAGAATGTTTTAACATACAATACCATCAGTGGACTCCCTATCTTTAATGTATCCCCTGTGAATAAGTAAGGAAAAACAAAAATACACCTCTTTCTCTGTTTTCCCTTGCATTTCCTAATGTTCTCTTACTTTATCCTTGCAAGTCTTAATGAAGGAATGAGGAAAGAGGACAGAATCTGTCTTACCACAACCAAATGAAACAAATCTGGGGGATCCAATTAGTGAATGGCATTAGGAAGCTAAATATTCTGTCCTGGACAACAAATGTCTTTGGCCCATTTATGGTCCACTGACATTGTCAATTCCTTTTGGTGGCAACCGCCCTTGTCTGGTATTGTGAGCTGCTGGCTTGTGCTCCTGAGGAAGAAGAACCAGCAAATGGCGGTGGCTCCTTAGCACTGAATAAAATTCACACATGTGTATGGAGGAGTTATTCAGTAAGTCTACACTTACAGACAAACAGATAACACAAAAATTCGGATCACAAAAGGTTGAATACACTTGCTTTAAAAGTGCTTTCCTGATAATCGTTAATTTTTATGATGACATTAAAATACCAATGTGTACTGACATCATTGTATGGAAAACATGCTAATACTTATATTATAAGGAATCCACAGATGAAGATTTTGTTCTTTTATGGAGCAGTTAACAATTACTCTTCCAGCCAACTATTATGACCAAGCACCAAAATGTACACTGTCATTGCTTGGAAAAATGCATGTCATTTGTTACATTATAAAGGTGTACACAGATCACTGAATAACCAAAACCATCATGGAAACCACATTCAAACTGGAGGATAGTTGACTCAGCAGTGTAAAATTTATGGACAAGGGTTAACATGTTTTCTTTAGAGTCCTAGAGATTTATGAGGGCTTTTATACATTTCAGTACTGAACAAACCCTTTAAACACAAATTCATAAATGGAGTTTTGTACATGCCATCATTTTTCAAAAAAATCATTTTAATTTTCTGTTGGGTTTCAGATTCCTTTTAAGTTATTCTCTCTTACTGTCAACCTTCTGGAAAAGTAACATCAGTACTAATGGTAATAATAAAAATAGCTGACATTTATTGAGTGTTTGCTATATGTTAGGCACTATGCGAAGCATAGATTATCCTACTTAACTGCTTCAACATCCCTAAAGATTAGATACTTAATTTGTCCTCATTTCATGGACAAAGAAATTGAGGCATATCGAGATGAATTAATTGGCCCCAAGGTCATACAGGTAACAACTAGCAAAGCTTTGTTTCTTTTTCAAGATTTCTATCTCCAGAGCTGGCACTCTTAACACTGAACTGAAAATTGTCAGGTCAATTTAAAGAATAACAATTTTTTACAATGATAAGTTTAATTTACGCAGCTAGCAGTAAGCAGGTACTAGAAGAGACACTCAGAGTTTTTCAAGTTCTCTTTAAATCCAGATTTGTTCCAAGTGGAAATTATTATGAACTCCTTAGTATGTAGGACCTGGTTCTGGTTAATAACCGCTTTCTGTCAATATGCTGCAGGATTTGAGGTACCTGGACTCCATTCAAACCATTAAGAGCCTCCAACTAGCATAGCTCCTGCTGATCTATCATTAACCTTTTCATTACAGTTTCATGTGGGAGATAAAACAGCAACTGCAGGAAAGCCATTAAACATAGTAGTAATCTATGCCAACAGGAAAGATGCAACAACTTTCAGAATAAATTTTTAAAAAGTAGTCATTTTTTTGCCCCTAAAGATTGCTTGAAACCCTACCTTTCATTAGGGATTTTGCAGTTGTTTCTTTGGTCTGTAAGAAATTGAGTGGAGTAATCTACTGCTTCCATTTCTTCCCACCAGTTTGTACATTTTTAACCAAGGATTCTTTCTGGAATGAATGTACCAATACTTTAGTGGGTAGATATATGTATGTCCTGGTAGCTGCTTCCCCTGCAGAAGGACTCTATGCTCCAGTTATTTTTCAGGAAAATAAGCAATGTGTGTATCTATGTGCCTGGTGTGTGTATGTTTGTGTGAGCTTCATATCTACCTATTTGCCTATCTACCTCTCTAGGAAAACCCATGCCTGTATAAAAAGTTATTTTGGAGAATTATTTTCAATCTTTTCCTTTAAAATACCCTCAAAATTAATATTAATAAAAAGAAGGAATACAAGTGGGCATACAAATGAACGAACAGTAATTTGTCCCAGATCAACTGTTTAGAATTGAAATAATAAAACAGTGGAAAAAATTATGGACATAAAGTTAAGAATTCATGGTTTCACCAACAGCTCTACTTGGATTCTTTTTCTTGCTTTCTCTCTAGACAAGTTTCTAAATGTTTTACAACCTTTTATACCTAATCAGTGTCTGATATTCAGAGTTAATAGAGAAAATGCAAATCCATGCAATTCCCTCTACCCCTGAATCCAGTCCCATGCCCAGGGGCTTTGAATTATAAACTCGGTGGCTGTCTCCATGTGCCCCTGGAGGTTAACTGACTCGCCTTCAGGCACCTGTACACAGTTTATTTCCTGATTCCCTGAATTTGTCTTTCGGTTTCAGCATTTCAACACTGGGGCGGTGGGGTCCGGGGGGGGGGCGGTGCAGTGCTAAGAGTGTTAACCAAAGAGATCAACCTATCTTGTTTTACTATCCAAATCTGGACAAGCACTTTTGGAGAAAGCCTAACAGCAAAAGTCAGATTTTGTGTTCATTTAAAATGTACATAATTCCGTTTCATGGCAAGTTATTCCAAAGCTTAAATTCTGAATTTATACTTTCTGTTTGTTTGTTTGTTTGTTTGTTTGTTTAAGCAACCCACTGTTAAAAGTTCTTTCTAAAATCTGTTTTCTGCTCCCTTTAATTAACCAATGCTTTAGCATTTATTGTTGATCATGGGGTTTTTCAGACCAATGTGTATAACTGGCCCTTTACTTGGAACTTTTCAAGGCAAATGACACTTCTTGGAGTTCATATGGTCTTCATCTCAGTAACTGGGTAGTGCCACCAGGGAGTAACAGTGCCGTGTGCCTTATCGGTAGGAAGATTGTGGAGGCTTGAACTAAGCATTTAATATTTATCATGAGGACTGGGGATCCCCAGGAACTGAAGCCACTATATTTCTTTTTACAGCTTAAGGAAGGTTTGCCTGCACATTTTTCCCCCAGCAAGTAGATTGACAGATAAAAAATTTTTTATGGGGCAGACATGAACTTGCAGCTTAAGCAATAATAAGGGCATATGTAAAGTGGCACACAAATCCACAGGAAAGCTAGTGGACACTGGGAAGGAAAACCTTCTCCTATTTACAAAATGTCCTCAATAAAAATACCATGAATCTTGGCATTAACCCTGAGAGCCAGGTTTTTCAATTCCTACTTTCTTGCTAGATAGCCCATTTGCTTCTGTGATAGTTAACATCTGGTTTTAGGTTATGTCCCAAGGCCATTTCCATGGTGCTTGAATGCATTTGCACTGCTATCTAGGCACTCAAGAGTTCATAAAAATATTATGTGCAACAAAGCTCCAAGGTGAAAAGGCAAAAAGAAATCACAGGGAAGCGGCTGTGGCTCAATCAGTAGAGCTCCCGTTTACCATATGGGAGGCCCCGGGTTCGGTTCGATAAATGAATAAATAAATAAAATCTTTAAAAAAGAAATCACACAACATTTTAAGAAATAATTCATCATTCACAGTGGCATCTAAGTAGATATTAATTATCCTGTGAAAAAGAACAAAGCTGTTTCTAAGTCAAAATATTGAGCCTCATGCTGAGTTATTACATTATGCATTATTTATCTAAGTGGTATCTAGAAATGAAATAATTGTTTGCAGGATTCCACCGCCACACACAGCGTAGTGGTTCTGACTCATTCCTCGGACTCATCAACCCCATACTGTTCCCTTTGGATAAATTAGGCACAGTGGGAAAATATTGATCATTAAAACAATTTTATGGGGTTAACTTTCCTATTAGTGCTAGAAGGAATTCTGATTTTTGAAATTAGTCTCTTGTGATCTAACCAATGAACCACTCCGCCTCTATGAATTTGCCCCAAATATATTTTATAAGAATTCCACAAAATATTTTGCAATGCTGAATAATGAAACCATTATGGAAGTATAGTAGTTAAATGTTTATGATTTTTAGGTAAAAGGCATAATTAAATATCCTTTCTGAAATCATATATACAACTTAAGTAGGTTTTGTAATTCACTTTATGCATTTAAGAAAAGCTTTATTATGGAATTACTGTCAATACTTTTCTGGCAGAGAAAAAGGAGAGTTTTGGTTTGTCCTTTAAGTTAAGATGAATATTTTCTTTTATTTTTCTCAATTCTTGTTTAGTTAGTACTATGCTTGTACCAATGTGGCTTCCACATTGAGATAGAGACTAGTGTTGTATTTGCTTACAAGTTAATTGAATGATATTGTTCTCATTTTGAAGATATATGATTTTATTATATGATGTTGGAAAAGTACATATAACATACAGAAGAACACATAGAATGACAGCCTTGGTTATAAAATAAATTTTAAAGAAAATGAAATGAAGAGAAAAATGAAGAAAAAGAAAAAAAAAAGAATTTTCCATCCTCAAGCCACTGTCATTTACAATGATCCCAATGATAGCAAAAATGATTTCATCTCATCCTTAAGAAAAAGGCATTCTGCTTTCATCCTGCTTCTAATATGTATCTCATAATGCCTCCAGTTGAAATAAAACAAGTGTGCTAAACCTTTGCCCAGAAGGTAGAAAGCCCACAATATTAACCCTTTAAATTTTAAAGCAAAATATGTGGCTAACACCTTAAAATGGTTCCTTCCTTTTCTCAGTTTGCATATATGGAAAAAGTAATCAAATGTTTAGGTCATTTACTCATCATATCCTTTCAGCATGTATCTACTGTGCCCCAAGCATTACTCCACACTTGTGATATATAAGATAAAATAGACAAAAATCTCTGCCCTTATGGAGGCTGGATTCTTTTGCTTTCCCTGAAATCAGACCAGGATGGAGAATTATGGCATAGTAAAATTTTAAAAATCACCAAACTTCCTAACAAAAGGGCATTTGATGCCATACCAGTCAGTGTCTGGGGGAATCATGGAAGTTTAACAGAACATTCACACACACATTCATACCCACAGAAAGAGATGGATATATCTTTATGCGTGTATAATATATTACATATACATACCTATAGAGATGTATGTATATACACGTGTGTATGTAAAGATACATACCTGTTATATAAGTTATTATAGATGATAATATAACATTGTTATTATAAACATATATGATATTCTTTTTATATATGTTTGTATGGGTTTATTTCGGGCTATAGTGTCCTTTTAATCATTATATGAAGGCTTCAAAGAAATAAATATTTTATGTTAATACAAAACAACTATACAAAGGAAAAGCATTATCAAAATATTGATACCCTTTTTGGCATGTTTCTCTTTCTGTTAATATTTCTTTAAGAGATAAGATATCTTTAGTTAAAATATCTGAAGATATCAATACCACTCTTGCTCCAGTGACCTGATAAAATGTAATACAATCTTAGTGAATAAGTTCTATATTCAAAGCCATTTTCTCAATTGTTTTAAGCTCTTTGCCTACCAGAGCAAATGTTGCAAAAATCTATTCATTTGTCCTAGAAAATTATAAACATAGAAATAGAAAATACAGTCTATATAAAACTGAATCTTTTTTTTTAAGAATTAGGAATACAATCATTAACATGCAGAGGATAATTTCGCCCCAGGCATGTGTTAGTAGCTATGGCTGAAGAAACTATTTTTAGTTGTTCTGTGTAAAGCTCATAAAATTTTTCCTTGTGTCCAGAAAGTAAAAGTTTCATGGAACTAAGTGAGCACTGGCTGCTACTTTTGATCCTCAGCAGAAACCTAAATTCAGATAGAGAAATTTGCCACTTTCCAATCTTCCACGTTTATTATATTAAACATATGTGAAGGATATACAGACAACTTACAAAAAATGCATTACATAGATAATATTCATGATAACCTGGATTATAAAATTACTGTTAATGTTGAGGTACAGTTTTGAATCACTGAATGATGTATGGGTGGATCGTGATTAGGGGTTAGAGATGGAGGTGATTATGTCTTAATGAGAAGCTGTATTTCTCAACAGTGAGCACACAGACTGACGAGAGACCTCTTTAACTTCTAATCTCAACGCCATGATTTACTCTCTGTGTGACCTTGAGTAAGTCATTTAATATCTCTGAGCCCAGTTTCCTCAAATAAAATACAGATAATAACCTCCACCTTGCAGATTTGTTGTGAGGATTTGGCAAGAATGGTACAGTGCTGTTCAATCCCTGAGATGGTTATTATTTCATGTTTAGGTAAGGTTGTTGTCAACTATAATCTTCCTTCTCAGAAGAACACAGGGAAGGTAGAGAAACAATGAAGAATTTCCACTGCTGCTGTAATGGTGGACCGGCTGGTGGATAGTTGTCAGGGCAACTAAAGAACTATGGTATTTGATTTATTGTACACTATCTTTAAGATTTAGGGACATGAGGTCTTTGCTTACAGAAAACAGAAGAATTTGGATTGAGGTTAGACATATCCTACTGATTTAGAATAGCAGCATCTTTTAGACCCAATCAACCTAAAAAATGGCAGAGTAGGCCTCAGATTCAAAACCAAAATTCTTGATTTCTAAATTCACTAAGAAATTCTTAGGTAGCACAGTATATTAGTTATCTATTCCTGTGTAACAAATAACCACACTTTAGTGGCTTCACACAATATACATTAGTAACCCAGTTCCATGGGTCAGAAGTCATGAAGTCATGAAGTTGGGTCTTCTGCTCAGGGTCTCATAAGGCTCTAGTCAAGGTGTCAGTTGACTGGCTCATCAGTCTCATCTGAAGCTCAGATTCCTCTTCCATGTACCAGTCATTGTTGAAAGAATTCATTTCCTTGTGGTTGTACAACTGAGCCCCTCAGCTCCTAGAAGCTGCCCCCTCTCCACAGGCAGTTCACAAGATATGCAATTTGCTTCTCTCTTAGGGCAGCAGGAGAATTTCTTTGAAATTTATCCTCTTTAAAGGTCTCACCTGATTAAGGGAGGCTCACCCAGGATAATCTCCCTTTCAATATACTCAAAGTCAGCTCATTAGGGACCTAAATTATGTAAAAAATACCTTTATCTTTGCCATGTTACTAAGTTTGCCAGATAAATATTTTCAAATTTTTCCTGTTTACATATCTTATCCTTCCAAAGTTTAGATCCATTCTCTTAATGAACATGCTATTTTCCTTCTGGGTATCCTCCAATCCCTTAACTTCTTCCTATTTTTTTAGGCCACAGATTAAAAAAACTGCTAGTCAAGACCAAATCCACAAGTGAGTGGGTGTGTGTAGCAGTAGTAGTAGGCTAGCATTATTATTTATGTAAATTAATTTAGCCAGGGTTTATTCCTTCTAGTTGTCATAGGTCCTTCTTGCTACTACTGCTATCTGATATCCATTCCTAGTTGTTCATTATTTCCTCTCACTGATCCTTATTGGTATTTAAGTTTGTGATCCTTGTTGAGTTCATTAGCCATGTTTTGCTTTCACTTGCATCCCTATACTAATTGGACAATCTGATTAGCCATGTTGACATCAACAATCTTCAAAATCATGAGCTCCTTCTTTACTCAATATTCTAGGATTTCCTTCTCCGCTTTGCAGGACTCCAACCTCTATCATCTGCTATAGATAAAGTTACCCAACTCTAGCAAGTGATTTCAATGACTTCGTAACTCTTGAGCCTATACCTTGCCTTGAGTGATGAGAGCTGTTTTTCTTGGCTTTCCTAGCATATGCACAGTAGGAGTCTACCCTAACCTTTTTCATTCCATGCCTTACTCTCTACAGATAAATAACAATCTGGGGGATTAAGAACACTCCAATATCCCAAACCTTAACATTCATTCCTCTTTCCAGCTTCAAAATCAATTCTCTTTCTTTTCCTGCCTCCCTTTTTTCCCTTCTATGAGGAAACTCATAGAAGTGGAAGACTGTCTATCCTCATTTCCAAGACTAATCCTCTGCCTGAGCTCTTTTATTGCTTTAATATAGCTTGAGGATTAGAGAAAATGATTTTAAAATCCTGCCTTGGATATCTGGCTCAAGTCTAATATTCTACTGATAGAGCTTAATTGTTCTTAACTTCAGGTTTTGTTCTGAAAATTTGTATTTCTCTATGAGAAGCCCTTTATGCCTTCTGAGTCCCAAAATTTATTTTTAAACCTTCAGTTGGGATATAACTTTGTCATATCCAGGTATTACATATCTATTTATACATCTGTCCATACCTATGGTCTGTAAGCAATTCCAAGATAAGGATGTGGTTTTATTAATAGTTTTGTCCCTACTATACAGTGCTTGGTTGATAATTGGATTTAATGAGTACTTATGAAAGAAATAAATGCCAATTTTTTTTCAAATACCTTTCCTCACATGCACTGTTGCTCACGTGTTTGCCTGTTTGATTCAGTGTATTAGTGGTGGTGTTCAGATAGTATCTGTGTTGCTCACCATGCCTTGATGGGCCAGCAATTAATAATATTTGCTGATAAGTGTTTTTGAGCCAGACTTTGCTCTAAGTGAGAAGTCGCCAGGCTATTGCCCATAGGCCATATGCTCCACATTTCCTGTTTTTGTACACTCCAAAAGATAAAAAGGGTTTTCACATGTTTAAATGGTTGAAAAGAAATCAAAAGCATAATAATATTTTCTGACAAATACTCAAATTCAATGTCCATAAACTGAGATTTGAATTTCATTTAAAAAGTTATTTGTGGATTTATTTTTCTCTCTTGTTATATAAGTACCTACATAATAGCCTTGCTTTTGCTTCCCTACCCACAAATCCTAAAATATTTGCTAACTGGTCCTTAAGAGAAAAAAGTTTGCTGACCCCATCTCTAATTGCTTGACATGCTAAAAGAGGGAAAGTAAGTGGCCCACACTGATTGAGTTAGAAATTTGCTGGACTGGAATGTGAGCACAAGTTCAGTGATTCACGATTCTTCCTTTTGCCTTAATACTGACTGAAAGTGTTAGATTGTGATGGTGATACAGCTTAAATACATCTAGTAAGACCTATTTATATGGGTGATCTTAACTTGGAATCTTCCCATGAAAATCAAATTTATTAGTGATCACATAAGAATTATTCACCATAAATAAATAATTTGAACATATACGATGACCCTGAATTTTAACAAGGATTTTCATGGTGAATAGCTTGATAACTATTCCACTCATAAACTATGAATGCATAATCTACTGAGAAAACACCCGTCTCCACTCTTCCCAAATATTTGAGGAGATTACTCCAGCATCTGCTGGTGGCCATGGCCTTTTGAATGAATTCCAGTAATGCTGCTGCACACTTGCCAGCTCCTCACTTGTCTCATGTTTTGACTTGGAGGTCACTAAAACTGAAAGTGCTGAGTTGGGGGATTAGCGCAGCTAATTTTGCAGCTTCAGGTCCTTAAAGCTGCAGTTTCACACCAGTGTGTTTCAGCACTTCTTAATTGTCAGCAGTGAAGTTCTGCATCTGACTCTGTCAAATTTGTCTATGTACACACAAAATTCCTGGAGGTTGCCTGGAGTGACACCTAGACACTGTTTTCATTCATACCCATAACTCTGTTTCTTTTTAGATAAAGGCAAGAAAAGGGTTCTTACTCTCTCTGGGTTCCAGGAGCATCTTTTCTGCTTCAAGGGCACCATCTCAGCATTTAGGAGTGATTGTGACCCCTCCCTCTTTGTGTTGAACTATAGCAATGGAAGTTGATTGAAAGCTGGATTCAAAGATCCCAAATTTCTCCCACAAGCCTTGGAATCTTTCCATGCAAGTCACATTTACTAGTGATAGCATAAGAATTACTCAAAATCAAGATGTAAATTGAACACACATGATGATCTTAGCATTTATCAAAGGTGCTGGTGATGATGATGGCTTGAAAATGATTTCACTCAATACATGATCTTTAATGAATAAATGAATGAATAAATTAAAGAAAATATTCAACTATGAGAAAGGTCAATTGTATTTCCAAAGATTCATAATTTTTTGGTGACTTAACTACCTCCATTCTTTTGCAGATATTGCATAGCCCTCTGGGTTCCCAAGGAAAAGTACATTTGAAACTTTATGTATAAGCAACATATACTTTCAAATAGTAACTAATTGATATAAAAATAAACACATATGTTATAAAAGTACCAGGATTCATATCATGTCCCTAAAAGTATTCCTATATCTTAGTATTGTTTGGGAAAACTTTGTATATACAGGTTTTCCACTAAATTCAACTATTTTCTTTATCCTTCTAAAAGAGGCATAAATCATATTACTTTTTCTTCCCAGGGAGGAGGATTAGGTTGGAATTTTTAAAGTGTGATGTTCTTCAAGGAAAGCTGCCTGCTCAGAGACAAAAGATACTATGTCTTTTTAGCTATTTCCTCTAATAATACAGGATGATGATAAGTTTCCTTGTCCATGATTACCTCACAAAACTATTGAGTTCCATGAAAAGTCTCTAGTGATGGCTTATTTCTCTAGTATAATCTTTTTCCTACAGATTTCAATTTAGTTACAGATTTATAGATTTTAATCCCAATTTGATATAGGGCATATTGTCAGGGTACTTAATATTTTTTTAAGGAAAAGGATCCCAAAAATCTTTCCCCTTCCTCCAGTTTTGACATGGATGCAGTTTTCTGGCTGCAGTGATTTTGGCTTTTCTTGTCTGCAAATTCCCTTGTCCTATTCTTTCCTCAGTCACTCAGTCACTCATGCTGCCTGAACTGACCCCTCTCCTCTCTCCTTGGGACTGCTTTAGATACCCATAAAAACCTGTCATGGTTTAATTTTTGGTTATGGTTTAAAAAAAAAAAAAAAAAGACCTCATTACTACTTTAAATTTTTGAATCACCAGAAAGGTTAAACAATATGCCTCTGTTTACTACTTTGGATTTTGGAATTATTAACATTATTAATAATTGTATATTATGCATGTTCTTCTCATTGTATCATGCACATTTCATACATTATTATTTAATCCTTTTAAATTTTGTTGTGATGGGGATACTGTTATTAACCCCATTTTACATATAATGGAACTGAGCAGAGCTTGTGGTCAAAGCAATTTCTCTCTGATCCAAAGTCTCTTTTCTCAACAACCACCCTGTACCACTCAGATAATCCTTAGGTGATATAACAAGAGCTTTATCAAATCCCCAGTATTTTTTATTTTCATCAAGAGAACTTATGTATTCTATCACGGGATCACCTAGTTTGGATTTCAATTTCTTCTTACAAATGTTGCTTGATCATTCTGAAAGAGGATGGAGAATAAAGAACTGACGATACTTCTGCCTTTGATATATCCAGATGATTGCTGTGGTTGTCTATGGTTTTAAGAAGTGAACCTCTACCACATTTGTGCCTGCTTATATTGGATGAAATGAAGCACTTTGAGAATTATTGTTTTCCTCACGCTGATCTCTCTTTCTACTTATGTTTCTGACTCTAATATTACAAGTCCATACTGCTTTCATACCATTTTCCTTATTAAATACCCTCCTTTTCAATGTTTCCTATTAAAAATACTACTGTACTCAAGTTTTTGGTAGGTATATTAATTAAGGTCCTCTAGGGAAATAGAACTAAGAGGAGATATACGTAAATATTATGAGCTTTTTGAAAAAATTGTTTCAAATGTCCAAATTCAGTAGGGCAAGCTGCAAGCTAGAAACTCTGATGAAGGTTTTCAATTAATTCCCCAAAAGAAACTAGCTAGCTGAAGTAGAGATGGAAAATCTCTCTTCTGACTGCTGACATTATTATACTTCTTTTAAAGCCTTCAGCTGATTAGATGAGACTTCTCTTATTGATGAAGGCAAGCTCCTTAACTGAATGTAGACGTAATCAGCCATAGATGCAGTCACCTTACCGATGATTTAGGTCTAAGAAATATCCTCACAGTAAGAATCAGGCCAGTGCTTGCTTGACCAAACAGCTGGACACTATAACCTGGCCAAGTTGATGCATGAATCATCAAAGTATGATATGTAAGTCTTAAAGTTTAAGCATATGTAAGTTGTCTTAGTTTGCCAGAGCTGATATCACAAATACCACAAATTGGTTTTAGCTTAAACAAGAGAAATTTTTGGCTCACAATTTCAGAGACCAAAGTCCAACATCATGATTTCAGCAAGGCCTGCTTTCTTCCCCAAAACTGTAGTATTTGGTGTTGGCTTTCCTGTCACATTGTGATGCCCTTTCCTTTCTTCTGCTCTTACAGGTTTTTGCTGACTTTCTGCTTCTAGCTCTTCTGTGTGACTTTCTCTTTACAATGTCTCCAGTCTTCCAGATTAAGGCCTACCCTGGCCTAGTTTACATACCTTTACTAAAAATAACATCTTCAAGTGGTACTGTTTACAATGGATTCACACTTATAGTAATGAAGCTCAAGATTAAGAACATATCTAAACTGGCGCACGTGATTCAATCTACCACAAAAACCAAACTGTGTGCATTGAGAGCAGAACAGTGTGTTGAACACAGTTCTTAATCAAAAAACACAAAAGCTGAGTTCTGGCCCCCTTGCCAACAACATAACTATTAAAGGTTTACATTTATTGAAAGCTTACTATGTGTCAGGGACTCTTTTGAGCTCTGTATATATTTCCTTATTCAATACTCAAAATATTCCAACAAGAAAGGCAATATTAATATTGCTATTTTACAGATTAAGAACCCAAGACCCAAATAGATAAAGTGATTTTCCCAAAGCTATATAGCTAGCAAGTGGTGAACAAACCTCTGTGAGTTTTTCCAAGTCATTTTATATTTCTGAACCTAGATTCTTCATCGGCAAAATTAATGGGTTTCAGTAAATTATCTCTAAGCTCTTTTCTATTTCTAAAATCCTTTGATATCTTTGCCTAGCAGCCTGATTTTAATATTCTATAATTAAGAAAAATCAATTAAATTTCACCTCTATTCATTTACAAATGAATTTTCTCTCTCTATTTTTTTTTCTGTGATGCTACTGAACAAAAGTATAATTTCATCCTTGTTATTGCCTAATTTAAAAATAGAATACTGGAGAGGATTGTAGGATGATGATGGAATAGGAAGCTCCAAGACTCAGTCTTCCACCAAAACAACTGTTAAACAGGCAGGTACTGCCTGAAACAACTATTATGAAACTCTGGAGGCCAAAAGAACCCTGTACAGCATCCAGAAAAGAGCAGGAGGAAGAAGCTGATAAATTATGGTAAAGAACTCTAAATTGCTCTCTGCCTGCGGCAGTTACTGGTGCCAATTCTTAACTCTCATGACAGGCTGCTGTGAGATCAACCCCTGGCTAACTTGCTGGTGACAGAAAGGGACATAAAAATCCTCTTACCCAAGACCAGGATCAGCATGATCAATCACTGATCATGGCTTTGTATTAGCAAATTCAAATTGCTGGGGGCCTGGCATTGAAGGCAGCCATTGTTTCAACCTGTCCAGACAAAGGCAGAGACAGTCATTATTTCACCCCTCTCCATCAGGGGCAGTCACAGGGGAGAATTAAAGATGCTATGCTTACTCAAACAGTTAACTGAGGACTGCATTTTCTGGGTAGGCCAGGAAAGTTCAGCTGGCCTTCCCTGATTCCCTGCCCAGGAAAATTTGGAGCCCATCTGTGCCCCTTTCATGGGTTTCTGGCTCATTTTTGGCTAAGAAAGCCTGACTTGTTAAAGTGCTTTCTGATGTGCCCTCCCAGAATTTTCCTCAAGGCAAAACAGCTTGAGAAAATGAAAGGAGTATAAAAAATTGTAGAGGTGGTTAGTTTGAATGCCTCCTGGCTTCAAACACCTGGGAGAGGAAGGTCTGTCTCCTGTGAAACAGAAGGGACAACCAAATAGGGAATACCAAAATAACTAATATCAAAAGTCCAGGACAAAAGAGAGACCTAAAAAGACAGGGAAAACCTTGCATACTTAATTCACCTTGGGCACACAGTCTTGATAGGAGAGCTGAAGTTAAAGAAAACTTGTCTTAACACCAGCTGGTTACAAAACCAAAATACAAACAACTCAGAGAATAAATCCCAGAGGTACAAATTTAAAATATTAATATGTACAGTGTGCAACAAAAGAGTACAATACAAACGAACAAAAAAACAGGAAATGATGGCCTATCCAAAAGAAGAGGATAAAAATCCAGAAAACACTAATGAAGAAAACCAGAATGTGAACAAACTGAAAAAAGCCTCTAAAATGATCTCAAACATGCTCAAGAAGATGAAGGAAAAACAGAAAGAACTAAAGGATATCAGGAAAACAATGAATGAGCAATATGAGAGCCTTAGTAAAGAGGGAGAAACTTTAAGAATGAAACAAACAGAACTACTGGAGTTAAAGACTGCAATTACAAGAGGAGATTAGAGCTGGCAGAAGAAAGAATCAGTGAACTTGAAGACAAGACCTTTGTAATAAGTCAGACTGAGGAGCAGAAAGAAAAAAGAAATATTAAAAGCAAAAATAACCTAAGACACATCTGAGACACCATCAAGCTCTCCAATACATGCATTATGGTTGTCCCAGAAGGAGAAGAAAGAAAGAATAGTCAAATAAATATTGACAGAGAAATTCCAATCTTAACAAAATACATGGATAGACACATCCAAGAGGTCCATACAACACTAAACAGGACAAACATGAAGAAAAATACACCTCATCATATATTGATCAAGCTATTGAATGCAAAGAACAAGGAGAGAATTCTGAAAGCTGTGGGAGAAAAGTAACATGTTTTTTGGAGTCCCAATTAGGTTGAGCACTGATTTCTCATTGGAAAACATGGAGGCAAGAAGGCAGTGGGTTGAAATACTTAAAGTGCTGAAGGAAAACAACTGCCAGCCAAGAATATTATATCCAGCAAGACTTTCTTTCAAAAATGAGGGAAAGAATAAGATAGCCCCAAATAAAAAATGCCGAGGAAGTTCACAAGCAGAAGACATGCCCTAAAAGCAAGGCAAAAGGGATTCTTCAGATTGAAAGGAAAGTATACCAGACAATAGATCAAAGTGGCATAAAGAAATAAATGCCTGGAGTAAAGGTAATCATTTGAGTACTTATAAACTCCAATGTTATTGTAGTATATAGTTTGGTATGTTACATTCCACTTCTTACTTCCTACAGGTCATAAAATGTAAATGCATAAAAAGAAATGATAATTCTATGTTTTGGAAAACCTGTGTTTTTGGCCAATGTAAAAGTGTACAAGGATGTATATAGTAACAAGTACAAAAATGATGAGGGGACAGAGAGTTATAGGAAAAGGATATATGTATGCTATTGAAGTTAAGTTGCTATAAATATAAATATTATTGTTATATATTTAGATGTGAAATGTAAAACCCATGATAACTACAAAAGTAGATGTAAAAATATATCCAGATAGAAATGAGAAGACACTCAATATTGTAAAATACAAAATTCAAATAAATATAAAAGGAATTAATGAGAAATGAGAGACAAGAAAGGTACACAGTTACAAAGGCTAAACAGCAAAATGGCAGAAGAAAGTCCTGTATTATCAGTAGTGACCTAAATGTGAATGGATTAAATACTCCAGTCAAAAGGAAGGGATTGGAAAATAAATTGAAAAGCATTTCTCAACTATATGCTGTATGTAAGAGACTCACCTTAAATTCAAACAGGTAGTTTGAGGGCAAAAATATGGGGAAAAGAACATTCCATGCAAGTAGTAACCAAAAGAGACTTGGGGTAGCTATACAAATAGCAGATAAAACAAACTTTAAATAAAAAACTTGGAGGAAGCTATACAAATACAAATAGTAGATAATATAAACTTTAAATCAAAAACATTTACAAGGAACAGAGATGGTCATTACATACTGATAAAGGGGACAATACAACAGGAAGGTGTAACAATTTTAAATATATATGCACCTAACAGCTGAGCCCCAAAATGCATGAAGTGAATACTGATGGATTTGAAAAGAGAAACTGACAGCTCTACATTAATTGTTGGAGACTTTAACATGCCACTCTTAATGGATAGAACATCTATTATATATATAAAACACTTCGCTCCCCCCCCACAAAAAAAACAAACAGAATACAGAGATCATTCTCCAGGACAGACAATATGTAGAGTCAAAAAACAAGTTGCAGTAAATTAAAAAAATATTGAAATCATGCAATGTATATTTTTGGACCACAATAGAATGAAGCTAAAAACCAATAACAGAGGGAGAAAGGGAAAATTGACAAATATGTGAAAATTAAACAACATACTCTTATTCAGTAGGGTATCACTCAGGGTGAGTCCCTTCCCCCTTGGGAAAGCCTGGAAAGAAATGAGCCCTATGCCAGAGTGATATAGGAAGCCCAGAGGGATGAGCCATATGCCAGGCTACAGCTGAGATTGGAAGAAGCTGGGCCCACGGAGCCTTAAGAGGAAGAAGGAAGGAGAGTCTGCCATCTAGTTTCAACATGTGATAACTGACTTTGGTGGGAAAGAATCTTGAGTAGGACTCTTTAGGGCCTTGTAAGTGTAAGCTTTTACCCAAAATAAATACCATTTATAAAAGCAAAAATAAAAATAAAGAGGAAATAAAAAAAGAAATTAGAAAATATCTTGAGGCAAATGAAAATGAAAACAAAAGATAACAACACTTATGGGATGAAATGAAGGCAGTGCATTGAGTGAAATGGATAGCTCTAAATGCTTACAATTTAAAAAAAGGAAAGACTTCAAGTTAGAGACCTAATGTCAAAACAGGAAGAACTAGAAAAAGAAGAGAAAAACTAACTCAAAGTGAGAAGAAGGAAGGAAATAAAAAGGTTAGAGAGGAGATAAATGAAATAGAAAGCAACTCCCCCCCCCCAAAAAAAAGCCCAAAACATTAGAGAGAATCAACAAAACCAAAAGTTCAGTAAAATTGACAAACCTTAAGCTAGATTAACAAGAGAGAGTACACAAAGAACTAAAATCAGAAATGCAAAGAGAGAAATTACTCCTAACCAAGGTGAAAAAGAAAGGAGTATAAGGATATTGTGGAAAATTGTATGCCAATAAATTAGATAAACTAGATGAATTGGACAAATTCTTAGAAACATACAGACTACCTACATTGACTCAAGAATAAATAAAAGACTTCAACAAACCAATTACTAGTAAAGAGATTGAATCAGTAATCAAAAACCTCCCAACAAAGGAAAGAACAGGACCAGATGCTTCACAGGGGAATTCTACCAACATTCTAAGAATTCTACTCCAATTCTACTCAAACTTTTCCAAAAAATTGAAGGTAAGAGAATACTCCTTAATTTATTCTATGAGGACAACATCAACCTCATACCAAAGTCAGGTAAAGATACCACAAGAAATGAATATCTCTTAAGAATATAGATGCAAAAAATTTTCAACAAAATACTAGCAAACCAAATTCAACAGCATATTAAAAGAATTATACACTATGATCAAGTGAGATTTATCCTCATATGATTCATAAGAAAATCAATTAATGTAATAAACCACATTAATAGAATGAAGGAGAAATCACATTATCATCTCAATTGATACAGAAAAGGCTTTTGATAAAATCAGCACCCTTTCATGATAAAAACATTTAGAACACAAGGAATAGAAGGAAACATCTTCAACATGATAAAGGGCATATATGAAAAGCCCACAGCTAACATCCTACTTAATGGTGAAAGACTGAAAGTTTTTCCTCTAAGATCAGAACATGACAAGGATGCCCATTGTCACAATTTATTCAATATTGTACTGAAAATTCTTGCCAGAGCAATTAGGCAAGAAAAAGAAATAAAAGGCATCTGATTTATAAAACAAGAAGTAAAACTTTCCCTATTTTCAGATGATATTATCCTAGAATAAGAAAATCCTGAAAAATCCACAAAAGAGCTCCTACAGGTAATAAATGAATCTTGTAAACTGGCAGGGCACAAGATCAACACCAAAAAAAATCAGTAGTGTTTCTACATACAAACAACAAACAATTGGAGGAAGAAATCAAGAAAAAAAATTCATTCACAACAGCGGCTAAAATAATAAAATAAATAGGATAAATCTAACCAACTATGAAAAGGAATTGTACTCAGCAAAATAAAAAACATTGCTAAAAGAAATTAAAGAAGACCTAAATAAATGAAAGGACATTCTTTGTTCAAAGACTGGAAAACTAAATATCACTAAGATGTTGATAATGCCAAAAGCCATTTATCAATTCAGTGTAATAACAATCAAAATTCCAACAACTTTCTTTGCAGAAATGGAAAAGCTAATGAACAAATTTGTATAGACGAGTAAGGGTCCCTGAATACCTAAAGCTACCTTGAAAAAGAAGAATGAAGTAGGAAGATTCATATTTCCAGATCTTAAAACTTATTACAAAGCCACAGTAAATCAAAACAGTATGGCATTGACACAAGGTCAGATATATAGACCTGTGGAATTGAATTGAGAACGCAGAAATCAACCGTCATATATAAAGCCCAACTGATTTTTGACAAGGTGGAAAAGACCACTCAATTGAGAAAAAATAGTCTCTTAAACAAATGGTGCTGGCAAAACTGGATCTCCATATGCAAAAAGAGGATGACCCCTACATCATATACAAAAATGAACTCACCATGGATAAAAGACCTTAATATAAGAGCTAAAACTGTGAAAGTCCTTTAAGAAAAAAGAGAGACGCATCTTTAGGACTTTGTGTTAGGCAACTGATTCTTAGACTTTACACCCAAAGCACAAGCAACAAAAGAAAAAATAGATAAAGGGGACCTTATCAAAATTAAAAACCTTGTGCCTCAGAGGACTTTATCGTGAAAGTAAAATGGCAACCTACAAAATGGAGAACAACAAAAAGACAGACACTCCAATTAAGAATGGGCAAAAGACTTGAATATACATTTTTCCAAAGAAGATATAGAAATGGCCAGAAAGAACATGAAAAGATGCTTAACATCTTTATCCATCGGATAAATGTAAGTCAAAACCACGAGATATCATTTCACATGCATTAGACTTACTGTTATTTAAAAATGGAAGGTAAGTGTTGGAGAGGATGTGCAGAAACAGGAACACTCATTCATTGCTGATGACAATGAAAAATGGTGCAGCCACTGGGGAAAACAGTTTGGCAGTTCCTCAGAAAGCTAAGTTTAGAACTACTATATGACCTGGCAATCCCACTATTAGGTATATATACCCAACATAATTGAAAACAGGGACTGGAACAGACATTTGCACACCCATGTTCATAATTGCAAAAGGATGGAAGCAACCCAAGTGTCCATCAACCAATGAATGGATAAATAAAATGTGGTATATACATATAATGGAATATTATTCAGCTGTAAAAAAGAATCATGTCCTGATTATGAAGCAACATGACTGAACCTTGAAGACGTCATATTGAGGGAAATAAGCCAGACATAAAAGGACAAACATTGTATAATCTCACTGATTTGAAACAATTAGAATAAGCAAACTCACTGAGTTAGAATCTAGAATATAGGTTACCAGTGTATGGGGCCTGGATAGGGAGTGGAAATTTAAGGTTTAAAATATATAGCATTCCTAGTTGGAATGGTGGAGATGTTTTGGTAATGGATGGTGGTGATGGTAGCACAACATTGCGAATGCAATTAACAGCACTGAAATATATGTCTGAATATTATTAAAAGGGGAAATATTAGATTGTATATATAGTAACAGAATTAACAATTTTGAAAGATCCGTGGAACTGTACTACACCACACAACAGGGAACCCTAAGGCAAACAATGGATTTTAATTAGTAGCACAATTATAAAAATGTGCTATCATAAATTGCAACAAATGTTCCACACCAATTCAAGATGTTGGTGGTGGGGTGGTTTGTGGGAATCCTGTATTTTTTACATGATTGTTTTATAAACCCACAGCTTCTCTAATAAAGAGAAAAAAAAAAAAAAAACAGAACTCTGAAGCCAGTGAGTCCTTGAGTACAATTAGTAATTTTATTTTCTTTCTATACCTTCCAGCACCAAATACAGCACACAGTCCACAGAAGGGTCTCATGAAATTTTGAATTTCAAAGAATACACATATTTTTGTGTTTATTTATATATTATTTTGTGTCATGTCTTGCTCATTGAATTATAAACTCATAGAGGATTTATGCTGAAGGTTAGGTTGGGAATATGGAAACAATTAAATCTAATTTGTCAAAAGTTAATTTTGAACTACTAAGTTGCAGTCTATTTTTTATTTTGAGTCTAAGCTCCTAAAAGAAATAGCATGCAGTGTTTTTTTCTGCATTTCAGCATTTGTACACCCAGAGCTTTTGGGGATCTTGCTGCCTTTATTCACTCTTTTCTCTTCTAGAAAAAAGTCTGAACACACAACCAGTGTTCTGAATTCTGAATATTTTATAATTTGTGACAATGCTTATTGGGGAGCAGTGAATGGGCATGAGCTAGAAGTGAAGAGTTTAGGGTGCTTCTCATGATATCCCTTAGAACCTACTGATTTTAAAATATGAGCAAACTATTTGAAATTCCAATTTTAAAGACAGCATCAAAGAGAACTAACATGAATCAAAAAAGTTCATTTTCCTTAGAGAAAGAGTTATGCTTTCACATAAATTATTAACACTCTATGGTGTTGTCATGTATAATGTCCTCTTTCCATTTCCTCTCCCCCTTTAGGCTGTCAGTCACTGCCAAAAAAGAAATGTTATTAATTTTAAAGTTGTACTTGTTCAGCTTTTTATCTTCCTGCTGTTTAGTTTATATGAATTGAAAGTTTTAAAATAAAATTCATATTTGATTTTATTAAGCCCTTATTTCTCATAAAGCTTGTTTTCCTGTTTCATAGTTTCACAAATTAGAGTATTAATGAATAAGCACAAAACTTCAAAGTACAATTTTCCTTTGTAATTTCAAAGGTGATGTTTTTCCAGGCAATGAGTAATTTCAAATGAATAGACAGAGCCTCTAAAAGTCTTTTTTCCTCATATTTTAGGCAATAGGTCTATAATGCATATTGTTAATTCTTCACTGGATCTGACCTAATCAATCCATTAAGATAGCAGGATAGTAAATGGTTTTTCTTTTTACATTTTAATATTAAGTTCACTAATATTAACTAAGTAACTAATTCTGCCACCTCCTCTTGGAGGAGTCATTCTTGAAATGCAAAGGTTATCAAATAGACAACTATCTAAGGAGAGATGGAGCATTATTTTATTTTCACATATTCAATCCAAAGCAATAAAATGTGATGGAATTGAAAAGAGAGCATGCTGGGTTCTTAATGAGAGATGGGAAGGAAGGAAGGAAGGAAGGAAGGGAGGAGGGGAGGGGAGGGAAAAGAAAGAGTACAAGATGGAACATCCTGGGAATAGAGTCTTTTACATTAGGGAAGAGTGATTGCTTTTGATCCATTTTCACTTTGGCAGCAATATAAGAAGTTGCAATAAAGAGCCCCACAACTTACCATAACACAAGGCTTTTAGTGTGATGGATTCACTTTTTCATCTCTTAGTAAAAATATATCATATTATCAGCTGAAAGCAGAGTATCTCTGGGCCAGACATGGGCAAATAACCATAAAAGTGAAATGGGTAATATGATGACATTACTGTGGTTATTTGGCCATCTCTGGCCGAGAGATACTCTTTAGCTGATAATGATATATTTATTTCTTTTTTGCATTTCTATGTGCTTATGCTTGTATCTATACTGTGACTCTATGACTCAATAAATAAATGTTAATAACTGAGATATGGAGGATGACCTACACGCCAATATCCAGCCAAACACTCACAAAACTTTTTTCCCTGGTTTGTAATAGAAGTACAAAAATTATTAAGGGTTTTAGAGATATTAGATATTAACCTCAATTTATAAGTGAGGAGACTGGGATTAAATATCTTGCTAACCTAATAAAACAAGGGTTTAAATTCAAGCATGTCTCAAATGAGAGCCCATTTAATTAATCAATTAATTAATGTACTAAGAATTTAAAACATAGAAAACACTTTACTTTTATATTCACCCTTTGTATTTACTCACAATTATTTTTGTAACCATCAATAACTTATTTTGAAAATATTGATTGAGAATTCACTACTTGTAGGCTCTATAGTATGTACAGAGAATAAATACTTTCCTTCTGTTCTTGGGAACTTACAATCTAGTTCTGTACTTAAGGAAATAGAGCAACATGTCATAAGAGAGCTATAAGTGACACAATGATTGAAAAATGGGAATAATCACCCTTTGTTCTTAAAGACTCAAAAGTTTTCATGGAGGAGAGGGCCTTTTTTTTCCTTACTGGGATGAATTTGGGGGTGCTCCATGAGAAGGAATGGTATGAGTCAATGCATAGAGGTCTGAAGGCACAGAACATATTTAAGGAGCTTTGAGAAGTACAGTCTGTCCAGAGTGTTCACAGTTGAAACAATGTACTGCAAAACTATCCTGGACAGAAAAACCAAGACCATATTCCAGCTTTCCAGGTGGGCTATTTTTTTACATAACATTGGTGTTGGGGCTTTTGTGCAGTGGGGAGCAGTTAGTAGGGAGAGGTGCTTGCTGTTTTGCAGAGGTGAGGCCTCTGTATTGTCTTCAATGAATGGAGAGTGTTTGTGTGTGTGTATGTGTGTGTCAGGTGGGAGGTGCTAGCCCTTACTAAGGAGGTGTGGGCTATTTTTGCAGGCTCATATGGTTCATGGGAATGTGGGCTTTTGAGATTTTCAAGTGAATCAACCTAAATATCCGTATGCCATTTGAAGGTATCCCATTTTTTCTAGTCATTACCTTGAATTCGGCATAACAGACTTGACTTGGTTAAAAGGTTAGTTTTTTCAGCTGCTTGCCTATATTTACTGTTAATTCTTGTGCCTTGTCAATTTTCTTTGACAACTCACTACAGGATAAAATAATCTCTTTGGTTTTCACACTTAGTTTTTTAAGTGCCTATTTTTTTTTTTTTTAATTTATTTTTATTTTTTCATTTATTTACTTTTATCCATTTTATTTTATTTATTTATTTTTTTTTTATTATGGGTAAAAATCAAAATTCTCACAATACATACAAACATTTGTAAAATGATATATAAATATATATGCATATATGTGTATTTGCTTACAAAAATGTTATTTTATATATATATATATACATATATTTTAAGAGGTGCTTAGATTACCTAAAATATTATACGGAACCCACTGGGATTCCCATGTTGCCCACCTCCCACACCTCCCACCACATCCAACACAAACATCTCCCATAGTGTGGCCCACCAACCTCAATGAACTTACACCTCCTGGAGCCTTGCCACCAACCATAGACCACAGTTCACACTGTAGACCACACTCTCTCCCACTCAGTTCTGAGTGGTGTGTGCTGATTTAAAATGGCCTACATCCATTGCCACAACAGTACTCAGGACAACCTCCAACTCCCAAAGAAGCCCCTGTATTTCAACTGCTCATCCCCTCCCTACCCAAAAAACTGTCAAGTGGCCACTGGCTCCACCTCATTGTTATAATTTCTTGCATTGCAAGAATCACCATATGTGAGCAAGAGAATACCATCAAGTCCACTCTAGTCCATAGTTCTTCCCCCAATCCAGAGGCGACTGGGATGGTGATGTCCACTCCAACTCCAAGTGAGAGAGGGCTTATATCCCATGGATATGGTGGGTGGGATGATCCTGCCCGCAGATGCAGGCCCTCTCCATTCCCTGGGATGGCCACTTCCCATCGTTGTCTCCTCACCAGGTGACTTGGATGAGTCCATTGAGCTGTAGGGTAGGAGTTGCAGCTCCACCTAGATTTCATGCACACCTGGCACATAAGTGCCTATTAATAACTCTCAGCCTTTATATTTTACCCCCAACTTTGGCCAGTGGGAGTTCCTTCAGTTGGCTCCTGAGTATGTACATATGTCTGTCTGTCTGTATGTATGTATGTATTCATTCATGTAATTGTAAGTTTACAGAAAAATATTCCTCAAACATCTGACATGTCGCCGTAGCTAATCTCTTTCTTTTCCATTACACGTCACCACCAGAGAATTATACTACTACTGTGTGCCAGGAGCAATCTGAGCTCTTCCTGCCACCAGTGATGGAGTTCTCAGCTTCTCAGTACCAATATCCCATTTTAGTTTCTCGCACCACACCTCTCACCAGCTGTCAAAGGCTAGGTTTCCTGGGAAACACTCTCTGAGATGGAAGCAAGATTGGGCAGAAGTTAAGCTGTAATGCAACTTCATCCAAGGTCTCAAGTGACCATACAGGAACCTTTGGAGATCTGAAGCTGAGATGCCCCATATTGGGATGGTGGGATTTGGCCTTTATACCTCTCTATTGATCAATCATTGAATATGTGTAGCCCCAGAAAGGAAGCATGACTTTAGGCAGGGCACTTTTCTTCAGCTGAGTCAATCCTTCAAGATGGTTGAGAGATGAGGCCCATCTTCTGGCAGTTCTCCCAGCACCTGGGGGGAATGACTAATTCTTTTGTGATGGGATATCTGGCAGCACATAATGTTATCAAACAAAATCTGTTTCCACTTTAATTCTACTTCAGAATTCACCCCACTACTCATTGGCTTTTCTAATTCCCACTCCGCTAATACAGATCTAGCAAAAGTCACCAATGACTTCCTTAAGGCTGCTTTGGTCAAAAAAATTCTAATATTATATTGTGTCCTTGGACTTAGCGCCTACCAGTGGCCTTCTGTGTCCTAGGTGTGAATTCAAGAAAAATGCCTGGTTCCATGTAGAGAAGGGAATGCTCCTCCAATCTAGGTGATTACCCCAAGTCTAATTTGTTCTTAGACTTATCCCATTTTTCTCATAGTCTTTTGTCTATGTGTCCAGTTGCTAAACTTGAAGACAGAGACTTATTCATATCTGTATTCTCATCAACTTTTATACTTTTTAGTACATGTTATGATAGTTTCCTGTTCCTTCCTTTTCATGGTAGTGGTGGCCCAGAGGGAGAACTTCAAGATGTGATACAAATGAAAATGTTACAACAGAAGTCCAAGCAACAGATAATAAAACTGAATTAGAATGAAACAGTGAGGATAGAAAAGGGATTAGATAAAAAGATAACACAGAATTGATTTGACAGGATTTTGTGATTTGCTTTCTTTGTTAGTTGAGCGAAAGGTAGCAGGAGCAATTATGGTGTTGTTAAGGATCCAAGGACACAAGAAGACTGGTTTAGGAGCAAGATGAAATGATAAAATTCATTTTTGCCATTGGAATTGAAGGTGCATGGGGGCCAACAATTCAAAACATCTAGAAGTCTATTGTAGATTTAGGAATGGACATTGGAAGGAGTGGAGAACAGTGTGAGAAACTAGTCCAGAAGTTATTTGGATAGCGCTTATAATGGAAACTGTTTTGTATTGACTTGCCTAAATATAGCCTATGAAGAATACAGAAAAGAAAACCATGAACTGAATCATGGGTTGCACCTATATTTGAGGGTGTAGGAATAAGAGGACACCAAGAAAGAAAGGATGAAGAGATAAGCATGAAATAAAGGCAGGGTGTGTCACAGATAGCATTATCAAGGGGTATTTCAAGAAGGATGAACCAGTAGAAGTAGCAATGTTGCAGGAACACCAATGAGAATGAAGAGGAGAATAAGGTTTTAGTTTCCTAGGCTGCTCAAAGCAAATATCATGAAATGGGTTGGCTTCAACAATGGGAATTTATAAGCTTACAGGTTGAAGCGAGGAAAATATCCAAATCAAGGCATCATCAAGGAGATGCTTTCTTCCCAAAGACCAGGTGCTGGCAATCCTTGGCTCCTCTACTACATGGCAAGGCACATGACAACTGGTTTCTCCCTTCTCATCCAGGTTTTGTTGCTTTCAGCTTCTTGCTTCTGTGGCTTCTCTCTCTCTCTCTCTCTCTCTCTCTCTCTCTCTCTCTCTCTCTCTCTCTCTCCACCCCTCTCCCTCTCTCTCTCTCTCTCTCTCCCCCTCTCCCTTTCTCTCTCTCCCGCCTTCCCACCTCCCCTCTCTCCTCTTTCTGTTTTCATTCCACTTATAAAGGTCTACAGTAAGATAATTAAGACCCAACCTGAATCACATGGGTGGGTCACACCTTGACTTAAGTAACCTCATCAAAAGTCTTACTACAATAGTGTTACACCCACAGGAATAGATTAACTTTAAGAACATGTTTTCCTGGGGTACATACAGTTTCAAACCACCACATAAGGGAACAATAAACTCAGCAATTATTTATCATTATTCCATTAACAAATATTTACTGAGTCTCTACTTTGTTCCAGACGTTGTGATAGGCTTCTGAAGATAACAGCAATAAACAAGATCGATGTGGTTCTAGTTCCTACGGTAATGAAAGAATCACTGAGAAAGCAGTTTCATTAACGTTGTGGGAGCTAAAACAATATAATTAGTCTCTAAGACAACTCTTTAAAGTAAATAGAGCAGGTATCTTTTCCAGTTCCTCTCATCTAAATTCTATTACTTCCTTTTCCTTTATGGATGATGACAGGCAGTATTTCCTTATTTCACAAATAAAGAAATAAGCACAGATACATTAAGTGTTTTGCCAAAATCATAAAATGAGTTAGTGAGAAAGCTAGGAAAGTAGTTTGGTTCTGTTTTTCTCTGTTGTGTTTTCTCTATGCAAATGTGAATATTTATTTGATTTTGTAGTTAGTGCTTTGAAAGAGAGGTTTAATTTTACTTACCAAGATATCTTCATTTCCTCATTTTGTTTACAAATGGAACATAAGAAAATAACATCCACCCCTTTATCTATCCATTGTATTATTTATTTCTCCAACATGTATGAGTTTCCACTTCTTTGTGCCAGACACTGAGGTAGGCACAGAGATTCAGAGATGAGAAAAGCAAATATTTACTGCATTCACTGAGCATTCATTGAAGTAGGAGAGAATAGAAAAATATAAATAATTACACAAATAATAAAGAAACTCTACCATACCTATGAAGGAAAATTACAGGTTACTATTTGTACTTTATTATTATAATTTTTGACTATTTTATTCAAATATCTGCTAACCTATACACATGTGCTCAGGGAAGCAATTTATATGCAAGTGTTTTTCTGGATCTTTTGGAACAATAATTTTAAGATAGTAGAGTTGTTTGTTTATCATTTACTTCTGTTTATGTATACTAACAAAACTTTGCATTGCTATCAATTTTCATGTAGCCAGGTTATTATTCATGCATGCAAACAATACCTGACTTCTGTCTGACAAGAACTTGCAGGGTGCTAGTAATGCAAAGAGTAAGTTCCAGGTTATGAAGAATTTCATAAAAGTGCATGTAGCAGTTTGGCAGTTTGATATAGTTATGAATTCCAAAAATAGATATTGGATTATGCTTGTAAACTGGTCTATTAATCTGGGCATAATTAAGTTATGATTAGGGCATTGACTGGGCAATGTCAGAAGGGCGTTGAGCCCCACCCCTTGGTGGGTGGGATCTCAAAGATAAAAATACATGGCAAAGGACAGAGTTGGAGTGTTTTGAGTTGGAGTTTTGATGTTGGAGTTTTAATTCTGGAGCCTAGGGAACCAAGCCCACAGAGGAGCTTGGTCGTGAGAAGGAGAAAAGGCCCCAGGAAGAGATGAGCCGTTTGCCTGATAGTCTACAGCTGGCCTTGTGGAGAGAGGCAAAGCCTAGAAAGCCTCATAGTCTATAGCTGACCTTGTGGAGGAAACAGAGGAGCTGAGCCGGGAAAGAAACAGAGCTCCAGGATGAGAGGAACCCAAGGAGCCTGAACCCTGGCAAACATCGGCAGCTGTCTTGATCCGACACGTGGCAAAAGACTTTGGTGAAGGAAGAAACTTATGCTTAGTGGCCTGGTAACTATATGTTTCTACCCCATATAAATACCCTTTATAAAAACCATCCGATTTTTGGTATTTTGCATCAGCACCCCTTTGGCTGACTAATACAGTGCATTTCCCAAAGAAGTGAAATCTACCTTGTTGTGGATTGAATTAGCACAAGCAAAAAAAAACGATTTTAATTAGATCTATTTCTAGCATGCATTATTTCCCGATGCATAATCTTGACTAGAGTTTAATCATATGTTACTGACTCAGAGTCATCTTTACCAACACTTCCCAGTGTAAATGGTTGTAATACACTAAGGGTTTAAGAGCTAATTGAGATATAGAAGTTGTAAACAACTCCCATCTGGTTGATCTTTAGTTTTTGGTTTATCTTTTCAAAGCTGTCTATATGTTCACTGTATCCCTTTATTCTATAAATGAGGAAATAAATACAAAAAAATGGGCTTGGTATAATCATGAAGTGCCTTAGTGACTCTCCTAGGATCAGGGTACCAGTTCTATTACTTTTTTCTTTTCTGTTCTGTTTTCACTACACAAATATAAACAATTATTGGCTATTTATTGGTCATCTCCCCCAAAGACTCCTTCCCCATCCCTATTCTTGAATATAAATATGCTTCCCATATGCTCACTCTACTTTGTGGGATGTAGAAACAAAGATTATATCCCAGTAAATGTGGTGAGTCCACTAGACTTCTGCAAAAATTCTCTTTACAAATTCTCCTTTGGTTAAGGATGCTCATCTACTCACCATGTAATGTTTGCAGAGTTTACTGGTAAGAGTCAAAGAGTGTTAACAGGTATTTAAAGACAGTCTAGAAGAGGGTCACACAGCCCATGGTGGTTTCTGCGAAGCGAAATTCCCATGAAAGTGTCATTAAATACTGTAGGCTGGAGCCGTTGGCAGTAGCAGCCAGAAGGTTGCAGTGGAGGTAATGAACTTTGTTGGAATATTGGAACTCTGTTGTCTCTAAACTAAAGAAACATAGTGCTACTCTCTCAAATCCATCTAACCTTGTCAGATTCTTACAGACTTCTGACCAGGGTCTGCTCCAGTAGAAGAAGCACCACTTTCTTTGGAAAGATGAAAAGAAGAAATTAGGATATAAAATACTCAGCCCTAGGAATCCAAACTCTTATCCTTCCTCTTGCCACAATCGAGTTGTAATAAGGATGTTTACCAGTTTAGGGTTGTTGAAGGAATAAGTGTGCCATTTTTAAAGTATTATTTTCTATCTGAAAGCTTTATTCTTGGCATTACATGCTAATATATATTGTCTTGTGAATGATAAATAATTCAGATGATGGCTCATATTATTCAGTGTCTATCTATGAGAGACTGACACCACTCTGTCCACTGGAATTCTAATAATTGTTCTTAATACGGCTCTATCATCAAAATCAGGTTAAACCTCTCTGTAAAGATACATGTTTTTTTCCAAATTTCTCTATAACCACAGTAAGCCTTTTATGAGGTGCTCCATTGATGGATTCCCAGCTTAATGCTTTATATCATGGAGTAGCTGTAAAAATGACACAAGTGTCTGGGAAACTGTAATGAGAACTGATACTCCACTGTGGCCAGCCCAGACTTTTCTCATGGTGAACCTGTTTTAGGAAAGCAGAGAGGGAGACAAGTCTATTACTAGAATGATGACATAGGATTATAGGGCATCTTGATCCTTTTGGGGAGAGTGGATTAAATGAACACTTATAAAAACAGAACAGGGGCCAAAGGAATGTAATGACACAAATTGCACTGAGCTGTTTTAAATACCTGATGATGGCTTTAAATATGACAGGCCAAATCAAGATTACACTTAAGACAACCTACTTTTGAGCCATTGAGTTAAACAGATGCAAGGATGGTCTCCAAAGCTTTCCACAGAAAAAAATAATAGTAATTAGAAGCCAGCAAAAAAAACTGCTTGGTTCTTGTGGTGGTTTGAAGCTGAATGTAGCCCAGAAAAAAACATATTCATGAATTAATCCATCCTGTGAGTGTGGATGCATTATAAGTAGGACAGTTTGATGAGGGTACTTCAGTTAAGGTGTGACCCACCTCAGTCAGAATGGGTCTTAATCCCCTTACTGGAGTCCTTTATAAGAATGAAATTCAGACTAAATGAGAGAAAGCCACAGAAGCAAGAAGCTGCAATCATCGAAACCAAGAAAAGAAGGGAGAGAACAGCAGATGCCGCCATGTGCCTTGCCATGTGGCAGAGGAATCAAGGATCGCCAGCAGCTGTATTTTGCAAAGAAAGCATTGCCTTGATGATACTATGATTTGGACATTTTCTTAGCCTCAAACTGCAAGCTAATAAATTCCCATTGTTTAAGCCAACCCATTTCATGGTATCTGCTTTAAGCAGCCTAGGAAACTAAAACAATTCCTTTCTTAAAATAGTCAACCTTACTTACAACCCATTTTTCAACATTATAGTGGGAAAATATAATTTTGGCTTAATAGATAAAGCAGGCATTATTATTAACACTTCTTTATAAATGTAGAGAACAAAGTATAATTAAGTGATTTTCCCCAAAATCAAACGGTTTGCAGGAAACACAGTATTTTTCAATAATCCTGTTTTCTCTTAATTAATATGAACTTTTTTTCTTTCTGCCTCAGCATCTTAGTATGCTACAGTTTCATTTGCATGTTAAAATAGAATGTGATATTTGGAAGTACATATCTAGTGAACAAATTTTCCCCTCATTTAATCTCAACATAGGCTGGATCTCAGAGATGACCAGAACTAAAGTAAATAAATGATGAGTTCCTTCCATTTAGATATAAGACAGTGGTGCTTGTCCATTAATATCCAAGATTTATTCTATCAATATACATAATTAGGTGGCCACTGTGTGTCTATCTGAATGTGTCAGACTGTGAAATACAAGGACCTTTCCATTTTGATATTTCATGGTCATGGACTGAATGTGAACTGATTCTAAATTATGCTTTGAATGGAGGCCCAAAGATTAGAGTTTGTCCTTGCTCCCAGAGACTTAATGATCTAATAGGAAATATTCTTTAACTAATAAGTACAAGATCACAATTTGTGATTGTTTAGTAAAAGAAGCTGCATGAAAGCAGAGATCCCATGTATTAGCTATTGCATTCTCAGTGCATTCTCAGTGCCTAGAAGAGTGCCTGACACAAAATAGTCACTTAGTAAATGTTTATTAAATAATGAGTAGGCGCAACAAGGGCTTTAATAGAGTTATGCACAAAGTTTATCCAGATGGGCTCAGGATTGTTTAAAAGCTCAACTAATAGGGGAAAAGCTTTGAGCTGAGGCTATAACTATTATTAGGAGTTCACTAGGTAAATGAGATCAGTGAGAGAGGAGAGCATATGCAAATAAAGGTAAGTATGAAACAGCATTTCATAATCTGTGTGCTTTTAATTTTTTAAAGCACAGACTAATACCTGCATGTAGGAGGCTCCCAATAAAAATTGTGTGATGGAATAGCTGGAGGCACAGGATACGGTGTTAAAGGTTCCTGTGCAAATTAGAAAAGACTTCTCAAAAAAGTAGATGATTGGAATTCTTACCAAGAACGCCAGTGCAAGCCTGGAGCATGAGAGAAATAAAAGGTCAGGGTATTACAAGAGTCTAGGCTAGAAAATAGAAATCCACCTAGAACAATTATCAAAGGCTATGGGTCTGTATACAAAGGCAGGGATCCGTTCATAAAAGGCCTTGTAGTAGCATTTAAAGGATTTAGATTACTTTTCTTCTATAGGAAAAAGGAAGGCTTTGGTGAGTTTTGAACAAAGGAGGGGCATATTAGAAAGTTTCTTCTGCAGTGATTTGTACAACACTCTATATACCTCCACACACCTCACACTCTAGCCCCCGACTCTTCTTTGTTTCTCCTCATAGTACCTTTATTTTTAATTCACATCACTGGTCCTTGCATGGTCTGCTTTTATTTAGGTTAATTAGTGGTTTTAAACATTATAATAAGCACCTGTGACCCTACTGCCACAAACTAAAAGAGGGACCTCCACAAAAGCTTTTACCAAAATATTGTCTGCCAATTTCCCTACTGGATGTATACAATATTATAAGTCCTTTATTCATCATCTCTCTCTTTTCTATATGTATTCTGGAAAAAGAAAAACATATTTTACTTTGTTTTTAATTTTATTAAACTTGTATGATATTTTGAACTTATTTTTACTGTTTTTGATAGTTTTTTAATCAATGGAGATCATTTGTTTTGACTGTTATATAATTCTCTTATGAATAACTTATCTGTCTTCCACTAAAGGACATTTGGACTATTTTAGAGCTTCTACTCTTGTGATCAGAGCTACTATGAACATTTTTATATGTGTCTTTTATTTTACTAGTACAAGTGTTTCCCCTGAGTATATACTAGTAAATGTAATGGACGACTCTGAAGGTATGTGAATGTTAAACTTGAGGAGAAAATGTCAAATTGTTTTTAAAAGTAGTTGCAAAAATTTATGCTCCTACAAGCAATGTAAAAGAGTTCTTGTAGATTTACTTCCTCTCTGAGAATTGTTATCAAGCTTTTCAATGTTTCCTAATCAAATAGGTATAAGCAGTATCAACTTTTTTCTTGATTTGCATTTTCATGGTCACTTAATGATATGGAATATTGCATAAATGTTTATTATTTTGTTGGTTTGAGTCTTTTATGTGGACCCCAGAAAATTATGTTGTTAAATTCAATGTTTTGTGAAACTATGATTAGCTAGATCAGGTAAGGCCCATTTGATTAGATTGCTCCAGGACGGTGTAAGACCCAGGGTGGATCTTAATCCTCTTATTGTAGTCCTTTATGAATGAAGGAATTAAAACCATAGACACAGGAAAAAAGCAACAGTGACAGAAAGAAGGCTCCATAAGTTGAAATCAATGAAGCTGGGAGAGAGAAAAGCCACACATGGAGCAACTGGAAGCAGAACTAGCAATGAGGTCTAGAGGAGAGATGAGCCAATGTTGTCAAGATGCCCTGCCATGTTGCTGATTGCCCACAACTGAGCTTGGGGAGCAAGTGAGCCTAGAAGAGAAGGCAGAGACTAGCAAAGCTGCCATTGTGCCTTGCCATGTTGCAGGAGTCCAGGATTGCCATCAGCCGACCTTAGGGGAGAGAGTTTCACTTAATGCCTTGATTTGGACATTTTTCCCAGCCTTGGAACTGTAAGGTTTTAACTTAATAAATTACCATTATAAAAGCCAACTAATTTCTGGTATATTGTTCCCAGCAGCTTTTAGCAAACTAGAACAGATATTGGTACCAGGAGAGAGAGGTATGTGCTGCTATGCAAATACCAAAAGTGTGTAACTGGCTAATTGAATGGATATGTGGCAAAAATTATGAGATGCTTGATAGAAAAGGCCTAGATTGCTTTGAGAAGACTGTTGGTAGGAAAATGGATGTTAAAGATACTTCTGATGAGGACTTAGACAGAAATGATGAATATGTCATTGCAAACTGGAAGGAAGGTGATCCTTGCTTAAAAGTGGCAGAGAATTTGGCAAAATTGACTCCTGATGTTACAGGGAAGGCAGAATTTGAAAGTGACGAGCTTAGATATTTAGCTGAGATTTCCATACTAAACATGGTCAGTGTGGCCTGGCTCCTCCTTACAGCTTATAGCAAAATGTGATTCAAAAGGCATAAGCTGAGAACTGAACTCCTGGTCACAAAGAAACTAGAATTGATGGTTTCAGAAATTCTGAGCCTCTGGAAAATGAGTCCTCAGAGATAGTGTCCCATGTGAAGATTTAACTGAATTTGGACCCAGTCAGTTATTTCAGTGTAAGTCTGGATTGGAAATGCAGTTACCCAGAAAGGATTTGTGGAAAGTACCATTGTCTGATGGCCGGAACCCCTGTGAACTGCATATGAAAACAACAAGTTTATTGTGAGAGCTGTATGAACAAAAACACTGCCAGCCTGGAATAAAAGGGAAAGAAAAGAGAGAACTGAAGGAAAAATGACTTCAAGAGCAGAACTGGACTTAAGACATCTTCTTGGGCCAAGAGAGGGACCCCACCCACGTGTGTAAAAAGGGTAAAAATGCCTTGGCACTTGGATAGGATAGATCTTCTGCCCCATTTTTCAGGAAGAGGGTGGCCTCCCTATGCTTCTGAAAGGGGAGCACATTCCCCTGGGATTGGGGAGAATTTGGCCTCCACCCCACTGTGATAAGGGTGTTTAGCCTGTGCACAATAAATTGGGAAAAGTGTGGCCATTACCTCAGTGTTCTCGGAGAGTGAGACCTGGAGCTCTGCTGCCACCTAGATGTTTGATGAAAATGGAGCCAAAAAGTTGGCCTTCATGAGGCCCCAAGGAGAAGAAGAAACCATCTTTCTATAGATGACTCTCAGACTGTGAAATCTAATGGAGTAGGCCTTGCAGGTTTTTGGAACTATTTGGGACCTGTGACTCCTGTTTTCCTTCCAATTTCTCCCTATGGCAATGGGAATGTTTATCCTGTGACTATTCTGCCTTTGTATGTTGGAAGCAGATAGCTTGTTTTCTAAGTTGCATAGGTCTACAGCATGAGGGGAATTTTGTCCCAAGGCAGACACAATTATAACCAATTTTGGTGAGATTTTGTACTTTGCATTGTTACTGAAGTTATGTAAGACTTTTGAAATATTGTAATGGAATGAATGTATTTCGCATATGGAAAGAACATGTATTTTGGGAGTCCAGAGAGTGGAATGTGTTGGTTTGACTCTTTTATGTGGACCCCCCCCCCAAATTATGTTCTTAAATTGATCCTATTGTGAAAATTTTATTAGATTACATCAGTTAAGGACAATTTGATTAGATTGCTTCAGTAGGGCATAGCCCAGGGTGGGTCTTAATCCTCTTACTGGCATCCTTTATAAATAGAAGAATAAAAGCCACAGACACAGAACAAAGCTGTAGAGACAGAGAAGAATCCAGAAGCTGGACTCAGTAGAACACAGTGGCTCAAAGGAAGCCACTTTAGCTAAAGCTGAAAGAGACAAGGCCCAGAGGAGAAGGGGGAGAGGAACCATATGCCTGTTTGCCCACAGCTACAGCTTGGTGAGACAGAATCACTGAAGATGCCTTGATTTAGACACTTTCACAGCCTCATAACTGTATGCTTTTAACCTAATAAATTTCCATTATAAAAGCCAAAATATTTCTGGTACATTGTTCTGACAGCTTTTAACAAACTAAAACAATTATCCATATGTATTTTCTCTGAAATGCCTATTATTGTCTTCTGTTCCTGTTTCTTTTCCATTAGTGTGCTCTTTTTTAAGTTGTTAACATTATATAATCTTGACTCTAATTCTGTGTATTGCGAATATCTTCTCCCAGTTCTCTAACATGTGTTTTACTCTGTTATAATAAAACTATTAATTTTAATATAATCTAATTTATCAAACTTTTAAAGACTATGTTTGGTGTCTTGTTTAAGAAATCTTCCCCTTTGATATCTAGAAGATATTCTCCTAAATTTTCTACTACATTTTTTAAAGATTTTGTTGTTTTTTTTTACATTTGAGGTTTTACTGATAATTATTTTTATACTGCATAACATAGATGTTGATTTTAACCTTTTCCTATATGAATAACTTCTATTTCAAAGGAGACTTACTGAACATTTCTTTATTTCCCATTGATCTGGCATGACATATTCCAAAATTTCCATTTATGCATCAGTCAGTTTCTGGAATTTCTTTTATATTCCCTTTAGCAGTGTTTTTAAAACTGACTTTGTTAATTCTCACTATTACATGTTATTTCTTTTTCATAAATCCATGCTCTTTTCTTTATTATTTTTCCCGTCTAAATTTTAGTTAGTTTGAATAATTAGTTCACTAAACTCTTCTTTCTCTCTTTCTCAATATAAGCTTTCATTCTACAAGTTTTGATATGCAGTATCACTGTTACTGTTTAGATGTAAATAATGTTCTAAATTATATTTTTATGACTAGTTTTTGCCCCCTGATTTGTTATAATTGTGTGTTTAAATTTTAAAAAATGAGTTTTGTTCAGTTATTTTTTTTAAATATTCCCAAATTAATTGCTTTGTGGTCAGAGAATGTTTCTTATTTATTCTGTGATATTTTTGAGACTTATTTTATAACTAATTTTTTAGCCAGTTTTCAGAAATATTCCATGGGTAATTAAACCTAAATCTTACTTGTGAATCAGAACTTTTCCTTTTATAAAATGACCTGCTTTATTATTGGAAATTATTATCTTTGTTTTAAACTCTCTTTGGTCTGTTTTTATATTACTAAACCACCTTTCTCTATTTTTATAGTTGTCCAATGTAAAGTGATTTTATTTTATTTTAAAACATTTATTTGCTTTATGTGTATCTCTGATATGCAGCAAATAGCCATATTTTAAAAATCAAATCTGAAAATGTCTTTTTAATAGTACCTTAGATCAATTTATATTTGCTGATAACAGATATATTTTGATTTAACTCCATTAATTTTTTATGCTTCTCTTTGTTAATTAAAAATATTCTGATTTATCTTCTTTCTTAAATTCCTCAAGTTTAATTGAAAATTTTAATATATCTAATGTTTAGAAGTAAGTCATTCTATTTTTATTCTTTTAGGAGTCATCCTTAAAATTTTAGAATACTTGCTTAGTTAACATAACCTAATTAGTTGCTATATCTACTCATTCTGCATTTAGATTTATCAACTTACCATCTTATTTGCTCACCAAACATTCTTTTTTTTTTTTTTTTAATTTTTTATTTATTTTTATTGTGGGTAAAAATCAAAATTCTCACAATACATACAAACATTTGCAAAATGATATATAAATATATATGCATATATGTGTATTTGCTTACAAAAATGTTATTTATATATATATATACATATATTTTAAGAGGTGCTTAGATTACCCAAAATATTACACGGAACCCACTGGGATTCCCATGTTGCCCACCTCCCACACCCACCTCCCACCACATCCCACACAAACATCTCCCACAAGTGTGGCCCACCACCCTCAATGAACTTACACATCCTGGAGCCTTGCCACCAACCATAGACCACAGTTCACACCGTAGACCACACTCTCTCCCACTCAGTTCTGAGTGGTGTGTGCTGATTTAAAATGGCCTACATCCGTTGCCACAACGGTACTCAGGACAACCTCTAACTCCCAAAAAAGCCCCTGTACCAAACATTCTTTTAATCCTAATCTTTTCTTGTGGAACGCTTTCCTAATTTCTGAAGTACATCCTTTAGAAATCTCATTAGTGAGGGTCTGTTCATAGTAAAATAAATGTTTTTATTCCTATTATGCAAAAATATCTTTGTTTCATTCTAGTTTTTGTATTATAACCTAGCCCAGTACAAAATTCTAAAATAGCTAGTTTTTTTATATTATTCTGTTGTCTTCTGGTTTTCTTTGTTGTTATGGAGAAGTCATTGCCTGGCTAAATTTTATTCCCTTTTAAGTATTCTATCTTTTCTCTCTGAAATTTTCAAATATATTTTCCAACTTTTAAATATTTTAATATTTAATATTAAATATTCACAATAATATTTAATATTCTAATTTTAAATATTAGCTGGATTCCTAACATGTGAGTGATGACATTTCAGACCCCTACCTCCATAAGTTTATTTTGAGTTTTATCATTAACATTTATTGATGGGATGGATAAATATAGATTGAGAAACATACTTAACAGCAAAATATCAAACTGATAGCCAGACTATAAAATGTATACAACATCCTTTAAATTTTTAAAACACTTTTTTGATTTTTTTACACAGAGCCCTTACTGTAATGGTCAGTTATACACTACCACTCAGTTATTAGCAGTAGAGATTCTCAGGGTTGCATTCAGAACTGAGTAGCCCCAAGGAGGACAGAGGCAATGGCAAAACAGTATATTGAGAAAAGTCTTCTAAGAGCGAAATAAAGAAAGCAGCCAAAAATCTCACCACAAAATTGTACCTGAGTGACATATATTGGTAAAGGGTTTTACTCTTTTCTTCCTTCTTTGGATCTTTGGTTTGATAAGAAAACTGACAGTTTCAGTATGTGGAGTAGAGTTGGGGAAAAGGTCGGTTGCAAATCCAGAAACCTAGGTTAACACAAAATTGGCTGCTGCATTCTATCCTTTGGGTGCTTAAACCAGCCAGCACTTCGTCTTTATAGCCAATTTCAATATAACCTAACCACTAATCTGTTAGTTCTTCAGCTTTCAACTGAAGAGTTACTGATTACCTAAGGAAACATCCTTGCTCTGGCTTTAAGTAGTCTGCTGTCAAGCATCCCTCTCCATGTTTAACATGAAAACAAGTGTCTTTCCCTACTTTTCCCTCTACCACAGAAACTCACTCATAAAGGGGAAGAGTAGGCACTGCTTTTAGTAAACATTCTTTTTCTTTCCATCCCTATCCCAATGCTAAATTCATATTAAAAACTTTAGGAGGAGAATTGTGGGAACTTGGTTGATGGATTAGTCAGATAAGGCTCAGCTTTCACTAAAAGAAAAGAGAAAGAGCCAGAGGCTGCCTTGGGGACCTGCTTTGGAGCACAGCAAACCAGGACACTGCTCCACAACTCCCAAAAGAGTGAGGGTCAGAGAGATGAAGAAGCCAAAACAACGAATTGTGAGTTATTAAACCTCCCAGCTGCCGGGAAGGGTCTCCTTCCCTACCCCCGAGATATTAAATGAGGGTAAAACTGGGGAATTGTATCTAACTGAAAGGAGAGCATACATCTTCCTCCTTTGGATATATATAGAATGGGAAGGTGCTCTGAGTCATCTAGGAGGGGAGTGGACAGATAGAGAGCCAGGGGAAAATCGTGGGTTGCTCACTTCAGTGGCTGGAAGTGGCACACATACCTGACCCTCAGGGCGGATAGACTAGGTGGAGCCCCTGGCCCTTTGCTCCAAACAGGAGTGTGAATGCAGATTCTCTGTGAAGAAGAGGGGTCTGGGAGGGTAGAGAGTGATTTCTTTGCAGTGAGTTTAGCCAGTTGAATATTAGGGGAGGGGGAATCTCCTCAGGTAGGCTGTCATGCCTAGACTCCTAGGTAAAAAGGGGAATTACATCAGAGAGGAAGCGGAGACAAGAGGCTGATCAACACGACTCCAGTGGACTGCAGGGAATCTAACCTGTCCGGAGGGAAAAGGGATGGATAGCCTTCTGAAAGGCTAATTATCCTAAGGAGGCAAAATAGCTCAGTGGAAGAATTCCTGCCTAGTATACATAAGGTCTTTGGTTCAATTCCTGGCTCTTCCTTGTGAAGTGATCCACCAGGTTATCAGGCATCCAGCTGAAATTGAATAACAGGAACCATACAGGTAGTCTCTTTATATTAACTTTTCTTGGATCTCTTATTTTTGTCAAATTTTTTTTTTCCTTTTAAAAAAATTTCCCTTATTTTACTTAGTAAAACCCAGTTCAAAACCTGCAGAGGGAAGGGTGCAGAGCTAGTGAATGATGAACACAAGCAGCCTGAGAAGATCCTTAGGGGTCTAAGAGAGAAGGCTGTTATTCTGTGTTTATTTTTGTTTTGTTTTGTTTTTAATTTTCTTTTCTTCTAGCTGTGTTTTTTAAATGAGCCATTCGTGTCTTGTTTCTTGCTTGTTGTGTAGCCTTTTCCTTTCTTTCCCTGCCCGTTTGTTTTTCTTTTTTTCTACTTTTTTTTGTTTACTGATTTACTCTACCTATGCTATTTCTTTTCTCACCTTCATATTTATATCTTTTGTTTTCTGTTGTTGTTCTTTCATTCCACCTCTTTTATTTGGTCTCCAATTTTTCTTGTTTTTATTACTCTCTCACTCCTTTTTTCTCTGTTTACTTTCTCTTTTTTTACATAGTTGCTCTCTTTTCTCTTTCCTTTACCCCTCTTCTCACAATTCAAGCCTTTTAATTCATTCTATATATTTTTCTCTCTTCTGTTTCTTGTTTCATTGTTTCTATTCCACTTTTATAATCTTATTCCTTTGTGTTTCTTACTCATGTTAATTTTTCAATTTCCTAAGTTTTGTATGGTTCCTCTCCTTTCACTGTTGTTATTACTATTATTCTTTTTCTCTTCCTATTGCTTTCCTTTTCTCTGATCCTAATTTTTTTTCTTTCAAAGAAACATAGACAACAACAGGAAAATAGAATATGAGGAATGAAGTCTCAAAGTGAAACCTTACAACACACACAAAAACAACAAAATAAAATTATAGAATAGAGAGAGAAGCTAATCAACTGAATTAACACATAAAGATAAACAGATGCCTAGACACCAACAAAAAATTACAAGCCATACAAAGAAACAGGAAGACGTGGCCCAGGCAACAAACAAACTAAAAACCAGGCAGAGATACAGAACATGGAACAACTAATCAGAGATGTCCAAACAAATATAATGAATCAACTTAATGAAGTGAAGGAAGAGATTAAGGATATTAAGAAGACATTGCAAGAGCATACTGAAGAAATAGTAAACATACATAAAAAGATAACAGACATGATAGTGATGAATGGCACAATTCAAGAAATCAAAAATACACTGGAAGCACACAACAGCAGATTTGAACAGGCAGAAGAAAGAATCAGTGATTGGAAGAAAGTGCATCAGAAATCAAACAGATAGTAGAACAAATAGATGAAAAGATAGAAAAAATTCATCAGGGATTTAGGGATTTGAATGACAAAAAGAAACACACAAATATATGCATTATGGGCACCCCAGAGGGAGAAGAGAAGGGAAAGGAGACAGAAGGAGTGTTGGAGATAATAATGGCTGAAAACTTCCCCACCTTGTTGAGGGAGATGGACATATGTATCCAGGAAGCTCAGTGCACCCCAAAGAGTATAATTTCTAACAGGCCTACTCCAAGATATATACTTGCCAAATTGTCCAATGTTTAAGACAAAGAAAGAATACTGAAAGTAACAAAAGAAAAGAGAACCATCACATACAAGGGAAGCTTGATAAAATTAAGTGCTGATTTCTCATCTGAAACCATGGAGGCAAGAAGGCAGTGGTATGATATAGTTAAGGTGCTAAAAGAAAAAACTTCCAGCCAAGAATTCTCTATCCAGCGCAGCTGGCATTCAAAAATGAGGGAGAGTTCAAAATATTCACAGATGAACAGAAATTAAGAAATTATGTCAATATGAAACCTGTATTTCAAGAAATACTAAAGAGAGTTCTGCTGGTTGAAAGGGAAAAACAGGAGAGAGAGTTAAAGGAGAGTGTAAGAACAACTAAAAAGACAAAAAGAGAAATAAAAACAACATATGGTATATATAAAACTAAAGAAAATATGGCTACTGTAAGTAATTCCTTGACAGTAATAACACTGAATGTTAATGGATTAAACTCACCAGTCAAGAGACACAGATTGGCAGAATGGATAAGGAAATATGATCCATCTATATGCTGTCTACAAGAAACCCACCTTAAACCCAGGGATACAAAGAGTTTGAAAGTGAACAGGTGGAAAACAATTTTACCAGCAAACAATAACCAAAAAAAAGTGGGAGTAGCTATACTAATAATTGACAAAATAGACATTTAATGAAAAACTATTATAAAAGACAAAGAAGGACACTATATATTAATAAAAATGGTAAACTACCAAGAAGAAAGAACAATCATAAACATTTATGCAACTAACCATGGTGCCTCCAAATACATGAGGCAAACACTGGAAAAACTAAGTGGAAAAATAGATGCCTCTACAGTTATGCTGGGGGATTTTAATACACCATTATCACAAATTAGACAGAACATCTCGACAAATAATCAATAAAGAAACAAAGACTTTGAGTAATACATTAGAGGATCTGGACCTAATAGACATATACAGAACATTACACCCCAATATACATTATTCTTGAGTGCACATGGATCATTCTCCAAGATAGACCACATGCTAAGCCAGAGAACAACTCTCAATGAACTCAGAAAGATCAAAATTATACAAAATAATTTATCTGATCACAATGGAATGAAGCTGGAAATCAGTAAGGGGCAGAGAACCAGATTAGGTGCAAAGATATGGAAGTTAAAAAACACACTCTTAGACAATCAGTGGGTAAAGGAGGAAATACTGAAAGAAATCAGTAACTACCTTGAAATAAATGAAAATGACAACACAACATATCAAAACCTGTGGGATGCAGCAAAAGCAGTATTGAGAGGGAAATTCATAGCCATAAATGCCTATGTTAAAAAAGAAGAAAGCGCTAAAATCAAAGACCTAACTGCACACCTGAAGGAATTAGAAAAAACAATAAACTAACCCCAAAGGAAGTAGAAAAAAAAATAGCAAAGAATAGAGCTGAACTAAATGAAATTGAAAATATGAAAGCACTAAAAAAAAATAAAACCAAAAGCTGGTTCTTTGAGAAAATTAATAAAATTGAAAAGCTCTTAGCTAGACTAACAAGAAAAAAAGAAGATGCAAATACATAAAATAAGAAACTAGGAAGGGGATATCAGCACTGACTCCACAGAAATAAAGAATATCATAAGAGGAATCTTTGAAAAATTGTATGCCAAAAAAATGGATAATTTAGAAAAAATGGACAAATTCCTAGAAACTCACAAAGCACCCTACATTGATGAAAAAAGAAATTGATGAACTCAACAGACCAATCACAAGTAAAGAGGTAGAATCAGTAATCAAAAACCTCCCAACTAAGAATAGCCCAGGACCAGCTGGCTTCACAGGGGAATTCTACCAAACATTCCAGAAAGAACTAACACCAATCCAGCTTAAGCTCTTACAAAAAAAATAGAAGTAGAGGGAACATTGCCTAACTCCTTCTGTGATGCTAACATCACCCTAATACCAAAGCCAAAGATGCAACAAGAAAGCAAAACTAGACCAATCTCTCTATGAACCTAGATGCTAAAATCCTCAACAAAATACTTGCTAACCATATTCAACAACACATCAAACAAATTATACACCATGTCCAGTGGGTTTCATCCCTGGTATGCAAAGATGGTTCAACATAAGAAAATAAATCAATGTAATACATAACATAAACAGATTGAAAGAAAAAAACACATGATCATCTCTACAGATGCAGAAAAGGCATTTGACAAAATATAGCAAACTTTCCTGATAAAAACACTACAAAAGATAGGAAAAGAAGGAAACTTCCTCAATATGATAAAGGGTATATATGAAAAGCCCACAGCTAACATCATATTCAATGGTGAAATTGTAAAAGCTTTCCAAGATCAGGAAAAAAACAAGGATGCCCACTTTTCACTTCTATTTAACATTATGTTAGAAGTACTTGCTTGAGCACTTAGGCAAGAAAACAATATAAAAGACATCCAAATTGGAAAGGATGAAGTGAAATTTTCACCATTTGCAGATGACATCATCTTATACTTCGAAAGCCCTGAGAAATTTACAACAAAACTTCTTGAACTTATAAATAAGTCCAATAAAGTCACAGGTTATAAGATCATTGTACAAAAATCAGTAGCATTTCTGTACACCAATAATGAGCAATCTGAGGAAGAAATCAAGAAAAAAAATCCCATTTACAATAGCAACAAAAAGAATCAAATACCTAGGAATAAATTTAACTAAAGATGTAAATGTCTTGTATGCAGAAAACTACACAACACTATTAAAGGCAATCAAAGAAGACTAAATAAATGGAAGAATATTACCTGTTCATGGGTATGAACCAAACAACATTAAGATGCCTATCTTACCCAGACTGATCTACAGATTTAATGCAATCCCAATAGAAATCAACACAGCATTTTTTACTGAATTGGAAAAGCTAACTATGAAATTTATTTGGAAGGGCAAGAGGCCCTGAATAGCCAAAGACATATTGAAAAAGAAAAATGAAATCAAAGGAATCACACTACCTGACTTTAAAAAATACTACAAAGCTACAGTGGACAAAGCTGCATGATATTGTCACAAGGATAGACATACTGACCAATGGAACTGAATTGAGAGTTCTGATATAGATCCTCACATATACAATCAACTGGTATTCAACAAGGCCACCAAGCCCATTTAACTAGGGGAGATTGGCCTCTTCAACAAATGGTGCTTGGAGAACCGGATATCCATATCCAAAAGAATGAGAGAGGAACACCATCTCACACCGTACACAAAAATTAACTCAAGATGGATCAAAGATCAAAATATAAAAGCAAAGACCATAAAGACATTGGAATATAATGTAGAGAAGCATCTATGGGATCTTGTATTAGGAAATGGTTTCATGAACTTTACACCCAAAGCATGAGCAATGAAAGAAAAAATAGATAAGTGAGACCTCCTTAAAATTAAAAACTTTTATACCTCAAAGGAATTTGTCAAGAAAGTGAAAAGGCAGCCTACTCCATGGGAGAAAATATTTGGCAACCAAATATCTGATAGAGGCCTAACATCCAGCATATATAATGAAATCATACACCTTGAAAATAAAAAGACAAGCAACCCCTTAAAAAAAAATGGACAACTAATTTGAATAGACACTTCTAGAAAGAAGAAATACAAATGTCTAAAAAGCACATGAAAAGATGCTCAACATCACTAGCTCTTAGGGAAATGCAAATCAAAACTAAAATGTTATATCATCTTACACCCATTAGACTTGCGGCTATTGAAAAAACAGAGAATTACAAGTGTTAGAGAGATTGTGGAGGAATGGGAATCCTCATCCTCTGCTGGGTGGAATGTAGAATGATCCAGCCATTGTGTAGGACAAGTTTGGTAGTTCCTTAAAAAACTAACTATAGATCTGCCATACTATCAGCAATTCCACTCCTGGGTATATACCTAGAAGAACTGAAAGCAAGGACACAAACAGATATATGCACACCACTGTTTAAAAGTGGCTTTATTCACTATTGCCAAAACTTGGGATCAAACCAAATGCTCTTCAACAGATGAATGCATAAATAACTTGTGGTGTAAACATACAATGGAATATTACTCAGCTGTAAGAAGGAATAAAATATTAACACATGGGATAACATGGATGAATCTTGAGGACTTTATGTTGAATGAAGCAAGCCAGGCACTGAAAGACAAATATTACATGACCTCACTGATATGAATTAACAAAATTGAGCAGACTCACAGAGCTAGAGTCTGGAAGATAGGTTTTCAGGAAATAGAAAGGGAGAAGGTTGTGAGCCAACTCCCATAAGGGCAAATATATGATAAGGGGGATATATATATAATTGTACAGTGGCGGGCCATTACAGTGGTGTAATGATACTTTTAGGTTAGGTGGTGCTGGTTTGTTGGGGGTGGGTAGGGAGGGTGGGTTGGACTGTCCATGGAACTGGGGGAAGTATTGGGGGAGGGAGCAGATGAGCACTGGGGATTGGCAGATACACAGTTGAAACTACAATATTGGGAAAGCTATTTTGAAAATATGGCAAGTGAGGGTTGTTGGTTTGGGGTGTTGGATGTGGGTAGCATTCTAGATAGGGTGCACCTGGGGCAGGCTTCTAGGGAGTGTGTGAGTGTTCATCTTGCCATAGTGTGTTATATCAGTGGGTGAAGACACACATAATGAGTTGAAAAGTGGTGGACTTCCGTCTTGGGGAGCCTGCTGTGTTCTCAAATAGAGGGGCAGGAACCTCTCAAGAGTATGGGTGGTGCCTAATAGGGGAGGGCAGACCAGTGTGTCAAACCCTCAGCATTGTTGCAAGTAACTATGAATTTTTTCCTTCCGAGTGAAGCCTGGTGGTTGCCATGTGTCCTGAGGGGAGAAGGAGGTAGGAATAGAATAGATGGAACAGGGGGCATTTTGGGAGAAATGGAAGTGTTCTATATGATCTTGCTATGAAGGATACAGGCCATGTTGAATTGCATCAAAGTTTATAAAAGTGTATGGTCCAAAATGTAAATCATAATGTAAACCATTTACCATAGTTTGAAGCTATGTTTCAAATATTTGTACATCAGTTGTAACAAACGTACCATCCATATATAAAATGTTATTAATAGGGGAAGGGGAAAAGTGGGGGTATGTTGGGTATATGGGAGTCCCTTGTATTCAGTACATTACTTTTCTGTAACCTAAAACTTCTTTGAGGACAAAATTTAAAATAATAATAAAAGTAAGACACTGGGGGAATAAATGGAAGACAATGTTACTGTATATATAGGACAATAGATCTTACAATGATAAAAGGAAAAATGTAAAAAAATTAATATATTTTCATTATTTTATTATCCCAAATTTTTATCTTTTTTAAATTTTATTTCTTATTTTTAAAACTATCATTATTATTTCATTTTCTTTTTAATCATGTTTGGCTATTTTATTGGCTTCATTTTTGAACAAGTTTTGGATCACATAAGGGTTACAACTCTGGCAGGGGAGGATCATTTGTGTGGGTTGTCAGAGATAGGGGATACATGGGATGAAGCTTACCTGGGCATACATATAAGGCATATAAATGTGTTCAAATGTTCATGGGGCATTGTCACAGTGGGTGGAGATTCACAAAATAACCTAAACAATATCAAATTACCATCCTGGGGAGCTCTGCCACATTCTCTAATAGATCAACAAGAATCCCATTGAGTACAGGGGCAATAACTAGTGAAGGATGATGGTCCACTGAAAGGCCCTTGATATTGATGACAGTGCATATAAACCTTTCCTCTTGAAATTGAAACTTAGCCTAGTATTATAGGGTACCTAAGGGTTGCCCCCTGGTAGCCTCCTTGTTGCTCAAATATGGCCTCTCTCTAAGCTGAACTCAGTCAGTGTGGGACATGACTCCTGGGGATGAGCCTACCTGGCAATGAGGGATTACTACCAAGCACCAACTAGCAATGCACCTGGGAAAAGACCTTGAACAAAAGGGGGAAAAGGTAAAGATAAATGAGTTTATATGGCTAAGAGGCTTCAAAGTGAGTTGGGAGGTCATTCCAGAGATTACGCTCATGTACTTCTCAGCAGGATCTCTTTGACTGCCAAAATAGATACTACCCTAATAGTGGGGCTCCTGAGAGTGCTGGAGACATCAAGACAGTATAGTCAAGGCAGATAGCTCAGGAGTTTGGTGCCTTGCCAGTGGGCCCTGCTTTGGAATTTATGCTCCCCAGAGCAACAGAGGTGGACTCAGTTGTGGTTTCCCTACACATGGCTCTTCTGTCCTTCTATTTGAACCTATAATTAGTACTAGAGTTGGTAGACATACGTCCAAGAGACTTATATCTTTGGGATCTCCATGTGCTAGCTGGGCCCTGAATCTCAATGGAGTTGCAACACCTACTCTCCATTTCATTGGTCTGACCCAGGACAACTAACATAGAGGTGATGACAACCACCATACCCAGGAACTGAGACAGTCTGAAACTGCAAGCAACAGAGTCCCATTCATCTCCCCATGAGATCGCAGCCCCCTCTCAATTAGAGGTGGAGTGGACATCACCATCCCAGAATCCTAAGAATTGGGTAATGAACCATGGAATAAAGTAGACTTACCGATATTCTACTATAGACTTATTGTGATCCTAGTAATGGAAGAAATTATGTCATTGATGTGGACGCAGTGGCCACCGGAGGTTCTCAGGGCAGGGAGAGGGAAAAACAGGTATAATACAGGAGCATATTTGGAACTTGGAAATTGTCCTGAATGACATTGCAATGACAGATACAGGCCATTATAAATCTTGCCATAACCTACAGAACTGGGTGGGAGAGAGTGTAAACTACAATGTAAACCTTAACCATGCTTAATGGCAATGCTCCAAAATGTGTTCATCAATTGCAATGAATGTACCTCACTAATGAAAAATGTTGTTAATGTAGGAAAATGTGGGAGTTGTGAGGAGTGGGGTATATGGGAATCCCCTATATTTTTCATGTGATCTTTGTATAATATAAGTATCTTTTAAAAAAATAATAAAATTAAATTTAAAAAAAATTTAGGAACATTAAAATGGAAGGTTCACCTGGTGAAAAAATAATTCTTATTCCAGATCAGTATATCAGGTAGGATTACATTATCGCACTTATTTTTAACTTACACCCATAGAGGGATAAAAAGACAAACTAAAACTTGACTTGGTACAACATGAACATTTCCTAAATCTTCAGGGACAAACACTCAGTTAAAAGCTGGGTGTTAAGCAGCAAGACCCAAAATTTGGGGGTCTCAATGTCACTGGAAGCTTAATGGGACTGCAGAGGGCTTATTTCTCACCATCTGATGGGTTGTATGAACTACTTAAATTCTCCCCAAACCAAGAGAATATTTGTATTCCAACTTGAAGATGTTCTAGAAACTTCTTTTTCTAGTATTAGCATCAAAATAACTCATCATCAACAACAAAAAAATCTTCTTTTTTTGTTTGAAGAATCAGTTCCCCAAAAATGAGAAATATATGTTTAAAAGCCAGTCATACTTGGATAGGCCCCCTCTAATTAATATTCTGATTTTTAATATTAGCTGGATTCCTAACATATGAGTGATGACATTTCTATTTCAGATCCCCAACTCCCTTAATTTTTATTCTATTTTTCCTGTCATTATTCATCCCTGATGCTTTTTTGAGAGACCTTTCAGTTCACTAATTTGTTCTTTAAATATATTCGATCACTTATCACATTATAAGTTATTCATTATGCTTGGTCTAATTTCTTGGTTTGTCTGTTCAATTAATTTTGTTTCATCTACTATAGATATTCAATTTCTTTTTTTTAGGAACACAGTTCCTCAGAAACTAGTTAATTTTGCCTTCAAGGTTATTTTCTCATGTGGATATTGGCTAAATTTCAGAGTCTTACTCTTCCTTTAAGATTTCAGAATGATAGTCTCTTTCTTTTACCTTGAATGAGGTAATCTAGCCACACTTGAATCTTAAATGTTAAAGGTATGTGAAGATTGCAGTTGACCCCACATTCTTCACTAGAAACTGGTTGACTCCCGTCCTCAGAAAATAAATGAATGCCATGGACTGAATGGAGTAGAAATCCATAAAGGGATTTGATATATGAATAAGACATGCCAATATATGTTTCCTACCCATATAGTTATCAAATAGAATTGAAATGTGCCCCAGTGTAGTACACAAAATATATACTGAGCCTACTCTCAGGGAGATAACATTTTGAATTGTATCTGTGTCACCTGACTGTATGGGTACTTTTGGAGTACTATTGAGCAGTAGATGAGCTATTTTATGAAAAGACTTGTTTGAAATGCTCCTTTTTTAACTATCAGATTGGAACAAGCACACTTTTTTACACAATAAAAATGAAGCCAATATACATCAAAAATAGTATAACAACAGACTTTATGTTGAAATTAAAATATGTCCAGATGTCACAGAGCAGCTGTAGAATGTGTTTAATACAATAGGCACTGAGCAGATCATCTGGGTTTCAAACTCCAGCACCACTTCTATAGTAATAAGATAACAGACAAGTTAGTTAAATCTTTGATGTACATTTTTCTCCTATGTAAAACAGGGAAAGTTTTTATGATGATAAAACAAGATAATACATATGAAGTGCTTAGAATAGTTTCTTACTCCTAGTAAACACTCAATAATGTAAGCCAGTAGTAGTACAGTCACATATAAGGATTTCACCAGCATGTCTTTCTTCCATTTCCTAGAGGTGATTTTGATTTATGAGTGTATAAAGAAGAATTTTTAGAGGTTTTGAAATTAGATAATCATAGAACTTTAAAATTTAAAAGGAATATAGGTTTTATAGAATCTAATTATTCCATATATGAGGAAACTGAGACAGAGAAAAGTGAAATATTTTACCTAAGACTGCATTAGTAATACCAGGTCTTACACTAGAATCTCTGTCTTACTACAGTTTTTCATTCAGTAAACTCTCTACTGCCTAACATGTTGGCCACCATAAGCATTTGCAAAGAGGAATGTAAAAATATTTGTAAGTATTGGATGTGAATATCTTCCAAATGTAAATGTGCCATAATATTAATATGAAATTTAAACCAGCATGCTAATTCCTTTTACATCTTGACCCATCATTCATTCTTACAAAAAATGACTTCATTAAAATTTTCTACATCCATCAGAATGGGACCTAAATGTACATAAAATAGAACAAGTGAAAAATAGAATAACGTTACAATTTTTGTGCAACTGATTCTATCCCTAAGAAAATTCTTACCATGATATAGGGAACAATCACTATAAAGTACAGAATATAATGAAGAAAACAGATTTGTTTAGCAAATATTTGGAAATGAATAGAAATTGTGGAAGTATATCATAGGATTTGTAATTAGTGGCTCTAAGCTATGATTGTAACTGGTTTGCTTTTTGTTAGTTTTTTCTTTTTATTAGAGTAATAAAAATGTTTTAATCTTGATTGAAGTGATGAATGCACAACTCTGTGATTATACCAAATGCCATTGATTGCACACTTTAGATAAATTGTATGGTTTATGAACAAAAAAATTAGGGTGGGTTGGAAAAATACACCAAACGTAATATATGAACTATAGTTAGCAGTAATACTTTGATGATGCTCTTTCATAATTTGTTGCAAATGTTTCACAACAATGTAAGGTATTACTGGTGGGGTGATGTATGGGAGCCCTGTATGATATTATGCATGTTTATTTAGTAAGTTCACAACTTTTACTATATATTTATTGTTTGTGTCTTCATGTATGAATGATACATTTCAATAAAAATTTTTAATGAAAAAAAGAAAATATATATTTCATAAACAAGATGATTCCAAAATTTCTGAAGCTTAGAAGTGTTAAATTAAAATGTTTGGAATGAATGAATTATAAAAGAAAGAAGAATGGATTAAATAGTGAATTAACACTTAATTTTTAGGACTTCATGTAAGATGTTTTACCTAATTTGGAGGTTAATTCAAGGTAAGTTTTGGGATAGGATCTCTCTTGGTCATCTGAGAAGGCTTATCTGCAAAGGCTCTTCCTGAAATGTAGGGAAAAAAGGATATTTTAAATGTCAGTTCTACTAGTCTAGCACTTCCCCCCATCTATAACATAATGAGAATCACTAAAGCAGAAAAATATTAGAAAAATAAATCCTTGTAGGTTGGATGGTATTTAGGGGATTGGCTCAGGAAAGAGGATGCATGTGTTTTCCAAATGTTACTGTTTTCTCAAGGATGGAAATTAAACGGATGTTTTCCCACCACCACCTACTGCTGCTTTGATAATTTTCTCTGATGCACCAGATGGTGGCAAACACAGTTACTTGTTCACAGCCCTCTTGGTTGAACAATTATTTATGGGCTGATGGAATCCTTTTATCCACCTTTATTATGGCTTTTCATCCTTACATAAAATAAATTCAAATAACACAATCCTAGTAAGTTCATATAATTTATAAAACTGATGAACTGAAGTGTATGGGGTTCTTTGTTGAACTTATTGGTCAACAGTTTATTACTTTTTCCGAAGAGCAGACGAATGCAGGAACTATATTACAAGAAAAATCATGTATTGTGCCTTAATAACTGTGCTTGAATGATCAGTTCAGGAAACAAAACTCACTTTTTATAGCATCCAGGAACTGTTTTCTGGTTGCCTTTTCCCAACTTTTTTTGGCCATGCCATTATAATGACATTTTCCTATAATTTGTTGATTTAAACTTGTATGTCTGTTTATGATAGTTCACAGTACTGCTGCAACTTCTAATGTGTGTATATGTTTACTGACAAATATTTCCCTGCAGATTTTTGCTACTCCAGGTTGTTCATCAGCTCATACTTATATTGCCATGATCTTCACCAACCTCTGAACAGCAGTTTTGAAGAGAACTATTCTTCAAATGCTTTTGCTGAACAGTCTCACAAAGTCTTTCCATTTTCAGTTTCAAAGGGGATGCTCACAGTCAAATTGTAAAGTTTAAATGCTTATTCCCCTCTAAATTCTCTCCCACTTGCCTCCACACTCATTTAAGGCTAAGTGTAATTTGAGTCATAGAAAATATTGGATTATCTTTTACACATGTTATAATGACAGTATATATTGGTCTCATGTTTTGAACACTGCTTCTCAGATTTAATGTACTTATGAATCACAGATCAATCTAAAATGTGGACTCCATTTCCTTAAGTCTCTTGTGGGGCCAGAGATTCTATAGTTCTAACCAAGACCTGTCTTGTACCACCACTGAGTAGCAAGATTTTAGAATTTGCAATGCATTTTCTTATAATTCAACTGACTGTGTGCTTATAAAACAAAGCAGGAACAATTAAGTTACAGATGAAAATTTTGCAGCTTTTATGAATTCACTAAAGTTATGCAATGAATGAAAATTTGGCTTAAGGCTCCGATCCAGATTTGCTGACACTATGCTCAAAATTCTTTCCATCACAATCTATGTTGCTGTAGATTAGTGGGTCTCGGTTACAACTGGTTGTTAGACCCATCTGGAATATACTGATTCACATTGTCCAAGGTGAGTCTGGGCATCTGCATTTTTCAAAAGTGTCCCCAGATTATTCTACTGTTCAGCCAGATTAAGAACTATTGTTAAAAATGAAGGCTGAGGATAAGATACACATTTGACCAAGTCTTTAGCCGTGTGTGAGGCCAGTGTTTCCTCAAACTTTACCTGCATCAGAATCTGCTGGAGGACTTGTTAAAGCACAGATTGCTTGGCCATATCCAGAATTCTGATTCAGTAGGTCTGCAGTGGGGGCCTGAGAATATGCATTTCTATCAAACTCCCTGTCATTGCTGATATTGCTGGTCCAGGACCATAATTTGAGAGCCACTGGATTAGGCTAAAGGCTTAACTCACTTTCAAAGGTTAATGAATTTACCACTACACTTGATGATTATAGTTCCATAATATCCAGCAGACATGATTTATTCAGGTGCCATACTGTAGATAATTTCTAATAAATCATTTCCCAACAAAAATAACATGACAAGGATGTTCCGTAAAGAAAATGTTTGCCGTAGGCTGTCTTTGTCATTGCAATGCTACCAGCTTTCATATGCGAAATTTCAAGATACTATACTTTTTTCTGTCCAAATATCCAATGAATTAAATTCATGCACCAAAGGAAAGAAAAAGAAAATTCCAGGCCTCACAATGACTTCCTCTCTGAACCACTTCATTCAATCATTTAAATTATTTTAACAGTGCTTTCATTATTATCTGCAAGTAGTTAATCTCATTCTAGAGATACCTAAGGTGAAATTTCAAATCACTTAATTCACAGGGAGCAATAGAAATTTTTGGTACATTTTTTTCATTAAGGTTATGAAAGAATATTATTACTGTACCTTGTAAAAATTTCTTTTTTTTAGGATTTAAAATTCAAAGGACACAAAATACATGTTATTTTTGCACGTAATTTTGGGTCTTGCACATTTGTTCCAGATGTAATATAATATACCAAGCTAAGAAATTAAGGAATGGTTTTCCACAGGGACATGTATGTTGTCAAAGAAACAAGGAATCATATTTTTGTTAATGACTCAAATGGATATTCAACACAACTTTCTTCTCCCTGAAATAAGAGCATATTTTTTAGTATCATACATATTGGAGTTGAATCCAAGATCTGCCACTTAACAGCAATTTGACCTTAGATTATTTTTGTAACTTTTCACAGCAGTGGAATTAATTATAGCTACTCATCAAGACTACTCTTAATATCAAATGAAATGTCATCAATAAAGCACCCAATATATTAACTAGAATATAATAGTTGTTCACTAAATGATAATATTCCTCTTTTTAAAAAGTCATGATGTTTCAGTGTGAACATATTTATTCCTAAACTATTCACTATCTTGTAAATACATTCCATTTATTGGTTAGTTTCTGAATTAAAAATGTCCTTTCTTGTGTCACATGTACTTCATTTCAGCCACAGTAAGTTGTATCAATCATGATATATTAAGGGGATTAAAAGATGAGACCATTCAGCAATAACCTAAAATATTATACAGTCTAATCTGGGCCTAGAAAACCTTAGAGAAGCACAAAAATGCAATTAAGAATATAAATATCAAAGAAATCAAAGAACCATAAGAACCATAATGTAGACAAGTTTGTCTTAATTTTATAAGTAAAGAGAAAACTTGTAGAAATGTTGGCACAGATATCAAATCACAGGACTCATTTATAGTTCTCCTCCTCCTTGACCCTTTACTTGCATTTTTCTCTTATTACAGGTAGGATAAGTTAGGCTTTGCTGAATACCAAAAACAAAATCTCACTGACTTAAAAAACACTAAGGCATAGGGGAGTGGATGTGGCTCAAGCAATTGGGTACCCACCTCCCACATGGGAGGTCTCAGGTTCAGTTCCTGGTGCCTCCAGAAGAAGACAAGCAGACACTGCAACCAACAGACGCCAAACCAGCAGACACTGCAACCAGCAGAGAGCAGAGGTGGCTCAAGTGGTTGGGCACTCGCCTCCCACATGGGAGGTCCTGGGTTCAATTCCTATTGCCTCCTAAAGAAGACGAGCAGACAACTAGCAGACAGATGAGGGAGCCATTGGAAAGGAGGGATAAAAATAATAAAAAACAAACAAATAAGCAAAAAGGATTTTAAAAAACCCACGAAACCACTAAGGCATGATTCTTATACTACCTGTCCAGTGAGCATCAGTTGGAAGATCTATGTTGTCCTCACTTCTGGGCCCTGACTGATAGAGCCAAACTTTCTGGAATATTGCCCATGATTTTGGCATGCACTGGCATTTGAAGCTTCCACCTGTTACTTCCGTTCACATTTTAGGGGCCAAAGAAGTCATTTGTCAACCCTGAGTTAAAGGATATTTAGCAATAACTGTGATCCTATGGTGTCTCAGGAGAGAACCAAATATTTGAACAGCACAAATAACTTTCACAGAATTCTTTGCTAACTCCACTTCTGAGAATTATGAATTATGTTGGTTCTCCCTCCATCTCCACCTCTCATCTATTAATTCCCTTCCTTCTTCCTTTCCCTACATGTTGACATTACCTAAGTCTGTATCCTTGAACAGCCTGTGCAAATTCTCATTCCCTCTCATAATTTTATCTACCCATACAATTTTACCAAAACTGTGCAGATAATTTCTATACCAACAACTCTCCATCTTTCCTGAGTTCCATACCCACATTTTTATTGGACATTTCTACCCAATGATCATGACACTCTATTTTCCTAGACTTCTGGGAGTTAAGACATCTAGTAATTTTATATTGTATTCCTTTATTTTCATATTGTTTTACAATCTAGCATTTCTTCATAATCTGTTCATTCGACCCATTTTTCACTAGAATCAACTCTGTTATTCCTTATTTCCTACTTACCAGGGAAAACAAACAAAGGATTGAACAAAGAACAACACTTGATCAATCCAACTGTTTTTTTTTCTGTTCCTATGCCAAGAATGTTGGACAACACCGGTAAAATTCATTTAATTGCACAGAATCTGTCACTGCAGATTCATGATCACCATCTTCATATTGGTTCTTGATGTTTTCTACTAAATCTTCACAGTACTCTGCTCACACAATTATCTTTCTTATTTTCCAGAATAATTTCAAATTTTCCTTAGTTTCTTCCAATCCTTTTCCCACCACATTTACCATTACTTTTAGGAAATAATCTCATGTCCTCCTTTACAGAAAAATCAAAGACCATCAGGAGTGAAATCCTTCAATTCCTAATCCCCAATCATTGTTTATTTATCTTATATTTACATATCTTCTACTCCCTTGATTGAGGGGATTAGGTCCCCATGTCTGGTCAAAGGCAAATTCCTTCCCCATGCTTTATAGCCTACTTTTTCCCATATACTTAGTGACCCATCCTTCCTTCTTCCCTTCTCTCAGCTGTACTTTCAAACTCAGTCTCTCTACCAGTGTTTTAAACTATCAGAATATACATATGCTGAGTATACTCTCATAGTTTTAAAAGAAAATCAACTCCTTTAGTCTTCCATTTCTTTCTATTGTAATCATTCTCCTTTATTTTAGCTTTCAAATACATATTTGTGGATATAATAGCCTACACTCCATTTCCCTAATACTTCCACTTTTCTTTGCTACTCTCAATAAAATTACTCTGCTCAAGGTCATCAATGGCTTTACTATTAAATCATAATTTTGTGATATTTATGTCACTATTTGCAAATATGATCCATATCAACATTCTTAAAATTCTCTCATTCTTTGATTTTTCCTCCCATCAGTCTTTTGGAGTACTCATTTTCAACCATTTTTTCCAGGTTTTCTTCCTCCACTTGCTCCATAAATAATATTTAATAATATAGTGACTACAAATACCCTCTATACTTATAGTTTCTAAATATATATATATATATATATAACACAAACATTTATAGGATGTATCACTTATTGCTCATTTGTATTTGGTTGTTCCATAGGTGCCTCAAACATAACCTAACCAAAATGAATTCATCATATTTTCCTTTGTCACTCCAGCAAGGCACACACTCCTCCTTTTTCTTACTGCCTATTTACGTATATGGTACCTTTAACCACTCAGTTACCCAAGTTAGAATCCTTGGAATTACCATTGAATTCTCCATCTTCTCTTACACTGATGCTATATTTCCCAAGTTTTGTTAATCCAATCTCCTTAATTTTTTTTTTATATCTCCAGTTCCCTCTTTTAAATTCCCCATGACATTATAAACACAAGACTTCTGGAATTTCTTTCAACCAGCCTCTCTGACAACAGAATTGCTTCTTCACATTACTTCCAATGTGACCTTTCTAAAATATAAATCCTCTTGGTTTACATCTTCACTTCATATGTCCCTTTTAATCTCCAGAATAAAATAAAAATGTCTCAACAAAGCAAAGTAAAAGCCTTTGGTCTGTCTCTATCGTCCAGATTCATTTCTAGCCAATCCATTCCTACACATCATCTTGTTCTATTAAATTATAGATATCTTCCCTAATTCACTGGTTCTCAATCAAGAGCTATTGTGTACATTTCCCTCACCCTCCAGGGGATCAAGGCAATAAGTAGAGTAATTGTTGTTGTTGTTGTCATACAGGGGAAAGGTAGTGTGTGCTAATAGTGTTTATTGGGTAGAGGCCAGAAGTGCTGCCAAATATCCTACAATGAATAGCCCTAATTCAATATCATAATTCTCACCTCTGCCTTTCTGTGTACTGTTCTTTCCGACTTGAATGCAATCTCCTTAACATCTGACTGACCTCTACTAACTCTTCAAGGTTCATTCTTTGTATTACTTCCCCTAAAATTATCCTGATTAAACTTCCTCCCTCTAAATTATACTTGAGACAATTTATTTTACTACAATCATGTTATCTCCTTTCTCAAAATTATTCACAGGCTCTCCATTGCCTCCATTGCTATGACAATACTCCTTGCCCAGGTACTAAAGGCCCTGCACAAAATGGCTGCAAACTACATCAAAGTCTGCCCTATACAATGTTTCCCACTTGTATTCTATGACTCATCTAAAATGGGCTATTCGACATTTCTACAACTTATCCATTCTTTTAGTTTGTACTCATCAGTTCTTTCTAATTTAAATGCTTCCCTATCTGTTCACCTCTATCCACTAAACTGTTAGCAGTTCTTAAGGCCCATGCTATACAAAAACCCTGTTTCTCTGAGTCTAGTCTATCTGGCTTTATCATTGACTTACCCTCATTCTGGTTATTTGCTCACTTATTTATGGTCATTTACCTTCATTCACTGAAAGCTTTAGCACCAGCATCAGCGCTTTTATCTACATAAATTCCACTACAGTTCTGGAAGAAATCCACCTGAATGGCATTTCTAGTACCTTTAGAGTCTTGTTTTCAGTAATGGCAATAATACTTTAATGATAATGATAAAATAGGTAACATTAGTTGAATACTGTGGTCCAGACACTGCGATAAGCCCCTTAACATCAGTTGCTTCTACACAGCTTCATCCAATTTCCAGATTTTTAAACATTTTGACCTTGATAATACAAATCATCTTTTTTCTCCATTATGTCAGCAATGGGTATCTCCTTACCTCTCCAAACTCACTGGTCACTGCTCTGTACCCTAGGAGTTGGGCTCCTTTGCCTTCTGATTTCCCTTTGTGCTGGACCAGTAGGGAGCATTGACTTGAGATTAGAGAGAAGGAAGTTGAGGGTCTTATTCTTCTGGCTCCCACCATCTGGGGTCTCTGTGGCTTGGCTGTGATCCTCTACTGATGCCTTCTAGACAGGCCTCCCCATGCAGGTGTGTGTCCCTTTGCCCCTTCAGGCCTAGAGGTAGAATTGAATTCTCTCTGTTACTGTTCCTGAGATACTGCATCAGCCCTTGTCCATATCCAACTCACACCTTTGTAATTCCCTTTACTAAATTCTTTGAAAAGTACCTAATTTGAGTGTGCCAGAATTATGACTGATATACTACATCAATATTAACTTCCATAGGCATAACCAAGATCTTATGACCTCCAGAAAGGACACCACTCCTGAAAGATCAATTTTAAGCTTACTACATTTTGATTACCTCACCCTTTCAGATTTCTTATTCCCAGTAACACCACTCCAAGCAATTCTTCATTAGGACTTTCAGGCATTTGGTCCCACCACTTAGTCACTACCACTCCCCTTCTCAGTGAAGCCTTGCTGTTAGCCAGAATTCAATGAAGTCTCCGTTTCTTATCCCACAATACCCTGAATGTTCATTACAGTTATAAGTCTTTGTTTACTATTGCTCCTTCCCATTATAATATATTTGGGAAGAAGTGAGATTGAAACAGATCTTGCTTCTATTATAAAATATTTCCTCATTTCCTCCAAATTGACTTGTTCACTCATTCTTCTGAATTTGCATGACATTTTGTTTTTTATTAAAACATGTATCTGGATCTACCTTTTATTCTTACTACTGGTGTACTTGATACCTTACTTTACTTCTCCACACTCCACCCTACATGATTATTAGCTGTTTAGAAAATATAAGCCTTCTTCTCCTTTGCCTTCTCTTTAGCATCTATCAGGCACCTCACTATAGAGGTGGTACTCAATTTTTATGCAACATATAGACCAGAAAATTCAATTCCAGCATTTTATCTCAATATTACTTTGTCAAATATTTTTTAAAATGCTTAAAAATATCTTGTTTTTATCAGACCCTGTTTTCTTACCCTGAAACTTTAATTGCTAAAATCCTCAGCTCTTTCAAATGAACTAAATCTGAGTCACGTCACTCAGCTCCCATTTTTCTGTAGTTAGCTTTTGAATTATGAATGTATAATTTGCACTTAATTCTGTTAAATTAAATTTGCCTATTTTGGCTCATTTTCCAAGATTTGAGGTGGTAATTTCAGAATAATGCCCATAGAGGTGAGGTAAACACTCTAGGTCCCTGACATTGAAGATATACCTGGAAGAATCAAGCATTTGCACCTAGGATATTCAAATAAAATTCTAGTCTTGATAATAAACCCTGTTGGAATATTTATCTTCCCATATTATGCTTTACTCTCTGTTAAAAGTAAGTATGCTATTGGGGCATGTTCTGTGTGCAGGTATTGGAATGGTGTACTTTATCCTTCCTCTGACTTTCATAGTACTATATCCATTTTCCCTTTGTTGATTACCATGAAAACCTCAAGAGAAGAGTTTTCAGAAATTAGCACCAATAGCTATAATCTTACAGTGACAAAATAGTAGAATAATCAGATTTCTCAACCCACGGAGTTTTCTGATGCTATCCATAACTTGTGGCACTTGGGTATGTCAGCATACATTTATCTGTCTGCTTACAACTAGCATTTCAGCTTGTACAAAATGCTCTTGCAATGAAAGCACACCTTTTCTTTTAAGGTGGTATAGATAGCAATTCCAAATAAGCCACTGTTTAAAAAACCAATAGTAATTTCTGAATATTGTGTAAAATAAATTATCCTTGCTCATATATTTTTATTTTGCTCAGAAGAAACAATTAGCCTGCATTTTGTGTTCCTTTGTGAAAAATCTGAATCTGTACAAATAATATCATCGCTAATTGCCCATGTATTTAATTCCATTTACTTTCCTAATTCATTTTCACAATAAGGTCGTTACTCTAAACTTTTGGTTTAATATTTGGACTTTGCAAAATACCTAGATACATTTTAACTGAAATTTTCATTCACAAAGCGTAGCACTCTGCCCTAAGTCAAAGCTGGAACTTTAGTAGCCCCTAAACACCTACTCTCAGACAAGAGATAAGCCTGAGCATGAGCTTTTCTGGATGCATACAGCACATTCAGAACCCAAAACTGATTGATTGGCCTCAAAGCTGTGGATTTTGTAACAGGTTTGTATCATAGCTTTCTAGTTTCAAATGATGTCTCCTTGGAGAGTGATATTCCTAACAGCCTCCAATAAAAGCTGCTCTCCTTGACCCAGTTCTGAGTGAAGAGGAGTTTTCCTAGCAGTACGTGTTGAGAAGAGATAATGTTTCATATCCACAAGCACAATTAAGCAGAAACAGATTTCATTCTTCAGGACTATGTATTGTAAAAGTTTGTTTCAATATGTCAGTGCTATTGATTCAAAAATATGGAGGCACCAAGGCCAGATTACTAACATTGGATTTGGAAAGTCCAGGCTGAGTGTTGGCAAATCCATTGAACCAAGCCATTCTCAGCTCCTTCTCTGATGACCTCATACACATTGATTATATCTACTCATTGGTTATACAAATGGTGTTTCTTGAGAAAACAGACCTGAGATAAAATTCTCCAGAAATTCTAAAGTCATATGAAGAGACTATATGAGTAACATTTTTTTCAAAGGCAAGATGCTTTATAATTTATTAAAGACATGTATTCTAGAGTCTGTTTTGGGACTATGCAGCCAAATGATATGTCTAACTGTATCCCCTGTTTAAATTATTATAGATTCATATTATATATCAATAATTTTAATTTAAAATATTTCATTCTATTACTCTTTAGGGTTAATTTTTAAAAGAATTTTTAAACCTTTGCAATCATCAGTTCACTTTCAATGAGAAAAATGGTGAATTTTCTCATTTATTTAATTCTTCTCTATCTTTCTGATCAAGTTTCAAACAAGTTCCATATTTTTGTGATGAATACCTTAAGTGTGCCCAATATCAGTAATTTTATTTATCTGATATGAACAAAAACCTCAAATAATATTAGTTTAAATTAAATAAGGTACATTTTCTTTCATTTAAGTAAGTTTGGGTTTCAGCTATCCAGGACTGCAATTGTGACTTCATGATATAAATATTACAGTCTCTGCCAGTCTTAGATTGCCTCATGGTTGAAAAACAGTGGCTGTAAAGCCATCCAACACATTTAAAAAAGCAATCCATGACATCTAGAAATCCATAAGGAATAAGAAGAATGGGGAAAGGCCAAAGGCACCTCCCTGGTAAGTAAATCTCCATAAGGGTTTTACTAGACATCCTGTCCAATGACTTCTCCTTACATTTCACCAGCCACGCTTGTCTGCAAGGGTGTCTTGGAAATGTAGATTGTTTTTTTTTTTTAACAGGTGGGGATATTGCTAACTCAAAATAATATGGATCTCTTTCCATGAAAATGGGAGAAAGGATATTGATCATTTACCACTATCTTTAATAATAATCCTTCTAATAAACTAAAAGGAAGCTGGCATAAAAAAAGTTCAAAATGTGAATATGATACTGACTACCAAGTTTCAGTTCTTTCAAGATTTTTATGCCTCTATATGTTATGACTTTGTGTGAGCCACAAATGTTTAACTTATTAAATTCCTTCTCTCTTCTTTTTTCTATTATCTAGAGACAAAATAAAACATTACTGTGGTTTACCATGTCTTTATTGGTGATGTCAAATCATACTTTAAATGTACTAAAATAGCTTAGGAAGTAAAAGTCCAATTATATGCAAATGTATTTCAATTAAATTTAACCCAGCACTTCCAGGGTTCTGCCAGGGTTTTACTGGGGTTCTGGCAGAAACATAGAAACCCAGCTCTTCCAGGTTTCTGCCAGGGTTTTGCCAGGGTTCTAGCAGGGTTCTTGATATTGCCAATAAAGAAAATTTAATAGTGGTAATTGCATACACGGTGGTGGAAAACCTGAGAATCTATACAGGAAACCATGAGACAACACAGACAGTAAGAAGAGCAAGAAACTTTACCATGCCTAGGCTGAAGGTGGGAGTGTTACCTCAGCTTAGGAGTCTGAACTTGCAGTTGTAGCTGAAATGGCATTACTTGCCTGTCCATCTGGCATACCCAGTGGGAATTGGGACCATGGTAAAAATATCTGTCCAATGGGAGCTGGATCATGAAGGATCTGAAAACACTACTGGAGACAAAGTCTGAGGAGAGAGACATAGGGAGAAATATGAGGCTTCTGTTCTCCTTCAGTCCTCCAATTCCTACCCAAAAGCTCCCAATTACCAAACATGGAGAGAAACAAGTTGCAAGGGAGTCTGGGACCTACAGTTCCCTGTGTTATGGTGGATCAGGAAAAGGGTGGGCAATGGATTTGAAATCAAATAGACAAATGATTATCATGCCTCTCTGTTTTCCCCTCCAGATTTATTTTCTGCTCTTTTCTCCTCAAATCTGGGCACCTGAAGACTGACCTCCATAGATTGCATCACCTGTATTCCTTTGACTTTTCTCTTCCATTTGTATTTGACACTGGCTGGAGATTGAGGAACTAGGATAAAGGCAGATGTGGTTATCTATTACCCCAACTCTTACCATACCAGCCACAGTCACTCCTATGGTTGGTCATCCTTTTATGGCTCCAACTCTTGCTGACAACTTTACCTCTCACCTCCACCCCTTTGTGCCTAGGAGTGGTAACTTTCTTGCTGTTGCTAGTCCCAGGCTACTGCACCATATCTTATTAGTTCTCTTAGTTCTGCAAATATCTTCATAAATAGTCCCTTCATTAAACTAGCCTTATATAACCCTATGAATGTGAAATCCAGTTTCTGCCAAGTCCAGTTCAGCTACATGAAACAAATGAGTTTTGTCTGTATAACCGTAGAATCAGGCAACATGAGTACAGGACAATTGTAATATTGGCATTTGGACTCGCTTGCCTGTTTAAAGCCAGGCTTATTTACCAATGCATTAGATATAAAACCTTCTTGTTTTAGATGATTAATTGGTGCCACTTAATCTTAAATTCACATTCAAATGTGAGCATTGAAATTAAATGCCTTTTCTCCACTATAAACTTGAATGGAATGGTCCTCAAAGAAGCTTGAATCTTGGTTGCCATGAATGTTTTATTTGGAAAAATTCCATCACCCTGTCTTGTAGAAATCACTGAAACTGCTCTCTGGTTATTTTGTACTAGTTATGCATAATTGGTGTACAGGCAGGCACAGAGCCAGTTTCCAAAACAGGTGGGTAGTTGTGAGTTTGGAAGTGGAGACGTGGTATGGCTACTCTAGACAGCTCCTTTGCATCAATTTTAACAAAGAATATAACTTTTCATGAGCACCACACCCATGTGGAGTGCAAGGTTTGGGGAGTAAGAAGCACATTTTTATGAAGAAAAAGTTTTCCTTGTTTTGTATGGAACTAGCCCCACCATAAAGCCCAGAGCTACACAGAAAGATTAACAGGAAAGCACTCGGGCTGCATGGGATGGCAGTTGTAGACCAACCAAAGCTACGAATTTCTATATTTTATAACCAATATAAATATTTGTCCAAAGACCTCAGTCTGAGAAATATTGCTTTATATGATTAAGATTAACCTGATTTCTTTTATATATTGCTGCACATTATTAGCAAATATGTGAGGGAATTAAATATTATTTTCATTGTGAATAACCCTTGCTCTCTGTGACTGTTTCCCCTGGCATCATGACTATTGCAGCAGAAGCTTTGTTTTTTAAAAATAAAGGTGACACAGGTTGGAGAGGATGAGGTTTATAGAGCCTTGGGTCTGGCCTGGCTGGGCAGAGCAACTGGAATTGAACTGGTCTGCAAAGGCTAAGGCCCCAAAGTGCTGTGGTGAGGGCAGCAGAAGGGGAGGCAGGAGAGGCAGAGAATCATAAAATCGCCATAAGCTTGGATTGTTTTGCAGTTTAAAAGGGAGTGAAAGTCTCCTTTCTTGAAAAACATTACAGAAGTATGTTGGCTCTAAACCTTACTCCTAACCAGTCCTTGACAACTCACCAACCCAAAGAACTTTCACAGTTTTGATTGTCCTTTAGCATAGTTGTGACTCAATTGGTAAGGATTTCAAAGTTCTTTAATCCATGTATCAGTCTTGAGCTTTGCCCAGATATACTCATACTCCCTGAAATTTTTACAAAGAATTCTATTAACCTCAAGAATCATTTTAGACCTTGCAGCCTTTTAAACTTTATTCTCCCAAAGATCTTTTAACATGCAGTAGATTAAATTGAGTTTGACAAGCTGAAGCTAATGAGATTTTGTGTCTTTGTCTTTTTGACATTTTTCAGCTTCATTTTCATTTTGCATTATGTAGTTCACTCTTTTCTGGTATCTTAAAATGCCATCTCCTCCACATTCAAACAGTTTACACCCCACTCCATCACTACCTATTCAGGAGACATAAAGAGCAAAATTGGATAAAGAAAAGAATTCTTAACTATTTGATTGTTGTATTTGATCTGAATTTTTTAAAAATTATGCATAATTTTCATTTAACTATTATGTCTATAAGAGCAAAACACTATTTCAATAAAATGGATTTTGGCAAAAGATAAAATAACATACAAATAATATATATATATTATATATATATAGCATCTGATCTTAAATGCTTAAACTTCTGATTTTAACATTGCACAGAAATTCCTCAATATTGGCCTCTATTTCTCATGATCTAAAAATTGATGTTTCAGGTGTGGATTCAACAAATATTTGAGATTTAATTCCTAGATCTTCTAAAATATTTTGCTTTCCTCTGAAAGCATCTCCATGGTATCTAAGGCAAAATTTTCCAAATGAAATAGCATTAGTACTTAATTTTTTTCATTTTTTCTTTATATACTTCTAAGTCTATTTTCTTAAAGACTATGTTATTTTAGAAGTGCATTTTTCCTAGTTTCTAAAAATCATTTAAATGTTTATTGATAATTTTGATTTTGTTTATTGACTTTATCTCACCTTCCTATGCATCTCTCACTCTGAGATTGTACTGAAAAACCAATAGAAACTTTATTTAGGGAACACCAAGTCAATAACAAGGCAAGACTTTGGTTTGTAGTAGTGATTTATCAGTGACTACCAGTCTAGATGCACCAGAATTACCCCACCTCCCCACCCATTTAGATTCAGACATGATAGATTTCATTACTTTATTGTAGATTCTAGTACCAATATATCAGCTAATTGGAACAAGGTAGCAAAGCCAACATAATACAAATATGTGACTGAAATTCTATTTCCCTAAATTCTTTTCCATAGAGATTAAACCACCATTTATTGATATTTGTTTATTCTTGCCTTCATTTTTCCTGATGTGAAGAGCTCTAGTTGCTCTGCTGACTTCCCTTGATTTGCCTTTTCTTTACTTTTCCATTCTCATCCTTCCAGAAACACAAGCAATCCTGGCTCCATCCACTCAACTTTAGCACTGTAATGGCTTCTAGGAACATTTTTTCTATTCTGGTGTAGTTAATTTTCACCCTGTCCAAGGCCAAGTTCTCCTTTGGGATCTGCATCCTTTGCCACTCCTAAGGTGAACCTGTAAGAATTGCATTCAGCTATGCTTAATAGAAACATGATTATAGTATAATACCTGCACAAAAATAGCAGTTTATTTTTCTCACATAAGAAGTGCGTAGTTAGGCATATTAGAGAAAGTACAGAAACTCCACTAGGTCATCAATGTCAATGTTTAGGCTCATTCTATTTTTATATTAGTAAAAAATTAAACATTTCCTAGATTTTTTTAGCATACTCTGTCTTATATCTCATTCATTCAGACCTTAGTCCCATATTTTGGATGAGAATGCAGTTTTTAGGTGGGCACAGGCTGCCCTGAACAAAGTAGATGTTCAATGATGAATAGGAGAGAACTGATAATGTGCTAAGCAACTATCAGTGTGTGTCTCAGTGCATCTTCTTTGCCCAGAATCTACACACATTTGTTGTTGTGTGTATCAAATTATTCACCTGCTTCCCAAGGAAGATAACCCCAACCTTTCTTTCAATTATTGCATCCACTTCAAAGTCAGGATCACTGAGTGATTTGCATTCCTCTCTATCAGGTCTAACTGTGGTTTCTCATGGCCCAGCAACTTAGATACCAAAAGACTCAACATATTAAATAGCCAAGGGTGGAGAATGAGTAGGGTTTATAACAACAATATTAAGCTCCCTGAAAAACCGGGAGAAAGAAAATACACAGTAGACACTGGCGAACAGCAAATATCAAATCCTACTGGGTAGAAAAAGGGGGAAAAATTGTCCTGGTAGTAGAATGTATTTGCTAATTAGGCAATTTGGTAGCACCTGATTCTGTTCTTTTGAGAGCCTCTCCCTTGGCCATCGTCCTTCATGGCCACATCTGAGGTGAGATTTGGAGAATGTAGTGGTCCTAGGGATATCCAGCTTTCCAAGTCAATCGAATGTGGCCCAGGTATGGTTTTAGGGATTGAATGATCCCAGCTTGTGGCCACCAGGCCCAGGGATTCTGTGGCAATACAGTTCCCTAAAGAACAAAAATAGGCTTTTGTTCAATTTCATGTGCAAAAAAGACACTACTAATAATTCTTCTACTTACCCACTAGCTTTTGTGCCCTTATATTAATTACTGCCTAAAAGTAGGTGAAGACAATAGGATACAAAATCTTTAACATCGTAATTTGTCACAGTCAGAAAACTCCACAGGGAAGGTACTTCGGAAAGTACCTTCCCTGTGGAGCCTTATTTTAGGCCTTATTTTAGGCCAGGGGTTCTTAACCTTTTTTGTTCCATGGACCCCTCTGCCCATCAGGCAAAAACCATGGACCCCTTACTAAGTCCACACTATACTGTGTATTATTTAATAAATATATCACACCTGCAACAACACATCCCCACAAGAAAAATGTTTTTTTGAACTTAAATTCAAGCTCATCGACCCCATGTTAAGAACCTCTGTTTTAAGCTAAGTCTGTCTCTCTGCAGCCAGCTCTTATATTCACTTCATTTTGAGGTAGTGCTCTTTTACATCCTTGAAAGTTCCTAGTTAAAGGCCTTTCAGTCAACAGGTTTACAGGCGTTTTTCTTAGCAAGGCAATATTTTCTTCATTTTTTCATCACTGTCCATTTTGAGCCGGGGTTCAGTCTACTCTTTCAGGACTTTGATAGAGGCACCAAGAAGAGGCCAGTGCAGTGTAACATTATGAGTTGTTTCTACTGTTTCCCAAACCCTTTAACGTCCACCTGCAAATTACAGTTAAAAGGTTTACCAAATGTTTTCTGTTATGTAATAATAGTCACCCATTTTCCATCCTGTGATCTTCCTGTTCAGAGTCTCACTGCCACCATTAAACTAATTCCACATTTTAGGAATTTGCAGCATCCTAATTTCAGGTATGAAATTCTCTGTCAGTTAAGAGTGGTTTTGGTTGCATATAAAAGGAAGGTGACTACAGTGATACAAGCAAATGTGGGTTTATTTTTCTCCCATAACAAAAATCAGAATGAGTCATGCTAGGGTTGGTGCTGCAGCTGCTTCATCATATGATTGTGAGCCAGGCTCCTTCTAGCGATCGACTTTGCTGTTGTTCCTCCTCCAGTCTCCCATTCCAGATTCCTGGGAAGAAGAACAAGAACAAAGATACAAAGAGAAAGGAGCAAAGCTTTCCTACAGAGCTCTTGCAGATTGTGGCTTCTGTTTCAATGGCCACAACTATATCATGTGATACATGATTTACCATATGACTTCCCCTAACTCCAACGTTGAGTCAGAAATGGAAACTTTTAAAACAATCTTTATTTGTTTGTTTAAGTATGTATGAGTGGACATTTTTAGGTCCTTAAGGTAATAAAGAGAAAAGAAATAATGTATAGGTAATTAGAGGGAATACCTATACATGCTACACATGGCCTGCTGTTTCTCTGAGACCGCTATCAGCTTTGCACCAAAGTTATAAAATATCCATGCAATCCCACATTTTTATCAAAAGCCCAATCTAGTTTACTGTTTAGAGATGGGACTCAGAAGTCCCAGTGCCTAGGCTGTCCAGGTACAAAATTCAACTCAATCTATTATGCACTATGTGGCTTTGGCCAGATTATTTCTAACTTTTGGTTTCATTGTCTGTGAAATGGGATCTTTATTATCTTACTCAAGCCCATTATAAAAGTGAAACATGCTTACCTCACATAAAGTGTTGACCCATTCCCTTTTCCCTTAAGGACGTTCTTCCAAGCAATGTTAACATCAGAAAGGACAATTGAAGAAGTGTGACCCCAAGAAATATTTGATTTATTTACATAGCTTATGTGAAGGATCATCAGGGGCCAAAACAAGTCCCTGGAACAGAAGACATTTCCCAGTAATGAGACCCAATTTAATTCCTTTTATATGTAACTCAAATTTTTCTTTCCTTAATCATCCTTTGTTTGACATACAAAATTTTCTAAAAGGTCCTTCTCAGATTATCTTACAAATTGGTACAATCTAAACTACATGTTGTCACAAAATATACTCTTTTGCAAATTACTACTGATTTATCATAAGACTTTATCACTATTATGTCAATTGTAGGCAGGACAGGCCCTGTTGCCAAGACTACTAAATGTAACTTGTACTTAGTCCAATTTTTGCTGAAGCCTCTCTACTTGGCCAAACTCCAACCGTGCACTTGACTTGCTCTACTCGAGTGGTCGTAAGAATGCAAACATTCTAACTCCTCCTCCATGCTCTCTCTGCTTCTGCCCAAAATATCAATGACCTGTGTTCACATTTTTTTCAATTCAGTGAATTTAAATTATGTTATCTCTTCTAACTACTGACAATTTTCTCTTCTTCAATAAAAAGATTCTGTTTATGGACAATACTACCCAAAATACTAGCCAGAATGAAGATTATCTCAGTGGCATTGCACATGGTAAGGGTGCAAGAAAGGCTAACTATCATAGCTAGATAGTATATTTGTAATGATAACCTTTTTTCCCCTTATGGCTTATCTTCTCCTTTCAGCCTTAACTACTGAAAGAAGTAGCACTCCAGGTCACCTTGTCTTTTATTTCCTATCTTCCTAGAGGGTACAGGTAACATATTTGACTCATAACTTCAAGAGATAAGGATTCCTTCTGAGTCTAGAAAGAAATTATTGTGAGCTATACAAAGGAAAAATGAGAGCAGACAGCCACATCTAAAAGCAGAGGATTCCTGAGAGCCACCAGATTGGGAACTTGACTTAGGTACAAGGACAGTGGATATCTCAGATGCAAGCTTTGCGAACTGATTATTGAAGAGTCCAAGGCCTGTTATTTCTTTCCTCTCAATTCCTCTTTTTCTCTCTCTCTCTTATCCCTGGCACTGCATTAGATTCCTGATCTCAAGGAGTTGGAATGGATGAAGAATCTAAGCAGGACTTGGATTCTTTTCTCCCAACTGAGTGTCATGGGAACTCAGAATAGGAATTAATATGAGTCAGAAAAACAACAAAAAATTCTAACACAACTGAGTATTTGGACCAAGAGTTATAAATGTTATCATTTTTTTTTATTATTCTATTTTCATTCTTATTTTTCTATTTTAATAATACTCTGTGAGTGAAAGGGCTTGTGGAATACAAATGTACCAGGATCTACAATTCACTGCTGTGGAAGTGAGGAACACATTACACCAAGCAATTTGTAATAAAATTTAGCAACTTATAACTTATAACCAATACTAAAAGGCTCATCTTTTACTTACCTATTCTTATCACACATGCACATAATAGTGCATTCAGCTTATCTCACTGCCTACCTTATCAGCAAATATAATTAAATTTTCATGGACTTGCTTCACATTTAAATTTTTGCCTCTTTCCTGCCCTAGTCCATTCCCTTATGATTTGAATAAAGTCTCTTTCCCCTCCCAATCTCAGGCAGCCTGGAGATAGTGTGTGAATTTCCTTGTCCCTGCTTTTCACTCTCAGGAGATCTTTCCCAGAAAGGTTCTGGGGGCTCTCTGTGGAAGTCTTTTCTTTTCCTCTGGGCCCCTTCTTTATTTTACATCAGTTCTTGCTGTTTTGTTGTTGGTTCCCTTTCTTTTTTCTTCGTTCTTTTTAGATCATTCTTATAATAATATAATTCTTAAATGAACGCACCCTGTAATTTTAGCTATATTTTTCACCTTTATGATTCAAAGCTAAGAATTCCAACCATATTATTATTAGAGATGTTTCATTAACAGCATTTTAAAGGAAGGGCATTAACAGTTATTGTCAAAAATGTCAGTTCAAAGATAGTTATTCATTTGTTCAACAATAATTTCTTGAGGATTTAGTGTGCAGTAAGCTCTGTGTCAGCCTCTGTAGTTGAAGAGACACTGTCCCCATCCATGGAAACTTTGGCAAAGGTATATAGGCAAAAAATTGCAAAACAAAATAGCCTTGCTATAATGTAGGGATGTACAATGTACAGAGTAAACATTGGGGGATATAACAAAGAGGGTTTAAAGTCTTTGATATCAAGGATTAAATTTGAATATAGCAGGCAAAAATGAGGAAGCAGTGGAAGGCAGGGCAGTACGTACAAAGGGAACAGCATATGAAGGCATGAAAGAGTGATATATGTGTTTCACTATTATTACAATAGCACCAAACATTAGTTGTGTATGGTTTGGAGATGTGAGTAATGGTGACGACATGTGAGGTTAGACATGGATTATGATAAAGGATCTTTTAGACTAAATAGAAGGGTTTTTATTCTGTTTTGTAAGTTGTACTTTTCAAACTAAAGTATGTAGACCTTGAGGATATGCTTGGTTATGTACTAAAAGCTACAGGATCAATATGGTGACTCCTCTTGGAAGATGAAAGAGTATTCTAAATTCCAGTGTATGCTAAATTGACATGTTATTTCTTATTAAAACTCATATGCATATGTGTAGTAGAAGATAACTTCCACATGATATTTAAGATAAAACAAGACTTCAAAAAAAATTCAATATTACAGCAAACCACTCTGAGTATTCCTCAGTTCCTAGGATTCAGCCCCTCAATTCTCAATGAGAACATTTGAGAATTAATGCTTAAAATGCCGAATAACCAAAAACTTTTGGACAGAGTCATGGCATCATGAAATTCACAAGTGTGCAAATCTCTTATGATAGTGGAGATGGACTGGCAGATTGCATGGATTAGAGGAAGGGCTACTAATTGGGAGGCTAGGACATTAGTGCAAATGAGAGATGATGGTATTTCATAATGTAATAAAGAGCCTCGCTCCATTTTTTTGCTGTTTTATAACAGCTTTTAAGCCTCATCCCTCCATTCTGCTCACATTTTGGCAAACTCATAAGAAACTCTGGTGCTTTATCTTTTGGTGCTTATGGGAGATTCAACCCACACAAGCCTATACTCACACCCAGGAACTTTTACCCTGGCCCCAGACCCAAACTGCAATGAAAACCTTAGACCAGTCTTCTTTCGTTGCTCTCTCAAGCCATTTTCAAACCAGCTTGGGAAGGCTGCTCTGCATAACCAGAAAGCCTTACTATGTAAGTAATAAAGCTTTTCATAATCTTTTGGTGTACAAGTGGTGTCATCAGTCTGAACCAAATCCTCAGTGGGGTCCATTCTGCTTCTCTAAGGTGACCACACATGTAAGGTAGATATTTAAGAAGTAGGAAGGAAAAGATGGTGGTTAATTGAACAAGGGAATAAGGTAGGGGTTGAAATCTAGAATGACTCAGAGATTTCTTGCTTCAGTAATAAGTGTATGATGGGTAATTCTCAGTGGTCAGGGCCAGAAGAAGAGCACATTTGGGTGGCATGAATTAATTGAAAAATTTTAATACATTGCATTAGAAGTGCACGTAGGCTATCCAAATGGCCTTTCTAGAAGACGAATGAATATATAGCTCTAGAGCACAGGAAAGAGTCTTTAGTAGACTATAGATTTAGGAAATAATCATTTTATAGGGAGTGATTAAAGTTCTAGAAATGCATGGTAATTCTTAAGGAGAGTATTTGCAATGGTATTACTAGGAGTATGAAGGATGCAGGGTATTGTAAATTAGATGACTGAGGTTAGAGAAATGCTCATTTATAGAGCGGATCCTTTCATCTGGCTAAATTCTATTATCCACTAATGTTCAACTCAATCATCCAGAATCTGTTATCACCATCTGAGGCTAGGTTAGGAGACCCTCCTTTATGCTTTCATAATATTCTTTGCAAATCTCTATTCCTGGACTTACAGTTACAATTTCTGGTTATGTGACTGTTCCTTACTCAGACTATGAATTGTTTTGAATAGGAACTTTTCATATTCACCTTTGTCATCATTAAATAAATCAATGAATATGTTAACTTATTTTACCTATTTCATTTATGTCAAAACTTAAAGGTAATCACCTGCGTTACAACTCTGGTATATAAATGTGTCTGGACAAAACTATGGAAACTATTACTATTTCTACACATTTTAATTTTCTATTATTTCCTTTTATCCCATTTTTTTTAATAGCCAGTATTCTTTTTTTTTTTTTTTTCATGTGCTTATGATTTATTGAGGTAGTGCTCCTAGGTGACATTGAGAATCAGGTAGGGAAATCGCAGGCAAAGTTCTATAGAGGGTAGGTGCAGCCTTATCCCACAGGGGAGCTCTGGAGTATATGTTACTCCTCAGCGTTGTCTTGACCTGAGAGAATAGCGGGTATTCTTTTCTCAAGGAGAGTGTTTACTAGACATCAAGATCAGGTGAATAATTAAAAATTTACGTATAATCGATATATCTCAAACCATCAGCTAGTAATATAATAGGATGACCAAAGAAAGGTAACAAATTGCAATTCAATGTCTCACCAACTTTTACTGCCTAGATGAAAGTGACACAATCTCTGAAAAACCCTTCATTCTCACTTTAAGAGTTATGGTCTCTGGAAAAACATGATAACAGTGTTTTAAATTCTGGAGCAACTGGAGGGTTCAAATACCATACCAGCTGTGCTGCTTATTAATATGACTTTTAGTGAGTTACATGATCTTTCTGAGCTTTAATTTTTTCTTCATCTCTAACATGCTTATAACAATAGTGGCTACCTTATAAAGCTATTCTGAGAATTAAAAGAGATAATACATTTAGAGTGCTTAGGCCAGACCATCAGACATAGTAAATGCTTCATAGATTTTTGTTCTTGTTGTTGATGATGATGATGATATATTATTTCTTCCTTCTATTGGATCTGAGCAGAGCTGTTCCATTCCTTTTTGCATTCTTATCTCATGCAAGAACCTTCCTCAGGACAGTTCTGATTGAGATGAATCTCTCTCTACCTTGCTTTATATGTTGGAGTCTTTCACTGCTTCATTCATAGAGATGTGAATTCAAGTCTACCTGCCAAACCCACCACCATTTTCCATCCTGTATTTCATCCCTCTCTTAAGGAAACATCTGTTTCTCTTCACTGTCAGTTCTGTACTACCCATCTTCCACTGCCCTATTGTAAAGGTCAATGTCATAGAGTACAAGGCCAAGTCACAAATGAATATGAAATCAAATGTACTAGAAGTTGATGAATTGGAGAGTTTTCAAGAACTTTTTTAGTAAAATGAGATGAAGAGTTAAAGGAAAAGGCAAAATAGTGAGAGAGGGGCCTTTTGTATCTTAACCCCTTTTACTTTTCAATACTAAATATTTTCAGTAGTTAACATGTACCAATTAAAACATGCTTAAGTGGTTAAAAAAAAAAGCTTCTAAAGTAAATTTAAAAACTGAAAGTTATTTAACTGCAGAATACACATACAATTATATACCTTTAATCTGATTATCAATATTGCTCAAGACTGGGAAACATAAGAGTGAGAAAGGAAGAACTAGAAGAGAACTTTTTCATCTCTACCTCTCTCTTACCCAAACTTTAATACTCTTTTGATTCATTTGATAGTTTGTTACCAGCTTATTTTTCCCCCAAAATACTAATTTTATGGTATAGCTTTGTACAAAAGCCTTCAACAGCTCCCTGTCGCCTAAACAATAATATAAAACAAAGGAGCCCCATCCAAACACCAATAATTTCTTCAATAGTTCATCACTATTCTGCTGTATTCCATCATTATCACAATCTGATCCTGTTCCTCATGTCCATAAGCAATACCCTCAAAATATGCTTTTTATTAGTAGATATCCACTGTGGTTTTACTCATACCTACATTCCCCACCTGAAGAGTGTCTTCTCCATTCTTGACTCTTTCTTCACATACAATCCTTTTTCAAATCTGACTAAGTCCTTTCTCCTCTGGGACACTGGCAGTGAGCTTTCATCAGGCAGTGACATCTCTTCTCAAATCATTTACTGTCCTCACCTTTCCACTTTATTGTACTCATTTCACAAATATATATTTAGAGCTAAGCTAAATATTTCTAAAATATTTTCGGAATTCAAGGATACATGTGTCTGGTTCTCTTATCAATGAATTTTCAGATAAGGAAGAAACAAGCATGTTAATCCATTTATGGAATATTATTCGATTTTTCCTCATTTTTATCACTAACTAGATTATTAAATCCTTGATCTCATGAAGTGATTATATCTTGTAGGCTTTTTGATTGTATATTAATGATCAAGGCAATATATTTGAAAAGGACTATCTTTGCCTGTCTTCATGCTTCCATGTGGTGTAAACTTCCACTTGAGTAACACAATAGTTTTTTCACTATCTCTTTACTCACCCCCCTAATTATGACACAAAACATTGGTTACCTCCATTATCACTCATTCTAACTCAAATTTTCCAACTTCATTATCATTAAACAATGCAACATCTTGACCTCCATTTGCTTCACCCCTGAACTTGATTTAGGGGGAAAGGGCTATAGTTATTATGTTCTCTCAAACCCAGGCACACTTCTTTTATTTGAAGTTACTCAACAGATATTTGGCTCATGTACTTCTTAAAATAATGAGTACCAAAGTCACCTAAGATAACAGAAAGTAGTATGATTTAGCCTGTTAAGTGAATAATTGTTCTTATCCTGATGAATAAATTAACAGAAGTAATTTCATTAAGATTCAAACATCTGACTACAGGTACTTTTTTTTTTTTTTTTTTTTCAGGTACTTTTAAAATACTTATTGTAGCAAGTAAGCACAATTGTGATACCTTTGTGAAAAGGTCATACATTTTATTCATAAAATCCACTTATATTTTTGAAAAGTAAAGGATGAGAGGGTAGTGTCACTGGCCTCTAAATCAAGATATACTCTAGTTCTTTCTATCCTATGTTTTTCACCTCTGCAGTAAACATGATGCCTAATTTTTATGAGTAGGATCATCTATTCAGAGACTGAGAAACCACCCACTTTATCTTTCAATTTATGATCAAAATCTATAAAGGCACATTATATGAAGTAATGGTAGAATACCAATGTAACTGATAGCTGTGACATTCTTTTGATAATATTTCTCACTTATACTTTAGAAGAAAGACTTTTTTTCTAGTAATATAAGAAACTCTGACAATTTTGTATATAAAAACTAAAGCGCTATTTAAACAAAATCTTTTCAGCCATTTATAAAGTGTGGATTGCTAATAACATGGATAAGTTGTAAAACACAGTGATTCATAGTTATTAGATTAAGGATTGCAAATGACATACTTGTTTAAAATTGTGTGGACAATTTAATCTAAGAGAACACAATTTCCTGCCATGAAATTTAACTATGTCTGTTTAAAATGCAACCAGAGGATCTTGAATGAAAATTGTTTTGTGCTGTTTCACTTGAAAATTCAATGAATATTTATTAAATATGTACTGAGTTGTTTTCTTATTTTACAAAGTTATTTTCATTATAAAATCAGCATAAACATATTTGAGAAAATTTGAAAAATAGAGGCAAAAAAACACATATTTTCCCTCTAACAGAACTAATTTTTTTGTTTGAAAAAATGGCTTAGACTATTAGGTTAATGCTATTTAACAAGTTTGAGATACAGGTTATATTTTGAAACAAGCAAAAAAATAATAAGTAACTTGCCGAGTTGGCATAAAGATTAGGAATAAAGTATGAAAATTTTATAGTGAACTGACCTGACCAAATCCACATAAGTACAAAATAAGACATATATTTATGAAAATAATTTAAAATTACATAGAGAATTATTTGCTATATTTCTTTCCAGTATTTTTTTTTTTTTTTTTTTTTTGGGGGATCAGGGGACTCTCCATCTGATATGAAGAGAAGAGCTCTGCCACCTCCTAAGGTGTGGCTTTTATTTTGGCTTTAGAACAAAGAAAATATATATGTACATATACAAAGGCAATAGATACTTGACAGTTTACATTTTACTAAAATGAGCAAGTCTTAAAAGTTATTTTTTAATGCATGTAGTTTCATCCATTTTTATAGTATATGTAATACACACACAAACACACACACACATATTATTTCACAACTTGCTTTTCCCCATAATATTTTAAGGAAACATTTTTCATTTTATACAGTCTTTATAAATCATTTTTATCTTTCTGAAGAAGTCTTTTCTGGAAGATAAAGTTCTATACCATTTTTGGACTGATATTTCTCTAGGATGCCTACACAAGGATCATTTGGGGATTTTCTTTCACCATTATTCTGAAGACTAACAGTGGAGAGGGCAGGGTAGTTCATGTGTACTTAAGGCTTAAAATGTACAGTGTTTCTATTTGGGATGATAGAAAAGTTTTGCTAATGGATCGTTTGATGGTAGCACAACATTGTGAATGTGTTTAAGAGAACAGAATTATATATCTGAATATGGTTAAAAGAGGAAATTTTAAGTTGTATATATGTTACTAGAATAAAATTTTTTTAAAATCCAAGGAACTGCACAATGAAAACTAAGTTAAACCATGGACTATAGTTAATAGTACAATTATAAAAATGTGCTTTCATCAATTGTAACAAATATACCAAACCAATGCAATGTGTTAAATAATAAGGTGTTATATGGGAACACCTTATTACATTTTACATTTTGTAAATCATTTTTTTGTAATCCCACAACTTTTCTAAAAAAAATCATATAGAAGAAACCCAAAATAGCCAAAACCATCTTGAAAAATCACAAAGATGGAGGACAAATTTCCTGATTTCAAAGCTTATTACAATGATGTAATATTCAAAACATTGTAGTACTGGCTCAAGGATAAATATGTCCTTTGAATAGAATTGAGAGTTCAGAAATAAACCTAAGCCTCTATGGCCAATTGACTTTTGAAAAGTGTTCCAAATCCATTTAATAGGGAAAGAATAGTCTCTTCAACAAATGGTGCTGGGAAAAATTGGACTTCCCCATACAAATGAGTGAAAGTGAGCCCGTACCTCACACAATACACACATATTAACAAAATGGATCACTGATCTAAATGTTAGAGCTTAAAATATAAAACTCTTAGAAATAAACATAAGGAAATATCTTCTGGACTTTGTCTTAGGCAATAGATTCTTGTACTTGAATTTTATAGCAAAAACTGAGGTTACTACTTTGTTGATTTTGCAGAAGTCTATTGTCACCTCTGGGATCTTTCCATTTCTTAGTATTTTCAGACTTATTTATTAAATGGGACATAATGGGGGGCTATCTCCCTGTTTTGAAAAAGAAGAGGCAGAAACTCTAAATGCTATGCAAAGGCAACTTTATTTAATCAAATGAGTTTGTGGTTATATCTAATGATTATAACAATTGAGCAATCACAAAAGAAAATAATCAATTAAAGACATAGGAAAGAATGAAAGTATATACAACCACACACCAAATCAGGGGAAAACACAACATCTGGTCTCTCATGAAGCTGGGAAATCCCTTTCGACAGCCAGCCAGAGTCCCAATTAGAAAAATGGTCCTAGGTAGAGGATCCTCTCCTGGGTGAGACTTCAACCGACAGCTTGGGGACTATCCTTTTTTAAGGTGTTCCAAACTTCAGAATTCCAACGAGTCTTCCAACTCATGAGGAATGACCTCACTGAAAATAACTGAATCCATCTGGCAGGGGATGGCCAGCCCTCCGCAGGAGAGACACCGTGTCTCGAGGGGTCTTTTGTTCTATTCTGTTCATGGTACACTAAACAGGAACATGAAGGTTTCAATACACATCAGCTTTAACTTGATGTTAACTTTACAGGAGATACAAACAGGACATGCAAATATCACATCTAGTGACTTGCTCCTTCTAAATATTTGTTTTTAGTTAATAGGTGGCAGAGTTGCCTGCATAGCAGCATTACAACATTCCAAAGGACAAGTTAATCACTCACAATTCTAGGCTGAAACAGCAGAGACTATTGATTAGAAAGCTTATGAATTCACAGTTCTTAATAATATTCACAATTCTAATTTTCTTAGAGTACATCACTCCCTGACTACTTTTTTATCTTTTTAAAAAAATGTGTCACTAACCTCTACCATTATCCCTAGGGTGATAAATATAATTTTATATTTATGATTTTGGCTAAGGTTATTGTGCTTTTTAGACTTTGGTTTGACTTATTCCAATATTATAGTTCTTACACTATTCCAGTTACACATTTGGCAACCAAGGATATGGCCACCAGGTGGATCCCATAGATCCACAGTTTGCCAGACCCAGGCCAAATCTCAATATATTGAACTACAACACAGAATATAGGTCTTAGTTGATCCGAAAGTAAACTCTAGAACTGGGATAGTCTTTCAGAGTTATTGCAAATTGGGGATAGGTGATTTAGAATTTGTACCCCTACATTGACGAGTCATTCGTTGCAGGTTCCTCTGGGGGAGGAAACATAACTTTGGATAAGAAAGCTTCCTTCTGTCAAGGGCAATCCCCAGTGACTGACTTAGCTATGAACAGTCAGCAGCCAATATACTTAACAGCTGGGGAATGAGTGCCTCAATCCTGTGGAGTATGTGGGTGGTGCACCATAGCATCTGAAAATGCTGTTATTCTACCTTCTTACATAATTATTCATTAGGATATAGAATGCTATCATGAAGAAATTTATTCCCTCTGAATTTTAAAGCAGTGTTCAACTTATTCTACCTCTTAGTGTACGGCAGGCAGCCTCCAAAGCATCTCCCAATGTTCTCTGCCTTCTGCTTTTCATATCCTTGCATAGTCCTCTCTTCTCATATGTTGGCTGGACCTCATTATTCACTTCTAATGATTGGAATATGGCAAAAGAGATGGGATGTCACTTTGACTAATGAAAGACTGTGCCCTCTTTTTGAGACATTCACTCTCTCATTCTCTCAATCTCTCACTCCAAGGGTAGCCAGTTGCCCTGTTGTAAATTGCTCTGAAAGACCCACAAGGCAAGGAACTGATGTTACCATTCAACAGTCAGCAAGTATCTGAGGCTATTCAACAATTTCATGAGTGAGCTTGGAAATGGGTCCTCTGTTGTGCCTTGAGATGGCAACAGCCCCAACTACACTTTAAATGAGCCAGAGCACCCAGCTAAGTCATTCCCAGACCACTAACCCACAGAAACTGTGAGATAATAAATGTTATTTTAAGCTGCTGACTTTTGGTGAAACTTGTTATGCAGCAATAGATTAATAATAAAGAATGTTTTCACTGAGATATTCACTGATATTTAATTCTGAACCTTTTGCATAAACCTGCAATTTTTTCTCTCTCTTTTGAATGAAATTTTCTTTGTATCCAGTGTTCTTAATTTTCACAATGATGAACTTTATATAGATCTGTTTTCATCTACTGGACTGGACATTCTATGGGTCCTTTTATAACACATATTCAGTTTAGATAGTATACTTGAATTAATTCTCTTTTAATATTCTCTATTATTTATTTCTGGAACTTTTATCAATTTTTTTGGACAACTAAGATTTGGTCTTGTTATTTTCTCCATCTAACTTTCCACTTATATTTTTTGCTTATATTTCTGGTAGAATTACTAAACATTATTTTTATCCTCTTCTATTGAATTTTTTATACGTCTGCTATAATATTTCTGAGTTCTTTTTAAACTTTTTCGTAACACTCTTTTTTATAGCATTTTATCTTATTTCATGAAAACATCATCTCATCTCTGGATATAAATGGTAATGAAGTTTTTGTTTGTTTTCTAAGTTTTTATCTCCCTAAATAGTTACTATTTGCTAATTTTTCTTCCTGTTGGTTTGCTTTGCTTTTCCCAAATGATCATTGTCTAACTACTCGTTTAAGAGTGATGAATTAAAAGGCTGATTGAAAGTTATGTGATTGTCCATAAAAATTGTTGACTAGGTCTTTACTGTGCCATATTCCTGGGAAACTCTTGACGTTAGTATATTTGTGTCTTTTCTCTTGGTCTGATCAGATTCCCAAGATAAGACATTTCTAATCTAAATCTTGGAGGGTATGCCTTAGCTACCAGTATTGTAGGTGCCAAACTTATTAAGACTATTATCAGTCTCAAGATTTAGTATGTAAGTTTTCATGCATCCTCTGTTTTAATGTAATATTTCTGTGTTCAAATATGCCTAATATCCTTTTGTCCAGGAAATCCTGTTTTAAACACCTGTATTCTGAGAGGGTTTGGGAAAGGGCTGCTTCCCAACAATCAGCACAGAGAAAAGCAAGCAATGTAAAGTTCTTTTCTAATTATCTATTACTCCCCCCAAAACCATTTTATTATGTTCACAGATCTTATGTGTCAGTAATTGAGAAAGGACACAGCATGGATGACTCTTCCCCTGCATGATGCTCGGAGCCTCATCTAGGGAGGCATAAATGATTGGGGCCACTTGAATGACTAGGTGGCAAAACAGCTGTGGCTAGACAATACAGTTTCAATCTTTTTTTCTTTAATCTGGGTTCAGATAGGAATGTTGAAGGGTGGACTCTATTGCCACTGTAAATGATAATGCCAATATGTGGTCTCTACAACATAGCAGTCTCAGGGTAACTCAAAGAACAAGGTAGACACTGCTTGGCCTTTTAAGAACCAACATTAGAAGTCATACGGCATAGCTTTTGCTGAAATCTGTTGATCAAAACAGTTACAAGCCTGCCCAAATTTGAGGGGAGGTTACACAGACTTCACCTCTTGATAAGAGAACTTTCAAAGAGTTTCTTGACATATTATAGAAAACACCATAAGTTCTAATTTCATATTTAACTATTTTTCAATTAATAATCTTTTCTTTTCTTTTTTTTCTTTTACAAAATCCTGAGTATTTACTCATCTAGTATATATTGACTAACCTAATTTCCTTATTCAGATATACAAAAGTCTTTCATAGTTTGTGGTGTAAATCTGAATGCCAGCTAAGGATGAAGCCTTTTCTGACCTACTAAGTCAGTTATCAAACATTCATTTGCTTTTCAGTTTCTAAAATGTTGGAGTGTCTCTTATTTCATTCTCTTATCCTTTGGGGATCTTTGCCTATTTTTTTTTAAAGTCACATTCCATTTACATTCATTTTAGTGAGTTTTAGACAAAAAGAACAGCCAAATGTATATGCATTCAATCTGCTATTTGTATTGAAAGTTTCCCTTTTTTTTTCTTTTACAAAATCCTGAGTATTTACTCATCTAGTATATATTGAAAAAATGCTGGATGTTTATTATGTGTCAAGGTATGTGCTATCTATTTTATATATATTATTTTCTTTAATTGTCTCATTTAATATCTACAATCCTATGATGTGAGCAATACTATTAGCTAGTATTTACAGGTGTGGAAACTGAGGCTAAGGAAGTCATGTAAATTTACTAAAGACTCTTATACAGAAAGTAACAAAGCCTGGAACTACAACTGAAGTTTGCTAACTCCAGAGCAGAAATGGTGTGCCCTCAAATATCATCCATACCTGCTATTCTACCTCTAGGATGCCATCCTTACTCTCCAGTTAACCATGATAATGAGAATTTCATCAAAAGGATGCAATGTGGACCAACAGCTAAGTTGGCCTTGATGAAATCTTGGTCTAGGTGACTATGATGGGTATCTAAATTTGCTCTTGAAAGGATTTAGGCAAGCCAGGTTTTTGTAAAGCAAAACAGTTTTTGAAAGCCCTAAGGCACATGCTTGTTCAAGGATTCTATTGATAAGTTTTTTTTTAAGTTATTTTTATTTTTTAACTGTTGTTTACTTTTACAGACAAACATTTTCCCTACCCCCTACCTTACCCCTAGTAATTTCTAATCTGCTTTCTATCTCTGATAATTTTTTATTTCAGTCATCCCTTATAAATGCTATAATACAATATTTGTCCTTATGTGTCTTGCTTATTTCACATGGAAGTATGTTGAAGTATGTCTCATAACTTCATTCTTTCTTATGGCCAAATAATATTCCACTGTGTGCATATACTAATTTTGTTTATCCACTCATTTTTTTTTTTTATGGACCCAGGTTTTTCTACCTTTTGGCTACTGTGAATAATGCTGCTATAAACATTGGTGTACAAGAATCTATTTGAGACCCTGTTTTCACTTTCTTTGAGTATATTGGTAGAATGGAATCAGATGGTGTTTTAGTTTCCCAACTGCTAAAATAAGTACCATAGAGTAGGTTGGCTGAAACAATGGGAATTTATTTGCTCATTATTTGGGTGCTAGAAATCCAAAATCAAGGTGCCAGCTAGGCAATGGAGCCAACTATCCTCAGGTCTTTAGCTTTTCTGTTTACATGGCTATGTCTTCTTCTTTCTCTTCTGAGTTCCATTAACTTCCACCTTCTATTCCTCTGCATGGCTTTCTCTTTATAAATCCTATTGTAAGGATTAGGACCCAAACTCATTCATTTGTGTCACACCTTCACTAAAATAACATCTTCAAAAGGTCCTATTTACAGTGGTTTTACAACTGTAAGAATGGATTAAGATTGAGCACAGATTTTTTTCTGGGATACATAATTTAACCTACCACATATGGTTATTTTATATTTAACTTTTTGAGGAACTGCTTTCCACCGTGGCTAGACCATTTTACATTTCTACCAACAATACAATAAAATTTCAAATTCTAGCATCCTCTCAACACTTATTATTTTCTATTTTTTAAATAGTTGCTATTCTAGTGGGTATAACAGTATCTCATTGTGGTTTTGATTTACATTTCCCTAAAAGTTAATGATATTGAGCATATTTGGCCAGTTGTATATCTTCTTTGAAGAAACATGTACTTAAGTCCTTTGCCCACTTTTAAATTGGGTTGTCTTTTTGTTGTTTCATTGCAGAAGTTCTCCATATATTCTGGTTAGTAAGCCATTATCTTATATATGGTTTGCAACAGTTTTCTCCCATTCTGAAAGTTGTCTTTCTATTTTTTTTTTATTTGAGTAGTTGTGTGTTTACAGAACAATCATACATAAAATACAAGATTCCCATTTACCACACCACCAATACCTCACATTGGTGTGGAACATTTGTTAAAATTTATGATAGCATTTTTGTAATTTTATTTTTTTAACAGTAGTTACCTTTGTTATAATTGATGAAAGAGTATTAAAATAGTACTACTAACTATCATTCATAGTTTATATTAGATATATATTTTCCCTGAATATCATCGTATTATTAACACTATGTATTAGTGTCATATATTTGTTATAATTCATGAAAGAACATTCTTATACTTGTAAGATTAACTATTATCTATCATCTACAATAGGGTTCACTGTGTTATACAGTCCTATGTTTTATCATTTAACTTTATTATAGCGAAATAATTATGTAAACTTTCCTATTTTAACCGCATTCACCTGTGTAATTCAGTGCTGTTCATTACACTCACAGTAATGTGCTACCAGAACCACCATCCATTTCCAAATTTTTACAGTCAGTCTGAATAGAAATTCTGTATAAATTAAGCATCAATTACACATTCTCTAACCCCAATCTATACTCTGGTAGCCTATAATTTAGATTCTAACTCTATGAGTTTGCTTATTATAATTGGTTCATATCAGCGAGATCATACAATATTTGTCCTTTCGTGTCTGGCTTATTTCATTCAGCATTATAGTCAAAAATCAATTGGCCATAGATGCAAGTCTCTAGTTCTAAAGGGTAAATATCATTAAGATGTCAATTCTACCCAAATTTATCTACAGATTCAGTACAATCCCAATAAAACTTCTAACAGCCTTATTTACAGAATTTGAAAGGCCAATTATCAAATTTCTTTGGAAGGGTAAAAGGTTCTGAATTGCCAAAAATATCTTTAAAATGAAGAACAAAGTGAGAGGACTCTCCCTTACTGGCTTAAAGCATAATACTTAGTGACAGTGGTAAAACATCACGATACTGGTCTAAAGATGTTGACCAATGGATTAAAATTGAAAGTTCAGAAATAGATCTTCAAATTTAGGCAGAGTGATTTTTGACAAAGCTGTCAAGTCCACCCAGCTGGGCCAGAATAGTCTATTCAACAAATAGTGTTGGGAGAACTGGATAGCCATATCTGAAAGAAAGAAAGAGGATCCCTATCTCACACCTTATATAAAAATTAACTCAAAATGGATCAAAGGCCTAAATATAAAAGCTAGAATCATAAAGCTCCTAGAAGAAAATGTAGGGAAACATCTTCAAGGTCCTGTGTTAGGTGGTGGTTTCTCAAACCTTACACCCAAAGCAAGAGCAATGAAAGAACGAATAGATAAATGGGACCTCCTCAAGCTTAAACACTTTTGTCCTTCAAAGGACTTTGTGAAGGTGAAAAGGCAGCCTACTCAATGGAAGAAAATATTTGGAAGCCACATATCTGGTAAGGGTTTAATATCCATGTTATATAAAGTGATACAACTCAAAGATAAAAAGGCAAACAACCCAATTTAAAAATGGGCAAAAAACTTGAATAGACATTTTTTCAAAGAGGAAATACAAATGGTCAAAAAGTACATGAAAAAATGTTCAACATCATTATCAATTAGGAAAATACAGATTAAAACTACAATGAGATTTCATTTCACACCTTAAAGATTGGCCATTATTTAAAAAAAAAAAAACAACAGAAAATTACAATGCTGGAGAGGATTCAGAGAAATAGGAGCATGCCTTCATTATCGGTGGAAATGTAGAATGGTGCAGGTTTTGTGGAAGACAGTTTGGTGGTCCAGCAATCCCATTACTAGGAATATATTCAGAAGAACAGAAAGCAAAAAAGTGAACCAACATTTGCACTCTGATACTCATAGCAACATTATTCACAATTGCTAAAATATGGAAACAAATCTAACTGATGAGTGGATAAACAAAATGTCCATCAACCAATGAGAGGATAAATATGTATACACACACACACACACATACAATGGATTAATATTAAGTTGTAAGAAGAAATGAAATATACATATGAAAACATGAGTGACTCTTGAGGACATTATGTTGAATGAAATAAGCCAGACACAAAAGGACAAAAATTTTATGGTCTTACTAATATGAGCTAAATATTATGAGTAAGCTCATGGAGGTAAATTCTAGAGTATAGGTTACTAAGAAATAGAACATGGGCTAAGAATCGGAGCTGATACTTATTGTGTGTAGAATTTTTCATAAGAATTATTACAAAAGTGTGGAAATGAATAGAGTTGATGGCAACACATTATAATGAGTATAATTAACACTACTGAATTATAAATGTGATTGTGGCTGAAAGAGGTAGTCTGTGGATGTAATATGTCAATAGAAAGGAAAGTAGAAATAATCTAGAGACTGTATAACTGATTTTTGGTGGTGGGTGAAGATTGTGGTTAATAGTATAAATATAAAAATGCTCTTTTAGAAAGTGTTAAGAATATGGTAATACATGGGGAAGTTACAACTAATGTAACTTATGGATGATAGTTAACAACAATGTGATGGTTAAGCTAATGTGTCAACTCAGAGAGGTAATTATGTCCAGTTATCTGGTCAAGCAAGCACTGGGCTAATCATAATACAAGGACATTTATGGGCTTTTGTCATCAGTGATTTTACTGCATAGATGGCTGGTAACATCTTCAATCAACCAGGGAGATTGCCATCAGCAATAAGTGTTGTTTTATCCAAACAGTTGAATGCCTTAAAAAGAGAAGTGATTTCGGCATTCAGAGAAAATTTCTAAGCTTGTCTTTGGAAGCCAGTGTCTCCCAGAAACTCATTTAAGGACCTTCATTGGACTTTCATCAGAGCCCCTGGTTTGCAGCCTGCCTGTGGAACCTGGACTTGTACATCCCCCATGGTCATATGAGAGACTCATAAAATCTCATATTATTGACAGATTTCTCTGTTGATTCTGTTTTCCTAGAGAACCCTCACTAATACACCTTGGTACCAGGAGTGGTTCTGAGGAACAGATTCTTAAACATGGAATGTCTGAGGTGGTTCTGAAAGTTTTGCAATTGGCTCTATACTCTAATTGGACTTAAGGGTAATAATGACTCACCTTCCAATAATGAAGAGGCTGCTAACAGTCCATGGCGTGAGTTGTCAATGAAGATAGGCAAAATATCATCACTGGATTCCCCTACTTCCACACTTATAAGAGGCAAGGATCTAGGTAAGAGTGTTTTCAATACCTTAACAGAGTTTTGTGGAGTCAAAAGATAAATGTTGTTGACTGCCTTCTCCTAGATAACTCTGGATACAGTTGCAAAAGAAAGAGATTAGCAAAAGGCTTCAAATTTGAAACTTAAATGCCACATGAATGATGTGAAAGTTTCTATGTGTTATCTGAAAGAAAATCTTGTTTTCTGCAGCCACAGTCTTGAGATATCAGAGAACCAGACTCAGACTTTCATTGTACGAGTAGCAGAATTACAAAGGAAAGTAAAATCTCATTCCCGCAAGGTATCTGTGGTTAAAGTGAAGGCACTGATTGGAAAGGAGTGGAACCCAGAGGACTGGGATGGAGACATATGGGATGATGATAATATTGGTTGGGGAAATTTGGAACCCTAAATTATGCTGAGACTTTACCAGATAAATCTGTAATGGCCTGTCCTGTGGAGTCCACACTTTGTCACCCTTATATCATCCAGCCTCTAGCCTGCCCCAGGGAGTCGGGACCTCCTCCCAGCCCTGAGACAGGTACCAGCCCAACTCCAGCATGCACTGCTCAACCTTTACTCTGCCCTGAGGAATCTGCCTTCCAACCCCTGCCTGAAGAGATTAATCTTGTCTCAGCAGAACAACATACAAAGGAATGCCCTGAAGCCAGTAGCTTGCAAGACATTTCTAATCCTTCTCCTTACCTATCCCCACCACCCCTCTTGTCCTCAAGACCTATTACTAGACTAAAATCACAAGGCCGCAAAGGTGAAATACAAAGTATGACCCATGAAGAAGTATGCTATACTCTGAAAGAACTGCATGAGTTTTCCAACTTATATAGACAGAAATCAGGGGGATATATGTGGAAATGGATACTAAGAGCATGGCATAATGATGGAAGAAATATAAAGTTGGATCACTCTGAATTTATTGATATGGGCTCACTAAGCAGAAATTCTGGATTCAACACTGTAGCTCAAGGGGTTAGAAATGGCTCTACCTGTTTGGGTGGCTGACTGAAATGTGGACCAAAAGATGGCCTAGAATGTCTGAGGTCGGGAGGACCAATTTACCCTGGTATACTATAGAAGAGGAAATTCAAAGACAGAGAGACTGGAATGCTAGAATGGATTTGCCATTTAAGACCAGCCCACCCACCCCAGGAATGTCCAGAGGACACACCTTTAAGCACAACTGTGAGGAATAAATTTGTAAGACTAACTCCATCTTCCCTGAAGAGCTCTGTGGTTGCTCTTCTCTTTAGTCCAGATATTACTGTAGGGAGGGCTGTAATGGAATTAGAATCCTTAAACATTATGGGAATGATCAGATCCTGGTCCAGTCAACTATCCACAGTTAATAACCAAAGGCAAGGTGGGTGTGGCTACTGCAATGAAAGGCAGATTCAAAGCAGCACTCAAAATAGTCTGAGTCACATGGAGTTATAGCATTGGCTAATAGATCATGGGGTACCTAAAAGTGAAATAGATGGGCAGGCTACTAAATTTCTTCTGGGTCTGTATAAACAGAACAGTTCTAGGTCGAGTGAACAAAACCCTAACTCAAATTACAGATGCAGAGAATCACGGCACGTTAATCACTTCCCAAACTTAAGACAGTTTATGGGTCCAAAGCCCCTTGAATGAGCAGAAGGCCAGTTCCCCTTGGGGAAGGATCTTCTTAGACTGCCAAAAGTTTATACTGTTAATCTTCTTCCCACCTTTCCCCAAGGGGACCTACAGCCTTTTACCATAATAACTGTGCATTGGGGAAAAGGAAATGATCAGAATTTTGGGGAATTATTAGACACTGGCTCAGAAGTGACATTAATTCCAGGAGACCCAAAACATCACTGTGGTCCACAAGTCAGAGTAGAGGCTTATGGAGGTCAGGTGATTGATGGAGTTTTAGCTCAGGTCCCTCTCACAGTGGGTGCCAGGACACATTCTGTGATTATTTCCCCAGGTACAGAATGCATAATTGGAATAGACATACTCAGTAACTGGCAGAATCCCCACATTGGATCTCTGACTTGTAGAGTGAGGACTATTATGGTAGGAAAGGCCAAATGAAAGCCACTATTTGCCTCTGCCTAGCAAAATAGTAAATCAAAAGCAAAACCGCAGGGGGATTGTGGGAACATGGCCGATGGGTTAGACATATAAGTCTTAGCTCTCACTAAAACAACAAAGAAAAAGCCAGAGGCTGCCCTGGAGACCTGCTTTGGGGCACAGCAAACTAGGACACTGCTTACCAACTCCCAGAAGAGTGAGGGTCAGAGACACGAAGAAGCCAAAACAAGTAATTGTTTACGTCCAAGAGACTCGAGTCTTTGGGCTGTCCATGTGCCACCTGGGCCCAGAACCTCAGCAGAGTTGCAATACCTACTCTACAGCTCATTGGACTCACCCAGGACAAATAACAAAGAGATGATGATGGACAGCAACCATCCCGAGGAACAGAGAGAGTCTGCAGCTGCAAGCAAGATAGTCCCATCCATCTTCCCCATGGACTGATTATAAGCCCCCTCTCAATTAGAGGTGGAGTGGACATCACCATCCCAGAATACTCAGGAATGGGGAAAGAACTATGGACTAGAGTGGACTTACTGGTATTCTACTATAGACATATTGTGATTCTAGCAATGGAAGAAATTACAATATTGATGTGGAGCCAGTGGCCACTGGAGGCTCTGGGGGCAGGGAGAGGGGAAAACAGTTGTAATACGAGGGTTTTTTGGGGACTTGTGAATCACCCTGAATGACATTGCAACAACAGATATAGGCCATTTTATATCATCACATAACATGCAGAATTTTGTGGGAGAGAGTGTAGACTACAATGTGAACTATGGTTCATGTTTAATGGCAAAGCCCCAGGATGTGTTTATCAATTGCAATGAATATGCCACACTAATGAAGAATGTTTATGTGGGAGGGTGTGGGAGGTACGGGGAGTGGGGTATATGGGAATCCCTATATTTTTTGTGTAACGTTTATGTAATCTAAGTATCTTTTTAAAATTTTTTTTTAAATGTTATTTAAAGAAAAGTAATCCTGGATTCCTGGAAGGATTGCAGAGATTAGTGTCACCATGAATGATCTGAAGGATGCAGGGGTAGTGATTCCTACCACATCCCCATTCAATTCTCCTACTTGGCCTGTGCAGAAAACAGATGGAACTTGGAAGGTGACAGTAGATTATGGTAAATTAACCAGGTGGTGACTTCAATTGCAGCTACTCTCCCAGATATAGTATAATTGCTTGAGCAAATCAACATATCTCCTGGCACCTGGTATGCAGCTATTGATCTGGCAAATGCTCTCTCAATTGCCATTAGTAAGGGCCACCAGAAACAGTTTGCTTTCAGCTGGCAAGGCCAGCAGTATGCCTTCACTGTCCTGCATCAGGGGTATATCAACTCTCCAGCCTTATGTCATAATATTGTCCACTTGGAACTTGATCATCTCTCCCTCCCACAAGACATCACACTGTTCCATTATTTTGAAGATATCATGTTGATAGGACCTAGTGAGCAAAAAGTAGCAAAGACTCTAGACTTATTGGTAAGGCATTTGCATGAGAGAGGATGGGAGATAAATCCAACAAAAATACAGGGGGCTTCCACCTCAGTGAAATTTCTAGGTGTCCAGTGGTGTGGGGCATATCGAGATATCCCTTCTAAAGTGAAGGATAAGCTGATGCATCTGGCCCCTCCTATGGCCAAAAAAGAGGCACAATGCTTAGTTTGTCTCTTCGGATTTGGAGACATCACATTCCTCATTTGGTTGTGCTACTCTGGCTCATTTACCAAGTGACCAGAAAAGCTACTAGTTTTAACTGGGGACCAGAATAAAGAGGAGGCTCTGCAACAGGTCCTGCCTGCTTTGCAAGCTGCTCTACCACTTGGAACATATGATCCAGCAGATCTAATGGTGCTGGAAGTTTCAGTGGCAAATAGAGATGCTGTCTGGAGGCTTTGGCAGGTCCCTATAGGAGAATCGCAATGCAGACCATTAGGATTTTGGATCAAAGCCCTGCCATCCTCTGCAGATAACTACTCTCCTTTTGAGAAACAGTTTTCGGCTTGCTACTGGGCCTTAGTAAAGACTGAATGCTTAACTATGGGCCAACAAATTAGTGTGAGACCTGAGTTGGCTATCATGAGCTGGGTATTGTCTGACCCACCAAACTATAAAGTTGGGTGCATACAGCAGCACTCCATAGTAAAGTGGAAGTGGTATATATAAGATAGGGCTCGAGTGAGTCCTGAAGGCACAAGTAAGTTATATGAAGAAGTAGCCCAATTGCCCATGGTAATCACCCCTGCCATGTTACCTTCTCTTTCCCAGCCCACAGCTTTGGCCTCTTGGGGAGTCCCTTACAATCAGTTTATTGAAAGAGAGAAAACTAGGCCCTGGTTTACAGATGGTTCTGAACGATATACAGGTACCACCAAAAAGTGGACACCTGCAGCACTGTAGCTCTTTTCTGGGACATCCTCGAAGGACAGTGGTGAGTGTAAGTCTTCTCAGTAGGCACAACTTCAAGCAGAACACCTGGTTGTTCATTTTGCTTGGAAGAAGAAATGGCCAGAGTTGCATTTGTACACTGATTCATGGACGGTTGCCAATGGTTTGGCTGGATGATCAGGGACTTGGAAGGAACATGATTGGAAAATTGGTAACAAAGAGGTCTTGGGAAAAGGTATGTGGATAGACATTTTTGAGTGAGCAAAAAACATGAAAATATTTGTGTCCCATGTGAATGCTCACCAGAGGGTGACTTCATCAAAGGAAGATTTTAATAATCAAGTGGATAAGATGACCTGCTCTGTGGCTAATGCTCAGCCTCTTTCCCCAGCCACTCCTGTCATTGCCCAATGGGCTCATGAACAAAGTGGCCATGGTAGTAAGGATGGAGGTTATCCATGGGCTTAGGAACATGGACTTCCCCTCACCAAGGCTGACTTGGCTACAGCAACTGCTGAGTGTCTAAATGCTTCTTCCAAAACTTCCATCCGTTGACTTACCAAATGTCTTATCTACCTCATTGGAATTCCACACAGCATTGCTGATCAATAAACCCCTTTCAAAACAAATGAAGTGCAGAAATGGGCACATGCCCATGGAATTCACTGGTCTTACCTGTTCCCCATCATCTTGAAGCAACTGGATTGATAGAACAGTGGAATGGTATTTTGAAGACTCAATTATGGCAACCAACTAGGGGGTGCAGGTCTGGGGTAATGTTCTCCAGGAGGCTGTGTATGCTCTAAATCAGTGTCCACTCTAAGGTGCTATTCTCCCATAACCAGGATTCATGGGTCCAGGAATCAAGGAATGGAAATGGGAGTGGCACCACTCACCATTATCCCTAGTGGCCCAATAGGAAAATTTTTGCTCCCTGTCCCTGCAACCTTAATCTCGGCTGATCTAAAGGTCTTAGTTCCAAAAGGAGGAGTGCTGCCACCAGGGAACACAACAATGATTCCATTGAGCTGGAAGTTAAGACTGCCACCTGACCACTTTGGGCTCCTCTTACCTCTGAATCAACAAAGAAGGGAATTACTGTACTGGCTGAGGTGGCTGATCCTGACTATCAAAAGGAAATAGACTGCATCTACATAATGAGGGTAAAGAAGAATTTGCCTGGAATACAGGAGATCCTCTAGGGAGTCTCCTAGTACTGCCATGCCCTGTGATTAAAGCCAATGGAAAATACAACAATCCAATACAAGCAGGACTAACAATGGCCCAGAATGTTCAGGAATGAAAGTTGGGGTCACCTCAGCAGGCAAAGAACCACAGCCAGCTCAAGTGTTTGCTGAGGGTAACAGGAACATAGAATGGGTAGTGGAAGAAGGTAGTGATAAATATGAACTTTGACCACATGACCAGTTACAGAAACGAGGACTGTAATAGTCATGAATTTTTCTTCCTTGTTTTGCTATGAGTATGATTGTATATGTACATAAAACGAATTTCTGTTTTCTTCCCCAACCTTTTCCCTTATCATGCGACAAGTTGTATTAGTTTAATGTATTAATGTTTAAGGATGTTAAGTTTAAGAGTGAATATTACCCAAGAACTTGCACCCTATTCTGTAGGGTATTAAAGTGTTTCTGGTTGTATGCAGGAGAGTTGAACACTGTTAGGCAGAAATATGTATATATATGCATGTCTGTTATTTTTTTTACTTAGAGACCCAGTATGGTTTAAGGTAATGTTTATAGTTGCCAAGTTGACAAGGGGTGGACTGTTATGGTTAGGCTAATGTGTCAACTCAGCCAGGTGATTGTGCCCAGGTGTTTGGTCAAGCAAACACTGGGCTAATTGTAACACAAGGACATTTATCGGCTTTAGTCATCAGTGAGTTTACTGCATAGATGGCTGATTACATCTATGATCAACCAGGGAGATTGCCATCAGCAATCAGTGACGTTTTATCTAATCAGCTGAATGCCTTAAAAGGGAAAGTGATTTCAGCATTCAGAGAGAATTTCCCATCTCATCTTTGGACAGCCAATGTTTCCTGGAAACTCATCAAAGACCTTCACTGTACTTTCATTGGAGTCCCTGGTTCGGCAGCTTACCTGCGGAACTTGGACTTGTACATCCCCACGGTCACGTGAAAGAATCTTATAAAATCACATACTATTTACAGATATCTCCTGTTGATTCTGTTCCCTAGGGAACCCTGACTAATACAAGTAATATAGTAATATTTTTGCAACAATGGCAAAGAAGATATATCAATTCTAATGGACAATAATGGAAGTATAGGTGATATGGGATTTTTCCATTCAGAGTAATTAAAATATTCTGAAATAGATAGAGGTGATGGCAGCACAATGCTGTGATGAAAATGAGAGCCACTGAGTGTACACTTTTATTGTTTGTTTGTTTATTTTTAATCATGTTAGTTTGGGGAAATATTGTTCTACTACCTCCCTTGACAAGAAATGATGACCAAATAAACAGATGGAGAAATTCCTGGGTCTTTGGTGGTTGATTCTAGAATGCTTAGTAGTCATTACAGCATAATAATTCCTTAATAGCTACACCTTAAAATACCTTCAGCATCTACTAATACTACATTCTGTCCAAACAGTCACATCAAACATTACTCAAATTGGTTGGGGGGTTAGATATTTTGATTATATGATTCCATGCATAGTGATGATCACTGTTGCATTTCTCCCATTTCGAAAGACTGCAATTGAGGAAATCTTATTCCTTTGGTTAATTAGTTAAGAATCATTGGGAAAGCAATAGTACCCTGATTATTTGAAGAGTTTGCTTCTTGTGAATTGGGACACTCCATCCTAGCTTGCTCTCTTGGCAGCTTCTCCCCACCACATCTGGTTCTGCACTGTCCTTGCAGATTTCTGATGAGATGCTCCTTTTACCTATGTTCATCATGCCCCAGCCCTCCTCCCACCTCTAGATTTTCTTCATGACCAGGAATCCATTATGTGAGTTTTTCAGATTTCCCATCTCTGTAATACATAGAATGCGTTTTATTTATTTATTTATTTATTTATTTATTTATTTATTTATTTTTACCTTTTATTATTCTGTTTATTTGTAGATGTGAAGTGAGGCAAAAATGCACTGGGAAGCATTTCTTTAAAGAAATAACTCCATATCTGTGTTTTCAGGGTTTCAGTTGTCTTCCAGGCTTTCAGTTGTTTGTTTGTTTGGGATCATGCTGTACAATTCTCAAATATTTCCTATTGAATTTCATCTAGAGGCTGTGAATTACATAAACTTTGAAGAAAACATTTAAAATCTAACATACACCTGTTTATGTCTTTTATAAAAACTTTATACATAAATTCTAAAAATCATTTAAAATCTTATATCCTGTCAGTAAAAGAAATAAAAGTTAAAGGTAAATTTCTCAACCTTTATTTTTTAGAAAAGCTGAAACAAGGCTAAAATTGCCTTTAGGTGATTCATTCAGAAATGGTTTTAAATGTCTAAAAATATGATCTTCCCTTTGCTGGACTATAACCAATGGTCTTAAAGAGGCTCTCACAAAACATAGGCTCCATGTCTGGAAAAAGGAATCATCACCCTTGTTATCCTTTGAAAATCCATCTTCTACTTTTCAGCTGAGATGAGGACTTGATCTGTCCTTCTCTATAAGTGCCATCTGTGTCCAAATGAGACTGTTACTCTAACTCAAAGCAGACTTGCAAGAATAAAATAATCAATCTTCATCATATTGCTGTGCTTTTGACAGTTAATTTTCTAAAGTAATTTGTCATTGTAAGGAACACAAGATTTGTCTGAATTTGTGCCAAAGGTTATTGACTGAGTTGCAACCTCATCTTTTTCAGTCAATCTATAAATACTGGCAAGTTTGGGCAGGGGCTAATGACCTTCTCCCTGAGTGGATAAGATTGTCCAAGTTATGTAGTTGATAAGAGGTAGAAATGTCATTTCATTCACTTCTTGTGGTAGCATTGAGGAAGTGTTAATCTTGGAAATTTACCTAACCTTCTCAGTCTTAGTTTTTATCTTTGAAACAGGGCTAAAAATAGTCAAAACTATATTCTAGTTTCCACTAAAGCTATTCTATGTATTAAAATGTATATCATGACTGTGAGCATGACCCTATGTTTTCCACCAAACTGAGGGTAAAGTATTTTTATTTCACCTAGATGGTATTTGTATGGATGACTTTTGTTTTTTCAGAAAGTCATTTCAACTTTACACTAATAATAGTTGTCAACCTTAGGCCAGAATTTTTTCCTTGTTTGTGCCCAGAGTCTGATATTGAGAACATATCTACTGGCTAAGTGGGGACATTAAAATGCTTACTGAGGTGTGTTACTTTATTTGTCCACTTATATATTCCAATAATAATTAAATTACTAATTTTTATCAGGAAATATCAACCGCCAATTCATGACAATGACAGTATTTTTTTCTTAAGAGTGTGGGAGAGGGAAAGCAGGGGGGAAACCAGTTCACTTATTATGGTTAAATATTAATAAATGTTTTGGCTAAATATCCACCAACCTTAGCTATTATGGAATAGATGAATTTAAAGAAAAGCTAATCCTGAAATTATAGTCAGATTATTTTTTACAGAAGATAAATTATTTTTCCATATCATTATAATTTCTTTTTGCATGTCTGTGAACTCCTTGAGGGCACATCATTTTAATGATAACAACAGCAAGAACAGCTGACAGCTAATGGTTATTGAGATTTTAGTGTCTGTCACACAAGGTTCTGAGGACTTTACATGAATAATAACACTTAATATTTACAATAAACCTAGGAGATCATAGTAGGCTAAATAGTGGCTCTCCTAAAGAAGTCCAATCTCCTAATTCCTGAAATTTGTGAATATGTTATCTTGCATGGCAGAACAAACTTTAAGGATGGAATTATGGTCAGGACCTTAAATAGGCAGATAATCCTGGATTACATGGTATGCCCTTAAAAGTGAAAGAAGGCAGAAGAAATGCCACTATGGAAGTTGAGGCAGGAAAGATTCTATTGCATTGCTGGCTTTGAAGATGAAGGAAGAGGACTCTTAGTTTCCTTGGCTGCTCAAGGAAATACCATAGAATAGGTTGGCTTAAACAGTGGGAATTTATTAGCTCATGGTTCTGAGGCTAAGAGAAGAAAAATATGACTGAATCAATGCCTTCTTCCCAAAGCATGGTATTTTGGGGTTTGTTGCTGATGATCCTTGGTCCTTGGCTCCTCTATCATACAGCAATGCATATGGCGGCCTCTCCTGGGCTCTCTGTTCTCTTCTGGGTTCCAATGAATTTCAGCTTCTTGCTTTCCTTGGCTTTCTCTTTATCTTCTGAGTTTCATTCTGCTTATAAAGGAGTCCAGTAATGGGATAAAGATCCATCATGGGCCACACCTTAACTGAAGTATCCTTATTAAAAGGTCCTACTTACAATGGGTTCACATTCACAGGAATATATTAAGTTTAAGAACATAATTTTCTGGGACTACATACAGCTCCAAAACACCACAAAGGCCATGGGCCAAAGAATGTAGCTGCCTCTGGAAGCTGGGAATGACCCTCAGGTAGGAAGCAGTCAGGAAATGGGGATCTTGTCTTTAAACCACAATGAATGGATTTCTGCTAATGAACAAGGAAACAGATCCCTGCCAGAGCCTCCAGAAAGGAACACCCCCAACACCTTGATCTGCTCCCCTTGAGACCATGTTGTACGTCTGACCTTTGGAACTATAAAATAATAAATTAGTGTTGTTTAAGTTGCTAAGTTTGTGGTAATTTGTTACAGCTGCAATACAAAACAAATAGATAAATACTAATAACAACTCCATTTTATAAAGACTGATTTGGGATATGTCATGCTTTTTATTTTATCTCTAGTTCTTTGTACAGTGCCTGGGATATGATAAGCACTTAATGTTTATAAAATAAATAAATAAATCAGTGGATTTTTCTCATGTTCTCCCCAAACCAAAATATATTTAATTCTTTCTGGAAGTGGATGTTTACCTCATGTAATTATTTTAGCTAGTCAGTGAATTTATGCACCTATACTGTACATATCACTGCTTTATGAAAGTATACAAGAAATTACCCCTCCATAAATATGCAATATATTTGTGGAATAAAATAGAGAATTATCAGAAGGAATATAAAAGTATGCTTTAATTATTCAATACAAAATGAAACAATATTTTAATATGCACCCGCATAATTGGAAAATACATCAATTGTTCTTGACCTTCTCAATTTCAACGAATGTCAAGTTCCCTTCTGCTACTCTCCTTGTAGCAAGCGACACAGGGCTGTCCATGTGAGAAACAACTCAATTGCTACTCTATTCCTGCAATTCAGATCATCTATACTTGTGACCTGTGTTTTGGGGGTTCATATTTGAAATCATTATATATTTTCTCTAACCATGGTATCTTTTTAAATATATATATATATATTTTTTTATTTTGAAAAGATACTTAGATTACATAAAATGCTACATTAAAAAATATAAGGGACTCCCATATGCCCCAATCCCCACATCTCCCACTTTTCCCAACATTAACAACTTCTGTCATTAGTGTGGTACATTCACTGCAATTGATGAACACATTGTGGAGCATTGTCACTAAGCAAGGATTATAATTTACATTGTAGTTTACACTCTCTGCCGCTCAGTTTTGTAGATTATGGCAGGATATGTGACAGCCTGTATCTGTCATTGCAATGTCATTCAGGACACTTCCAAGTCCTGAAAATGCCCCCATATTACACCTCTTTTTCCCTCTCTCTGACTTCAACACCTCCAGTGGCCACTGTCTTCACATCTATGATATAATTTCTTCCATTGCTAGAATCACAATAAGTCTATAGTAGAATACCAGTAAGTCCATTCTAGTCCATATTTTATTCCCCAATCCTGAGGATTCTGGGATGGTGATGCCTGCTCCACCTCTAAGTGAGAGGGGGCTTTGATCCCATATGGCTGATGGATGGGACTCTCTTGCTTGCAGTTGTAGACTCTCTCAGTTCCCTGATGTGGTTGTTTTCCATCCTCACCTCCTTGTTAGTTATCCTGGATGAGCCCAATGAACTGGAGAGTAAGTGTCGCAACTCCGCTGAGGCTCAAGGCCCAGCTGGCATATGGGCAGCCCAGATATTCAAGTCTCTTGGACATACCGCTATCCGTGGTATCTTAACACCAATGACTTCCCTCTAACAAGAACTTTGTTATACCTTTGTTCCATCTTCCCTAGTTTGTCAGACTGCTATGGCAAATACCACACAATGGGTTGGCTTGAACAAGAATGTATTGGGTAACAGTTTCAGAGACCAGAAGTTCTAGATAAAGGTGTCTGTAAGGCCATTCTTTCTCTTTGAAGTCTACGCCAGTTTGTCACAATGCTTCTGGTGCTGGTTTGTCACAATCCTTAGTGTTCCTTGGTTTATATCTCTATCTCCCGTCACATGGCAATCTCTCTCTTTCTCTTTGTGTCTGTTCTCCCAATTTCAGATGACTTCTGCCTTCTGGCTACATCAAAATTTCCTCTCTTAATAAGACATCCAGTTATATGGAATAAGGACCCTTTTCTTCACTTTGGCCACACTTAAATAAGATTTTAGAAGATCTTATTTACAGATGAGTCCATACCTAAAGTGATAATACTTCTTCAAAGGGTCCTAATACATAAGGGTTCACATCCACAAGAATTCAATTAAAATTAAGAACAATTTTGTTGGGGTACATAATTCAATCCAGCAGACTGTCTATATCTTTACGGTAACCCCAGATTCTGTTTGTCTCCATAGTGAACGGCCTATATGCCACATGGACAGATATGCCACAAACTTCACATATCTTATAGTGCTGGTGGAAATCAATACCCCAATTTGAGCTGCTCCAGAAAATGTCAGCCAATCCCTTAGAGAACACTGCCATGACCATCCTAAATTTTGTGTAGGGCATGTATTCAGTGCATCATAGATATGACATGTAAATTTGGTGAAAATCTTCTCAGGTTATTTTGAATTATGTTTCAATAGACAAATGCAGTGCTTTACTTATGAACATATTATTTAGATGATTTCAGAAAAAGTTGAGGTCACTTCACCTTAGATGGTCAAAAAATGATCACCCAAATATTTGAACACAGAGCTAGGTTTTGGAGTATCTTCAGAGATTGCACATGAATAAAAGTATATGTAGAATGGATATGGTGGTGGGAAAGTAGATATTCAGCAAATAAATAAATGGATGTGGTGAATTCAGTATCCGTCTATTGAAATCTCTTGCCACTTACGGTTTTGGGTGAATATAGTGTTGATATAGAGTTTCACATTCAGGTTGGCTCTTCGGATATCCAAGGATTAACCTAATGATAAAAAATCAAAATCCCATTCTAGGAGAATTGATGACATGTTGTGTCCAATTGACTAAGATGAAATAAATTGGCTTTTTCAGAATGCCTGCATTGAAAATTCAAGCGTATGATGTATTGCAAGAAAAGCGGAAAACAGGGTGAAATGTTTTCATCAAAACAAGCCTAGCAATTTAAAAAAAATCTTGGAGATGAATATAAATTTCATGCTTCAAGGAAGAATGTAATGAATGTTTAACATTCTATTTCATGAGCAGACCCATGTATGCCTTCGACATAGGGTTTAAGATGGAATCGACATTGCAAGTTAACATTACATTTTAACTTATTTGAAGATATAAAATCCTATTTCAAAATATTTATCTTAGTTTTGAATGGAAAAAATGAAACAAAATGTCACTTTCAAGATTGATAAGGAAACTCAAATTAATTTAAATAAATTGCAATCATGGGTTAGAATCCTGTTAGTTCACTGAAATATTGGACATAACTATATAATTTTTTTTTATTTTGTTGATCAAAGACCATACCACAATGATCTCAAATGTAATTTTTCACTGTTAACTTACTAGTCTAACTAGTTAGAGTGACTTTTAAAATATTCAATGCGTAAACTGCAGGTAGAAGACGTCAATCATCATAGAAGAGTTTAGCCCAGTCCCAGACGTTTGAGATGTATCAAGCTATAGAACTGTCCAGAAGCCAAGTTGCTCTAAAGGAAAGGTAATAGACATTGGGCTGCTAGAAAGAAGAGAAACCTAACAGCACTCAAGGCCTCAGGTCTGTAAGTAAACACACACACTGTGTGCCCGTTGTATTCCTCTTTGGTTTATAATAATCTTGTTCTTGCAATTATCTCTTGCCTTGCATTATCTTCTCTTCTTTCTTTAGATTTATTCCATTTTCCCATACTTACACAAAAATGATAATGACAAACTAGCATTTCACTTGACATTGGCATCTTTTCTATTTTCTTTTATTTAGCTTCTAGCCTCTTACCTACCTCTCCTATCCCTGCTGCCTTTAGTACTTCAAAATGTATTCCATTTTAAAACTAACTGATTTTCGGCTTCTGGACAACTGTTAGTGAGGGGAATGTATTTATTGACATTTATCATTCCTCTTAACAAAGGACTTGTCTTTGATCAACTGCAAAGGGGAACGAGACAACTACAAATATGAGTCAATGAAATCACAGAAATCATTGTGATTCTGCTAAACTCTTCTCCCGGAAATGAATGAATATCTGAGGGAAATCTGGGGGTGTTAGTAGGAGTTAGTGAAGAGAGAATTGAGAGACAGGAGTAGAAAGGAGAAAGGATGTTTAAATGCCAGGCAAGGCTGAAGGTGGGGAATTAAACTAGGTAAATGCCCTAGTTACTTTACGTAATAGAAATCATTACTACAAGATTTTAAATTGAGTTGCTGCAATGTAAACCCTTACCTTTCTTCATAAATTTTAATAATAAAGTCTTCCACATACATTATATAACTGGTTGATTAATCTAAATTAAAAACAAATAGAATTAGTTTCATATCTGACTTATGACATAGCCTTTCCTTCATTTCTATATGGAAATATGCTATCTAGTATTTTGGGCAGCACCAGTTCATTTAAAGTTTGAAAAAATTTCTAATAAAATAGTCAGATACTAGGTCAACTTTTGAAAATTTATATTTGATAATTCTTTTAATGATTTCCATAATATTATTGATCATTAGTTGAAAATCATTATCACTGAAACTGAAATACCCTATCTTAAAATTATTTTAATTGCTTTTAAATGTGTTTTAACATTCCATTATCATCCCAAATTTTATTTATTTGCATTTTTTCTCTTTTGTTCTTGAACAAATATTCCAGCACTGTATTTCTTTTATTCTTCTCTTTCCTTCAAAGGGATGAAGCCAAATTTACAAGCTGTGTTATTCTTTTCTTCTTATTCACCAATTTTTCACTTTTCTTACTTTGTAGTGTTGGTCTTTTAGTTTTATCTTCTTTGATAGTCTGCTTAAAAGTGAAAAAAAAATATTAAGGATATGCTTTTCTTTTTACTTAAAAAAAAAGATTTATTTTCAATAAGTTTAGATTTACAAAAGATTTGCCAAGAAAGTAGAGTTCTGCTATACCCTCCCTAGTTTCCCCTAATGTTAATATCTTAATAAATATGTTACAGTTATCAAAACTAAGAAATTAACATTAATATAATACCATTAATTAAAGTACTGACGTATTTGGATTTCACCAGATTTTCCAGTAATGCCCTTTTTTCTATTCCAGTATCCAATCCATGATAACACATAGGATTTAGTCAAGTCTTTCCTGTTGTTCATGACTTTGAAAGTTTGAAGAGCAATGGTCAGATATTTTGTAGATATTCCTAAATTTAAGTTTATCTGAGATTTTCTCCTGATTAGACTATGGATTTTTGTGAAGAATATCACAGAGTTGACATGCCTTTCCAACACATCATATCAGGGGTACATTATATCAACATGACTTAATACTAGTCACATTAACCTGAGCACTTAAACTATAACTAACTACAACCATAAAGTTATGGCTTTTCCATACTGCATTCTTTGGAAGTAAGTCACTAAGTCCAACCCACTCAATGAAGGAGAATAAAGCTGCACCTACTGGAGGGAGGAGTATCAAAGAATTTGTGTACCTATGTTAAAACCACCACTGTAATTAATAAATATTTGTGGGGAAAAACATAGAGGCTATGAAACTATTCTGTTTCTCCTTAAGGTTTTTTTCCATAATACTAGTGATTATTGGATCTTACCTGCAGCAATTATTACTCTGGTATCCTGCTGGTAATATTCTATTACCCTCATTCTACCTAACTTTATTATTTGGAATTTGTTTATGAGGAGAACATATTTATTTATTTATTTATTTATTTATTCAATCATTAATTTATATCAGTATGGGCTCATAGACCTTTATTTTGTTTTGTGTTATAATACAATACTATCATGATTTATCTTGTCACTTAAATTGTTCCAGCTTTAACCACTGAAAGATTTTCTTATGCAGGCTCCTGTGTCCTTTATATATGTCACACATACACACACACACCCTCTTTTTTTTTTCTTGGCACTTCTTTACTTACTAGCACTACAATATGCTCCAAGATCATCTTCCTTTTTCCCTGCCGTGGCTCAAAAATCAGCCATTTCTCTAAGAAACCCTGTACCTTCTACTGGAGAATGGTATATAAAATCTAAGATCTGGGTTCTAGATGTCTTCATTTTTACAGACATGTCCTAGACCCTCTGACTGGACAGAGCTAAGAAATAACTGTATGTATTCTAATCCATAGAGCTTTTGCTCTGGGAAGTAAGACCCCATGCTTTGAGGAAAGTTCACTCGCCGCTAGTAGGAAGAGACAACGTGAAGAGAGATAAGCCATGTGGAAGAGCACAGAGACACCAGTCATGGGAGAGAGGCCTACTTGTACCTGCTTATACATTCACCTGCTGACTGCAGTCAGGTGAGTGACTCAAGGTGATGCCACATGGAACAGATGAACTTTCCATCCAAGTCCTTACCAAATTTCATACACACAGAATTGTAAGAAATAACATCTTTTTAAAGTCAGTGTGTTTTGGAACGGTTTGGCACACAGCAATATGTAATTGAAACAGTCACAAAAATGTAAATTGTAGGCTACGTATAATAAGAAAATATTTTTAACACACAAAGAGTTTGTGTCTGTGTGTGAATAGAAAAAGAAAAGAAAGAATGCAAAAGGCTCTTATTTCTGTTTAAACCAGGAAAGTGTTTTTTTAGGAGGTACCGGGGATTGAAACTGGGACCTCTTACATGCGAAGCTGGTGCTCAACCACTGAGCTACACCTGCTCTCCAGGGAAAGTGTTTTTGAGGGGAGGAAATTGAAGGAGAGCAATTATATTTATAAATTATTTTTAAATAAGTAAATTATATTTATTTGGAAAGTTTATAATAATTTGAACATAAACATTTACCTACTTATATCCAGCTAAAATAAATAAAATAAAAATAATGTGTATATGTGCCTCAGAATAATGAATTTCACAAAAATATACAGTGTTGTAACCACAATTTGTCATTATATTTGAAGTAATTTTTATCATTGAAAATTATTAAAATTCATGTATTCCTTCAATAAATATCACTTTTACAAACACTAATATAAAAAATCCCTCTTCCCTCACTAGAAGAAGGGAAGTGTACCCACTTGAAAGCACAAAGCCAGCAATAATCCAAATCTACATTGATAAAAATTTGCCTTTTATGCTCTAATAATTAATTTCCTAAGAGTCAGAGCAACTAACAAGTAGGACACTGAACATCTCAATGAAGCAGGATCTTATAGTTGTTGTTATATAGGAATTTCTTTTCATAGTCAAAGGTATAATAAACATTTCAATAAACAATTTACAAAGCATTTTACAGTTTACAAAGTGTTTTTATGCATGATGCTGGAGCCTCACTAATATGCCAGGAGATATTTATTATTATCATAATGCAAGTAAAGAAACTTAGCCTGAGAAAGCCTTTTGGTCATCTAGACAGCCCTGCCTATTTAAACTTTAATCTGTTTAAACAAGTTAGCCCTTTATGCTGGCAAGGAGAAAGGATATTCAACCTAATGTCTCCGCTGGCCTAAAAGAAGAAAAAAAAAGATAATGAATGATAAGGATAGGGGGACTTATATGAGGAAAGTATTCAACATGATTTTCATTCCAAAAGTACAGAAGGAGAAATTTGAGAAAAAAATAATCCATGGGTGTTAAAATAAATGAGAAAATAACCAGTATTAGTGTCTAGTGGAACTTTCTCCAATGATCAAAAGTTTTTATGATCAATATGGTAGTTATTAAATACATGTAACTATTGAGCATTTGAAATATGGCTAGGAAGATTGAGGAGCTGAATTTCTAAATTTATTTAATTTTAATTGAGATTTATATTGATACATGTGGCTTCTTGCTACTGTATTAGACATTGAAGATCTAGAACTTGCATATTCATTTTTCCATTCATCTTTTATTTTACTTTTCTCTTTGGTGTCAGTCTTCAAATTTTTCCCATACTTTCTCTTAATGTCTTTCATATCTCTCCTTTACTTGCCATTCTAATTCTTAATGACTGATTCAGATTACTTGGCCCATAAGTACTGCAACAGCCTACAAAGTGATACCTAACATACCAGTTCATTCCCAACCCATTGGAACCTTTTTTAAGAAAAAGACTATACTTGTAACAGGTAACTATGACCACAATGATTTTATGTACAAAATATCACACTATGATAACAGATTAAAAAAATAAAAGCATTCATTTAGCTCACAAGTCTACAAGCCATCTAAGGGTTTGGCTGAACTAAACTGGGTTCAGATGGGTGGATTTACTGGTTTCATGGGTCTAATTTATGGTACTATTGCCAGCTAGGAGATAGCTGATCTTAACTTGGCTCAGCTGGTGATGACTCTGCTCTACTTGTACTACATCTTCCTCCTGGAACCAGTGAGTTTGCAAAGGAAGACTATTCTAATGACAGCAAAAGTGCAATATGGCAAGTAGAAACATAGAAGAACTCTTAAGGCCTGGACATGAAACTGGCACACCATCACTTCCACCTGATTCCATTGGTCAAAATAAATCATATAGCCAAACAGAAAATCAGGAGACAGAGCAGTACACCCTGCCCCAAATGAGAAGGCACTGAAAAGATCTATAATAAAGGGAGGAGTGAATCAACAGGCCAATGATACCATCACCACAATATATTTGTATGCTAATGTATTCCTCTGCACTCCCTATTCTTCATCATAGAAAAATAAGGTCAGAAGAAAGATATTTCAAAAATGAAAATAGCATCAGCTGGCCATAGCAAGTCACAGTTACTGACAAAATCACAGTATTACAGTTATATGTATATGTTTTGACATGATTAAATTATAGTATAGGAGTTATGGAAGAGACATGAAGAGCACAGAAATTAATATTCCATCCTCCCACTCTATACCAGCATCTATGTAATTGTGTCACCTGAGAAACTGGCCTCTTTATTTTGATAGTTCAAATCCAACAAATTTACTTTTGAGGAATATGAACTCACATAGTCTTTGAGTGTAAAAAGGTTCAAATTAATCTCGTCGTCTTAGATATTGTTTTACTCTTTCATTCTCTACAATATTCTTAACCAGTAGCATTATATACCCTTTGGAGAACAATTCTTTCGAGGGTTCTTTTAAAACTCTACAACACTTAAATTAGAATAATAAAAATATATGAACAGTTCAATGGTTAGACTAATAATAAAGTTAAAATTTGTGCCTGTTCCTTTTCTTTTAGAATGTTGCATTCTCCAAGGTAGAATTTTTAAGCTAAAACTCTTCCTTGAACATTTTCTTTTGGCTACTGTTGTGAGGAGTCAACTGAAGATCAAATATTTATTGAACTATTTGTTTATATATTGTCCATCACATTTTGTCATATTCTCTGAGTCTGAAAGAAAATTTTCTTCCAGAATTATAAACAAGCAGCTTTTAATAAATGAAGCTGAAAAATGAGATTTTAAATTACTTGAAAACTTAATCATAAATGAAATGAGTACTTGCATATTAAAAACAATTATCCTTTCTAAAAGGAATCTTCACTTGTGTCTTTAAGACAGCTCAGTGAAAGTTTAAAGGTTTGGCTGGTACAGGGATGGGAACACAAAGAAACAAAGAAAAGGGTTAGGTGAAGGAATTTCAACAAACACTTAGCCCAACAAAATGTTTTTGAAGTGGGGTGTTTTCATGAAGAATAGTTTCTGGTTAATTTAGTTTTCAGTTGAAAACTTTTGTTTTTGAAAAATTTGAAAAGTAGTATTTGTCTGAATTCTATAAAATAAGTGTAAAATAATTATTCTTTGGTTCAGGAACTCAGGACCCCATTTTGTATATTCATTATTGTTGTAGAATAGAATAAAATAAAAAATGAGATTATATTGAAAAACTATAAACACAAAAATGTCTTTGGAAATACTTACTTTTAAAAATAACCTCTAAAAAAGATTATTTCTTGATCATTCTCCTAAAAGTAAAGCAAAATGATTTATTTACAAACTGAGTTCTTGCCACTGGAATTTTGCCCAAAAGTAACTGAACATAAGCCAATTATTTAAATCTGAACAAACCAGAATGAGTTTCCAGCTTGAGAGTCTACACTGTGTCCCATATTAGTTTCCAACAGAATTGGACAATCTGGGAAAACAATGGAGACGTCTAGAATGATTCTGTTTAGTAAACCTGTAGGGGAAAAATAAGTCTAGGTGAAGTGGGAGTGGTAGAATAGATTGAATCAAAGATTAGAGTCTGAATTCCCATGGAGATTTAGCTTAAACCAAAGCTAAATCTAGAATATGCTGCCCATTCGACTAAATAAAAAATACTTGCTGACTTTTAATCTTTGTGTCTGGTTTCTACAATTGATATTTCTTTTACTTTATATGGTTTAATTCATGAAGAAACTATACAGTGATGTAAATGACAAAGCAGAGGTACTTTATCAGATATACAAACCCCATCACTGATGTTTCACTTTTTTAACCTCTTAGAAGATCTATCACTTTACATATAGCATACTTTTGTTGCATGTAACATATGTTAATTACCTCAGACTATACTAATTATAACAAGTAATAGATACTAAATAAATATCTTTTTTTTCCCACATCATTCAAGGGCAAGCTCGCACGCATTATTGCTTCTGATACAAACAGTTACTCAAACCTTAGCCTCAGAAATTAGTATGGAGTTTGATTTCCTTATAATTTAGCTAGTGATCACTGCATTATATGGCAGAGTTGTGGAAACAATGGGCAATTCATGAAAAAATTGAGCACAATATATTATAAGATCTTACACAGTGAAAAGTGGAAAGAGCACCAATAGCATGAAATCAACTTAAATCAGACTAGACAAAATACTAGATAGACTTCTGCTGTGCCATATAATAAGAAAGGTAAAGGCATTTGAGAAGTTATGCCTCCTATATAAAACCAATATGTTTCTTACAAATGGTAGTATGAAATTGACTTTGATGACATGCCTCCTTTGTATGACCTTAAATTGCCTGCTTCAAAACACTATAACAATAGGATCTATTTTTAAACTACATAAGAAGCAGAGGAAATGTATCATACACAATATTTCTAATAAAAGTTTTCCTCAGTTAAAATAAATATGTTCTAATTACAGAAATACAAAACAACCACTAAAAAATAAAGAAGAAAAACTTAAACGTCCCATCAGTAAAACATAATCATTAAGACTATAATTTCTAACAAGTCTTTTAGCCTATAATTTTTAAATATAATTATTCTATATGTATATTCTTTTATTTCTTTTCTTTTTCCCTTTGTTGCCTCTTGCTTTCCTTCTTTCCCTTCTTCTCCACCTCTTCCTCTTCCCTTTGTTCCTCTTCCAATTTCTTATGCTTTCACCAATTGGCAATTGAGAATTTTCCTAATTAAGCTTTGTCGGATATAAGAAACCATGGAAACAAGTAGGCAGTGAGCTGAAATATTTAAAGTGCTGAAAGAAAATAAATGTCAACCAAGAATTTTCTGTCTGGTGAGATGGTCTCTCAAAAATGAGAAATAGTTTAAGACATTCCCAGATACATAAAAAGGAGTTCATAACCACTAGACCTCCCCTATAGGCAATACTAAAGAGACTGCTTCATAATGAAAAGAAAAAAAAATAGTCTACATAGTAGACTGACACAGCATAAAAAAATATAGATCTCCACAAAAGGTAACTATAAGGGTAATTATAAGTGCCTGTATTATTGCTTTGTATATTTGAGATGTAACTCCACTTTTTAAGTCAAACAGGTTCTAAAATGCAAATGCTTAAAGGTAATGTTGAATCTATGGTTTTGGATGCACAATGTATAAAGGCACAACAGAAAGATGAGAGGACAGAAGGATATAAAAACAGTGTTTGTGAAAGCTGTTGATGTTAAGATGATATTAAATGAAACAAGACTATATAGATTTATTATAAATTTAATCCTCATGGAAAAATATTTGGAAATCACACATCCAACAAGGGTCTAATATCCATGATATATAAAGAAATCCTACAACTCAACAATAAAAAGACAAATAACTCAATTGAAAAAATGGGCAAAAGACCTGAAAGACATTTTTCTAAATAAGAAATACAAATGGCAAAAAAATATATGAAAAAATGTTCAACATTGCTGCCTTTTAGGGAAATGCAAAGTAAAACTACAATGGGATAGCATTTCACACCTATTAGAATGGCCACTAATAACAAAACAGAAAATTGCAAGTGTTAGGATGTGGAGAGATGGGAATGCTTACACAATGTAGAGTGGTACAGCCTCTGTGGAAGTCTGCTCGGCAGTTCCTAAGGAAAGTTGATATAGATCTGCCACGTAAACCAGCAATACCACTACTAGGTACATACACAGAAGCACTGAGAGCAATGACATGAACAGCCATTTGCACACCAATGTTCATAGCAACATTATTCACAATTGCCAATAGATGGAAACAACCCAGGTGTCTATCAACTGGTGAATGGATAGACAAACTGTGGTCTATACACACGATGGAATATTATTTAGCTGTAAGAAGAAATGAAGTCTTTAAACATATGACAACTTGGATGAACCTGTAAGATATTATGGTGAATGAAGCAAGACAGGCACAAAAGGACAAATATTGTATGATTTCACTATTATGAACTAAATATAATGAGCAAACTCATGGAATTAATAGCTAGAATATAAGTCACCAGGGAATAGAATGAGGTTAAAAAATGGAAAGCTGAGGTTTAATCTGTGCAGAACTGGTAAAAAGTTGTTTGTGAATGTTTAGAAATGAACAGAAATGGTGAACACATATCACAGGATTTGTAATTAGTTGCACTAACATATGGATATGACAATGTTTTGGTGTTGTTGTTTTTTTTCCTTTCTATTTTTGGAGTAATGAAAATGCTGTAATATTGATTGAAATGATGAATGCAAAACTCAATGAATATATCATACGCTATTGATTGTATAATTTATATAAATTGTATGGTTTATGAACAAAATAAAATAATACTATGGGTTGGGGGAAAATACACCCAATGTAAAGTATGAGCTATAATTAGTAGTAATACTTTGATGATGCTCTTTCATAATTTGTTATAAATATTTCACACTAATGAAAGGTATTGTTGGTGGGTGATGGATGGATGGGAGCCTTGTATGATGTTATGCATGTTCATTTTGTAAGTTCACAACTTTTACTATATACTTATTGTTTATGTATGTTCATATATGAATGATATACTTCAAAAAATTTTTAAATGAAAAAAAATTAACTTTCATCATAACCACAAGGAAAATATCTGTAAAATTGTAAAATAAACACAGAAGGAAATGAGAAAGGACTCAAAATGGTTCATTAAAAAAGTCAAGTAAATATGAAAATAGGCAATAATGGAAGAATGGAGGGTAAAAAAGACTAAGAAATTGTAAAAATAGCACAAATGGCAAAAGAAAATCCTGCATTATAAGTAGTTACTTTAATGTAAATTGATTAAACACTGCAGTCAAAAGACAGAGATTTGAAGAATGGATAAAAATGCAAGCCCAGCAACATGCTGGTTAGAAGAGCATCATCTGAAATTCAAAGATATGAGTAGGTTGAAACTTTCATATTTACTTGACTTTTTTGATGAACCATTTCAAATATGGTGTGGTGATTTGAAACTCTATGTACCTCAAAAAATATGCTCTTAAACTCAATCTATTTCTATGGATGTGAATAAATTTTAAGTAGGAAGTTTTGATGAGGTTTCTTCAGTTAAAGTGTGGCCCACCTCAATCAGGATGAGTCTTAAACCTATTACTGGAGTACTTTGTAAGTGGAATGAAATTCAGAGAGCAAAAAAAGCCATGGGAAGCAAGAACCTGAAATTTGAAGGAATGCTGAAGAGAATGGAGACCTCAGAAGAGGCTGCCATGTGCATAGCCATGTGACAGAGGAGCCAAGGACCAAGAATCACTGACAGCCAGCCCCAGAATGCCAGTCTTTGGGAAGAAACCACCACCTTGATGATGCTTTGATTTGGACTTTCCCTTAGCCTCAACACTGTGATCTAATAAATTATCGTTGTTTAAGCTAACCTATTCCATGGTATTTTCTTATTTTTCTTTTTTTTTTTCTTTTTTTTTTTTTTTTTGTTTTTTTTTCCCATGGTATTTTCTTAAGTAGCCAGAACACTAAAACAGGTTTTGGTACCAGGAATGGGGTGCTGCTGTTGTAAATACCACAAAATGTGGAAATGGCTTTGGAATTGGGTAATGGCTAGAGGCTGAAAGAATCATGTGTTGACTAATAGAAAAGGATAGATTGCTATGAAGAGACTATTTGTAGAAATATGAATGCTAAAGGTGCTTCTGATAATGCCTTAGAAGGAAATGATGAATGTGGTGTTGGAAAATGGAGGAAAGGAGGTGCTTGTTTTAAAGTGGCAGTGGACTCAGCTAAATTGAGTTCTGCTGTCAGATAGAAGGCAGAAGTTGAAAATGATGAACTTGGATATTTAGCTAAGGAGATTTCAAAGTTAAGTGTGGAAGGTGCAGCCTGATTTTTCCTTACATCTAATAGTGAAATGGGAAAGGAGAGGAATAAGCTAAGAACTGAACTACTGAGTACAAAGAAACCAGAAATTTATGGTTTGGAAAATTTTGACCCTATCCAGAGAGTGTGCTGAGACAAGGGCCATAAGAACCTCCATCAGCAAATCCCTGGAGAATAGGAATCAAAGTGAAGGTTTAACTGAACATGAATCCCATCAGCCATTCTGTGGAAGTCAGGATTGGAAATGCAGTTATGGAGGATCTCTGGAAAGTTCTTTTGTCTAGTGTTTTGGTCCACTGTGAATTACATGAAAAAGTTTTTGTGAAATTTGTGTGAACAGAACTACTGTCACACTGGACTGAAAGGAGCAAAAGAAGGGATAAATTAAAGAATGACTTCAAGAGCAGAACCATGGAAGCCAAGGTCTGGTCCAAAGATATCACCTCAGGCAAAGAGAGTAGATCTACCACTGCACTTGGATGGGATGCATCTTCCATCCCATTGTTCAGGAAGAGTGTTGTGACCTCAATGCTTGGAGAAGATAGGTTCTATGTCCTGGCATTTGTATTGAGCATGGACACCATTCAAATGCTTAGAGAGGATGGGGCCTGTGTCCTGGCATTCTTGGAGAATCTGGTCACCATAGTGATACTCAGGGAGAGTGGAGCCTTCACCCCAATGTTCAGGGAGAGCATGGACATAGCACAAGCACTTGGAAGGGGTAGGGCTTCTGCTCCATCAGACCCAGAACACAAGACATTTATACATAGGTGACTCTCAGACCTTGAAATCTAATGGAGTATGCCCTGCTGCATTTCAGAATTGTTTGGAACCCAGGACTCCTGTTTTCCTTTCAATTTCTCCCTATTGAAATGGAAATTCTATCCTACGAATGGTTCTCCATTGTATATTGGAAGCAGATAACTTATTCTCTAGATTCCAAATGTCCACAAATGTGCCTCTGGACAAACCACACCCATAACCAATTTTAATAAGACTTTATACTTAGCATTGTTTCTGAAAAGACTTAAGGCTTTGAGGATTTTGTGTTGGAATGAATGTATTTTATATGTACAAAGAACATGACATTTGGGTGTCCAGAAGGTGGAAAGTGGTGATTTGCAGCTGTATGTAACCTAGAAAAATTGTTCTTAAACTTAATCCATTCCTGTGGTTGTGAGTCCATTGTAAGCAAGCCATTTTGATGAGGTTATATCAGTTGAGTTATGGCTCACCTTCATCAGGATGGGTCTTAATCCTATTACAGATGAATATTATTCAGCTGTAAAAAGCAATGAAGTTCTGATTTATGCTACAATATGTATGAAGACGTCAAGTTGAGTGAAATAACCCAGACACAAAAGGGCAAATGTTATATCATTTCATTTATATTAAATAATTAGAATATGCAAATTCATGTAGTCAGAAACTAGCATAAGAGTTACCAGGGACCTGGGTGGGAATAGGGAATGGAGAGTTTCTGTTGGGGTAATGGAAAAGTTTTGTTAATGGATGGTAGTGATTGTAGCACAACACTGTCATTGTAATTAACACCACTGAATTGTATATTTGAAATTGTTTAAAATGGAAAAATTTAGGTTGTATATATCATTCAAGAATAAAAACTTTTTAAAAATTCTAATAGATTTGTGCAATACAAAGAGTGAATCCTAAGGTAAACTATGGACTAAGGTTAATAGCATAATTATAATACTGTTGTTTCATCAATTGTAACAACAGTACCACTCTCAGGCAAAATGTTAATAATGAAAACAGTGTGTGGGGAGATGTACACAGGAACAAACATTTTCTGCATGATTTTTCTCTAAAACTACAACTTCTCTAATTAAGAAAAAATAATAATAGTACCGAAAAAAAATCTTTTCCTTGAGGATTTACATATTCTGAATGGATTATTTCTCCTAATTTTAAACTTCCCATTTATTTTTAAATGACTCAGAAATCATATTATTAATGGGATTATTAGTGAGCTCTTAAATGAGTAGATTGCCAGAATTATTATTTTCATAACTGGTTTATATCAACTGCCTCAAAGTATTAAATGTTAAAGATCACTCACTGTCTGAACTCTGTGTATTCTTCTGTGTCTGCTTGTCTTTTCTTTAGGCAGCACTGGGAACCGATCCTAAGACCTTCTGGAGTGGAGAGAGGTGATGAATCTCTTGCGTCACCTCAGCTCCCTGGTCTGCTGTGTCTCCTATTGTCTCTCTTCTGTGTCTCTTTTTGTTGTTGTTATTGCATCATCTTGCTGCACCAGCTTTCCATGCGGGCTAGCACTCCTACACAGGCCAGCACTCCATGTGGGCCAGCTCTCCACTCCGGACAGCTCGCCTTTCACCAGGAGGCCCCGGGAATCGAACCCTGGACCAACTATATGGTAAATGGGAGCCCAATCACTTGAGCCACATCTGCTTCCCTATCCTTTTTCTTTTGGCATATCTTCTTTCACTCTAAAAACATAATGCTGGTTTCCTAGGTATAAAGAGAAGAACCAGGGTCTCCAAATGAAAACAGAATAGTCATGTTTCCTTATTCCTGGAGTACCAAATAAAATTTCTATGGGTAAGACAATCTTATTGTCCCATTTTCAGCTCTCCCCCTAAATAACCATTTTCTATAAAAAATTAAACCTCCCATCATGTAAAATTTGAACATTTTTAATTGAGACTAAAAATAGAATAATTTAAAGATTATTATACATAAAATACAACAGTACTGTTTAACACATTTTTGCAATACATGCTCATTGTCTACTATCTAACTGTGGGTAAAAGAAACCAAAATTTCTGGTATTCCTATGTGTGCCAAAGTTGCAGAATGACTTATGGAATTATTCAACATAATTTTCATTGCCCTAAGCATATATTTTGACACTCTTTACTTAGAACAGTAACAAGTAATATTTATTAAGAATTTATGTGTTGGTCCCTTTGTAAAATATTTTATATATGTTAAGGAATTTACTTTTCACATAAACCCATTCATGTCTCCATTTAATAGATGAGAAAACTGAGGCACAGGGGATTTATTTGCTTTATGGAGTCACACCACTGGCAAGAAAGGAGTCACAACTGAAATGGAGGTAATATGACTCCAGAGCCTTATTTCTTGACTTCTCTACTGTACCACCTCTAAAATAACATTCCGTAAGAATGCTTTCAATAATACTTCATTTACTTACTTAAATTATGGGGTAATCACAAACAGAAACCATACTGGACAGTTTAGTACTGTTTTTACCAGTTATTTCCCTTAAGACTCTTGTGTCATACTTGGAGCCTATATTTCTATATTCCTCTTCTGTCATTTCAGTTTGACAATCAGTCTTCCTTTCACAGTACTTTGATTTCTGCCTCTACATCTCTGTTGAAGTTCCTCTTCCCATAGACAGGAATGATTTGCTAGTCACTAAACCCTTTGAATACTTTTAGTCCACACCATAGCTGATGGCTTTATGGCATTTCAATCCCTCTCATTCCCTCTCTTTTCAAATATACCCTCCCTTACTTTTCATGATATCCTTCTTTCCTAGCTCTCATTCCTGCTTTCTGATTATTCTTCCTTAGTTTCCTTGATTATGAGCTCCTTCTCAGCTTACTCTTTGAAAATTCTCAAGGAAATAGGCTTGGCTGTTGTTCTTTCCAAATATTATCTCCAAATAAATCTCACCTAACTCTAAAGGTTAGTATATTAATCTATATGATGATGAACACAAAATCTAAATAGAAACCTCCACCTCTCCTCTGAGTTCATTTACCAAACTACCTACTGGACATCCTAGACAAATTTGATTATGTCCAAAATAATTCATTATGTTGGCTCAAGAAACCTTCTGTATTCCGTATTCCAAGACCTGATATGACCATCCAGTGAATGGCTAACATGGAATATGGTTGTTAACTTAAGGATCCTCCTTGCTCTCATCTCCACATCCAACCAACCAACACAGCCTGCATGTGTGGAATGTTACCCTCACACGCTAGCTAGTCTCACAGAGTACTTATCAATGAAACCCATTTTCTCAACTGCCTTCAGAAAATTATCTTTAAAACAAAAACTGGTCAAGCCAGTCCCTGTTGTGAACATTCGTTGGCATCCTCTTACCTATTAGATATAATCCAATCTATTTAGGACGCCTTTCCAACTTGAGTCTACATGGAAAACACATGCTAATGTTAGATATTACCATTTTTTTTTTCTGGGAGTTATGCCCTTCTTTCTCTTTAGTACTTCTATGCAGGGAATTATGACATTGGCACACTATTTATCTAGTGATTGTGATCATTAGTTTACATTCCTGTTACTTTCACTTCATAAGCAGCAACATGGCACAATGCCTAGCACATAGTGATGTTCAACAGAGTTTTTGAAATCTCATCAAATCCTGCAAATATGAAGCCGAAAAGACGTTTCTTTGTGATGCTGTAAAGTTTGGTTGAATCAGTTAAATCAATGAAAATTATAACTCAAGTAAATTTGGGGGCATGATGAACAAAAAAGCAATCAGTTAATACCAAGTATATTTAGATACTCATTTGTTTGTCATTATAAAAACACAATTCCATTTTAGTTGAAAAAAATCTGTCATTTCAAAGGGGTAAACTTACTGTGTTGAATGTTTTACATTTTCAAGTGATTTTCGTGCAGTGTAAACAGACCTTGAATAGCAGGGTTTCCCCTACTTTCTTTTCCATGCAGCATACAACACTGAACAGCTGGCCTACCTTGTCATCAAATGTTTCTTGGTAATTATTTAAGACCCATAACTGTCTCTGTAATACTGACTTTCTTTGTTTACCCAGAGGAAACACAGTGACATTCATCTTCATATTGCAAGGCAATGTTTGCTTGAAAGTGTCATGTTTTAAATTTTTAAATGTGTAATGTTTTATTTCCCTTAGTTTGCTTTAGAAATATTTTATACTTAATCCTTTATCTCCAATTTAGACAACTAATTGCTTTTGAAAAATTACACCACTCAATTTCACACTTCACTATATGGTCAATGCTGATAAGTTACTGCCATTTATCAATGATACTCAGCCCAACATGAATTATGTTTCTAGACGTAATGCTCTGAGTAACAGTTGTCTTTTGTGATGCTCAAATTAAGTGTAGAATGTAAACTATAAAAAGGTCTAGAGTAAAAGTACAAAATTGGAGAATTCCATAAGAATATTAAAATAATACATCTAACTTTATTCCACAGTCTTCACATGGAAATATATGTGCTTTGGCAAGGAGCCACGATGAAAGGAGGTGATGAAAGTTCAATGAAGTTCATGTAATTGCAAGAATCACAATGATTTTGACCCTTATTAGATTTCCTTTTGCACAAATACTGTGTTTTCAATGTTTATTTTTAAAACACAGCCTAACCTTCTGAACGGACTTTTAACCAGTGTAAAAGAGAAAGAGAAATAAGTCTGATCAAAAAAAAAAAAAAAAAAAAAAAAAGGAAGAAAAATCAATTGTGAAGAAATAGTATGGAAGCCTTATCTGATGGCATGTTAAGAGCAGTCTTTAACAACTAACAGCCAGTCCACCTTGCTTTCATTAAGGCTTTACTCATCTCACCCCTGGGCCCATTACAAAAGATTTCCCTAATTTCCTAATATCACTTTTTCCAACAGCCAGTTCATGCTATGAGATTGGATACCACTGGGGTAGAAATCTGAAAAGCAAACCTTATCATATTCTTCCTGTTTAACAACCATGGATGGTTTTCTAGTGTTAACAAAACAGACTGAAATTACTTATCATGGTACCTAAGGATCTTCAAATACATCCTGAGCTTACCTTTCCATACTAATTTCTGTCCCAACCCTCCTTAACAAGAAACCTAAGACTCCTACACACTGCATTTTCTTGATGTTTCTCTATTAAATTATATTTTGATAAAAGTTTAAATTGAAAAAGCCTTTACTTCTTTGTAAAACTGGAAAACTCCTATTTATCCTCCAAGACCCATATCAAAAAGTGGCTCCTCTATATAAAATTTGGCAATTTTCCCAGGTATATCAGCACTACTTTCTTATGTTCCCAAAGCAGTTTTTGCAACACAGTTATTATTATCTTGTACTATAATTACTTGTCTGTTTTATCCTTAGGCTGTGGTTCCTCAAAGGCAGAGATCATACTTTTTTCTGTACTGCTTAACACATAGAAGATACTCAGAAAGTATTTTGACTTGACTAAATACATGAATGAATAAATAAAGAGCCAGTCTATATCTCTCTGTTATGCATATATGCATAAGATATTCCTGGAATAAACATGGTGTATGCAAAACACAATAATCCAATGTTTATAGACAAAGGGAATATTTATCAAGGTGGGTAGCAGAACAACCACAAGGGATAATACAATAACCCTAGACTTATAGCAACCAAGCTGTTACCAATAGCACAAAGAGGGAGTAGTTACTGGAAACAAGAAAGAGAGAGAATCAGGTAGAGTTAGATGTCCTTCAAAGAAGAACAGCATTAATAAAAGAAATCCAGTTTTTATTACCAAATTTACAAATCAAATGAAGTAAATGCTGTGATAACGCACTCTACAATAATGCAAATTGATATACAAAATATTTGGTTTTGGTAATTGGCTTTTCTTCTGAGTACAGATTCCCATGTATCAAATAGGAATAGGTGAAACTCAACTTTAGAAGGGGAATGGTAATTGTAGAGGGGAAGGTGAGGCCTGGCAGTGAAATTGCAGCCAATCACCTCTGAAGAAGTTGGGATGTGGAGGGTGCACATCCTGTCACCTGTGTTTATTCTTCTGACCCAATCTGCCTCTGTTGGACTTCTGAAATTGGCACAAATGAACCAGAAGATTGCTGCTTCCATTCAGAAGTCCTCTACCAATATTTAACTTGGATCAGACAACCATAACCAGGTGGTATCAAATGTAGGACATGAATTGATTTAAAATGTGAAGTCATACCTTCAGAACTCCAGCCAGCCCACCATGGTCAATTATTAATCTCTCAACAACATAACATCACATTTGCTATGATTGAAAATGTTATCCCTTCATGTGGTATAATGGGGATATAGTCAATGAAGAGGAAGAGCGAGTCATTAAGAGAAAATATTTTCTCATTGAATCAAGAGGAGAAAATGTTCCTTTCTAAAAATATACTTGTATACCTAATACTTTAATATTTTGTTTTGTTTTGTTAGATTATATTATATATATATTTAGAAAAATATACTCTAATTTTTAAACAGCTGCTATAACTGGATAATTGTGAAGCCAATATTATATTTTATTTTTAGTTAATTTTTGTCAGTGTTTTCTGAATTTTATGTAAAACTACTGTGTGTAAGTTTATATTTTCAGGAAGTTCCACTTTTCTGATAGTAACGACATCTCAGAAGGAAAATATGACTCTTCCAGCATTTTCCCCTTACCTTGTAAGAATTTATGAAATAAGCCATACCTTAATTAAAATTTGATATGTCAGAAATGAAGTGGGGTGTACTGCCTGAGAATGAACTAGACATTTCAAAACTGTGAATTGCATATTGCATTCCCAGAAACTAATGTTTTTCTTGTGATGTCTTTTGAGTGATTTCCTTATTTAAACACACACCAATCAAAGATTGTCTTCTGGAATGGATATACTTGAGACAATTTCCATTATAAGATGTTCAGTCATCTGTACGGGAAGCCAGACCTGATTATCTCCTGATCATTTCCCTTAAAGAAATGTTTTGGGTTTTTTTTCTACATATGGTTTGACTTCTCTGTGCATTACTATTAATGCATGGTTTTATGGAGTTAATTGTTATCTACTTAAAAAGTTTCCGAAGGAAGATGGAGCATATAGATGGGGAAGGTGCACATCTAGCAATGCAGGAAGACTGTAACAACCAAGGGGCCAAGCTTGGTACAGCACGACTTTATCTGGACTTTCCATGGCCCTCACATGCATAACCCAGGCTTTAAGACTCATTTTACATTTGCTCTAGAACCTGTGGCCATGTTAAAAACAAAGTGAAATATAAGTAGATTAAGGTTTCCCTGGGAAAAGAAATATCAACATATCAACATGAAGTAATATACATTGTAAATTTTACATCATTTCCATCATTCCGAACATACAGTGAAGTCTAGTTGAAAGTTATATCTTGGACTTTGTCTTCCTGGGTGGAATTTTAAAGCAGTCTCACCTAGATGTGGGAATTTAGCAAAGCAAGGAGAATTTGGTTCCCTTTCTTAAGATGAGAGTGGTAGTGACAAGAGCAGTCACTAGTGAAGGACATCTGTGCCCAGCTTAGTGGTGATTTAACAATGGCCATGAATAGCAGAAACTACCAATATGGAAGCATGCCAGAGGCTAAAACAGAATAATGTTGGAGACTTATTGCTGAGCACTTATGTGACAGCTATCTGTGGAGCTCTTAGAAATAGCTAGAGGACATGTTGAGAGATGCTAATTTCTGTCATTCAGGCACATAGAGCCAATACCTTGGTAATTTGGATATTTAGAATTACTTGTGATGATATTTGGTAGTCATAGGCTGGTCAGGCCAGGACATTTGTGTTACATAAGCTTCATTAGTAATGCTACACAAGCTATATGAGTTTATTTTCCATTTTTATAAGCCAACCCAGAGAGATGAAAATTCTGTTCAGTGATTTTCACCCTAAGTAGTTCTCTCTGTTTTGGAAAGGGATTTTGAAAATGCTATTTAACAAAAACATCTCTTTCCAAAAGATGTTACTTTGCACACTAAATAAATTAGTTTAATGTATGTATAGGCAATTCTTTTTTTTTCCCCACTTTTTTATTTTTTTAAAAGATACTTCAATTACATAAATGTTACAGAGACTATATAGGGGATTCCCATATGCCCCACTCCCCACACCTCCCACATTTTCCACATTAGCAACATCTTTCATCATTGTGGTACATTCATTGCAATCAATAAACACATTTTGGAGCATTGCCACTAAGCATGGATTAGTTTGCATTGTAGTTTACACTCTCTCCCATTTGACTCTGTAGGTTATGGCCGGATATATAATGGCCTGTATCTGTTGTTGTAATGTCATTCAGATGATTCCCAAGTCCCGAAAATGCCCCCCTATAACACCTGTTTTTCCTTCTCCCTAACCCCAGAATATCCATGGGTCATTGCCTTCACAATGGTATTTCTTCCATTGTTAGAATCACAAGTAGTCTATAGTAGAATACCATTAAGTTTATTTTAGTCCATAGTTCCTTTCCCAATCCTGAGGACTTTGGGATGGTGATGCCCAGTCCACCATTAATTGAGGGGGACTTCGATCCCATGCATCCGATAGATGGGAATCTCTTGCTTGCAGCTGAAGGCACTCTTGGTTCCTTGGTATGTTGTTTGTCCATCATCTCCTCTCCATTAGTTATCCTGGGTGAGTCCATTGAACTGGAAAGTAGATGTTGCAACTCCATTGAGATTCAGGGCTCACCAGCCACATGGACAGCCCAAAGATTTAAGTCTCTGGGATGTATACTTACCAACTCTAGTACTAATTATACGTTCAGATAGAAGGACAAAAGAGTCATGCATAGGGAAACCAACGCTGAGTCTAACTCAGTCACACTGAGGAGCATAAATACCGATTAGAGCCCATGGGCAAGGGGCCATATTTCTGAGCTGTCTGCCCTGACTATAGTGACTAGATGTCGCCCTATCCCTGAGAAGCTTCGTTATTTGGGGTTGTATCTCCTTTGGCTGTCAATGAGATCCTGCTGAGATGTGCTTAAGAAGTAAAATACAGAAAAAAATTATAAAAAGTAAAAAAGAATAATATTTCTAAAAATTGGAATATTAAAAAATAATGAAAAAATATTTGAAGGAAAAAAAACTTTTTGTTTTACATTTTGCCTTTCATCACTGTAAGACTGTTGTCCTGTATGTACAGTGACATTTTCTGCCATTTATTCCCCCAGTTTCTTACTTTTTTCTTTTTCCTTGTTTTTTTTCTCTTTTTTTTCTTCAGAGAAAATTTAGGTCACAGTAGAGTCACATACAGAATACAGGGGATTCCCATATACCCAACATCCTCCCCATTTTCCCCTTTCCCCCATCAATAACCTTTCATATGTGGATGGTACATTTGTTACAATTGATGCACAAACTTGAAACATAGCTACTAACTATAGTCAATGGTTCACATTATGGTTTACATTTTGGACCATATACTTTTATAAGATCTGATAAAATTTAACATGGCCTGTATCCATCTTTGCAAGATGCAGAACACTTCCATTACCCCAAATTGCCCCGTTCCATGTATTTTATTCCTCCCTCCCCCTCCCCTTCAAGCCCATGGCAACCATTGGGCTTCACTCCTTGAAGGACAAGATTCATAGTTACTTGCATCTTCACTGAGGGCTTCACACACTGGTATGTCATCCTCTTTTAGGCACCACCAATGTTCTCAAGTGACTCCCATCTCTCCGTTTGAGAACATAGCAAGCCTCCCTAGGATGGGTGTCCACACCTTCCCGCCCATTATGTGGGTCTCTACCCACTGACGCAATACACTATGCCAAAATGATCACTCACATGCTCCCTAGAAGCCTGCTCCAGGTGTGCCCTGGCCCAAATGCCCCCCATCCAACACCCTAAACCAGTAACCCTTCCTTGTCATATTGCCAAATGAGCTTTCTCAACATTGTAATTTAAACTATGTACCTGCCAATCCTCAGTGCTTTTTTTATAAATAGAATTTTAACTTGTTAGAGTTCCAGTCAACAATATGAAATTAATCAATTCAAGGAATAAAAGAAAAGAAAAAATAGTCATTTCATTCAGTCAGAAGGTATATTGATGTGTCTTCCTGAAAATCCCAAGGAGAGCTGGATTATATCAATCAGGATAGCAGTATCTTGAAAATAAAGAAATTGTTTTGATTCCATATATATTATTTACCACTGGATTTTGTAGTCATCAAAAGCTCTTTCTGGAGTGAGTAGGGGAGACGGAAAGGTAAAGGAGATGAATCAATAAAATTTTAATAAATTAATAATACATTTGTTAATAACTCTTCCTGATGGAGAGAAAAGTTGAATGAAATCATAAGATGTGAAATAACTGACAACTAGTCATCAAGGTGTCCTGGATATTATTGTAGTATATGTTTTCACTTTTTCCCCTAGTATTCTTACAGTTAAATTTAGATTATTTCCATCACTCTTTAAAAATCAAGGTAGCTGTGAAATGTGAGTGTAAGCTCAGATATGTTTCATCCCTTTTTTTAGCCTCTGGCTCAGAGACATGGCCTGAGTCAGGTTAAAAGGAATCAAAAACAAAACAAAACAAATGATGGGAGCAGGTTTGCATGCCTGCTTCCTATGTACAAGGGCATGAGTTCAATGCCCAGCACCTCCTTAAAAAAAAAAAAAAAACAGGAATCAAAGCAGCATAGGAGCTAGGGCAATTAGACAAGACAAAAAATTAAAGGCGTCCAAATAGGAAAAGAGGAAGTAAAACTCTCACTGTTTGCAGATGACATGATCCTGTATTTAGAAAACCCTGAAGTATCTACAATAAAGCTACTTGAACTAATAAATGAGTTCAGCAAAGTGCAGGATACAAGATCAACACGCAAAAATCAGTAATGTTTTGTACACTAGTACTGAACAATCTAAGGAGGAAATCAGGAGGAAAATTCCATTTTCAATAGCAACAAAAAGACTCAAACACCTAGGAGTTAATTTAACCAAAGAAGTACAGGACCTATATGCAGAAAACTACAAAACAATGCTAAAAGAAATTTAAAAAGACCTAAACAAATGGAAAGACATTCCGTGTTCATGGAATGGAAGAATAAATTTCATGAGGATGTCAATCTTGCCCAAACTGATTTATAGATTCAATGCAGTACCAATCAAAATCCCAACATCTTACTTTACAGAATTAGAGAAGGCAATCACCAAATTCATCTGGAAGGGTAAGTGCAAACCCGAATAGCCAAAAGCATTCTAAAAAAGAAGAGCAATGTGGGAGGAATTTCACTGCCTGACCTTGAAACATATTACAAAGCTATAGTGGTCAAAACAGCATGGTACTGGCATAAAGATAGACACATCGATCAGTGGAATAGAGTTGAGAATCCAGAAATATACCCTCACCTATACAGTCAACTGGTTTTTGACAAACCTACCAAGCCCACACTAATGGGAAAAAACAGTCTCTTCAATAAATGGTGTTGGGAGAACTGTATATCTATAACCAAAAGAATGAAAGAGGACCTCTATCTCACCCCCTATACAAGAATCAACTCAAAATGGATCAAAGATCTAAATATAAAAGCCAGGACCATAAAACTACTGGAAGAAAATGTAGGAAAATATCTTCAAGACCTTGTAGTAGGTGGTGGTTTCTTGGACCTTAACCCAAAGCACGTGCAACAAAAGAAAAAGTAGATAAATGGGACCTTCTCAAAATTAAACACTTTTGCACCTCACAGGACTTTGCCAGAAGGGTGAAAATGCAGCCAACTCTATGGGAAAAATTATTTGGAAATCACATATCTGATAAGGGTTTAATATCCAGGATATATAAAGAGATGTTACAACTCAACAATAAAAAGACAAATGACCCAATTAAGAAATGGGCCAAAGACTTGAATAGACATTTCTCCGAAGAAGAAATACAAATGGCAAAAAAAAACACATGAAGAAATGCTCAACATCACTCATGACTAGGGAAATGAAAATCAGAACTACAATGAGATATCATTTCACACCTATCAGAATGGCCACTATTAAAAAGACAGAGAACTACAAGTGTTGGAGAGGATGTGGAGAAATAGAAACACTTCTTCACTATTGGTGGGAATGCAGGATGGTACAACCACTATGGAGGACTGTTTGGCAGTTCCTAAAGAAGTTGAATATAGACTTGCCACGTGACCCTGCAATACCACTACTGGGTATATACCCAGAAGAACTGAGAGCAGTGACACAACAGACATCTGCACACCGATGTTCATAGCAACATTATCCACCATTGCCAAAAGTTGGAAACAACCCAGGTGTCCATCAGCAGATGAATGGATAAACAAACCGTGGGCTATTCACACGATGGAATATTATGCAGCTGTAAGAAGAAATGAAGTCATAAAGCATATGGCAACATGGATGAACCTGGAGGACATTATGTTGAGTGAAGCAAGCCAGACACAAAAGGACAAATACTGTATGAATGCATTACTATGAGCCAAATATATTGTGTAATATACTGTTTGATTCAAAAATAAAAATTTATATGTATCCATTACATTTAATTGAGAAATGTAAAAAAAAAAAAAAGAATAAGTGAATCTGGTAGTAGGTACAGCTCAGTGGTTGAGCACTGGCTTCCCACATATGAGGTCTCAGGTTCAATCCCCGGCCCAGTACCTCCGAAAAACAAAAACAAACAGTTGAAATGTTTAATTAAAAAAAAAGAATAAGTGGAAAAAAAGAAAAAAAAAGCAGCATAGGATTTGAAACCACATTCTCTTTTACCCTGGTGAAAATATTTCCAATATAGAAATTGTGTGGTAAAGGAAAGTTATTAATTATGTAAAGCATTCTGAGTCAGAATAAAATGAAATAAATAAGAAAGAACAGGGAATGAAGAAAGAGTAGGGGGGAGAAAGAATGGAAAGAGGGTAAGAGAGGAAGAGAAGGAATGGACAAGAGTTAGAAAAACAAGCCCAGTCCCTGGCAGAAACTCCCTTCTTAAACCTGTAATTATCTTATCTGTACCATGAGAGACTGGGGTCAGATGTTCTCTGGGTCCATATCAATTGAAAGAACTCTATAAATTTATTTAAGGGTGAGATCCCAATGCTTACTGCTGCACTGATTTATCTCAGCTTATACTGTGCAACATTTCTTGGACTAATTATCTTCATTTCATAAATTATTTCCCCCATCCTTCCTCACACAGTTCCCTGTGGAATCGCCACTTCATTGGAAGCCCTGGCCCCTGTAGCCTTAGTTCTTCACAGACACACCAACTGTTTCCTTGCTTCAAAAGAAACGTATCCCTTCCTCAAGACCCCACTTCTTTGAGACCCTCTCAAAAATAGTTCACTTTCTCCCACTCGTTTCATGGCACAGATTTGGGAGAACTGCCAGACTATGCCTTGATTTTTTTTTTTTTTTTTTTTTTTTACGAGCGGGGAAGTGGGCGCAGGTGGGGATCAGACAGCGCCCGGCGGGGTGGGCGCCCAGTCCGGGTATGCCTTGATTCTTAATTCCACTTCCAAGCAAAATGCAATCATTTAATGTTACAACAATGCCCTTATCATGGTCTCCTCAGAACCAATTCTTGAAGTTCTCTACCTTCTCATCTCCTCTTCAACCTTTCTTCTTCATTTGTCCAACACTCTCCCCCAACTGGTTTCTTGTTCCCATGATAAACAGACTCAATCCTCCTTATTCTTACAAAACTCTCCCTGGACCTTTACTCTTGAGTACACTGTTTACATGCACTGTCTCTATATATTTTAGCTCCTTAGGGTTGCAATCTGAAGTCTGCCCACCCCTCACCCCCACCCCCATGTAGGCAGAGGTCACCTTGCCAGTCATCAAATGCTTCTTTAGTCCTGTAGTGTTCCAGGGTTAAAGCCTACTTAGTCTTTCCTTAGTGTTTTCCATTATTAATTGTTAGGCACTCTCTACCCCTTTGCTTCCATGACAGCTTCTTTCCTGGTTTTTCTTCGCTATCATCACTTCATCTCAGGCTCTTTTGCTTGACCCTTGGTCTTCAGTGTCCCCCAGAGTTGTTTACTCCTGTCTTTTCCTTCCACCATGCACTTTCTTTCTAGTCAGAGCCATCCACTCCTATAGACTTAAGTTTCATCTCTAACTGCACCAGAGAAGTTGTCTTAAATATCATCAGGACTAAACATGAATAGGTACATATGACATTTAATACCATGCCTGGTCCATATGACTAATTCAACAAATTATAGTCATTATTATTTAGTATAAAGAATACATTTTATACACTGATTATTACCAAATATGACTCCATCCCAGATTTCTGTATTGAATTCAAGCTTGGAAAAAATATGACTGTATACTGCACAGTTCCACCTGTTTATCTGACAAAGACCTCAAACACATGTCCAAAATTAAAGTCTTATTACCTTTCTCACTTCCTATTTCCCCCTTCAAGAAGAACAGTCGGCTGTTCTTCCTTGGGTAATCTAAATTTTTATTGAGGGCATCACTATTTACCTTATCCCCCAAATCTGAAACAAAAGTCTTTCTGAATTCCTCCTCTTCTGGGCCACACCCATACTACATTTCCCTCCTTTCCCTTTTCCCAACCATTCACCACATCCTGTGGATTCTACCTACTCAGCATCTGGATTCTAAATTCAGCTGTTGCACTGTCCCTGTGCTAGTCCAGATCCCCATCCTTTCATTCCCAAACCGTAATGACAGCCTTTTCAGTCTTCTGGTTTTCATCTCACTAGTCCATCATCTATACTGCCAAAGAACAACATTCAGGTAGAAACACAACATGTTTCTACCACCGCAAGTGATAAAGCCTTTATCCGTGTATTAGTCAGCCGAAGGGGTGCTGATGCAAAATACCAGAAATCTATTGGCTTTTATAAAGGATATTTATTTGGGGTACAAGCTTACAGTTACCAGACCACAAGGCATAAGTTACTTCCCTCACCAAAGTCTACTGCCTTGTATTGGGGCAAGATGGCTGCCAACGTATGCCAAGAGTTCAGGTTTCTTGGGTTCCTCTCTTCCTGGGGCTCTGTTTCTCTCTGGGCTCAGCTACTGTGCTCTCTCCACAAGGCCAGCTGTAAACTATCAGGCAAAGAGCTCTGTGTCTCTACCCAGGGCTTCTGCCATGTCTAAGGAACCATCTCTATTCCTCTGTGTTCTTCACCTTTGTGTTCATTTTCCGGGTTCCTGCTCAAAAAAACTCTAAGTTTCTTCTCTGCAATGTAGTTTTCTGTGTGAGTCCCTGCCCTGGCAGGGACTCAACATCTTACTGACATGGCCCAATCAAAGCCCTAATCATTATTTAATCAAAAGTAAACCTTTGAATCCAATATAATCTAATATGCCCGGAGGAAGAGACCAGTTCACAAACATAATCCAATATCTATTTTTGGAATTTGTAAATAATGCCAAACTGCTACAATCATCCTCCAAATGACCTAATAATGACCTGAAAATGAAGCTTTTCCATTCCCTATCCTCTGTCTACCTCTAAAACCTCACTTTTTACCAATCTCCTTCTGACCTTAAATCTAGCAATAACAAACTCTTTTTATTTCAGAAACATACTATACTGTTTCATGTGCTTATGAACATCTTGTTCCTTCTGAAGGATTGCATTTACACTTCTTATCCACCTGAAAATAATCTATCTTTTAAATCCCAAATTATTAGTCCTTTCTCCTATAGTGACTTGTCTAATTTCCATCATCTCAGAAAAATTAATCATTGTTAGAGTCAAACAGCATGAAATAGTAAGATTAAAATCTGGGCTTGGGCTTTGTATTACTATGTGGCCTTGGATAAGTCCTCTAATTTCTCTTTGTCTCATTTTCCCATCCTGCAAAATTGGGGCAATAATTGTGAAGCTTGATGGTTATGAATATCTGAAAAATAGTAAGTGCTCAAGAAGTGCAATTATTATATACATGTACAGAATTATGTAGGTGTTATTGGCAGTAAATTATCATTGTTTTTGTTGTACAAGTCTGTCTTCCCTACTGGATTTTAAGATTTTCGCAGAAAAAGACTTTGTGCTATATCTGCATATCTGTATCTCCAGAACCTATTGCTGTGCAAAGCATTTAATAATTCTTCAATAAATATTTGTTGAATAAACATATGGAATAATGAATATTTATTAGTGTTATAGAGATATTGGTGTATGGCGAATAATGAGGACTCAACGGGACTCCTTCACAGCAGAGCATCCTTTACTCAAGCCCTTTGGTTGATCTCCAGTTGCAGTGACAGCACTTTCTAAGTCAATATTCTTGGATACCAGAAAGCATCTTTGTGAAGGTCAGGTAGTGAGGACTAATGAAGGCAAGACTAAGTTTGTGGTCAAATATACAAAGGCAAGGGAGTTTCCAGTTTTGAACCTTCCTGAATCTTCTCACTTCAGAATATCTTTTTACACCAAAACACAACAAACTTGTCTCAGGACAAATTATACTATCTCCCATTTCTAGGTCTTTTGCTTTATTCTTAGACTTCTTAGCCAGATTTTTTTTTTTTTCCCTGATCTGAACACTGTGGCCTCTTGCCACTCAATTCTAGTGTCTCTCTAGGTAGGATGAATTACTGATGAATATATTCTATTTTCTAGCTTTTAATTATTATTATTCTTGCTTCTTATATACACTTGTATTACAGTTTTGTTTTATAGATTTAAGAGCTCTTGGCTATTACCTTAGGTAAACAAGTAAAAAGAGATAATTACATTAATTAGGACCCATTATGCACCAGTTTTGATAGGAAATTAACACATGCTGCCTTGTTAAATCTCACAATATAGAGAATTATTTTATTCCCCCATTAACATATGAGGACAATGAGACCCATAAAGATTAAGTAATTTGTCCATAGTCACGGGTGTAGTAATTAATAAATTTGGATCCCTGGCTATTTGTCCTCTTAAGAAAAGTTACACTGTTTTCCCTTAAGAAAGTGTTAAATAATTGCACATGATTATGATAAACAGGCTTCAGGCTAGAGTAGAGGTAGATAAGAAGCTAGGTGATTGGTGAGGTTAGGTGAATTACTAAACATAAATATATAAAATATTTCCCAAGTTTAGTAGGAAGCCCAATAGAAAATTCAGCAGGGCTATGTTCAGACATTGAGCCCACAGAGGCCTTGTATTTTTAAAATACGTGGAGAAAACTTGAAGATGAAAACAAATATAATTTAGTCAAGAAATCCTTTGTTGGGAAGCGGCTGTGGCTCAATCAGTGGGGCTCCCGTTTACCATATGGGAGGCCCCGGGTTTGGTTCCCGGGGCCTCCTGGTGAAGCCAAAGCCCGCCCGCGCGGCATGGTTGGCTGACCCAGCGAGCACAAGCAGCAAGGGGGGGATAAATGAATAAATAAATAAAATCTTAAAAAAAAAAAAAAAAAAAATCCTTTGTGTCCTTGGATCATTTTTTACTAAATTATTCTCCTTACCAGCCCTCCCTGGCCCCTACTTTGCCCAGCTCCCACCTTAACAGTGAAGTGAAAAGCTAAAAGAATTGATTCATTCTATACGAAATCTATAGGAGAATTCTGTAATCTTAAAACTAATGACTACCAGATTCAGAGTTGGGTCCTTAGTGGAATAATTAGAAAATTGCTTTATTTGCATTGTCTAGGTACCTCTAAAATTGAGTGGAGTCAAGCTAACATAATGGGAATTTGCATTTATGTATCTTACGTAGACTGACAAGAATTGATCAGATTATCTTTTTTATTGTATAATAATGAACAAATATCCCTATAGAGCTTGGAGTATTGCCTAGTGTGTGAGACATGTATCCAAAGCCCAAGAACTTTGATTAGAAAGAAATGAAGCTGGTCATTGAGCTGAGGATTACAAAAATTGGCTCTCATTTCTTCTAGAGCACATGAGATACATTTTACATGTAAATGACCTAAAATTCCTTATATAATTACATCTTTCATTTTTCCAGGAAAGAAGAATTCAAGTCTAACACTGATACTACCTCTTGTGGAAATATTTTGTAAATCATTCAACTGTTTTCCTTTAAAACAAAATTTATAGAAGCAAATCTTTCTATCCTAAGAAACAAAATATTTTATCTAATTCTAGTGGCATTTCTAATAAAGGAAAATATATTTCCACTGATTCTAACAGGAATCCTAGCAATACATTCCTAAATTTGAGTTCATTTTATTCCCCACAGCCAAGTTAGGAATCATATTTTCATATATATTTAGTAATGTTTTACCATGTCAACCTTATTCACTAAATTAAATTCTGTAAAACACAAGCAGCATTTTTGCAAAATGATACAGCCTCTAAATGGTGTATAAAAACCAGAGTAAATGTGCTAGTTATCCCTATTTGCCTCACTGTAGCCAAACTCAAATATTTTTTTTACCCATTTCTTCCTCCTGTGTACTACTGGAGGATGATCTCAAAATTACAGTATTTCTTTCAGTTGGTTTCCCTCCAGAATAGCCATCTTCAAGAGATTGGAGGGCTGGAGGGCAAGGTAGGAATATCCCCTGCTTCCCTGCTTTGACAGAATATTTCTTACAGTCTCTGTATGTTTCTAGGATTAAAACTCCTGCCTAGACGCCTACTGTAAGGCCCCAGGTTTCATGAGCTCTACATCTTTCTTTCTACCTCTTATACCTTCTTATCTAGGAGTGATAATGGCTTCTGACTCTTGCTAGTCTCTGAGTGCCTCAACATCTCTTGCTGATTTCATTAGCCATGCCCACACCCCTGTAAATTGTCCCTTTAGTAAAATCTCTTTGTATGACCAATCTTAGGGGAATTCTGTTTTCTGCTGAGACTCTGCCCATTACAGTGACATATTAAAGACATATACACTCATTAAATAGTTCCATTTCCACCTCAAAGACTTAGAAAGTGAAAAGAAAGAGAGAGAGAGAGGAAGAGAGAGAGAACGAAGGGAAGGAGGGAAGGAGGATGGAGGGAGGGAAGAAGGAAGAAAGAAAGAAAGAGAAAGGGAGGGAGGGAAAGAGGGAGAGAGGGAGGGAAGGAGGAAGGAGGAGAAAGGAAGACAAACCCATAAAATTTAACCCAATGATTTCCAACATATCCAACAATTTGTTTCCAATAATTGACTTGCAACAATAATTACTGCATCCCAAAACCACAGACATTTTTAGCAGAAAAGGGTGGTATTTCCTGATGGAAATATTTGCCAAATGATGTATGTGAGTGAGGATGGCAGATACCACCTTTAAGATATCTTGGCAGTCACATAATCTCAAATCGTACTCACAAAATTGAATTCAGCATTAATTGCAGCTTAGTTCCAGAGCTCAAAGTTAAATTCAAAGCATCTTTGTGGTTTTGAAAATGAGTACTAAATTTGGGTAATGCAGCCTGGGTTTAGAATCTTCATCTGCTACTTAAAAGTTGTGTGACTTTGGAAGAAGAACTGAACTAACATTTTAAATTTAATTCCTCACCTGTAAAAATCAGATGACAACATCTACCTATTTACCTTAAGGAATTGCTCTGAGGCTTAAATGAGATAAGTCTACCAAAGCATACAGCATACATGAAACTCACTAAACGCAATTGAATTTTAATGCTTATATTTGCCTTTAGAAGAATTCACCTCTAGAGAAATTCAGCTCGTTATTTATTTTTAAGATTGATGTGAAAATGCAGGATGTTTACCACCTTTGTAAGAAAAACCACAGAAGCTATTAATTCTGACAATTATTCAAAATATTAAAATCATTTAAAGAATTGCCTGAAAAGTTATATTAATCCATTAGTTAACATGATATCATGTTAACAGAGGATGAAAGCTTTGACAAAGATAAAAATAACTACAGGAAAAAACTATGATTTTAAAACAAGGCTGAAGTGGTATAACTGCATTGATAGCTCAAAGTTGAAAGTTGGAGTTTGAATATCAATATGGACTGCAGAATAACCACAACGTAAAAAAAATTCACAGAATGAACTAGAATCCATCCCTGTAAACCAGTAAACACAAAAATAACTGCTGATAAAAATAAGGTCTAATGCAATGATAGCTGCCAGCATACACTGGCACCTTGCTGGATTTCAGCAATGTATTTCCATGTATTGTATTTCATTTAATTTCCTCACCAACCCTATGAAGTTATGTTTTGTACGTGCTCCCATTTTTTTGATGAAGAAACTGAGACTCAGAGAGTTAAGTAACTTAAGTTCCAGTTACTACATTTTGGAACTGGGGTAAGACCTTAGGTAGGGAGATTCCAAAGTTATCACTAAGAAAAGAAATTAGTTTAATTAGTTGAATGAATAAACCATTGAATGCAACACTTCCTCATATAGACCTATATGCGTCCTGCTTTATTGTGCCTGCAGGTCTGAGAAGTCATTTACTGAAACTACTCAGCTGCTGAATATTCAAGAATCAATTCCAAAGGTAACAAATGCCTGATCTAATAAAACTGCTGTGACTTGGTGTTGTGCTGAGACACAGATGGGCAAGAAGTATGTGTTGGGAAACTTACACTATTCAAATAAGAAGCCAGGTGTCAAGGGAGGAAGACCATGTAAGAAGCTGGGCTGGTTGTACCTTACTAGCATCATAGGCAACAAGTAAGCTGTTTTTAGCTGATAGCCCATTGGGATATTAATTTATTATCATAATCACACAATTAAATTACTCAAAATTATTGTTTTCTCATTCTTTCTTGGGCTATTATTTTTTAAATCATAACTACATAATTAAAGATTTACAATTTTTTCATTCTTTCAGTGAAGTGTTACTACATTTCCACCGTTTTTAGATTTTCTGCCACTTCTCTCATTTAGATGTCTTGCATTCTACCTGCTCATAGTTTACATTTCTCTTTGGGGTTAAAAGTCAATCTAGAAAAATAAAATTAAATACAATTTTCAGATTTAGCCAATAATTTTATTTGTATCTTTTAATCTTTGTTTAAAATTGTTTTTGTTTTCAGGGGAGCGGATGAGGCTCAAGCGTTTGAGTGCCAGCCTCCCACATGGGAGGTCCCAGGTTCAGTTCCTGGTGCCTCCTGAAAACCCCAAAAAAACAAGCAACAAGCAAAAGAGAAAAAATAGCCAACACTATGTGGCTCAGTGGCTGAGTGCTGGCTTCCCACATGAGGTCTCAGATTCAATCCCCGGCCCTTGGTACCTCAAAAAAAAAAAAATGTTTTCTAAGATTTTCAAGTCAGTTCTCAACTTACTGCCTTATATATGTGCAAAGTATAACTGAATATTTTCTTTGGTAGATGATTCGGGGTTTTACAGGACCTTGGGGTGATTGTTACAAACAAAAAGCAGAAGAGAAATCACTTTACTTTTCTGTTTGTTTCAATATGAGAGGGACTAAGATATTGAATGGCTTCGCCATGGTCACATAGCTGGTTAAGGATTATTACCAGAACTAAAATATGTTTTTTTATATATTCCTTATGGCCTTGCCTGTGTGATAAAAGGATCAGCAGCATCAACATCGCCAGGGAGATTGTTAGAAATACAGAATCCCAAGCCTCATTCAGCTCTAGTGAATCAAAATCCACATATTACAAGATCTAAGGCGACTCAGTTCACATCAGAGTTTGAGAAGCACTGGTCTATAGCACCCTGCCAATTTTAAAATTATCCACCTACAAAATCTCCCTTGGGAGATTGACTAATCTAAACCTCAAAAGGGACTTAGGAAAACTGAGGACTGGAAATTTTAAGCACTTAATCTGTAGAATAATATCAAAATAATTTCTAAAACATAGCATTTATTATTAGGCACTTTTCTTTAGAAATAGCTCATGATTATGTTTGTAATTATAAATACATAATTGCTATATATAAATACAAGTGTTTAGTATGTATTTCCTAAGAGAGTGGTGCATCTCAGAATTTTATTGGAATGCACACTACTTCCCTGGAAACCCTAGCAGGGAAAGCAGCACATCTGCATAATGCATCCACTTCCTCCTTTTACAGCTGCTGCTGCTGAGCCATTGCCTGTTAGAAGCACATTAGTGCCCCCTGCTGAAGCTGCCAAAGAAAACCAGTGTTTTTCACTTTTGTTTTCTTCTATCAGGATAATTTCATTATAATTTCATTGGCTGAAATTCACATTTTCCATCAATCCTCGATTTCTCTCCAGCTCTAAGATCACTCCATCCAACATTTCTCCTTTTTGCATGCTGATCTAATAGAGTAGCTAAACCACAGCCCACTCCAGTGAAACATACAAGATTTTAAGACCCGCTTCATATATTTATACCAATTTACCTTACTGTCCTCCTTGCTTAGCCTTATAATTTCCTGACCAACTGTTCTAATTTATGATTCAAAGGTAAAATCAGTGCACCAGGAGAAGCCTGGTAACCAGTGTGGAATGGCTCACAACGGCATTGCACCCATGGGTATTGGTTCCCTGCCAGATAACAGGAGATTCCTCTATTCATCTTCCCCTATTAAAACACCTAGTCTGTGTGTCTGCTTGCGCGTGCAAACAGTGCTCTCTTTCTTCTGTTTTCAGTCTAAAAAAAGTTAATATCACCATAAATGACTATCTTTTAAATGCAAATTGCTTAACCCCTATTTTATTTCTTTCCTCGGTTCTAATCAAGTTATACCCAGAAAACATCTTTTCTCTTCCTCACATTATAAAGAAAAGCAGCCTGAAAAGAAAATGAACTGTTCAGACACCCCTAAAGCTAGCTCTGAATACTTAATGTTATCAAAATATAATCCTTTGAAAGAAGCTTGAAGATAGCCTCAAAATGACCACCAGTTAACAAAGATAATGTTGTCACTTATGTTTTGTTGTTGTTGATGATGATGATTGATCATGACATCTTTAAGAGAGATCCCATGAAAGGAATATAATTGTTTACCCCAAATCCTTCACCATTGAATATTAATTGTGTGACATCCTACAAAAAGGGAATACAAAATATCCTTTATGTCAAAGCTAAATTGAAGAAAATCCCTGTCTCTCACTTTTTCAGTAACTGAAGTTTATGGAGAAAAAAAATATTACTTCAACATCAGTAAAATTTAAGGGGTTGAATTCAAAGAAGAAAGTTAATTCCCTGAAGATGTATGTGCCTTCAAATCCTAAAGTGCCAATTCAGTATGTTAAGGAATAGCTACCATAAAACCCCCAAAAGGAATGAAAGCAAAGGGAAATTGACTTTTAAGAGCTTTTCAGATAAGGATTTGCATGAAATCACTTCCACTTTACTCTTCAAATTGAGTTTGGTTACAATCGTAAAAGAAAAGTATGCAGGCTAGGTTGTCTGGTTTAGAGAAATCTGGTTTACAATGTTTCGTACACAATTATTGTATAAGAAGCGCTCTAATGAGCTTTAAAATACAATGTTGTTTTCTGCATTCACAAGATGTAAGGGTGAAGTAAATAGCCTAGATGATCTTTACTGATTTATAAATTGGTTCTGAAAGTAATTTCCAAAAAAGAAATTCTTAACCTAGAACAACATTATGAAAATAATTGAATAGAATCACAGTAAGAGGGCTTGGAAGGGCAACACTCATTTGAACATGTTAGTTATTGTAATCTAGTTAAAGTCTGTTCACGTAGAGTTATAGGTGACTCTATCGTTTCTCATCAGATACCTTTCCTTTTTGTTCCTTAAATCACAGAGGCTCATTTTATTGTTTTCCTTTATAAAACAATTCCATTTTGGATTGTTACTAGTTAGCTATTGCCATAAAATCATTGCATAATGAAATATCATGAATCTTCAGTAACATACAACAGTAAAAGTTACTTTCTCATACTTTTGCAGGTTCAGATGATTTATTCTGGACTCTCTGGAGTAACTCACTTTTTTAAATGTTATTCCCTGGGATGAGCAAGCAAGCATGTCCTTCTCAGGAGCCTGGTAAAAGCACAAGAGAGCAAGCAGAAACATGCAAAGCCTCTTGAGGATGAGGCATACCAGTCCTTCTCCCTCATTCCATAGACAAAGGAAAGCCACAGCCTCAGAGAGGGAGGGCGCTGCAAAGTTACATGACAAAGGGAGTGGATACAGGGAAGGTGAAGAATTGGACATATTAATGCAATCTACCACAAAGTTAGTCATTAACTACTCATTGAAACCTTGCTATGGTCACAGAGTAAAGTTGAAGACTTGCTTTTGCTTTCAAGGAATGCAGTCTAAGAGAAATCTGTTTGAGTAAGCTCAAAAGCTCCTTAAGGAAACATTAAGACAACGGGTCTTAAAGAGCAGACAATGGAAATGGAGAAAGAATATTCCTGGTAAAGTGGACATCATAAAAAGAAGCAGACAAGTGAGAAAATACAGAATATGTTCAGAAAGGTTCAATTTGAATGGAATAATGAGCATATAAAAGGAATAATTTGAGATGTTTTTGAAAATATTGTTTCAATATTCTTTCCTGAAGCACTACTCTTTTCCCAACTCTTAAATGCTAATGGCCCCTAGGAGTTTTCATTCCCTCTCTCTTCTCCATACTGCCCGTCATTGACCTTATTCTAACATCCATATTTAAGCAAATGGCTCCACTCACAACTATTCCCCTTATACTCAGAACCTCTATTTCTAACTGGTTTCTTTTTTTTTTTTTTTTTTTTTTAGAGGTTAAATAAAAACACTTTAGTTTAACATAATAGTAGCTCGGCTCAGGTAACAAACTGAAAGATATTACATTGTTCATGGCTTTTGGGAAGAGAGCCAATTTGATTTGCTAGTTTAATCATAACAATATTAAAACTTGATGTTAATTCTTCTGAAGTTTAGAATTGCCAGATGTTGGGGATTGAATCATGTCCCCCACAAAAGGCATGTTCAGGTCCCAATCTTTGGTCCTGTGAGTATAAACCCATTTGTCAACAGCACCTTTTTATTTTTTTAATGTAAATTTGTATATAAATATTTTTAAAGATACTTAGATTACATAAATGTTACACAAAAGATATAGGGATTCCCATATGCCCCACTCCCCACACCTCCCACACCCTCCCACATAAACCTCCTTCATTAGTGTGGCACATTCATTGCAATTGATAAACGCATCCTGGGTCTTTGCCATTAAGCATGGACCATAGTTCACATTGTAGTCTACACTCTCTCCCACACAGTTCTGCATGTTATGTGATGACATAAAATGGCCTATATCTGTCATTGCAATGTCACTCAGGATGACAAAAAAAAAAAAGCCCATGTATTACAACTGTTTTTTCCTCTCCCTGCTCCAAAGCCTCCAGTGGCCACTGGCTCCACATCAATGTTGTAATTTCTTCCATTGCTAGAATCATAATATGTCTATAGTAGAATACCACTAAGTTCACTCTAGCCCACAGCTCTTCCCCCAATACCAAGGATTCTGGGATGGTGATGTCCACTCCACCTCCAATAGAGAGGGCCCTTATATCCCATTGGGAAGATGGATGGAACTATACTGCCTGCAGCTGCAGGCTTTCTCTGTTCCCTGAGATGGACGTTGTCCATCATCAACTCCCCGCCAATTGTTCCGGGTGAGTCCAATAAGCTGTAGAGTAAATGTTGCAACTCCACCGAGGTTCTGGGCCCAGCTGGCACATGGACAGCCCAAAGACTCAAGTCTCTGGATGTATACTTACAAATTCCAGCACCAAGTATAGGTTGAAATAGAAGGGACAGATGAGCCATGTTCAGGGAAAACATAATTGAGTACAACTCTGTCACTCTCAAGAGTACAAACTCCAAAGTAGGGCCCACTGGCAAGGCACCAAACTCCAGAGCTATCCACCCTGACCATAGGACCTGTGTGTCTCCAGAGCCATCAGGAGCTCCACTATTTGGTGTATATCCCCGTTGGAAGTCTATGAGATCCTGCTGAGATGTGCGTAAGCGTTACCTCCGGTACGACCTCCCGACTCACTTTAAAGTCTTTTAGCCATATAAACTCATTTGTCTTTACCTTTTCCTCCTTTTATTCAAGGTCTTTTTCCAGTTACATTGCTAGTTGATGCTTGGTAGCAATCCCTTGGTGCCAGGGAGGCTTATCCCTGAGAGTCATGCCCCACACTGGGACAAACTCATAGACTGAGTTTGGCTTAGAGAAAGGCCACATTTGAGCAACAAGGAGGCTCTCAGGAGCTACCTTTAGGCACCCCATAACAATAGGCCACATTTCAATGTCAAGCACAGAGGCTCATAAGCCTAGTCATCAATATCAAGGGCCCATCAGTGGATCATCCTCCTTTGCCAGTCACTGCCCCTGCACTTGGGAGACTATTGCTGCTCCCTTAGAGAATGTGGCAGAGTTCCCCAAAATGGTAATTCAGTATTCTCTCAGTTCTTGTGTGAGTCTCCACCCACTATGACAATGTCCTGTAAACATTTTAACATTTTTACATACCTTATACGTATGCTTAATTGAACTTCCTCCCATTAATCCCCCATCACTGACACCCCACACAAATGATCCTCCCCCGCCCCATTTGTAACCCTTCTGCGATTCAAAGCATCTTCAAAAATGAAGCCATTACAATAGCCTAAAATAATTAATAGGAAAATGAAGCAATAATGATAAGTTTCAATATAAGAAATAAAATACTTAAAAATTTTTAAAAAAACTAAAAATAAAATTTTAAGATTACGATATTTGAAAAAATGAAAAATAATAATAAAAATATATTTTTTTGACATTTTGCCTTTCATCACCGAAATATCTAGTGTCCTGTCTGTACCATGCTGTACCGTGGCACCTTCCCCCTCATTCCCCAGTATCTCACTATTTTCCTTTTTGTTTTCAAAGAAGTTTTAGGTCACAGCAAAGTCACACACAGAATACAGGAGACTCTCATATACCCAAATCCTCCCCCTTTCCTCCCCCCCATATTAATACATTATATGTGGATGGTATCTTTGTTATAACTGATATACAAAAGTGAAACTTAGCTACTAAACATGGTCACTGGTTTACATTATGGTTTACATTTTAGACTGTACATGTTTATAAATTTTGGTGATATTTACCATGTCCTGTGACCATCACTGTAATCATGTAGAACACTTCCACTGCCCACTAAATACCCCCTGTTCAATCTATTCTATTCCTCCCGCCCTCTCCCCTCGGGGCCCACAGCGACGCCCTGGCTTCACTCCTTGGATGACAAGATTCATAGTTACATGCAACAAGAATGAAGTTTTGACACACTGGTTTGTCACCCATACAGACATAATCTATGTTAAGGTGAAAGTGTGTAGTTGCATATTGAAGGTATGTAACAGGAGAGTAGTGATATTATTGGTTTGGGTGGTGCAAGGTTGACAGGTAGGTAGATTGGGAAGGGGGGGGTGGAAGGTCCAGGGTACTGGGGGGGAGGGTTGGGAAAGGGACCAGGTGAACACTGGGGATTTGTGGGTATGTGGTTGAAAAGTAACGGGTTTCGAAATATCTCTAACTGAATATTCCAGAAATATTTGAAAGTTAATGTTTCTAATTAACCTTCCCTTAATCTAACTCTGTTTGTCTTTTGTATTCTTTATCTCAGTATCAGCATTATTACCTGGTCCGCTTAGCAAAAAACCTAGAAGCCATCTTAACCTCATTCCTCTTTCCAGTCAGACACTTCTAACCATTCATCAAGTTGCATCATCCTACCTCATAAATCTTTCATAAATCTACCTCCTTCTTTGCATTTCCACAACCTTACCTTAGCTAAGACCATCAATATTTCTTACAATATGATACAATAATACAATATTCTCCAAACTTGTCTCCTACCACCTATCCTTTTATTGACAGAGTGACCTTTTATTGGGAGGCGGCTGTGGCTCAATCAGTGGGGCTCCCGTTTGCCATATGGGAGGCCCGGGGTTCAGTTCCCGGGGCCTCCTGGTGGGGGCAGGCCTGCCCGCAAGGCGTGGTTGGCTGGCCCGGCAAGCGCAAGCAGCAGTGGGGGGATGAATGAATAAATAAACAATTATGTGCTTCATGTGATCCTAGCAGAAACTCTGTCATGAAATTTCTCTGTTCTGAAACCCTTTATATTGCCCTTCATTTTCCCACCCCTCTTTTTGGAGTCCTATCTTCATTCTCTGGACCGCTGCCTTTGGAGACTCTCTCCTGTCTGTAAGTTCCAATAAATAAAGCTTATGTCTGACACTGTACCAGGTGTGTTCTTTGGTCTTTTAGTCACCCTTCAGGAGCTAGACAGGAACAAAAGTATAAAGGCTTTCTATTATTGTCAGAATTATCTTATTCAGCTGTTTATTCATCTCACAAATACATCTTGAGAATCTATTATGTGCCAGGCCCTGTTCCAGACACTAAGGATATAGCAAAAAACAAAATAGGCAAAGCCTCTGCTCTGTGAAGCTGACATTTTAGTGACATTTAGGGCTGAGAGATGATGGGAACATAGATTTAGATTAGTAGCAATGGAGGAGGTGATTAAAGATAAATTCTGATTTGGGTACATTTTGAGGTCTGAATTATGGATTGGGTGTGAAAGAGGAGGGAAATTTAGGGATAAAGGATGTTGGCTAAATATTTGGACAGAACAACTGGGTGATTTGTGGTCACATTAACTGAGATTGGGAAGATTGGGGATGCAGCAGGTGGAGGAAGCAAGAGTCAATATTTTTAGTTTTGCCATGTTTAGTTTGAGATTTTTCATAGAGCAGAAATTAAATTAATTGTTAAATTAACTTGGCAATTCAATACATTTTAAATAAATAGAATAATAGTTACAGTATAATAGCATTTAAAAATACATTAATGGGTTTGCCTCTTCTGCATTTTCATATGAATAGACTTCTCACTAGTCAGCAAAAGCTCTCCTTCAGGATGTCTGGTAGGTTGAGGTGTAGGATGGGGATCACTTTTTAGGCTGAAATGTAAATTGAAATGTAATGCCCTCTAGGTTTTGGCTAACAATATAGGATTTTTAAATTGAAACAATAGTCTTAAAAAACCATCATAATAGTATATCTATAATCTAGCATGAGGAATCACAATCTATAGTTTACTTTACCTAATGACGCAATCACCTTTTTACTGATTCAAGCATTTATTCAACAAATATGGAGCACCTCTTATGCCCCAGGCTCTGTTTAGTTCTGTGACAGCTAGCCTCTGAGGATTGTTGCTTAATGCTAAGAGGGAGGAGTTAATGTAGAGGAAGGAGAAAACTCTAAGTCTACCTTTTCTATCCCAGAGATTGTGGCAGAGGGGTGACAGAGATAGAACAATGTCCTTTTCTTCTCATCCCCTTACCCCATTTATGAGGCTATACCTTAAAGAGGGTTTTTTCCCTCTTTTTTGACTGCAGATAGATATGAGGATATCAAGAAAATAGTGGCTAGTACCCTATCTTTTTTATCATAGTGAAAGGGGTAAATGCAGGGCATGAGAAGAGCCCCCTAGAACCCCAACCTGGGTTCAGCATCACATTGAATATGGCATGAGAAAGAATTGTGGAAGTAGCAACAAGAGGCAGATGGATAAGTGAGTCTGGGCTAGGGCTCTTGGTTCCTCGTTACCTGTGTTTGGAGTGCCCAGTAGGAGACTTCAAGGAAATAGGCAAACTGAGAACCAGGAGAGTCATGGTTCAGATCAGAGTCTGCCTGAAAGGGATTTTAAGCTTGGGGTCAAAGGGCCAGGACCACAGATTCCGGCCATGGATCCAATGTAACAGTGGTCTTCAAACTAAAGCATGTGTAACTTTCCAAGGGGTAGGCAGGTAGAGATGGTTTCAGGAAAATCAATTTCCAGATCTTGAACTTTGTAAATTATCTGTTTAAAAAAGTGCTCTGACTGGGAACATTACTGCATTCATTCACAATAGTTCTTTTCTGACTTTACAAAAGAAAGACATAACCCTTACCCATTCCAAATCTTATGAAGGCAAACTTTGTCCTACAGGAGAGAATGCCAGACAAAGATATAGCTCAAAATATTTGTTTTAGGGATTCTTTCTTTAATGATAATCAAAATGCCATAAACACACAGGGCTTCTTGTTCTTCCTTATAGGAAGAAAGGAATTATATAACTTATATGTTATATAGGTAACATAAAATTATACATATTTCTGTTAGGGTGGACTTGTGCTAGGAAAATAATAATTAGGTTTGTGTGGGAATTTACTGAGTTCAAATACTGCATATGAGTGAAGTGGAGTCGGTAAGACAAATATTCCTCTTTCTTTTGAGACTATTGTCAAAGAAGGCATAGATTTTGAGATAAAGACCCATAAGAGTAAAGTAGAGAGAACATGGGAAATATATTTTGAACAATAAAGCTGGCTTTATTCAACACTGTTTTATTTATTCTCAATACTCATCTCTAGAATTCCCCACTAACTAGTTTAAAAGATTTTTGTAAGCAAATACACATATATGCATATATATAAAAAAAAAAAAGATAATAGGCACCTTCAAACAAATGAAGCAATAAAAGCTTGTGACATTGCTTATTTAAATGTAACAAATATTTTCAAGGTCACCACACCTTTCCTGATACACTGGATAAAACCCATAGGTAGTACTTTCATGTGATGACTTTCAGAGTCGGCATTTTGAATTCAATATGATGAGTAAAGCCTTTTATAACAAATGATTTCATGAAATATTTATTTCACTTTATTTTATTTAACAAAACATTAATCTGCTTCCTATTATTAAAAAAAAAGTAACGTATGTGCTAGCTGCCATATTGTTAATTTTTATTAGTATGCATTGTTCTCTTTTGTAAAAGTCACAGGGAAAATTTGATTTTAGAATTTTACAAAATTAATAAGATGCATTTTATTTTAATCTTTGATTCTCATATTATTATTCCTAAAACCAAACAATTTAATTAGATATGTGTACACATTTATTAAAGTAGCACCATCCCCTTTATTATATTTCTTATTTCACAAATAACATAATTTAACATAGTGCATTGAAATAAGACAGAACATATTGAATTATTTTGTATTCAAATATATTATAAAGTAGATAATTATGATAGATTTACCTCATTTTGATCTTGATTAGATAGCATTTAATTTTTTATTATATATTGTGCCCCAAAATTTATTTCTCAGGATTTTTTAATACTATTCATTCAGGCACAATTAAACATATTTTCTTTTGTTTTTTAAACATACTTATTTTAATTGAAAATGAAATCAGAGTTCAGCTGACAAAAAGAAAGTCTGATTGGGATTATGGTTTGACAATAAGGACAGCTTTGCCAATTCTGTTGCTTTGTAGATATTTTCCATAAATTGGATGAATAGCTCTGCACTTCTAACAGTCTGGTGAAATTATAAATAATACACATGTCAAGATAAAAAATTGTCAAAAAATATTGTATTGGAAAATGTGTGATAAAATTAACTGTATTTTAATTTTCCCCAAACTTTCTGACTATATTTTGTTAAATAAGGTAGATCTTAGAGAAAGAATAACAAAAATACTTAATTTTTTCTTCATCACCTATAACACTAAAGATCATACTTTGCACATTCATAATCTAAGTCAAATATTTTTGGTTCATTCAGTGGGATATTTTTAGTATTGCATGAAATACTACACAATTCATTCAGTAAGATCCAATGCATAAAATTGATTTTTAATACCTAAAGTATATTGTTAAATCAGGGTTTCAACTATCTAATTTTTTATAGCTAAATTCCAACATAGTATATTTGTTTAACTATAATTGAAAATTTTAAATAAACATCCTTAATTCTGAGGTGTTTCAGTGTTTCACCTCAAAACCTGTTTAAAATAATTTACTTCTAACCTTACTCCATAGTAAACACTGCTTTCTGCATCCGTCCATCATCCTTTTGCATCTTGGCAAGCAAAGCTGACACACAGTCACCCAAAACTAAAAACATGCTAAATTATGCACCCGAAGAAACATAGTTATTAATATCTCTCTGCAAGGCTTTCGTCCTCAGATAAAAATGTTGTAGAGACTTTCTTCTGTGAGTCATGGTCCTGTGATTTACGAATGTCTCTGTTTACTTGTAAATGCCCCATTTCCAGGAAAACCTGATGAGACATCAGTGGTTAAGAGTTCCCAAGTCATTGACAGCTGCTTCAAGAAGTACTAATCCTTCCATGATTACTGAGATTTGGAGTAAAGTGTGGAGAAATGAATTGGTGGTCATGGTCCTTGGACCAAATGAAGGTGAAGTGAAAAGAACACTGAGATAAATTGCTATGAAATCAAAGCCAAAAGTACATTATGCAAAAACAAGTTCTGGCAAATGCCAGTCAACAGCTGGCAGAAATATTATTCAGGGACACCTGGCACAAGCTCTGTTTCTCACCCTGGAAAAAGAGTGGTCTTTCCAGGGCCAACTTTGGTTCAAGAGCCAAAAGAAACTAAAATGGCAAATATTTCCTTAAACAACAAAAAATAAAACATTAGTTACATTTTTCTGGAATGCTAAAGTATGCCCAGTGTTGTGTTTGTAAAGGTTTAACAATGATTTCTCCATATATGTATAGATATACACATAGACACATATATATGTTTATTATAAATTTGGCTGATATTTATGGATAGAATGTGCAGCACACAATTTATAAACAATATAAAATAGTCATTCCTTCATTTACAGATAAATTATGCATAAAATACAAGATTCTCATGCACCACCCTACCACCAACAACAACTTGCATTAGTGCATTGGTGTGGAACATTTGTTACAATTGATGATAGAACATTTTTATAATTGTACTATTAATTAAAGTCCATGGTTTAACATACGGTTCTCTGTTGCATGAGTAAGTGGGTCAGCCTTTACAGTAAGCATTGTCCCTCAGACCTTCAGGGGTACCTTTTAAGTAGCTATAAAGGTTTCAGTTATATATTGATTGAGTTACTGTAAAAGCTTGGGTTTATTTTTATAGGATTTAATGGCTAAGAATTAGAATAGGGCAATGAGACTGCTCTGTTGCAGTAATGTAAATTGTAATTATAAAAAATGTGCAAATGTTTAAAACTTTAAAAAATGTAGTTCCATGAATTAAAAAAAAATTAATGTTACCATATACACAATCTAACATTTCCCTTTTAATCATATTCAATTATATATTTTATTGTTGTTAATTGCATTCAGTGTTGTGCTACCATTAACAATATCCATTACCAAAACATTTCCATCATTCCTAATAGAAACTCTGTACATTTTAAGCCTTAACCTACCATTCCCTATCCCTACCTCCTTCCCGGGTAGGCTATATTCTAGATTATGATTCTATGAGTTTGCTTATTCTCCAAGTATCCAATAAAGGATAAATATGCAGAATATATAAAGAAATTCATCAACATAATCAAAAAGATAAATAATCCAATTTAAAAGTGGACAAAAGACTCGAGCAACTACCTCTCCAAAGAAGATATACAAGTGGCCAGAAAGCACATGAAAAGACGCTCAACATCATTAACCATGAGAGAAATGAGAATCAAAACCACAATGAGATACCATTTCCCATCCATTAGGATGGCTACTATTTTAAAAATGGAAAATAACAAGTATTGGAGAGGATGAGAGAAATAGGAACCCTCATTCATTGCTGGTGGCAATGGAAAATGATGCATTAACATTGTTGCCTACCAGACTGAATAAACTGAAAAATGTAATCTGAAATTACAGAATTCATTGATTTGCTCTGTGAAGCCACCAGGGTACATATTGAAGTAGTAACTTTAATGTTATAGTGCTTATAATGCCATTATTTCTGTTGGTAATTAGATATCAATATCAAATTTTACTTTTAATTTATTAAAACAAAACCTATAATATAAACATTTTTCTTCATTTGCTCTGTATCAGAAGAAATACACCCAAATCACCCAAGATTTAAGCACTTTAAAAGAAAAAGAGCTGACGCTTAGGAAGGATGCAATTTTATGTCATTCAAAGTTATGATATAATCTGTCAAGAAAACATCCCAGCCCACACTGACACTCTCCATGGTATTCAAATGTATGTGTCAGTAACAAACAGTGAATTTTTAGTTCATGCAGATTAACTCACTGGCTATTCCTGTCCATGGTTTGAAGGCTAAGAAAAACTCAACAAAATTGCAAGCAATCATATTATTCTTAACAGATATCCCCATGCCTAAAACCTATGTTTTCTTATTTAAACTATTTTCCTGAAAAACTCAAACCTGGAAATGATTAAGGAAGAAACAGGCATAAAGGTTAGTCAGGCTATTCTACAAAATGGAATTGGTTTACTCCAATCATAACCTAGGGTCTGCTATGTTACCATCTCAAACAAAATTACAGTACTGTTCACAAATAAGTGGTGGGAGTAAACATTTGGTAGGCAACTAACAGCACCTCCCACTTGTTGAGTATTAATTATTTTGAACTTCCAATCTTCAAAAGAAAGAAATATACTTCCTATTCCTCCATAAATACCTAAAAGAACCATGGTCTTGAATATAATTTTAGTCTTTATGTAGAGCCTTCTACATCAAGTACTAAGAAGATGTTAGATCCCAGAATAAGATGATTATCAGATTCCCCAGTTTACCATAGGCCCACCAATAAGTATCCAGAAGCTTCTTTGTTTGGAAAATCCTCTGTTCTTCACTTTCTAAAATCAATAATTACATAGGTCAATTCTAAAACTTGGTGATACTGAGAAGAAACAATTATTCAGATATAAAACCAGCAGGCCTACAGAATGAGAAGAACATGATGGAGAAAATTTTAACTTTTTTCCATGGCCTGAAGGGAATTTCACAGAGGCAAAACAAAGGAAAATTGGAATGAAAAATGAAAAGGAAATAAAATCAAAGATATTTTGATGATAAGAGAATCCCTTATATTTTTCTATATAACAATTATCTTTTAAAAATAAATAAAAAATATATTAAAAAAAAAAATAATGGAACTTACTTTGGTCTTTTACCCTGCCAGAAATATCAGGGTACATTAACGGAAAACTATAGTGTATATAGCTAGTACCTTGCCCAGGTCACCTTTTCAGTGTTGACTGCTAATAATTCTAACTACACCCTCCTCTGGAGAATTTCACTCAGCCAGTGGAAGCCACCTTGCCAGAGAGATTATGCCTCCTTCCTCTCTTCTTCCTTCCTCCCCCAGCCAAGGCAGCCTGCAGCCACGATGAACTGCCACAGGGATACAGAGACTGCCCCCTTGCTTCAAAGCAGAACCAATGTTGTAATGTGCCCTCCAGAGCTCCTCATGGGAACTGGCTGAAATTAAATTCCCACTAAGACCACATCTTTCCTTTCTCTGTTGTCTTGGGTCCTGTGGTAGTTTGAGGCTTTTATGGACCCCAGGAAATCATGTCCTTGGAGCTAATCTCATTCCTATGGGTGTAAACCTTTTGTAAGTGGACTTTTTGATTGGATTACTTCAATAGGATATGAAACAAGGTGGGGTTGTAATCCTATTACTAGAGTCCTTTATAAATGGGAAGAATACAGAGAGAAGCACACAGAAGATAGAGAAAAAGCCACAGGAGCAGAGAGAGAGAAACCATGAGAGCAAGGAGCTGAAATCAACAGAATCCAGAAGAGAGAAAGCCAGAAGCTGAAGGAATCAAACCTGGAAGAGAAGGGAGAGACCTGCAGATGCTGCCATGTGCTGGTCTTCAGGGAGAGAGCATCACCTGATGATGCCTTTATCTAGACATTCACAGACTCAGAACTTGAAGCTTGCAACCTAATAAATCACCATTGTAAAACCCAACCCATTTCTAGTATATTGAGTTAGGCAGCTTTTAGCAAACTAAAACAGATCCTTCACTTCTTCCTCAGTAGAATACATGCACTTAAATCCCTGGCTCGGGAAACCCATATAAGACAAAGGTGAGATATATGCTTTCATCTGGGAAATTTCATCTCTTATAGGCAAAATCAGGACCACAGCAGCCACTTTTCATAGTAAATGTCTTATCTCTGTTTCCTCATGGTTTCTTGATTGTTGTACAATTTGGTAGTGGCATCTTTTAATGTGCCAGATCTGCCACTTCTCCCTTAAGAATTTCAGGTTCAATTGCTATTCCTATAAACCATTAACAAGCAAACATTTTCTCCCTACAACATCTGTTCCGCTACTGCTCCCTGCTCTCTTTTATTCCAAATAGCAAAGAGTTCTTCAAACACTGGTATACTTATCTAATGCAGACATTGAGTTCTTTCTGAGAATAATTCTTTGGAGAAAAAAAAATGAAGATTCTGAAACTGGCAGCAAGAAGCATAAAGCATCACACTATCAGATACTCATAGTCTGAGGAAGAGAACCAGAGTACATATTTCCAAATTCCTGCCAGTCCAGAGTTCCCTCCCATCATGTCCTAAAACAGGAAGCTAAGGAAATTGGCATGAGATCCAGACTTGTTTTAATATGTACCAGTGGCAGTTCTGGTATCTGGCTTTTCACCTTAGAAAAACACACATTCTAATAAAAATTGTAGGTTATTTTGTTCATTTTTCTTTAATGTATGATTTTTCAGTTTGCCAAAGTCTGCCAATGCAAAATACCAGAAATGGGTTGACTTTTATAATGGGAATTTATTAGAATAAGAGCTTACAGTTCTCTGAAACTGTGAAAATGCCCAAATCAAGGCATCATCAGAGATCCTGTCTCACAAAGGATCAGTTTCTGGCAACCCTGGACTCATGCCATCTGGAAAGGCATAATGGTGGCTGATCTCTGCTTTCTTCTCTAGACTCAGTTTCTCCCTGAGTACAGCTGTGGATGATCAAGCATATGGCTTGTCTCTCCCCTCTCCTTTGGTCTTTGTTGCTTTGGCTTTAAGCTGTTCCTCTTGTTCCAACCTCCAGACTTTCTCTCAGCTTCCCAGGGTTTCTCTGTCTTTCTGCAGTAGTAGGCAATCCTAGAGTCCTCTCTCATATGGCAAGGTAAAAACAGCAGCTCTCTTTCTCTTTACTCTGTTTATATAAGACTCCAGTAAAAGGATTAATATCTACCCTGGGTCCCACAATCTAATCAAATACCCTTAACTGAAGCTATATAATCAAAAGTGTTCTAATCAAAAGATCCTTTAACTGAATCTAACCAAAAGTCCCCACATACAATAGGTTTACATGCACAGGAATGGGTTCACTTTAAGAACAGGATTCTTTGGGGTCTACAAAAGATTCAAACTAGGACATATGAAAATTGTGAACAATGGCACAATGGCTATATAGCCTGTGACTTTGTTGGTATACATATACATACACACATATATATATACACATACATGCATACATAATACACAATGTGTGTATATATATATATATATACATATATACATTCTGTGAAGTCTTTTTTACATAAATATCAAAGTTCAATTCCAAGGAATATAGTCTCTGACTATATATATATGTAAACAAAGAGAATTTAGATATTCTCACAGATATACAAATATATAAGTATGTATATATATAGCCATTCTGTAGCAACTTTTATATATAAATATCAATTTTACATTCCAATGTAAATTTACTTTAATCAACTCTCCACTGAAGTAGAAAGGTATATTTCTTTACATTTTACAAGTAGACAACATGTAGAACATAACTTCAATATTTTCTATATTACTTTGAAGGGTTAAAAACAGGTAAGAACAAATCTAGACCCTTTTATTCTCTTCCTATAACAATTTCATTACTTTGTTAACACTAAACATCTACTAGACTTTTATTAGTAAATTCAATTCCTTAATGCTACAGAAGCAATCCAAGAAAAACACTTTTGGGGAATTATTACAGTTTTGGGTAATTAAAATCACTCAGTTTCACTGTCTAGTTCATCCCTGAGTTTTCTTAAGAAGCTAAAACATTTATTGTGACATGTGAGCCAAGTTCTCTAATGTCTTCCTTCACACCAGAGTTGACTAAAAGCTCTCATTTTCCCACATGGAGTTTTCAAGGCAATAGCTTTGCATAGCAAAGAAAGTTGCCATAATGTCATTTTCAGGAAAGTCAAATGCTCACACTGATGAAGCTGTTGACAGAAATATAAGTGAATTATGGTTTGGCAAAGCATGAAGCCATTAAAGGAAAAATGTCTTCCAAGTTATCCCTAAGGATCAGCAGATTTTTTACTTGACAGCTTTTCTCTGCTTAATGGAGTTTCAATGGGAATTATAGTAGCACAGTTTGCATTAGACAATTATTTAACATGTTGAAATATGGCTTCTAGTCAGAGTAGACTCTAGAGAGAGGTGGAGAACAGGCTCCACAGAGGCATGCCTAGAAGTGGGAAATGAAATTCCATTTCAAACCAGACAGTCAAAACACTTATTTTAAGTGATATTTTAGGGAGAAATCCTTCCTGAAATGAGTGATAGATGGGATGTTTCAATGAGTCCTTTCCAGTTTTAAGTTCTATGTGGTTTTGTTTTTTTGTTTTTTGTTTTTTTTTTTTTACAGTTTTGTTTGTTTTCAGTTTTACAAGAGACAGTGTTAAATTTCTAATCTGAGGCTAAGAGATCCTAAAACCTACTATTAATTTGGCTCAATTTGTTGTCATAATAGGGACAAGTTATTTCCTGCTTTATACCCAGAAGTTTATCTGTAGATTTCAGATAATACCATTGGCTTCAAAAGGAGAAGAATTTTAAAAGTGCTAAATCATAAAAGACAACAAAATAATATTTATTGTGTACCTTGCTTTGGCCACAAGCTGTGCTAAAAGTTTTGTTTCACAATTTATCCTTTCAATAGGCCCAAGAGGCAACTGGTGTCTTTTCTAACTGGCACCAGAGATAAACTATATTTTAAAAATTATAAAAAGACTACAAAAGCTGTTATTTTGTATTTTAGAGTTCAGATGCTGGGTATTTATTATATATTATATATATTGTTCTAGTTTTATTCAGAAATGGATAACACAGTTTATTCCAATACCTTTCTTTCCAGTACAGTAGTTTAGAAAGAAAATCTCTGTGGTTCTGGCTGAATTTATTCATTCAAATAGACAGGGAAAATGCTTTTTAAATGAATTGAATATATATATATGTGTGTAGGTGGGGTATGGACAGGTGAGGAGCAGGCAGGTAGAGGTGGGTTGGGGAATGGGCAGAGTGTCAGTTTATTCACAGTGTCACTTAAGACTGCATCAATGTGTTTATTTTGGAGTGCAACTACTTTGTTAAAAGTCAGCTTGGTGATGATTCTGCCATGAGCTTTGTTATGGCTTGAACTGTGTCCCTGCAAAAAACCTGTTAAAGTCCTAAAGCCCGGTCCCATCGATGTGCACATATTTATAAAAAGATCCTTGAAAATGTTATTAAGTAAAATGAGGCCAAACTGGATAAGATTGAGCTCTTAATCCAATATGACTAGTCCTTTCAAGCAGGGAAATTTCAACACAATAAGTAAGACAAAGACATACAGAAATGGCATGTGATGGAGGCAGGGATTGGTCTGTACTGCCACAAGCTAAGGAACATCATGGATTGCCGGTCACCCACTAGAAGCAGAGAGAGGTAGGGACAGATTCTCCCCCTTTAAAAGGAAGCATGGCCATGCCAACACCTTGATTTCAGACTTCTAGCCTCCAGAATCATAAGTTCAGATATTTCTTTTGCTTAAGTCAACTAGTCCAAGGTATTTTGTTACAGCAGCCCTGGCAAACTAAGCCATGTTCCTGTTCAGTTGTAGAGGTCAGCTACACAGTGCTTCACTGCCTTTCTACAGCTATAAGCTATCAAGGTGTAGACATGGACTTCTTGTGAGAAAATATTAAACCAGCTTGGCTGAATTGACATGGGTGAAATCCCTTTTTGATGTATAGGAAGATGTAGAATCAGTTTATCTGGAAGATTAAAATTGAACAGTTGGAAGAGTCCAGAGAGAGTAAGCATTGGCACAGAAAAGGAATTATGAGGAGAATTAGAGGACCTGGTTTTCAGGGACCTGGGTCACAATCTGGGCTCAGTTACTAGCTGGTTTTGTGTCATTGAGCACATGCTGGTTTCACTTTTACCTCTAAAATGGACTTATTGGACTCGATTTTTTGTCTTCAATTGCTCTTTCATCCCCAACTTAAAATCTCTTTTGAAGTTCCAAAAATATCATACTAAATTGAACACTTGACTGCAAGTACATGTCCGCTGTTTATTTGTTTCACCCTGTTCTTCAAGTGAAGTTGTTCATGGTACAATTCGTTTCAATGTAGAGATCACTGAGGAGGTAAAAAAAAAAAAAAAAAAAATACACTTGCATCAGTTTAACATACTAGCATAGTAAATACGTGGGCATTCTTGGTCTGTTATAATTGCCTTATTCCTTCTTCTGAGCTCCTGCCACACCTAATATATGTGCCAATTACATGGAATTTAGCAATTGGCACAATGAATTGTCCTATTTTATGCCCCTGGAGCCTATAACTCTCACAGCCTGTATAAAATTTAATGTTCTAGGTTGTAATTTGGCTATACTTCTTTATTCTTTACTTTGTGGAGAGCAGATACTGAAATAAAATTTGCTACTGCTTTGCGTATACTAGATGCTAGAATAAATATTGAGTTTTGTTCATATTTTTTCAATGACTGTGTCTACATATACTTATTAGATCAAGGAAATCCATACCACTAAAACTAAATATCTCTGAAACAGTAAAAGCTGGCATAGATTTAAAAAAAAAAAAAAAAAAAAAGACAAATATAATTCTATCTCTAGGTGCCAGAGATTATTTTAAAGGTTTTACAGGTATAATCTCCTAATCTCCACAATGACCCTATAAACTCAGAGCCATCCTGAATTTTGTTTCTCAGAGATTAAGGAAATTGCCAAATCCACAACTGGCTAATGGTATAGCTGGGATTCAAACCAACACAGTGTGAACCTGGAGCCCACTTTGTAAGCCTGAAAATGAAAAATAATTGGCTATTTTAAAATTAACTAGTGACAATTAGAAAAAATACTGTTGATAAAGTTTTTCTAGAGAAAGGCTGGCAAGCTACAGTCTACCAGCCAAATCTAGCTCTCTGCCTATGGCTGATTTCGTACTACAATGGCAGTTGAGCAGTTACCACAAACACCACATGATCCCCACAGACTATAATATTCATTATTTGGCTTTTTAAAGAAACATTTGCCAAACCCTGGTCTTTATAGGAATCCCACTCAGGTTTCTTCTGTGCAAATGTCTTCTTTTAATCAGCTAATTTTAAGTCATTTTTCTTATCTATTTCCTTTTACTTGAGTCCTCTTATATTTTTTCAATCTTTACTTTGCTTGCATTTATCCTATTTTTCATATCTGTAAGTAACCCATAATCTCCACTTTTACTTTCATTTTTACTAAATTATCTTTCATATCTTATGGTTGTTAACTTATATCAATAGATAAGTGACTTTCCTCTTATGCTGCTCCTGGATCAATTTGCTCTCAGATAAATTCCTCCCTCTTCCCCTTCTCTGTTCCTTATCTAGGAGAGCTGACTCATGAAGGCTGAATTTCAGACAGGTGGCTTCCAGAAGCATCCAGACAATGGGAGTCTCTGGCAGATGGAAAGATAAGGAGAAGGTAGGTATTTCTCCTCCTCCATGGTCCACTGTGGTTCCAACTTCCATCTGGGTGTGGTCAGTGCCTCCTGCTATGGCTGCTGTTTCTGGAATGCCTCACCACTCCATTTAGCTTTTTCACCATCATCCCTTGTATAATCATTGCCTGTATTTAATTCCCTAGTGTATAAGTTCTTGAAATGATTTCTTTTCTTTGGTTTGACATTAACTAACACAATTCTATTTTGCATGATTTTTAGGATAGAAAAGTCTGCAATAGTTAATTCTCCAAGACTCTTAAACCTGCATATGTTTGAAAAATATAGCACTACCTTGAAAATTGAGTTTTCAAGACAAATAAAGTGGTGGGGCGGGCGGTGGAAAAGGCTTATTTTGAACTCTATTCAAAGTTCACATACAAATGTACCCAAGCCCACATTTTAGACATGATGAATTTTAGTTTAACAGAAAATATTTCAAAGTTTTAATGTCGAGATGCAAATAATTACTTGAAATTTCAAGATGAAATACAGTATATGGTATAATGCCATTTCCCCATGCTTAAGCTAAATATTCAGTAAGACCTCATCAAGAAGACATAATGAATACTGCCCTTAAGAGTGTTGCCTTTCCCAAGGTTAAAAACCAAAGAGGCTTATAATGTGATACTGAAGTGAAAAAGAATGGTGGTCAATAGACATCTCCAGGTTGCATTGTTCTGTCTAAAATGAGCCAAAATGTATTGTTCTGTCTAAAAAGCTTTAATAAATATATCACATTTTATATATGACACAGTTTTATACATTCTTTATAAAATGCAATATTTTAGACTTTTAAAAAAATATCCAAAAATTTGAGATAAAACACATTACAGGACATGAAAATCTCCCTTAAAGAAAAATGTGTATGAACGTGTTGCTTTTTTTAATATTAGAAACAGCAACCAGTGTTAGAAAATACTCTTTAAATTTATCTTCACGCAAAAAGTAGTATGGAGGGAGGTAAGGATTTTTTTCAGCTTGGTAAAAGCTCCACTGAATCTCTTATTCTTTTCTTCCTCTACTCTCATTTTTCCAACTTTTCTTTATTTTCATTCCAAATATGTTTTTTAATGACATAAAAAAGGTATGGGTTTTGGTGTCAGTGGCACCCAAATGCAACCCCAGATTGCCCACTTCTGACCTGAGAAAATTACTTACTTCTCCAAGTCTCCATTTCTTCACATGCAAAACATGTGTAATGATGTCTTTTCCACAAGGTTTTGTTGTAATAAAATAACTTAAAATATGTTAAGGTCCTTCAAATTATGGGCACTCGATATATTTTAGTTCATTTTACTTTCCTCCTACACTTGCCACCCTGCTAATTTCAGAACTTTACATAAGGGCCAACAAATGCCCATATGCACCATTATCTGTGTTAATTTTTCCTGTTTTAAGCTTTGGTTGCCCCTTTATATATATATATCCATGTGAAAGAGTAGAGGAAAGTACAAAAGCAAAATGCAGATTTGCATTTCTGTCTGATTTGAGTTCATCCCTTGAATAACTTTGTGTCTATCATTAAGCTAATTTTAGCTTGAACAACTAGTCTCCTTTTACTTTTATTTCTCTACTCCAATTAATGGTAAACTCTCTGCCACCACCACCCACACAATTTAGGACAGAATGCATGTCCAGATGTAAGGTAAGAAAATTTTGTGGCACAGAAGTGATTGAAAATTATACTTTCTCTATCACTTAGATGTAGTAGTGTGTTTCTTAATAAACATTTTGCTTATTATATTTTTAATCATTCCAGAATGGAGAACCCTGAGAGGGTGATTTTAGTTTCTTGCCAGTCAAGCATAGGGTTAATTCTAACTTTAAAGGACCATTAGTAGTACCCTGGAATATGTTTACCTGTTGAAATCAGTCAACGTCAATCGCTGGTAGTTTTGTTCAACTTCTATCAGGATAGTAAATTAAATTAAAAATCTTTTTGATCTGTAATATCACTTGTGCTATCAAATTGCATAGTAATATGGGAGGTACAGTGATTTTGAATTACTATCTAAAAGGCTCTTTGAAATTATCCTACTTTCTTCTCTGTGTTAGATATCTCAGCTCTATTTCCACATCATTTACAAAACACTACATAATTGTTTTAGACTTTTGACCAGATTGCCACATAATATCACAGAAAAAACATTTGCTGTCATTATGGCTATATAGTTTGCAATTATGCTTTAGTTTTATTGAATCTATGCTATCTAATCAATGTACTCATGTGCAGTACAAATCACTGGATAGTTCTTTGGAGAACCATCAGAAGCAAAAGTTTTTCCTTCCTCAGAAGATTGTATAAAACCCTATAATAATGTTGTTCTTTAGTTTTCTATTGAGTCTTTTGTAGATTTTCAATTTTTAAATTTATGTAACCAGGACAGTGAATGAGCAAGATACTTGGAATGCCTTCAGAAACGAATTCTATTATTTACTTCTAATTGCCCATTCAAACTTGGAAGGTTCTTCCTCTAAAGCTGGAAGAAATCTTAGTCAGATTCCACATTTAACAGCTCAATGGAGGAATAATTGACATATAGTAAACATACTTCAAGTGCACAATTTAATAAGTTTGGGCATATGTATATCCCTTCAAATCCAGTATCATAATCAAGGTAGTGAATGTGTCCATCACCCCCAAAAGTTTCCTAGTGTCCCTTTATAATTCTTCCTGCACCCACCTATTCTCCCCTCCATTCCAAGCAACCATTTGTCTGTTTCCTCCCACTATGCCTTAGATTGCATTTTCTAGAACATTATATAAATGGCTTCATTCAGTATGTAATATTTTTGTCTGGTGCTCTACATTTAGCATAATTATTTTGAGACACATCCATATTTGGTATGTATCAATAGTACATTCTTATTACAAGCAAGCAATATTCCATTATATGGATATACCATAATTTTTAATTCATTCACTTGTTGATGGACATTTGGGTTGTTCCCAGTTTAAATAACACACATGAAGTTATTCTGAATATTTATGCACAAGTTTTTCATGTACTTATCTTTTGTAAACTTGGGTAGTCAAAGATTTCTTATCTAAAAAATAAAAAGCACCATCCATTAAAGAATGACTTTGAAATTTCCACTCTTCAAGACACTGTTAAAAGGATGTAAAGACAAGCAGCAAACAGAGAGAAAATATTTGCCAATAATATATCTGATAAAGGAATTGTGAACAGAATATATTTTAGAAACTCTCAAAACTCAATAATAAGTAAATAATTGATACCAAGTGTATTAGTCAGGGTTCTCTCAGAAAACAGAATCAACAGGAGATATCTGTCAATAATATAAGATTTTATAAGAGTCTCTCACATGACCGTGGGGATGCACAAGTCCAGGTTCTGCAGGCAGGCTGCAAGCCAGGGGCTCCGATGAATGTCCAATGAAAGGTCCTTGATGAGTTTCTGGGAGAAGTTGGCTGTCCAAAGATGAGCTGGGAAATTCTCTCTGAAAGTTGAAATCACTTCCCCTTTTAAGGCATTCAACTGATTGGATAAAAGAGTCACCCATTGCTGATGTAATCTCCCTGATTGATGCAGATGTAATCAGCCATCCATGCAGTAAACTCACTGGTGATCGAAGTCCATAAATGCTCTTGTATTACAATTTGCCCAATGCTTGCTAGACCTAACACCTGGACGCAATTACCTGGCCAAGTCAACACATTAGCCTAGCCATCACACCAAGAAAAAGTGGGCTCCTTTCTCCTGATGTGTCTTTAAAGCCAATTTCAGAGACACTGGGGTTTCAAAGAAAAAAAAAAGGTTATTGGGTTACACAAGCAAAGGAGATCATTCGCCTTAGATAGCCCTAAAACTGCCTCTCTGATGTGCAGAAATTCTAATATTTTATAACATCAAGGTGTTCATAAATAATTGGAGTGAAGCTGGACACAGGTTCCTTCATTAATAAACATTAAGGGGTTGAACATGACAAGGATGGACCCCAAATCAGGGGTAGTTATGAAGTTACAATCATTTTCAGAGATAGTTTTTGAGATATGAAAGTACAGAATAGTGGACAGTCACAAGGTTTTCCATATGGATATTAAACAGAGGAGAGTGGACTGTTTACCATCCCAATATTAAGCACACACAAGGATGAGCTCAATCTAGAATTACCATCACAATAATAAGCACACCCAAGGGTGAGGTAGTCTAAAGTGAGCTGGCTAGAGCAGTGGGACCACTATGGACAGCTTCAGTAATTTCAAGTATTAACCTTTTTATATTTTATAAAATAAAGGCACCTGTATAATGACTTAGCAATCATAATTACTTAACTCTTAACTGTCGGTTATAACTCCTCTCTCTCTGTTTGTAAAATTCTCAATCTTAGGGATAATGTGGACATCAGATCTTTCTGGATTCTTCATGCTGAAAAGGAGCCTCAACATTATGGTGTAGAGAGGAAGCTGGTTGTCATTTTGACCTCTGGGTTCCAGGACTTGTTTGGCATAGGAATAATCCAAAGCCTTTTTGAAAAATAACCTTAATAAGCAAATTAAGAATTATAGGTTAAATACCCATATTACACTGGGGAAATAATTTTATAGCTTTTCTTAGATAGAGCCCGTAATATTCTTTGGGCTTTTGCCTGCTTGCTGAAATCTGCATAAGTGTAACTTCCAGAATGAGCTCTTGGCTCTATTTGAAATTGCTTAGCCATTAGAACTTTATTCTTTTCCCTCCTTTGGCCTCATCCCACGTTGTCAGGGAGGCCCATCTCTGGGAGTTGTTAAGTCCTGCATTGCTAGGAAAAAAACCTCTGATAGTCCTGTTCCACATAGGTGGGAAGGTAATGAGAGTTTGACCACATTTGAGTAACAAAGAGGTACTCTAGAGGTGACTTTTAGGCATTGGACAATTAGGCATTAGACAATTAGACAATTAGGTTTAGCTTCTCATTACAGAAATAAGTTTTCACTAGTGCAAGCTTAGTGCAAGGGCTAGTTTACTAGTGCCGCTTTGTTCCCGGGCCTGAGGGTGATCAGCCCTGCTGCAGCCCGGGGGGCGACACTGGCTAGTTGTGGACCGTCCGGCGTGCACTCCGGGAACGGTGGGGGGGTGAAGAAGTTGTCAGGAGAGCGCAGACCCGGCTCCCTGGTCTTCACGGAGGTTAAGGAGAAGTTGTCACAGGGTCGCCGTTTGGTGCCCTGTGGTCTCCCTGACAGTACTAAATGAAGAGACACCACTCACTTGCTTGCTGGAAGGTAAGACCTTTATTCAGGGAGAGCTGCGCAGTTTTATAGGCAGAGTTGGGCGGGGGTGAGCGTGTTGTCTTCTGATAGGGCGAAGCTGTTGCTGGGCGTGGGGGGAAGATTTGGGAGGGAGGGGGGAGGCTAGAGGAGAAGGCCAACATGTCCAAATAAGGTTATGGCTGTGAGGGGGTGCTGTGATAGGCTGAGAGAAATGGGGAAGTTGGGTCCGGGAAGAAGGTGGGGCGTAGTGCCCCGCAAACGCCTGAGGCAAGGTTTGGCTTGGGTAAACATTACCTCATACTAGCATGTTTCTTTTTCACAGGTTTACCTTGCAGAGTTCTACCATTTCAATAAATTGGGGGTTTAATGCTGTTTAAATAAGTTGACTACTCAGGTTAAATTAGATAGTGTTCTACAGAAACAAAAAATTTTCTTGACAAAATTAATTTCTTCTTTCTGGTCTCCATAGTACCTAAAGTTTTAAAATGCCAATTATATTACATTTTTCTTTTATCCTGATTCTCCTTAGTCTTTAGATGACCCCATTTGCTTTTCAGTTCTAGGTTTTTTTACATATGCTCTTAGAAATTCTTCAGAGCTATTAGGCTATACCTAAAGAGTAAAACATCTAAGGACTTAGAAATAATAATTAGAGATCAGAGCTCAGGAATAAATGTGACTGATGCAAGAGTTTACAGTTTAAGCCCTAATTTCCTTGAGTATTTTGAATAAAGCTGTTTCTAGAGACCATTAACTATATACCATAGTAGAATTTTTGTTTCGTTTTGTTTCATTTTACTTTATCAAGATTATGCTAACAGGCAAAACATAACTTATAAAATTTTGCTTTGCTTTTCTTTTAAAGTCCCTTTTTGTTGATGATGGAATGACTGCATGGTCTATTAGAGAAGCATTAGAGCTAATCAGTGTAACTGGTAAGAGATTTTGGTTGTTTTCATAACATCACACTTTTCCAAGAATAACTAAAACTATAACCAACAATATCATGAGATCAGTATTAGCATAGAATAGACAGTGAAAACTTTAAAAGTCTTTAAGAATTTGTATACAATCCCCAAACATATAAGTAAATTACACATTTAATTTCTCCTTCATGTTTTCTCATTAGAAAGACACTGTTTACTACAAAGAAACTTCAGCAGTACTGGAGGAAAACTATTTTTCTAATAAATTTATAAAAACATGATTCCCAATGGAATCAAGATTATATTCTTGCTACCACCACCTTAATATAATAACATGATTATTGGTATATTAATATGCCCACCCTAAGAATATATTACTTTTAACAATGAGGGTGATTCTTTAAAACTTCAGAGTAGTAAATATAATACAGATCTTTGTAAGTATTGAGTGTCTGAAATACCAGATTTGATATTATTTTATAAATAATATTTCCCTTAAACATAAGTCTATACATTCACAATAATTTTAGGAAATAAATAGTGTGATTACACACAGTATTTTATGACAAATCCATTTTTTTTTTTTTAATTTTAACATCTTGGTAAAAATTCTGATCAGAATAAAATGTGACAAAAATTTAAAATATTGTCAAAATAACATCCTATTTAAACTTTTCCACACTTTACACAGTTATTACCAGTTTCCAGTTTTGGAATATATTTTTCCATTGTGAATTAAAATACAAATTTATTTTGTATTTTAATATAAAAATATGTTAATTTTTTTGGTTTCACCTTTTTACAAGGTGAATGAACAAATTCTTTTGTAACAGTTTGCAATTAAAAATATCCTTAAGGGTTTTATTAGAATATTAAAAGGTCTAAGGTCTGAACATTATGTTTAAATAGGCCTCTTTTTATCAGAGTGACCAAAATATTAGTAAAATTGTTTGGAATGGACTTAACTTCCAAAATAGTAGGGACTCTGTATTTCTTTAAAACTATTAAGGATATGATGAAGCCATTCTGATAAGGCACAGATTCTTTTTATATGAATTGATTTTTTCAAAAGGACTTTTATATCCTTCCACTCAAAACAGACCAACCATTTAAGAAAACTGTGTTACTTTAAAAGAGAAAGTAAAATTTTAGTTTTGAATCAGTACACCATTCAGTAAACAAATCAGCATAGATCTTAAGAGATTGAGGTGGCATCAGACAGGTTTTTCTGCTCTAGAGTTACTTTTCATATACATATATTTATTAGAGAAGTTGTGAGCTTACAAAACAATCATGCTTAATGTGTATAATTCCCATAAAACACCCTTTATAAAATTATTTTTTATCAATATCAACTTACAGATTTTTCTTGATAATGGCCTCCCAGAATCAGCTACTCACATTGAAATCTCTCAGTTTAGAAAATGATTTTGCAGACTTCCTACAAACTATAATTTCCTATAATATTTATAAGCATTTATTAACATATAGTTTACTTTACCTTAAAACAAGTTTCATCTTTATAAGCTTATTGAATTACAGTCAGCCACAAGCAAAATTTACTTCCACTAACCCCCTACAACTTTCCATATCCATTTGTAGTACTAGAAAAAAAAACAGTATAACTTAAATATTGAGGTATTGTACTTTTTGTAACTGAGGGTTAAAAATTGTATAGATGCCTTTATATTATAAAAGATAGCAAAAGGTTTATATCTGAAATTGCTGAAACTGGCTGGATTTAACTTAGACCTGCTATTATGATGGTCATTCTAAGAAGGTCTTACCCCAGTTTATGGTTATTCAAAACTTAGCCTCTCCCTTGTGCATACTTATTATTGTGATGGTAATTCTAGACTGAACTTAACCTTTGTTTATAGTTATTTCAGAATTAGGCTCACCTTTGTGTATATTTACTATTGTGATGGTAAATCTAGACTGAGCTTACCTTTTATTATGGTTATTTCAGCACTAGGCTTACCCTTGTGTATACTTGCCATTGTGATGATTACCACTCTACCCTCCTGTTTAATATCCATAGTGAAAACCCTGAGACTGACCTCTACTCTATTTTCCTATCCCAGAACCTTGATCTCTGAAAATGATCATAACTTAGTAACTCACCCTGGTTTGGTACTCACACTACCATGTTCAACCCCTTAATGTTTATTAGTGAAGGAACATATGTCCAACACTGCCTCAGTTATTCATTAGCACCTGATGGTATAAAATATTAGAATTTTTGCAGTTCAGAGTGGCTGGTTTGAGATGGTACACGGGCGAATAAACCATCTTTTCCCTCCTATCCTAGTTCTGCGTGTCTGTCTATTCTGCTGCGCCAAGAGAATGAACTCAGCTAAGGACTGCCCTGGTCTCTCTTTACAGTCAAGGCTTGTCCTACATATTTCCACTCTGATTTTATGAAATCCAGCCATCTTACCTTAGAACAAGACACACTCCCTTTCATAAACCTACTTCTTTGCATATCCATGTAGGTCTTGTTTTATATCCCTCTTCTGCTCTGTGAAAAACTAGTCATTTCACTTTAGGAAAAACAATTATTTTCAAAAGGTATGTGTTAAAAAAATAATAACTTCCTCGATTAAAAACTTACAATTTTATCATCTTAAAGATTTGACAGACAATGTTAATTCATTAGCATCCGTGAAAAACTAGGGAGATGACATCCAAGAAGAATAAGATTAAAATAATTTTACTTAACTTAAGAAGTTTTTTCTTTTTCTTTTCCTTGGTAGGATGTTAAAACCCCTTTGTTTTTATAATGCTTTAAAATTACAAATAATCTCAAAGCATACTGACTATTAGGCTGTGGAGAATATAATTTTTTTGTTTGTTTTACTTATAATTTAGAATAACCTTTTCATAGCTTTCACAGAACTTTTTCTTTACTTACTGATATTTGGCCATTGGGTTATTAATTACTCTTATCTTAAGGCTGTTAAAATTTAATTGGGGAATTACAGGGCAGATTATACAAAACAAGGTATATCTGTAATATCTCCTCTGTCCCTATTGTTTTTCATTTCCAGGCCTAGTAGACAGAATTCTAAGCTAAAACTCACATCTCCCCTATTTTCCACACCCAGCCCATCCCCCATAGTTTCCTAAACCAGTTTTAATGAGTCACTTGAATTCAGTCAAGGTTAGAATACCTAGGGGTAGGATAGGCTATAGAAAGATTGTGGAGGAATTCAGTACAGCCTTTTTAGTTTTGTTTTTTTTTTCTCTTTAAATAGTTTCTTTAGTCAGATTTTCATATGATTTTTCTCATCCTGTTTGTTTTTTCTAATTTGGGCTCCAAGAGTATTCATTTACATATATAAGTGTTTATTTAATTTTTAGCAATTTGAATAGAGCTCTTTGAAGAATTTTCATTTGTTAATTTGATATTACCAATCCATAGGTATGAAAATATACACTAAACAAACAGACACAAATAGAATTAAACACACCAACAGAAACATGAAACTCACTAATTTGACCCATAATTCTCACTCCTATAGTATGGCTGTGTCCAAGCTCTCCATCATTTCACATCTCTGATTTTTACTGCTTTTAAGATCTACTCTGGAATCAGTGTTGCCTATAATATGCAAGCTCATTCTTGGAAACACTTTTATCAGTAACCAGCAACCAGTTAAGAATACTTGAGCAGTATAAATGCAGTTATGCACTAATTTATCAGTTTAGACAGACAGACTAACACATATATTCTGGATTACTCTTCAGGAGTACACTTAGCCAGGGATTCTTAACTTTTTTTGTTGCACAGACCTCTTTGCCAGCAAGGTGAAAACCACAGACCCCTTACTAAGTCCACACTATACTGTGTATTATTTAATAAACATATCACAACTGCACCAACATGTCACCACAAGAATATTTTTTTTTTGAATTTCAATTCAAGCTCATGGACCCCCTGAAATCTTTACCCCTGGTTAAGAACCCCTGAGACAGACTCGAAGTTCAGGAGTAAGTTATTCATTCAAAACTGAAAGTTTTTTTTTTATACCTTGATAAAAATTCTGATCAAAACAAAATGTGAATAAAACTTAAACATTGTCAAAATAACATCCCATTAAACCTTCCAGTTAACACAGTGTTGCAATATAACTGATCATCAACTCAGCTCAGGCGATCAGTTAAGGAGTCTTTCATCTCTGCCTGTGCTAGGCTCATATCCCTTTATAACTAACTTTCCTTTGATGCTTGTTCTGCCTCAGTAGCCACCCACAAGTCTCCAGGGGCCATATTATAGCTGCCACTATCTGGCAGTCTCCCTTTTCCTTATTTTAGTGCAGGTGCTCTGCCATCTGCTGTAGCACAGCCAGCATACCTGCCAGAGGTTTTTGGGTATCTCTATATTCTCTCAGCTGTCTCCACTTGTCCTGGAGGGCAGACACCCTTCCCACATGGACATTGTAGGCCAACCCAGATTTCCCCGGCAGAGTCTCCTTCCCCTGAGCTCATACCTGCTACTGTTTTTGGAATTCATAACTGTATGAAACTGCCAAACTGCTATAGTCCCTAATGTAATAACTTCATAGGCACTGCTAACTAAACTAGAGATAGGTAATTCTAGTCCCCCAACAATTTTCTGTAGCTTCCTTCTTATATCTGGAGAACTTTAAATAATATATTTAAAAGTTTGGCATTTTCTGGACTTTTCAGATCCATATTAGGCAGTATGAATTCTTTCTAAGAAAGCGGAGGGATTTTTTTCTAATTCTGGTATTATTCACACATCCTTTTTAAGTTTATAGCTTCAAGAACCTTTTTTTGCTCTAAATTAGCCCAGTCCTCAGCACCATTTATATTCTTTACTGATACTGTTAATTTCTCTCTAGCATAACCTGAGTTTTTTTTCTATTTTTTTTTCCTTTCCTCAGTTTCTTATCTGTTTCTTGCTATGCTTCTTCATTTACTATTTTCCCTTCATCTGTTATCCACAAGGCCTCAATACCAGTACAATTGCACTTTGGAGAAATTAAGCTCTTTCTTTCTCTGAGTCCTTTATATAGAGTGGGCCACCATTTTCACACCTATGTAAATCTGGCAGGGGGAATAGGGTAAGCATGTACACATATTCTTCATTCTATTCCTAGATGCATTTCCCAGAAGAATAGAATTTTTCTGTCTCAGTTGATGATCCTAGAAAGCCATCCTGGCCAAATGGGGATACAGAGTTTTCCCTATAGAACCATACTCAAGCTATTTTCTTCCTGATTGGAAGTTAAATTGGAAAAATATTTAAATGGATATTTCACCAAAGAAGATATATAGATGGCAAATTAGCACAGGAAAGGTACTCAACATCATTAGTTATTAGGTAAATGCTAATTAAACCACAAAGAGATACCACTATATGCATTTTAGAATGGTTAATTAAAAAAAAAAAAAAACTGACAATGACAAGTATTGGAAAGATTGTGGAACAATGGAAACTCTCATACACTGCTAGTGGGAAGGTAACCATTTTGGAAAACAGATGAACAGTTCCTTAGAATGTGAAACATATATATACCACATGATGTCACTATTGCAATCCTAGGTATTTAACCAAGAGAAACAAAAGTATATGTCCACAACGTTTTTCAATTACTTCAAAGTAATGAAAGTTCTTCTAGTCATATTTAGTACAAAATATACTCCATTTTAATAAATAAAATGTCCAGTTTCAGGTAGGAATCAAAAGTCTAAACCTCAAATTTAGAACTTCTTTATTCCCCAAGCTCAGACTTGCTTAATGTTGGCAGTCTGAAGAGGCAAAGTGTTGTGTGGCTGGCTTCTTATCCTTGCTCCTACACTCAAATTCTTCATTCCCACCTTACTTGGTGGGATTTTGGTCTCTAGAGTCTGGCCCAGGAGGAGAAAAGATCCATATCTTATATGATACATTGGGATAATTTGGTTTCTCTGTATGTGTCAGGTGTTCCAAGCTGAGTTTTTCTTTACTCAGGCTCTTTGTGGATTTTCTGAAGACATCTCTCCCAACCATCGCCAGTTGCTAAAATATTTGTTACAGTTCCTGGCATGGGTTATCACAGGCTCTTTCTATAGACAGAGATTTGGACAGGATGTTTAATGGTCCCAGACTAGCTCTTTCTTTTATGTGGCTCTTATCTGGTTCACAGAAAATGCTCATGTGTGGTTTAGCTGAAGTAACTCTAGGAGTCCATGTCATTGACAAAACAGCCACTTCTCCTTAGAACTAGGCTCAGTCACTTAAGGGGATAAGTCAAACCCAGGTTTAGCACTCTCTGAATTCCAAGGGATACAAGTCAAGCTCCTCAATTATTTATGGTGAAAGGAAGTCACTACCAATATTTCTTCCATGGAGATTAAGACCAGGACTCTCCATGCACTTTTTATTTTATTGATATTAGAATGTGAAGAAACACTGTCTCTAGTTTCCAAACAACCATAACCTTGGCAACTTCAATGTCTTTATATGAAAAGCATACATGAGGATCTAAGCAAAACAAAACAGAATTTTGGACACCTTTTTACAGCTTGATTTCATTAGGCTCACACCTTGCTTTGGAATGCAGGAATATTTTGCACTTTTTTTTCTTGGAGAAAAGAAATTCTCTCTGGACCAGAAATGGATATATATATAAAGTCCTCCAAGAAGGAAGCAAATTAGAAGTACAGCTCAAAACAGAAGCTACCTCCACAGAATCTAGAGCTGATCCTGCACTAGAGCAGCAAGTATTTCTTCCATTAAAAAGAAAGAGAGAACAAGTAACTGTGAATCCCAGAAAATATCTCCAAAATCTCAACACCATGGATCAGAAATGAAGACATCAAAAACAAAATGCAATAATAGGAAACAGAAATACTAGAACTATCTGAAAAGGACTTTCAAATAAATAAACTTAATGTCCTAAGAGAAATACAAGGATGAACTCATCCAGGACAAATAAAAAGAATGAACATGTATGAAAGAGGAATCAAATAGAAAAAGAAGATACAATTTTCAAAATATTTAATTAAACAGTTAGATAAAAATCAGTCTGCACAGAGTAACCACAAATTAGAGAGTTACAAAAAAATAAAGAATAATTTTCCCAGGCTATAGTATAAAGGATAAATAAGGAAAATGAATAACTAGATAAGGGATAAGAAGATTAGCTAGAGGATATTCAACACATAAAATTGCTAGGATAAGAAGGAGTAATTAGAAATAATTGGTGAAGGAAATGAGATTAAAAGTAAGAAGACGTGAAAAGATATACCATAATAATAGGAATTTTTAAAATGTGGGGTACCTATATTAGTATCAGACGGAGTAGCTTTCAGAGCAAAGAATATTATCATGGATAAAGGGAACTATTTCATAATGATAAATCCAAAGAGAAATAGACAAACTACACGATTATAATTTGAAATTGTAACCTTCCTCTCAATAAGTGATGGAAATAAACAAAATCCAGGAATGAAATAGAAAACATGACCAACATTATCAACAAATCTGGCCCAGTTTATATTTATAGAACACTCTACTCAACAAAAGCAGAATGCACATTCTCTTCAAGTGCACTGGGAAATTAACCAAAATGACCACAATGTGGGGTATAAAACAAGAATCGATTATTTAAAAAAGATTTAAGGAATATACAATATGTTATCTGACCCAAATGTAATATTAGAAACCAATAACAAAAAGATCTCTGGAAATCTTCAAATGTTTGGAAATTAAATATTGCACACTTCTAATATAATCTATAAATTAAAAAAATAAAAATTAAAAAAAGGGAAATTAGAAAGTATTTTGACGTGAATGAAAATGAAACAAAACATATCAAAATTTGTGGACCAGCCAGTTTAAACAGTATTTAGAGGAATATTTTTAACAATAAATACCCATATTAGAAAAGAAGAAAGTTCTCAACTCAATGACCTGAGCATCTACCTTAAGAAACTAGAAAAAAGAAATGAAACCCAAAGTAAACAGAAAGTGAAATAATAGAGTAGAAATCAATTATATAGACACTGAAAAACCATAAAAGGAATGAATGAAACCAAAAGCAAGTTTTGTGAGATCAATAAAATTGATAAACTCAAGTCAGACTGATCAAGAAAAAAAGAGATTAAACATGAATTAACAATATCAAGAACAAGAATGATGTCAGTATAGATTCTACATATACAATAAAATTAGAACTATTATACACATTAAGTCAATCAATTTGATAATTTAGAAAAAAATGGATATAATCTTTGAAGGAGACAAAGTATCAAAGTTCACTTCAAGAAGAAAAAGATAAACTGGATAGTCATATATCTATTAAAGTTGCATTTGTAAATTTAAAAATTTTTCAAAAAGAAAATTCCAGGCTTATTTGGCTTATTAAGTGAATAATACCAAACATTTAAGGAAGAAAAAATACAAATTCTGCACAAATGCATCCAGAAAATTGAAGAAGATGGAATATTTCCAAATTCATCCTAGGAAACCAGAATTACTCTAATCACCAAAGTAAACAAAGATATTACAAGAAGAGAAAATTACAGAACAGTATCACTCATGAACATGGATACAAATTTCTTAACAAAATTTTAGCAAATATAATCACAAAATGTAAAAGGGATAACACATCATTTCCAAATAAAATTTATCCCAGGAATGCAAGTTTGCTGTAACGTTCAAAAATTCTTTCACTGTAATTTACCATATTAATAAGCTAAATATAGAAAAACCATATGAGTATCACAGAACATGCAGAAAAAACAATTGTCCAAATACAAAGTTCATTCCTGACAAAAAGCATGTAGAAGACAAAGAATACAAGAGAACTTCCTCAACATGATAAAAGGTATCTACAAAATTAAAGTTAACATCATAATTAATGGTTTAAGAGCTAATGCTTTGCCCCTAAGATCAGTAACAATGTGAAGATATCTATCCTCACTACTTCTATTCAATATTATACTGGAGATTCTAACCAATGCAATAAGGGGAGACAATAAACACATAATAGGCAATCATATTGGAAAGGAAGGAATAAACTGTCCTTATTCATAGAGGATAAGGTCATTGTATTAGATGGATAAGGTCATTGTATTAGTCAGCCAAAGGGGTGCTGATGCAAAGTACCAGAAATTTGTAGGCTTTTATAAAGGGTATTTATTTGGGGTAAAAACTTACAGTTGCAAGGCCCTAAGGAGTCCAACTCAAGGCTGCTTTCTCAACAAAGTCAATTGCTACATGTTGAAGCAAGATGGTTACTGATCTCTGTGAGGGTTCAGCCTTCTTTCTCAGCTACATGCTGGCATAGGGCTTGTTTCTTTCTGGGCCCTCTCACCCTGCTCAGCCCCTCTGGTCTTTTCAGAAGGTCAGCTGTAAACTCTCAAGCAAATGGCTCACCTCTCTCTGGGGTCCCAGCATCAAACATGATAGAGTTTTCTCTCTTCCTGTGTCTTCTTCTGTGTGTGTCTGTTTATATCAGCCCACGAAGGAGGCGGGAACTCAACCAGAGTCATGCCCTACGAATGTGGTCAAATCAAAGCCCTAATCTTGATATAATTTAATCAAAGACATCTCAGCTGAATCTAATACAATCAAAGTGTATCACACCCAGAGGAATAGATTATTTCACAAACATAATCTCCTTTTGCAGATTCATAAATAATCTCAAACTTCTACAATGTTCAATAAAAGATACTTGAAAACCTGAATTACCATATTAAAAATGTGAATTTTGATCCATAACTTGAACCATATATAAATATTAACTCAAAATGAATTATAGAAGTAAATGTGAAACCTAAAATTGTAAAACTTCTAGATAAAAATAAGATATGAGTGCTCTTGGATTAGACACCAATTTCCTAGATATAACAAGAAAACATTAATAAATTGGACTTAATTAAATTAAGATCTCTTCAAAAAACACTATTAAAAGACTGAAAATTCAAGTCAAAGATTGGGAGACTATATTTGCAAATCACATATCTGAAAATAAACTTGTATTGAGAATATATAAGGAAGTTTCCGAAGTGAAAAATAAGGAAACAACTAAACTAAAACTAGAAAAACCATTAAATCAGATACTTTGCTAAAGATGATAGATGAATGAAAAATAAGTATATGAAAATATGCTCAACATCATTAGTCTTTAGGAAAATGTACTACACACTTATTAGATCAGCTTACAATATAAAAAGCTGAGCTATCAAGTATTAGTTAAGGTGTAGAGCAACTGGGACTATCACACACTGCTGATGAGAATGTAAAATGATATAATATTTTTGTAAAACTGTTAGGCAGTGTCTTTTTTAAATAAAAAAAAATCAATTTTAATGACACATATTAATAAAGCATACAATTATCCAAAATGGACAATCAATGGTATTTGGTATAATCACATAGTTGTGCATTCATCACCTAAATCATTAGTAAAGCATTTTCATTATTTCAATAATGATAATAAACAAAAAACAGACAAACAAACAAGAAAATTCCTCACCTCTCAATCTCTGTTTCCCCTGCTGTACATACCTGTTATTTCTGACTATTCTTGCACAATTATTTATATTTTTATTAAGGAGTTTTATTGAGATATATTCACATACTATATGATCTACCCAAAGTGTATAACCAATGGCCTTTTTTTATACCTGTTATAAAGTCCTTTTTTTGTAAAATTGTAAAATAATTAGAAAAAATAGATTGAAAGAAACCAAATTTTAAATGAGAGTGCAAGGCCAGGTTAGATTTAATGTAATCAATTATTTTAAAAATAGGAAAAATAGATAGCATAGCAACAAACATTTATAAATGTAAATAATAATTCAAATATAATATAAATTAATTGTAACACAATTCTAATTTTATATTACAGCTCTAACTGTTGGACATAATAATCTCTAAGAATGAAATAAATTATTGGTTTAGTTATTTAATTTCCATTTAGAAATAAAATTCCTATTTGAGAATTCTTCACATCTTCTTGGAATGAATTACAGCAGATAATTTGCCAACTCATAATTTTATGAGGCAGTAAAAACTCAAAATCTTGTTCAACTATAATCATGCTAAATCATTATTGATTCAGATAGGTTATTTTAATTAAAGAGTATGAATAAGAAAGGGTTAAAGAAAAATGAAGTATCCAAAAATATATTTTATCTCCAGCCCTCCTCAAGTAAAAGCAAGTGTTTATTTTGTATGAAAAAAAAATTACAGAATACTGACCATATGAACAATTTGCCAGTTGCACTGAATAATTATTGTTCATATACTATAATGTTGTTATTTTACATTTATCTGGTCTACTCCAGCTCTTTTTTCTCTACTATTTGCATGGAATACTTTTTCCAACCTTTAACTTTTAACCTAGTTGTGCCCTTTTGTCTGCAGTGGTTCTCTTGTAGACAACATAGAGACGCCTCATATTTTTTTTCTCCATTCTATCAGTCTATGTCTTTTGATCAGAGTTCAATCCATTAACATTCAGTGTTATTACTGTAAAGACATTACTTACTTCACCCATTTTGTCTTCAGCTCTCTGTTGTTGTCATATTGTTCTGTTGTCTGTCCTCTTATCCTTTAGTTTACTCTTCCTAATAATCTTCATTTCTAAACTCTTCTTCTCCAAATCTCTTGTCCTTGTTTTTTTCCTTTTAGGCTGCAGCACCCCTCTTAGTATCTCTTGCAAGTCTGTTCTTTTTGGTAACATATTCTATCAGTTTTTGTTTGTCAATGAAGACTTTGAACTCACCCTCATTTTTAAAGGACAGCTTTGCCAAATACAGAATTCTTGGCTGGCAGTTTTTCTCTTTCAGTACCTTAAACACATCATATCACTTTCTTCTCTCCTCTATGGTTTCTGATGAGAGGTCAGCACATAATCTTGTTGAGGTTCTTTTGTATGTGATGCTTTTCTTTCACTTGCTGCTTTCAGAATCCTCTCTTTATCTTTGATATTTGTCATTCTGAATAGTAGGTGTCTTGGGGTACATCTACTCAGATTTATTCTGTTTAGGGTGTGGTGTCCTTCTTGGATATTGATATTTATGTTCTTCATAGGGGTTGGGAAATTTTTGGTCATTATTTCCTCAAATATTCTTTCTGCCCTTTTCCACTCTCTTCTCCTTCTGGGACACCAATAATGTAAATATTTGTGTGTTTTGCATTGCCATTCAATTCCTTGAGACTCTGTTCCATTTTTTCCATTTTCCTCTTTCTGTTCTCCTGTCTTATCCAGTTCAGATGCTATGTCTTCAAAATCACTTATTCTGTCTTCAAGCAATTCAATCTGCTCTTATGTGCCTCTAATGTATTTTTTTAATTTTTTAGTGAAGTATATCATTCATAAATGAACATACATAAACAATAAGTGTATAGTAAAAGTTGTGAACTTACAAAATAAACAAGAATAACATCATACAAGGATTCCATACATCACCCTTCCACCAACACCTTGCATTGTTGTGATACATTGGTTACAAACTATGCAATAGCATCATCAAAATATTACTACTAACCATATCTTACATTTGGTGTATTTTTCCCCCAACACACTCTATACAACTTACAAACTGCATAACACTGGGTTGAACACTTTTTGTTCTCAGTACCTCATATCCTTATCTATAGAATAGGAGATATAATACCACCTGACAAGAGTTGTTAGATGAGGGTACAGTTAATAATGCATGAAAATCAATTTTCATAAAAAACACTACTTATTGGCAAATTATGTTACAAGAATAATAAGATATAATGGTCCAAAGAGGCTGCTGGTGCTTACACCCTTTAAGGCTAATACACCTTTTAAGAGTCAAAGATGACAGTCCTGAGACATACATGTGTTGATATATTTTCCATTTCTAATAAAATAATAGAATATTTTAATGAAAAAATATGTAGGTGACATTTACCTGAAAGAGTACTGTAAGTAGCAAAGCATATTGTGACATGTAAACTTTAGAGCAATTTTAAGTGCAACTTGCAAAATAGTTTAAAAAAAGGAATCCAGTTGTTGTACCATGGGTGGAAAATGCAATTGAGTAAAATGTCTATGGCTTTGTCACAGGGATGCAGAGACTCACTAATTAGGATGAATTCCTGTTGGTAGGAGTCCCATGAAATGAATTGAAGACTGGCTGACATGTAATCAACAGAGTAATGACAAATGATAGTGTGCTGAGTTGGGTTGATATGATTGATTAATATAATCTATAGAAGTCCAGGCTGCTTTTCATTTGGCTTAATATTTTCCTGAATAGATTCAAGAAGGAGATATTTTTAAAGCACATGAATTTAAGCCAATAGGAAATAGTGGAGTTGATACATGTTTTAAAACCAAGAGATGTCAAGCAGAAGATATATCACTTCCTCTTACTCTTTTAGGGCTGTTTACCAATGGTTCCCACACTCATTCCCTCTATAAAATTATAATAGATAACATGTATTAACCTTTCAATACTCATAACAGCATAGTGAGTTGTTTCATTATTCTTCACATTTTGCTGGTGAATAAACTGAGGCACAGAGCAATTAAGTATCTTCACCACCATATATACCTAGTAAGTTGTAGAGCTGGGATTTGAATCCACTGTGTCTGGCACAGAGCCAGTGCTCTTTATTTGAGGTTATACTTGGTATTATTTTTTTAATGAACTATTTTCTGGTATTTATGGGACCTGTAGTAGTATAAATGCTGATTTCTAGCAAACAGTGATAAAGTATGTGTGAAAAAAGAAGAGTAGTCAAATCTGCAGATCCACTTCAGTTTGGTGAAACCTCAGTTGGGATTTAAAGAAGATTCTCAGCTATCCTTGCTTTTTCACTACATATTGTAATTAGCCACTGAGAAATGAGACATGCAGACTGTAAAGCTGGCAACCCAGCTGGACCAGTATATAAGTCTTAAGGTATGTTTTCTGCACTCCACCCCTGGGTTCTTTCCCACTGACTGCAAAGGTATACCATGGTTTACTTAACTAATCTGGAGTAGGAGGATGTTAAGGATTGATTTGTGTTTCCCAAAAATATATAATGATATAATTCACAAGACCACAGAAAGTGACCTTATTTGGAAATAGGGTCATTTCAGATAGGCAAGTTAAAATTAGGCCACATGGGGCCTTCTTCTAAGAAGAGGATATTAGGACACAGACAAAAAGAGGATGATGACAAAGGCCCAGAATGTCATGGATTGCTGGAAAGTCACTGACAGAAGCCAGGAGAGATTCAAGGAGTAGATTCTTCAGTACAGATTTGCCAGGAAGCATAGTCATTATGACACCTTGATTTGGACTTTTAGCCTCCAAAATTTTGAGACAATGCATTTCTGTTCTTTTAAACCACCCAGTTAATGGCACTTTTTAAAGGCAGCCCTAGAAAATGAAGACAGAGGAGTGATAGCCTCAAAAAATTACTTTGAAATAAAACTTAACACATTACCAAGTGTGTTTCCATACATTATTTCATATAATTCCCCCAATAAATCTGTTAGGTTGGCCAGTCAATAATATCCCCATCTGCAAAGATGAGAAATCTAAAATTCAGATAGAATGCTCTCTTCCAGGAGCATATAAATGTTGGTCAGTAGACTGGAGCCTATGTCCTAGGATTCTTGATTAAGAATCCTTTCCACTATACCACTCTACCTTTTAATGTTTTCTTGAATGACTTCTACATGGTTTTTACCATCTATAAAATATTACTCATTTCTATCTTCTTAGATATAGTCAACCCCAAGATCACATGCCTCATCTTTTACCCATTCCCTGGTATCCTATGCTGTATTATTATCTTTCCTTTTGCTTTTTGTGGTTGAACCACAGGTTCTCATTTGTTGCGTTTGACCTCCATTTCCACTTTTTTATACATTGCTTTGAGGATGGACTTCAGCATCTCAAAACCATGATAAACTTTTGGGATCTTTAATTCAATAAGACCAGTGACAGTCTCCTTCCTGACACCAGGTTCACACAAACTGCTTCCCACCTTCACTGAGACCTTCATTTATTCACTCCTACCTTTCCCAAACTACACATATTGAATCTGCTGACAATAACCTGGTCGTAAATGGTAAGAACTCCAGGCCCACAATTTTAAACTGCTGATGGCTTTATTTTCATTCTACCAAGAAAAATAAAAACATTTATATGTTACACCTATGTGTTCAATACACAGGATGAAAAGTGAGATCTATACATCTAGATTTCTCCATATTTCTCATGATATTTTACCCTGATTCCAGATTCAATATCAACATTTTTCATGTCTCAAGGAAGCATGCCTATCAGGTACTCAATTTCCTAAATATTACAGTATCATGGAGCTAAAAAGAATTTTAAAATTTAAGCAAATGTCTCATTGGATAGATGAGGAAGCTGAGCTCCAGAGAAATTAGCTCCTATACTTATCATATAGGCTAATTATAGTAAGCCACAACAACAAAATTATAGTGGATTCGTACAATACGAGTCTATTTATCCGGTCTATTAAATAATTTATTTAATTGGACTACCAAATTATAGTCCAATTTAAGATGGTATGGAGGTTTTCTCCCATGAATTTATTCAGGTACCCAAAATCCTTTTATCTGGGCTCTTGGATTCCTATCTTTTCAGTTACTGGATAGTGAAAGAATAAGCATAGGGAGAGTCCAACAAGAGGTTTTTATGGGCCTGGAAGAGACCTACATAATGACTGCCCACATCTCATTTACCAGAACTCAGTTACATGACCTCATCTATCAGCAAGAGAAGATGAGAAATATGGTGATGCATTTTTAAAAATATTTCATACATTATCTGGTTTTTAATTTGCCTTAATTATATTTCTTTAAGAAAGACATTTGATGATCCCATGAACATTAAAAAGATAATAAAGAAAAATTATTAATAACTTGATGTCAAAAATTTGGTAACTTAGATGAACCAATTCCTTGAAAGACACAATTTACCAAAACTCATGCAAACAGAAATAGGTATTCTGAAGAGACTAATATCTATTAACTATATTTATTAGGGAACTTGAATAAATAATTAACAGCCTTTCAAAGAAGAAAGTACCAGGCCCAGATGGTTTCACTAGAACTTGATGAATTTTACCAAACATTTAAAGAAGAAAGGATACCTATTCCCTGCGATCTCTTCCAGAAAATAGAAATAGAGGGAACATTTCCTAAATCATTCTATGAGGTAAACATTATCCTATTGCCAATTAACAAAAGCTAACAACGATATCATTAGAAAGGAAAATTAGAATCCTATATCTCTTATTAACATAGATCTTCAACATAATATTAGCAAATCAAATCCAACAAAGTATAAAAAGAATTTTACACCACAACAAAGTGGGATTTATTCCATGCTTGCAAGGCTGGTTCAACATTCAAATAATATTTAATGTAATTCATCACATGAACAGGCTGGTGAAATTTGAATCATGCACCCCACAAAAGACCTGTTCAAGTCTTAATCCTTTGGTTGTGAACACATTTGTAAATATAACTTTTGAATATTTTATTATCGGTTAATGTGTGGACTCATTTGTGAATAAGGTCTCCTAAGATCCAGCTTAGATATAGCCAAACTGAATTAAGGAGGAGTCTTAACCCAAATGACTAAAGTCCTTATAAAAAGACACACTTTAGACACAGTAAGAAAAAGCCATAAGTAGTATCCAAAGTTAGAAGAAGTCAGGGAGGAAAGAGAGATCACCATGTGATAGAGGACTGCCACACCAGAATGCTACTGACCCCAAGAGAAAGCAAGCCTTACCAATACCCTGATGGTGGACTTTTAGCATCCGAACTGTGAGACAATAAATTCCTGGTTGTTTAAGCCAATTTTTGTGTGGTATTTATCATAACAGCCCAGGTAAATTAAGACACAGGCTAAAGAAAAAAAAGTCATATAATCATATCAATAGATGCAGAAAAAGCACCTCTCTATGAAGGAAATATCTCAACAAATTTGGAATAGAGGGGAACTTCCTCAACTTGATAAAGAACATCTACAAAGAACTACAACAAGCATCATACTTACTGGTGGGAAGCTAGATAGTTTCTGCCCATGTCTTTTCTTAATATTTTATTCAACATTGTACTGGAAGTCTTAACTAATGCATTATGGCAGGAAAAGATTGGGAAGGAAATAATAAGACTGCCTGTATTTATAGATGTTATTATTGTCTATGTAGAGCATCCTAAAGAATTGAAGAAAAAAAAAAAAAACTCCTGCAATTAATGAGCATTTATAGTAAAGTTGCAGGATACAAGGATAATATACAAAAGTCAATTGCTCTCATGTATACCAGCAAAGATCAACTGAAATTTGAAATCAAAGACACAATATGATTCTTATGAGCACAAATATACATAGGTACAAATCTAACAAAATATGTACTATATATATGAGCAAAACTACAAAAGTCAGATGAAAGAAATCAAAGAAGATCTAAATAAATGGAGAGACAGTCCATTCATAGACTGGAAGTCTCAATATTATTAAGTCAATGCTTACCAGATTGATCTATAGATTCATTACAATTCCAATTAAAATCCCAGAAAGTTATTATGTGGTTATCAACAAATTGATTCTAAAGTTTATACCGAAAGGCAAAAGACCCCAATTGCCTAGCATAATGCTAAAGAATAACAATGTCAGAGACTGACACTCCATGACTTCAAGACTTACTGAAAAGCTATCGTAATAAAGACATTGTGCTATTTGTAAACTAATAGACAAATTGGTCGATGCAACAGAATAGAGTCTAGAAATAGGCCCACAGAAATATTGTCAAATGATCTTTGATAAAGAAGCAAAGGTAATTTAAGGAAGAAAAGATAGTCTTTTCAACAAGTGCTGCTGGAACAACTGGGCATCATAAGCAAAAAAGTGAATCTAGACACAGACCTTACATCTTTAATGAAAATTAACTCAAAATGTACCATAGACATAACTGTAAAATGCAAAACTATACGACTTCTAGAAGATAACATAAGAGAATACCTAGGTGACCTTGGGTTTGGCAATGATTTCTTACATACAACACCAGAAGCATGATCCATGAAAGAAAAACTTAATAAAACTTTAAAATTAAAATTTCCTGCTCTGTGAAAGACATATTAAGAAAATGACAAAGCAACACTTAGACTGGAGAGAGTATTTTCAAAACAAATATCTGATAAGGAACATGTATCTAAAATATAAAAAGAACACTTAAAATTCAACAATAAGGAAATACATAACCTAATTACAAAATGGGAAAATGATCTGAACAGACACCTCACCAAACAAGATATGTAGATGGCAAATAGTCACAGGAAAAAAATGTTCATTATTATATGTCATTAGGGAATTGCATCAATGCGATATCATTACACACCTATTATAATGACTAAAATCCAAAACAAAGACAACACTAATTGCTGGTTCAGCAGGAACTCTCATTCACTGCTGATGGTAATACAAAATGAAATAGCCACTTTGGAAAACAATCTGGGAGTTTCTTACAAATTTAAAAGTAGTTTTACCATAAGATCCAGCAATCATACTCTTTGTTATTTACCCAAATGAGTTGAAAACTTACATCCACCCAAAAACTGCTCAATGAATGTTTACAGCAGCTTTATTAATGATTACCAAAATTAGGAAGTGACCATGATTTCCTTCAACAGGTAAATGGATAAATAAACTGTGGCACACCCACACAACTGAATATTATTCAGTAACTAAAAGAAATTAGTTATAAAGCTACAAACAGACATGGAGAACTTTAAGTACATAAGCTGAGTGAAAAAAAGCCAGTCTGAAAAGGCTACATTCTGCATGATGCTAACCATATGACACTCGGGGAAAAGGTAAAACTGTGGAGACAGTAAAAAGAGAATTGATTTTCAGGGTTTCAGGGGAGAGGAGGGAGGGATGAATAGGTGGAGCACAGGGCATTTTGGGGGCAATGGAACCATACTGGCAGGGTGGATACATGGTATTAAGCATTTGTCAAAACCTGTACACCTGTAGAACTGTACAACACAGAGAGTGAGCCCTAATGTAAACTAGGGACTTTAAGTAATAATTATATGTCAGTATTAGTCATTGATTGTAACACACGTACCAGTCTAATGCAAGATGCTAATAATAGTAGAAACTAGTGCCTGAAGAGGTGGGGAGATATGGGAATCTTCAGTACGTTTTGTGAAAATTTTCTTTAAATCTAAAACTGTTTTAAAAAATAAAGTTTGGTGGGAGGTGTGGGAGGTGGGCAACATGGGAATCCCAGTGGGTTCCGTATAATATTTTAGGTAATCTAAGCACCTCTTAAAATATATGTATATATATATATAAAAATAACATTTTTGTAAGCAAATACACATATATGCATATATATTTATATATCATTTTACAAATGTTTGTATGTATTGTGAGAATTTTGATTTTTACCCATAATAAAAAATAAAAAAATAAAAAAAAAATTAAAAAAAAAAAAAGTCATCTTGAAATTTGTAATAAATAAATCAAATAATAGAATGGAGGAGGAGCCTGAACATAGACACATGTCCATTGATTTGCAATCCAAGTTTTCCACTAGACTCCCTTTCTATTTTATGCATCATTTTCAAAATACCCCTCCTCTAAAAAGATCAGAATATTACATGCAAGCCCCTCATCTAACATTGTTCTTATTTCACTAGTATTGACCCTTTAAAACTGTCCTCTTCTGTAGAGTTTACAATACTTCACCTCTCCCCATTTACTTTGGTACTTTATTGCGAAATTGTCCTGTTTTTCTCTTTATTCAGGTTTTCCCCAACTAAGAGTAGATGCTACTTGAAACAGCAATGGAAATAAAACTAGAATAGCAAAGTTGTAAATAGGTTTTTAGTTCCCAAGTTTAAAGATTTTAATTCTTCGTGGATGCAGCCAATTTTTCCCCCAAGGATATCCACTTCAATAGGTTCTTCAATTATGTAAGTATGTAGGGAGAAGTTAAGCACTGATGTAAACATTCACTTAAATGTATATCTTTTAGAATTGATAGCATGACTTTTTATATTGTTGAAGTTAGACTATCTCTCTCAGGCATTATTGTTTTTTATTTGTTTGACTCTTGCATTAGCTTTCTATTGCTGATATAACAAATTATTTTTAAAAACTTAGTGATTAAACAAGGAAAATTTATTTATCTTACAGTTCAATAGGTTAAACGTCCCACATGGGACCCACTAGCCTGTAATCAAGGTGTTAGCAGGGTGCTGTTCCTTTCTGGAAACTTTAGAGGTGAATCTCTTACCTTGCCTTTTTCCAGCTTCCTTGGCACACGGCATCCTGCCTTCATCTTCAAACCCACCAACATTGCATCTCTCTCCCACCATTCTTCTGCAGTCACATCTCCCTCTGACTCTTAAAACAGCCCCATTTTTCCACTTTAAGGGCCCACCAGGGTAATTTCAGCTGATCAGCAAAGTTAATTCCATCTGCTATCTTAATTCTCCTTTGCCACATAATGTAACATAGTCACAGTTCCAGAGATTAGGACATGAACATCTTTGGAAAACTATTATTCTGCCTACCACAATTATTGTTTTGGGAGAGGTATAGAGATGGAGAGATGGCTTTTGTCTATATGTGAATTGAGACTTGTAAGTCACTGGCCCAAATTATTGTGTATTTTGTAAAAGTGGGATGGAATGGTGGAGGGAATGGCAATAAAATGTTAGTGCTTGTTGTAGAAAAAGACCAGAGGAGAGATGCTGAATGAGCTATTTTTATGAAAGCCTTTGTAAGTTTCCAGGCATAAGGAGTGCTGTTCTGGCATAACTTTGGGTAATGACAATCCAAAATTTGGGTCCAAGACATCAGTAACGCTCTTTCAGTAAACTTCAAGGTCAGTGGAATTTGGCCAGGTCAGTCAAAATAGGAAGAAAAAAAAATGACTGAAGCAGACTATTTTGTGAGCACAAGTGTTGTATTCCTTTGGGGATATCAAAAATAACTGAATCACTTTTCTGAGGTTGTGGTATGAGCTACAGCTAATATTTGCTTTGGAAAAGTTAATGCCTCTTCAACAATTCAGTGAGAAATCTTTAAAGCCTAGATATGCTAAGTACATCACTAACAATAAGTCTCTATTCATTTTTATTTTCTATGATTAAATATGATCAGAGCAACTATCTTACCTTACCAGAGCTACTATAACAAGCACTACACACTGGTTGGCTTAACAGCAGGAATTTATTGGCTCATGGTTTGAGAAGCTAGAATTCCAAAGTCAAGGCATCAGCAAGGTCATGCTTTCTCCGCAAAGTGTACAGTACTCTGGTGCGAGCTTGCTGCAATCCTTGGGATTCCTTGGCTTACATTTCTGCTTCCTGTCACATGACAATCTCACTCTCCTAAAATCTGATCTCATTTCCACTGACATCTGGCTTTTTCCTGTGGCTTTCTCTTACTCAGTAAGTACAATTTTTTTTTTTTTTTTAATATAAAGAAATACGGATTAAGACCCATCCTGATTTAGTTTGATATTCCTTAACTAATAACATCTTCAAAAGGTGAAATGGGTTCACACATGCAAGAACTCAGATTAAGTTACTTTTTAAAAAAATCATCTTATTATAGTTACCTGTATTTTTTTATTTTTTAATTAAAGAAATTGTAGTTCTACAGAAAAATTGTGCATAAAATACAGAGTTTCCCTATACCACCTGTGTTGGTTTGAGTCTTTTGTGGATCCCAGAAAATTATGTTCTTAAATTGAAATTATGGTGAACCTTTGATTAGATTACATCCATGAAGGACTGTTTGATTAGATTATTCCAGTAGGGTGTAGCCCAGGATGAGCTTAATCCTCTTATTTGAGTCCTTTATAAACAAAGGAATAAAAAGCTGTAGACATAGAAAAAAGTTGCAGAGACAGAGAGAAACCTGGAAGAGAGAAAAGCCACAGGTGGAGCAGCCGGAAGCTGATGCAACAAGGCCTGGAGGATAGGGCAGAGACTAGTGGACACAGCCATGTGCCTGATCACCCACAGCTGAGCTAAGGGAGAAAGTGAGCCTGGAGGGGAAGGCAGAGATCATCAGAGCCACCATAGTGCCTTGCTACGGGGCAAGAGTACAAGATATCTAGTAGATAAGCTTCGGAGAGAAAGCTTTGCCTAATGCCTTGATTTGGACATTTTCCCCAGTTTTGGAACTGTAAGCCTTTAACCTAATAAATCCCATGGTAGAAGCCAACTCGTCTCTGATATATTGATTGCTTAAAGCAGCTTTTAGCACCCTATTATTAACATGTGGCATTAGTGTGGTACATTCATTACAAGTGATAAAAGAACATTTTTATAATTATATTTTTAACTTCTGTCCATGGTTGATATTAGGGTTCAGTGTTTGAGTTGTACAGCCCTTTTTTACAATTTTTATTTTAGTAACATACACACATACATATATACAACCTAAAATTTCTCATTTTATGCACATTCAGCTATTTAATTCAGTGCTATTAATTACACACACAATGTGGGCGAGCATCCATCACTACCATCTATTACCAAAACTTTTCATTCAACCCAAATAGAAACACTGTACAATTTAAAATTAACTCCTCTTTCCCTATTCCTACCCTGGATTTTAAAACCTATATTCTAGTTTCTGACTCTATGCATCTGCTTATTCTAATTATTTCATATCAGTGAGCTTGTACAGCATTTGTCCTTTTGTGTCTGGCTAATTTTGCTCAACATGATGCCTTAAAGATTTTTTATTAATGTAAGCTTTTAAAGCTATAAATTTCCCTCTCAGCACTACCTTTGCTGCATCCCATATATTTTGTTATGTTGTGTTTTCATTTTCAATCACTTCAAAATATTTCCTAATTTCTCTTGCATTGTCTTCTTTGACCCATTAGTTGCTTGACAGTACCTTTTTAAAAAAGATTTATTGTTGAAGTTCTGGAACTAGGTCCGTGAAAATGGTGCCGCGGATGAAAAAAGATGAGAAAGAAACAAGAGATAGCCAGGGTCAGAGGACCCTCCATCCAAAGGAAGGAAAGTGCTACTGCATAAAACATGGTGGCTTTTATTTAGCTTTAGAACAAAGAAAATACATGTGCACATGTGCAAAGGCAATAGATATGTGAAGGGCTACACGATACTAAAGTCAGCAAGTCTTTAGGGTTAATGGTTCAGTTCTCTTTACATTGCTGCACGTAACAGACCTTGTTAATCATTATCTGACATATACTAAATACACTCCTAGAAGCACAGAATGCTTCTCCACTAGGCTCCTACAAGATCTTATCTTAGTGCCTTGAGACTAGAGACGCCTTTCCCATACATACCAAGGCGGCCTGCTTTCTGTCAGTAGTCATGGCCTTTAATTGAACTCCTTCAATTTATTTTACTTATTTATTTCTCCCTCCTCCCCTCATTGTTTGTACTCACTGTCTACTCTCTATGTCTATTTGTTGTGTGCTGTGCTCATCCTTTTTTTAGGAGGCACCAGGAACCAAACCTGGGACCTCCCATGTAGGAAGGAGCCACCTCTGCTCCCTGCTTTTTGTGTTTCTCATTATGTTTCTTCCTGTGTCTCTTTGTTGAGTCATCTTGTTGCATCATCTCACCATGCCAACCTGTTGCATCAGCTCACTATCTTGCTGGTCTTCGTTAGGAGGCAGCGGGAACCAAACCCAGGATCTCCCATGTGGTAGGCAGGCACTTCTGCTCCCCAAGAGTACATTTTTTAATTTCCACATATTTGTGAATTTTCTTTTTCTTCCTCTGTTATTCATTTCTCACTTCATTTCATTGTGGTTGGAGAAGATATATTGGATGATTTCAACATCTTTTAATTTATTGAGTCTAGTTTTGTGACCTACAATATGGTCTATCCTGGAGAATGATCTATATGCACTTAGGAAGTATTCTGTTGCTGTTGAGTGAAGTGTTCTATATATATGTCTGTTAGGTCTAGATGGTTTAGAGTATCATTCAAATGTGGTATTTCCTTATTGATTTTCTGTCTAGAAGACTAACCATTATTGAAAGTGCTATATTAAAGTTTCCTATGGCAAATGTAGAACCATCAATTTCTCCCTTCAAATCTGATAATTTTTTTTTCATATATTGTGGGGCTCTACTATTAGGTGATGTGGCGTTTTGGAGCTATGTACCCCAGAAAAACGTTTTCTTAAACTTAATCCATTCCTGTGAGTGTGAACCCATTTAAGTAGGATTTTTTGATGAGATTACTTCAGTGAGGTGTGGCCAACTCAGTCAGGGTGGGTCTTAACACTATTACTAGAGTCTTTTACAAGAGGAATGAAATTCAGACGGATACAGAGAAAAAGCCACAGATGGAAAAGCCAGAAGCTAAATGTCAATAGAAGCTGGAAGAGAAGGGAGAAGCCAGGAGAGTTTTCCATGTGCCTTGCTATGTGACAGAAAAGCCAAAGACCAAGGGTCACCCAGCAGCTAGCCCCAGAATGGTACCTTGATTTTTTGCTACTCCTAACTTCAAAACCATGAACCAATAATTTCTCATTATTTAAGCCAACCTATTGTATGATATTTACTTTGGTAGCCAAGAAACTAGAACAGGTGCAAATATATTTATAATCATTAGGTCCTATTTTGATGTGACCCCTTTATCAATATATATGACCTTTTTTGATCATCATAAAAGTTTTAGATTGAACGTGTCTTTTATCAGGTATTAGTATAGCTATCCTAGCACTCTTTTGATTACTAGTTGCATGGTATATTTTTTCAATTTCAACTTATTTATGTTTGAATTTAATGTGAGTCTCTTGTAGACAGCATATGGTTGGGTCATGCTTTTTATCCATTCTGCCAATCTTTGCCTTTTGACTGGAGATTCTAATCCATTTAAATTTAAAGTAACTACTGATAATGTAGTACTTCCTTCTGACATTTGCTATTTTGCCTTTCTAATTCTTAAGTCATATACTTTTTTGACCCTCAATTCTTCTGCTAATGCCTAATTCCATATTTATTTGATTATTTTGCATTGCACCATTTTGAGTCCCTTCTCATTTCTTTCTGAAAATATTTTTCATGTATTTTCTTTGTACTATGTTGAGGTTAAAATTTAACATCCTAAATCTATAACTATCATATTTAATATGATACCAACCTATCTTCAGTAGCATACACATATTCTGTCCCTCTTTCTCTCTGTCCACCTTTTTTGTATCTGTTACTAGTTATGTCTTTGTACAATATATGTCCAAAACCATAGACTTAACATTACTTTTTTTTTGCATTTGCAATTTAGCACCTGTAAGGCATAAGATGTGTAGTTACAGTCCAAAAAATACAATACAATAATGACATTTATAATTAGCCATATGGTTACCTTTACCAGAGGTCTTTATTTCTTCATGCCCTTTGATCCACTGTTTAGTGTGCTTTCCTTTCAGTCTGATGACTTTCCTTTAGTATTGTTAAAAGAGCAGGTCTAGTTGTAGACCTGCTCTTTTGTTTATTTGGGAATGTCTTAATCTTTCCTTCATTTTTGAAAGAAAGTCTTGCTAGATGTAGCAGTTGGCATTATTTATGAATTCCAAAAATAGATATTGGATTATGTTTGTAAACTGGTCTGTTCCTCTGGGCATGACTAAATTATGATTAGGGCTTTGATTGGGCCACCTCAGTAGGGCGTTGAGCCCTGCCCCATGGTGGGTGGGGATGCACAGATAAAAGACATGGCAAAGGACAGAGTTGGAGTTCTGATGCTGACTTTTTGAGCTAGAGCCCCAGGAAGTAAGCACACAGAGGAGCTTGGTCATGAGGAAGGAGAGAAGGCCTAGGGAAAAGAGATGAACCATTTGCCTGATAATCTACAGCTGGTCTTGTGGAGAGAACAAGCAGCTGAGCCCGGAGAGAATCAAGCCCCTGGGAGAGAGACAAAGCCTAGAGAGCCTGACCATGGAGCCTTAAGATGAAGAGAAAGGCTCCAACGTATAGACTGGTGAGGGAAGTAACTTGTGCTTTATGGCTTGGTAACTGTAAGTATCTAACCCAAATAAATACCCTTTATAAAAATCAACTGATTTCTGGTATTTTGCATCAGCACCCCTTTGGCTGACTGATACAGTGTCCATGGGTGGTTCTCTTTTAGTTTAACATGTTTGGAGTTTGTTGGGATTCTTGAATGTGCATATTCATGTCTTTTGTTAAATTTAGGAAGTTTTCTGTCATTATTTCTTTGAATATTCCTTCTGCCCCTTTCTTTCTTCTCCTTCTGAGTCTCCCATAATGCAGATATTGATACACTTGATGGTGTCCAACAGGTCTTTAAAGCATTAGCCATTCTTTTTTATTCTTTATTCTTTCCTGCTCCTCAGCCTGAATCATTTCAATTGTCTGGTTTTAATGATCTCTGATTCTTTCTTCTGCAACCTCCAATCTGCTATTGAAACCACCTGGGAATATTTCATTTCAGCTATTGTAGTCTTCAACCCCAGTATTTCTGTTTGGTTTCTATTGAGAATCTCAAAAGATTCCCATATTTTGTATCCATTGTATTCCTCATATCCTTTAGTTCTTTCTTTGTGTTTTCTTTTATTGCATAAAAGTCTCTATCTAGTAAGTCTAAAGTCTGGTCTTCTTCATTGGTGGTTTCTGGATTTTTTTTCTTGTTCCTTTTGATGGATCATCATTTCATGTTTTATTTTGTTTGTCTTGTAATCTTTTGTGGAAACTGTATATTTTAATTTCTTAAAGTGTTTGCTCTAGGATGTAGGCCCTGACTGTCTGTTCCTTAATTTGCCTCTTGCTAGTGACATGAATGCCAGTAGCTAATCAAAGCAAACAAATAAAAGCAAAAAGCTCCTCACACTGCCTTTGCATATTGGCTCTGATTTGGCTAGTAGTCTCCTCCAGAAATTAGTCCTCCTATCAAGATATCAACCTGAGGCAAATATGAAGGACAGGTCCTATATCTTATCTAAGCCTGTGTGGAGCTACGGAGCCTGTTTCTTTTCCTGGTTTTGTTCTTTCTAGAGCCCTTAACCTTTTACAGTTTCTAAGAGTTCCAGGAATGCCTCTTCTACTCCCTTTGAAACAGACTTTCACACCCTTCTGGGTGCTGTCTTCAGGGATGTAATGCAGGTAGTCCTTTGCCCAAGGCTGCTTCAACTTAATTGTTTCTCACACTGTGCAAACTACTTCTCTGCCCAAAGGGAAGACTCTAAGAGGGCAGTTCAGTCTCTCAGATTTCCCCAGGGTAGATTTGTCCTGCCATACATACACCCTAGTATGTGCACCAGAAGCTACTCTACTCCTTCTGGTACAGGGTTAGGGACCAACAAGGTGGCTCCATTCTGTGTTGTGGAGGGGAGAGGAAGGGGCCAATAAAGGCACCAAATGCTTCTTCTATGACTTTTGAAGCTAGTTTTCTTGATTCAGCACTTCCTCAGTTAATGCAGCCCTTTAACTGTTTTCTGTAGTTTTGAGGAAAGTTTCTGTCTTTAAGATTCCTCTCGTGCTTTTACCCAAGGGAGTTGGAACAATGGCTGCCCTCAAACCTGACCCCTAGCTATCTGAAGTAGCTGCTCAAAGCAGTCATCAGTGATCAGACCACTTCTCCCCAGAGTTTGAAGGGTTGTCTTTTTGTCCCACCCTGGCACCAACAACTGTACCAGGAGCCAGAGCTCCAGACCCCACTGCTGCCTGCCATCTAGCTGCAGATTGGAAGGAGGTAACTGCTTTAGGGAGGGTGAAACTCAGTAGTAGTTATTGCAGTTTACCAGCTTCTTCCTCCTGTTCTTCCCTGGATGCTGCACAGTGTTCCACTAGATTCTGGAATTTCAAAATAGTCGACTCCGACTGTTTAATAATTGTTTTCATGGAAGAACTGATTCCTGGAGCTTCTTATTCTGCCACCTTCCCACAATTCCAATCACAGATTAAGATTTGAACATGTCTTTATATTGGACATGATTCAATCCCCAACAGCAACTGTGAAAGCATTCACTTAACTACTGTTTCTTTTGTTTCCATGTTTCAGGAAAGATTTTTGAGAGATGCATTTTTTCTTGTGCCTCCTGCTATCTCTTTATTCATAAGAATGGTAGTTTTCTCTATATTACTTTGCTTAAAAGAAATGCTACGACAGGGTTGAAAGCAAAAGCTTCTTGAAAAACATCTCCCTTGCTAGCTGCTGTTTCCCAAAACTCAACCCACTAAGGATATTGACCTATGCCTTCAAGAGAGAGAAGAGACTAACCTTGAACTAGAGGAGTCTATCTAAAGAACATATAAAGAGAGCAGGATCTTCCCCAGACTGAAAAAGAATGTTCTGGATACCAAGAGGGGAGACAGAGGTCTGTGAGTTCCACTGGCAGCTAAGATTGTTCATGGCTCCAGGGAAATACCTAGAGAGGGAGCCAGACCTCAAGAAAGGATTGCTGCAGAGCATGCCTAAAGATTTTAAGCATGTGGCCCCCATGCTTTAAGCATGACCTAGAAGTAACAGATCCAGTGGCGATCACAAAGCCTGATCCATGGGTGTCTTAGCAGTGATCAGTATTACTTATGACAGATAATAAGAATGTATCCCCAGGGCATGGGCCCCAGTCACATGAAATTCTTCCCTAGAGGGAGTAGTCACAACAATGGTAGGTTTGGGTTTGTTTCCTGCTCAGCAAAACGGAAAGGTGGGATCAAAATTGAACTGATTCACAAAGGAATGTACTATTTCATATTAGTTTAGGGGCAAAGATTCTTACCTTGCACTAGCTTACTCCCAGCCCATTTCTCCATGACCTTATTGTTAGTAATAGATTTAATAGACTGAATAAGTTGTCTGTAAATACCACTTCCTGAACATTTTTATATTACATGTCCTGCCCTTACCCCTCTACCCACTGCCAGTGACAAAATCAAAGTAAATTGTAACAGGTTTCTGTGTAACCAGCATCGCTTTCCTGAATTTGCTCTTTCTATAAAGTCATTAGTGATCTTCCTGTATTGTGAATTCAACCATGACCTCTGCAAAATGATTATGTTAAGCATTGAGCTGAAGTTCTGTTAGATATAGATCTCTTACCCCACTATTCATCCCTAGTGAGAGAATCATGATCATATTAGGAGTGAAACTCCACCTTAAAACAAGAGTGGGGGTAAAATGAACTGCTGAGGAACAGCACATCTCCCTCCGGGATGGCTGGAGATGAGGAGCACCTTTTGTTCCAGCATGGAAAAGATGCCTATTTATTATTCAATCATGGGAGTGTTCATAACGTTAGGCTTTACTAATGTTAGAAATACTTGCAAGGAAGGGGATGAAATATCTACAGGTGTTTTTCTGTAAGCGATGACTCAGAAATAAGAGGTATGTGATTTCTATTATGTCATAGTTAGTATTGAGCTCTGCTTAATGAAAAGAGAGGTTCCAGGACCATTATTTCTTTAGGTTAATCCTGGTTCTTGATTGGTAGCTTGCTGATTGCATAAAAGAGGCTACTAATGGCTCTTATAGTTGGATGACAGTAGAATAGATTGGAGAGAAACAAAGGGAAGATAGGTGGCAAAGTGGCAATGATAAAAATTGTTTACTGTGTACCAAGAACTCTTCTAAGTATTTTATATGTGCTACATCATTTAATTTAACTGATGAAAAATGTTAGCAACTATTTACAAATTAAAAACAAGGAGACTTTAAGTTAATCCTTTTTACTTATGAGTAATATTAAATTCTCACTTTTATGCCAATATTATATTATGAATTTTACTGCACAAGTAGCTGTTAAAACCTGAGTTTCCTCATATTTTTCTTTAAATATTAAATAATATAAACTGGGGCATTCATAGATAGTGCTCAAAATTCACAAGAATAAGACCTTTTTTTTTTCCTTTTATTCAGGAACAAAATATTTAAATGCAATGTCCCTTTCTTTCCTGGTTAATTTTTTTCAGTGACATTTTGAGATCAGAATCAGTATTTAAATATTCCTTGTCTAAAATCTCTGAAATTAAAGTTGACCTGACAAAAGAATATTTAAATCTAACAACTTTTGTATAATTACCTCTAAGTGAATCAGCTACAACCAACTTCTTAAGATTTAATTTTTTTAAAAAAATTAGATTCCTCAAGGTGAATAAAAAGTTTTTTATATTAAAAAAAAAATTCTAGGATGGTATAAAGAAAATCTGTCATTAAAACAATAAAAATATGGTTTTCTAGAATTTTGAGAATTAAAGGATATACTCCAGCTCCACTGGCCGCCTTCCAGTTCCTTAAAAACACAAATTTTTTTTTTAAACAAAAAATGTTAATACATATTAATAAAGCATACAATTCATCCAAAGTGTACAATCAATGTTATTTGGTATAATCGTATGGTTGTGCATTCATCACTTCAATCATTAATAGAGCTTTTTTATTATTTCAATAATAACAATAATAAACAAAAAGCAGACAAGAAAATTTTTCACCTCTCAATCTCTTTATGCTTCCCCTGTTGTACATAGCTTCTATTTCTGGCTTTCCTTGCACCTTTATTTAATTATTTATTCAGAAGTTTTATTAAGATATATTCATATTCCACACGATCAATCCAAAGTGTATAATCAATGACTTTTAGTAATAATCACAATGTTGTGCATTCAACACCACAAAAAATTTTAGAACCATTTCATTACTCCAAAAAGAAAAACTCCACACCCCTTAGCAGTCCTTCCCCATGCCTATATAACCACAAATCTAATTTCATCTTTATAAATTGATTTATATTTACATTTTATATAAATAGAATCACACAATATATAGCACTTTGTGTCTGGTGTCTTTCACTTAGTAAAATGTGTGTGTTTTTGTCTGATATTAACATCTTGTAGTATTAACATACATTTATTCAGTTTTAAAGAAAAGTGGTCTTATATATGTAATTTTACCCTTATTCATATTTCACATGCAGCTTTACTATGCTATACAGTCCCATGTCACATTTTTTCCTTTTTATAATATAAATAACCTTTTCTACCTCAGGTAATCCCATAAGCTCTTTCTTCCCCCTAGAATGCTCCACTAACCTCTTCCCAACTCCAATTCTTTAACTGCCTAGTTTCTACTTATTTTTTGAGTCTGAGGTTAAAAGTCATTTCCTCAGGCAAGCCTTCCAGAGCTCTCAAGCTAATTTATAAGCCATGGCAGATGTTGTAATATAGCCATACATTTCTTTCCTAGCACGTTCAGTATTTGCCATTATATCTTTATATTTTTTAAAGACCATGAAGAGGATGCTAAAGAGTTTAGATTATAATCTGAAAAAATGGATGGCTGTTGGGAATTGAATCGGGTCCCCTACAAAAGACATGTTCATGTCTTAGCCCCCAGTCCTGTGCTTTTGAACCCATTTGTAAATAAGACCTCTAAAGATGTTATTGTTAAGGCAAACCAGGGTGTGGATGTGAGCTCATTTGTAAATAAGACCTTTGAAAATGTGCTTAGTTAAGGTGTGGCCAAACTGACTGAGAATGGGCTTTAATCCATTATGGCAGAAGTCTTTATAAGCGATGGAAATTGGAGGTGGAAACAGGAAGCCAAAGGAGGAGACAAGAAGAGATAGATCACCATGTAATGGAGGCAGAGGTGTATTTCTAAGCCAAGGAATAGCAAGTTGGTACCAAAATGTTTTGTTTTCTGGGAGAAAGCATGCCCCAACAATATCTTGATATTGAACTTCCAGCCTCCCAAACCCTGAGAAAATAAATTCTTGTTGTTTAAGTCAATTCATTCTGTAGCATTTGTCATAGTAGCCCTGGCAAACTAAGGTAGTAGCCTCTGTAGGGAAGGAATATGGTCATATTTATGGTCATATAAATGTTTTATAAATATGACCATACCATATTTATATATGATATAAATATATATCATATTTATATGAGCAAAGGGGAGTTTTGCACAAATCTAACAAAAAGAAGCCAGTGGCCCGGACAAAGTAGTAGTATTATATTTGGGGGAAGAGAATGAGTTTGAGACTTTGAGGTCACAGAGAAAAAATGTCAAATCCAAACTCTGAAACTCTCTAACTGTCCAACCTTGGCCAAGTTCCTTGAGTTCCCTGAGTCATACTTAAGAGAACTTTAAAATAAGATGAATAACTTCTCCTCATAATGATATTTCCATATTAACTATTTTTATAACTAATATCTATTAAATAGCATGAGATACCATGCTAAGTGCATTGCATGCATTACTTTATAAACAATTCTATACGGTAGGTAATTTCAATCCATTTTATAGGAAAGAAAACTGATATAGATAGGAAAGTCATTTTCCTGAGGTTGCTTAGCAAGTTAAAGGTGGAATGAACCATAAAACCAGACAGTCTGTTCTCAGAGACAATGTTCTTAAAGAGCTCTTAATGATTCTGTGAGGATAAAATAAAACACATATTCTAAATGCCTAGCTCAGAACCTAGAAACAAGTATAGATAAGTATTATTATTTCAGTATGATATCTAATTCTCTTTTTTAATATGTATTTTTTTATTTAGTTTGAAAAGATACTTAGATTACATAAAATGTTACATAAAAAATTATGAGGGATTCCCTTATGCCCCACATCTCCCACTTTTCCCCACATTAACAACTTATTTCAACAGTGTGATACATTCATTGCAATTGATGAACATATTTTGGAGCATTGCCACAGAGCATGGATTATAGTGCACATTGTAGTTTACACTCTCTCCCACTCAATTCTGTAGGTTATGGCAGGATATATAATGGCCTGTATCTATTGTTGCAATGATACCTAATTCTTAATAGCATGTCATGAATATTCTTCAGAGTTCATCTAATATTATATTACAATCTCTGTTAATATCAAAATTAATTATTATGCAAACTCAAATAATCATTCAACCAACATTGAAAGCCAGCTCCATGTCAGTCTATTTTAGTATAATGTGTGATGAGTGGATAGAGCAGTATAACCTAGGCTATGGGAGCCATCAAAAGTAGATCCTGAGGCAAGGATGTAAACCCAAGTAGTTTATTTAGGAGGTGAAGCTCACATAGGAGGATGGAGAGCAAAATAGGTAAGTGAAGAGAGGCAAAATTATCGCATAAGTTATCTCTAGGAAGATGGAGTTTTACCTCATTGAGGAGTCAATGAGAAAATGACTTCAGAGGTTTCCTCACCAAGGGGCAAGGAAATTGGAGTTTCCATCCAATTTCCTTAGGTCATTACCTGTTTAGTACTTTCAGCTTGCCTTGTTCTTGAGCCCAAAGAACTACTACTGCCAAACAAAAATCCCTGAGGCCAAGAGTCAAAGGGGTTCACAGTTAGTAGCATTCTATGTGTGGAGATCAGAGCAAAGGGTTATAAAGGTAGTGCTTGTGATGAGAGGTATGTTGAAAATGAGAATATTAGAAACTAGAAAATGATGAAGGCTCATATACAATATATTCATAAACCATTTTATAAATTTCAAACACTTTTATATCTTTTATCTTCTCTGTCTCCCCATATATAATTATGTATGTGGAAAATTTGACAATACATGATGTAAAAATTATGTCTTATATGTACCATCTCTTGTTCCCATGCTATTAGTATGCATCATCACAGGCCATGGTACTACTGTTGCAGCACTGGAATTTTTCAAGAGCAGAAAAATGTTAATGGTTTCAGATAAGGACCAATATTCAACATGCAAAACTATGTGCAGCATCAGTTCCACACAGCCGAAGGTTTAGACACCATCTGTAATTGAAGGATAGTAAGCTGCAACTATTTAGTCACATTCAGGAAACTATGAATGATGTTTTACAGGCTGGAGAGATATTTTGAGATCATAATCAACCAACAAATTTGCAAAGTCCCAAAAGAATAGCTAGATCATGCAAGAAGAAAACAATATGGACTTAAATAGTAAGTCAGAAATTATCTGGGAACTGAAATCTCTTTCAAATCTTTCTTATTTTATTGGGAAATACTATCGGCATTAAAAAAAATTAGCTTGCTTTCTCTTCAAGTGGAATAATCCTCTTGTTGCAATCAGCAATGGAAACAAATGACATTCTGCTTGTCAATATCTATTGGTGATCAATTAAGCATCTCTGATTTTCAAGTAATAAGTATATATTTATAGTTCATAAGCCATACTAACAGAAAGCCAGTTACCAAAATTACAGTCTCCCCTGACTTTTTTTCTGTCTTTGGCGAAATCCATCATAGACTTCTGATTTTATTTACTTTACCTTTCATGTTAGGGGCACTTCTCACATAGTAATTTCAAGGGTATCATAATTAATTGAATTTTCATTCATTTATTGAACAAATATCTACTAAACTCTTGCTATGTGCCAAACTCAAAACTTAGTCGGGGATTCAGTATTAAAAAGACATAGACCTACCTTCAATGAGTTAAATAATTAAGCAAACAATTAAAAGTAAATAAGCCATCACAACACAGTCCAGTAAGAACTGCATTGTGGAGTAATTACTGATTCAACTCAACAAACATTTATTAAGCAACTTTTATGTGCCAAGGAATATTTTAGACACTTATTAGCTTACAAAAGAAGATAGCACAATTGCTGCTCTGTTAAGCAGGATGTAATACAGTACCAATATGTGATCCTGTTTACTCATGATTCAAAATATTCCCTAGGATTGGGACAGACACCTAGAGATTTAGCTTGTGTATCTATAGCCATAGTTAATACCAATTGCTCTTCATACACAGTGCAACTAATGAAAAATTATCCTTGTATAGTGCACATTTCAAAAAGGATTTCTCTGAGATTGCTTTTATTAATGTCTTTTTAAGACTTTTAAAAGATCTTTATGTCATGACAACACAAATATATTTAGTTTCCTAACGTTTGAAAGAATTGTTGCTCTTTAGAGCTTATGACTCTACTGATTTTGGAAACTACATACAGTTTGTTTGTTTATTTTTAGAAAAGATATTCTATATTACTCTTCCTCAGAATGATAAATGACAGATATAGTATAGTCTCATAGCAAGCTTTATGAGGGAGGAATAAACTGTATTCTCCACAGGAATAAAATTTGTTCTCCAAAGGATTCTTCAGTCGTTTCTTTATTTTGTCATACTCTTATCCCCTTTCATTTACCTTGTAATATCGATTTCAGAAGGTAGGGCTTAAGAAAATCAGCCTAAAATAGGGTTTTTATTCCTCTAATTCTTTTAGAACACATGATCACATAACCTTAAATATTTTGGTTTATGAAGTTTTGATTATTAATAGAAAGTTTAAAGGACTCATCCTTGGCATTCATTATGGTGTTGAGTTCAAACATAATATGATTCAAGTGCTAATGGGTGCTGTAGGCATTGTAATCTTTCATAATGCTCTAAGGCCATGATATAAGTTTTGAGAAAATCTATTTAAACAGTATAAATATATATAACTATATATATTGTATTTCAATTAGGTTACTTATTGATCTGCTTCCATTAGCATGACAAAAAAGTACTCATGGGCAGCAACAGCGGTGGTGGTAGTTGGACTAAATAGGTCACCTGCAGTATTTTATGCATGGGGTTTGTAAGAAGGAGATAACTGTCACTACTTACATGACCTCTCTGACAGTCCATATGGTGTAGTGTGCAAGTATTTTCAGCGAGGGTACTATATTTATGGAGACCACTGAAGATATGAACATAGCAAACCATTGAAACAGGAGGAAGCAACTCCTGCAGATATAACTGCAAAATCATCCCTTGCTGCTGCCTCAAGTCTTTCATCAGTAGATGGCCTGCTTGTGGAAATGAGTGGGGGCAAAGCTGAGTCAAGAAATTCAAACTTTGCAACTGTAGGAGCAGGCACAGAAGACTGGGTGAATGCCATTGAGTTTGTTCCTGGACAACTCAACTGTGGCCATACTGCCCCTTCCTGCACTGAAGCACCCCTGCAGGGTTCAGTGACCAAGGAAGAATCAGAGAAAGAGCAAACCATTGTGGAAACAAAGAAGTAGCTTTGCCCCTATGCTGCAGTGGGAGAGGGTCAATATGGGGAGAACTGTGTGTATCTCCATGGAGCATCATGTGATATGTGTGGGTTGCAAGTCCTATATCCAACGGATGCTGCCCAGAGATCACAACATATAAAATCTTGCATTGAGGCTCATGAGAAGGACATGGAGCTTTCATTTGCTGTCCAGCACAGTAAGGATATGGTTTGTGGGATCTGCACTGAGGTAGTCTATGAGAAAGCAAACTCCAGTGAGAGCCGCTTTGGAATTCTCTCCAACTGCAACCATACGTACTGTGTCAAGTATATTCGCAAGTGGAGGAGTGCTAAGCAACTTGAGAGCAAGATCATAAAGTCCTGCCCAGAATGCCGGGTCTCATCTAACTTTGACATTCCAAGTACTGGGACGACATCTCACTTTGACATTCCAAGTGAGAAAGAAGAGAAGCAGAAACTCAACCAGAAATACAAGGAGGCAATGAGCAACAAGGCATGCAGGTATTTTGATGAAGGACGTGGAAGCTGGCCATTTGGAGGGAACTGTTTTACAATCATGCATACCCTGATGGCTATAGAGAGGATACACAGAGACAGAAAGTGGGGAACATCAAGCAGATACCACGCCCTATGAAGGAACCACTTCGGGAGCTCATTGAGGAAAGAGAGAACAGCAATCCCTTTAACAACGATGAAGAAGAGGTTGTCACCTTTGAGCTGGGCGAGATGTTGCTTATGCTTTTGGCTGCAAGTGGGGACGACAATCTGACAGACTCTGAAGATGAGTGGGACTTGTTTCATGATAAGCCAGAAGATTTTTATGACTTGGATCTAGAGCAACTTTCAGTGGAGAATGAACTGGTCTGCTGAGCCTCAGACAGTAGCTGTTATGTATGATGGTGTGGCAGTGTCTGCGTTTCTCTCTTAGGCAGGTCTATCAATTCTAGGAGCTGATGTAATAATTTTTACCCAGGGTCTGTCTTCTCAATTCCTCACCTTTCCCCAAGTAGTGTATTTTCTATTTAAAAAGTTACAAAAAAATAATTCTTAAAGTTATGAGTAGGTGGTTAGGAATTCCTGGTTAGAAGTTCACATGTTGTTACAGCTAACTTAATGTGTAAACTTGGCCAGGTTTGGTGTCCAGTTGTTTTGTCAAGCAAGCATTGGACTGATATTTATTATGAGGACATTTCATGAACTTAAGTCATCAGTAAGTTGGTTGCTTCTATGACTCATGACTCATTACATCTACAATAAATTGAGGATATTGACTTCAAAAATGAGAGAAGACTCATCCTATCATTTGAAACCTTTAAAGGGAGAAGTGACAGGCTGTGGAGGACAGATGGCAAAGTAGGGAACTCCAGGACTCAGTCCTTCCTCCAAAATAATTATTAATCAAGCAGGAACTTCCAGAAACAGCTATTTTTAAAGTTGGAGTCCAGAAGAATACTGTACAGCATCCAGGGAGAGGAAGAGGCTGATAAATTACGGTAAAGAACAGTAAATGATTCTGTGTGGCCACTGCTGGTGTCCAGCCCTGACTCTCATGGTCAGCTGCCACAGGACCCAGGCCCTGGCTAGCTTGTTGTTGACTCCAGTTCCCCAAGACTCAGATGGACATGGCCAATCATTGATGGCAGCTTTTGGTTCCAAGAGTAGCTATTGTTTCAAATTTCCCCAGGGCGATGGTGGTGGAGACCTAAGGACACTTTACTTCCTCAGGGCTATGGGGGACAGTTAACTGATGGGTGCATTTGCTGGGCAGGCCAGGGAAGCTCAACTTTGGAGAGCCATCAAGAATCTCTTGGCATGTATCCTGATCCCTTTCCCAGGGTACTTTGAAGACGGTCTGCACACCTTCTGTGGATCTCTGGCTCTGTTTTAGCTAAGAAAGACTGATTTGAGAAAGCCCTTTCTGGTGAACCCATTCTCCCAGAATTTGTTCTACAGCAAAAGCTTATAGAGACAATGAAAAGAATAAAATAAACTATAAAGGAAGACAGCATGGGGCAAAGGCTTGACAGCTTCAAACACACAGGAGAAGGAGGTCTGTCTCCTGGGAAAAAGAGGGGACAACCAAAATCCTCTAAACAGAGGAAGCTAAAGCAACTAATAAGCAAAAGCCCAGGACAAGACAGAGGTCCAGAAAGGCTGGGTAAACCCTGCACACTCCATTCCCCTTGGTCAAACTTTTCTGATAGGAAGAGTAAAACTCAAGAAAATCTCTGTTTTATCACCAGCTGATTACAAAATCAAGAAATAGACATCTAAGGGAATAAATTCAAAAGTTGGGTCAGGCTGAATTTATGAATATGGGCCCATTAGGCAGATATTCTGTATTCAATGTTGTAGCTTGAGGGGTTAGAAAGGGCATTAACAGTTTGTTCAGGTGGCTGCTTGAAATATGAACCAGAATATGGCTGATATGGCCTGAGACTGAGATACCAGATTTACCCTGGTATACTGTAGCTGAGGCATCCATAGGCTTAGAGAGACTGAAAGGTTAGAGTGGATTTATAATGTAAAATCTGCTCACCCACCCCAGGAATGTCCAAGGAACACACCTTTCAGCAGGACTATGAGGAATAAATTTGTCAGGCTAACTCTATCATTTCTGAAGAGTTCTATGGTCACTCTTCTCTGTAGGTCATTTATTATTGTGGGAAATCCTGTCACCAAGCTTCATTAAAAATAATGGGGATGATATGGACATAATCTATGGTAAAAGGATAGAGTGTGGTTGCATGTTGGGGGATGGGGCAGATGAGTGGTGGTGTTCCTGGGTTTGGAGGTGCAGCACTGGGGGGTGGGTGGATTAGGAAGGGCTGGTTCAAATCCCCAGGGCATGTAACTGTGAATCTTGACATTCCATGGGTTGGGAGAGGGGGGTATCACGGGCCCTGGGGGGCTGGGGAGAAGGGAACAGTCAAGATCTAATGGGTTGTTTGGTGGTCATGGGGAAGGTTTTTCATTACCTTAAAGTAATGGACACAGGACATGGTAAATATCATCAAAATTATTAAACTGTATCATCTAAATTGTAAACTATACTGTAAATCACTGACAATGTTTAGTTGCTATATTTTGCTATCTGCATAACAGTTATAATAATGCTAACAACCAAAAAAAAAAAAGGGGGGAGAGTTAATATGGGGTGGGGAAGGGGGGTGGTTTGGTATCTGGGAGTCTCCGGGACTCCGTGTGTGACTTTGCTGTGACCTAAAACTTCTCTGAAAATTAAATGAAAAATTGGGAGACAATGGGGATTGAGAGGAGGAAGGTGTCATGGCACACCAGACATCCGATAACACAGTGATAAAGGGAAGGAAAAAAAGGAAAAGAGAAAAGAGAAAGGAAAAAAAAATGAATATATATATATATGGCATTTCCTTTGCTTTTTTGCCCATTTTTTGAATGTCCCAATCCACTAATTATATTTTATTTTGTTCTGTTCTTTGTTTGATTATTTGGTTTTTTTCCTTCTCTCTCTTTTTTTTTTTTTTTTTTTCCCCTGAGTTTCCTTATGTTTGTCTCTTGCATGTACGCTTATCACACTTGTTTCTTTTTCCTAGTAAGTGTATTTGATTATTTTATGGACTAAATGTTCATGGAGGATTTGGATCACAGAAGGGTTACAATGGGTACTGCGGGGGATTATTGGGGGGGTGTATGGGGGGGGTTCGTGGGGATTGGTTCATCTGAATATACATGAAAGATATACAAAATCATTCAAAGGATCGGGGGATGGGGCATGGTCACGATGGGTGGATAATCACACAATAAATGAGGGAATCTGAATTCCTAGCCTGGAGAGCTCTGCCACA